>OY101441.1:56365449-57621246 GCA_956483585.1 Gymnocheta viridis | reverse complement strand
CATCATCAGAGCAGGTCTAAAGGATTTAATACGCTTAACTAATTAATGGATTTGTATTAATGCTGCATACAACGTTAGCAATTGCTTTTTATAAATAACTCAATGTTTTTTGTCAGACAGACATATAATCATATGGTATATAATCCTCAAAAACAATGTGCAGTTGAGTGTCAGTTTTCTCAGGACAAATTCTCCGAAAATTACTTTTGAAGAACACTCAGAAATCCAAGTCTTTGGCAAAAGACTTCTAGTTAAACGGTTTACCTTCCTCTTGCTTAATAACTTTGAAGGATATCTGCCAAGATGGTTGAAATAAAAACGGAAAATCTGTCGCTATTTCGCGCATCAGAGCTCCACACCTGTTGCCCATAAACATGTTTAACTACGGTTCCTCTGCGGGAGTCGTAACAATACAAATGTACTTCACCTTTTTCTAAAACCTATTTCAGCATTAACGAAGTCCAAATGTCTAAAAACAAATTTATGGATGCCTGGGTAGTTCCATTTACCTAATGACATCCTTGATCATTATTGCGATGTGTTACAAATGGAATTATAAAATAAATTTTCTGACCACCAATTTGGTGGTGGCGAAATATTATACAAAAAATATTCCCATAAATATTGTTTAATGTAATAATTTATGCTTGAAAAAGATAAAATAGCGGACTGTTTTACATGGCGTTTGACCACATTATCATGTAGAAAAAACATGTTTTTTTCAATATGTAGCAATGAAAAAAATTCATTAATTAATTATTTAATTAACACTTTAAATTTATGAGACAATTATTATTAAAATTCATATTATTATTAACGAAAATATAGTTCAATATCTACTGTAACCCAAAGTTCGAAATATAGGGTGAGATTTTTTTAAAATAAAATCATGCATAACGTCAGAAAAAATTAAAATACATTTATTTTTACACGTATTCAAACAAACATATTATTGCAAATGAAGCTATATAAACACATTCACTACAGCAGGCTACCGACTACAACCTGTCCAAAATAGAATACATGTGTTAATATGAATATTATTATTTTCACGACTACACAACTACACGGCTGTAGGTTGTTGTCCATGCTACTTTTATCGTGCAGTAATATTAAACTAATTTCTATTTTTGTTGGCTACGAAACAAAAACAGTGTTGACTATATAACAAAATATGTAAAGCAAATTATTGCTAACAAATATTTTTTTAATGTGAAACAAAATAAAATGCAAAAATTTAAGTTTTTTTTCTGGTATTAACTTTTTGTGTAAAAATAATTTTTACATAAAAATAATTGTATTGAAATTCCTGCATATTATATCTATATTCTGTGTTCATCTTTTTATAAAATCTTAAAATTTCAATGAAGCAATAAAAAGATCACTGAGTCAATTATATAGCGATAATGGCGATGATGCGCGACATTTTTCAATATTTAGAAAAAAGCCGTAAAATCTTCTGAAACGAGCTGTAAATGCAAGGAATGTTTAATATATTTAAAAGTCGAAAAAACAATAAAATATAGATTAAGTTACCCACATTGCAAAAAACGCGAAATTTCGCGAAATGTTGGTAGATTTAGAAATGCCGTTAAGTGTCCTAAAACGAGCTACAAATGCAAGGAATGTAAAAATCGCAAAGGAATACAAAAGTGAGGAAAATTCGCAATAACATCCAATCATTGGGAAAACATAAATGTTTAATATCATTTAAGAGTCCTTGAAACAATAAAAAATAGAAAAAGACATCCACATTGCAAAAAACGCGAAGTCCGCGAATAGTTTTAAAGTTTTTAAAAAGCCGTAAAATCTTCTAAAAAGACCTAAAAATGTAAGGAATGTGAATGCATATCACATTCTTTAAGTTTTTACCTCCATTTAGGAAGCTTTACGCCTGTTTCAAAATTTTTAAACTTTTCGCGGTTTGTAGCTATTTTCGCGATTTACAGATCGCAAAACTAAAGCATTTTTGTTTCGTCACGAAGCACCTTTTTGGTAAGAAAACGTGAAACTGGTGGAAAAATTTAACGACTTCGGGCAAGTCAGTGATGTGAAAAATTAAAATCGTGTACGTCGCTCAATTTAAATTATAGCTTTTTTAACCCACAGTGCTGTCTTAGACTGTCCCACCTCCGCCCAGAACTCAACTCTTGACCCTTGGATTTAAATCCATGCAATGTTGTCTTCAGTGTACTTAGGTTTGTACATTGGATTAGTTTTCTAATGTTTCAAAATGATTTTATTGGTTCATTAGAAAATACAAGTTTAGCATTTTCGAGGCTAAATTTAAAATTAAAAAGGTTAAAAAATCCTCCGAGGCAAAAACATAAATTTTGAGGCTCAAAGACCTAAAAAAGCCTAAATATGAATTCGATAATGCTAAACTAGCAATACGGCTTGTAACTAATATATTTCTTAATTGCCTCATGCGGCGGGCAGTAACCGCTTGATATGTTCTTTGTTTATAGTTGATATAGCCTTTTATGAGCCAGATGTTGGATATTGTTGCCTGCATGCAGTAGGCACCACAATGACTGCAAAAGAAATTTTACTCACAACGTGAGATTCTACCTTAGTTTCACGCAAAAACTAAGATCCACCATTTTTTGGATGCGCATTCCATTTGTTGTTGTTGGATTGCTTAATTGTAGAAGGCAAAGCACTGGCCACTGAGTAGTTCCGGCAGCAATTGATAATGGTCTAAGCTGGTATACATCATAGCCCCTCTTCTTCGTCGATATTTTAGCAAGATCAACGGCAAAGTAAAATAATTAATAGAATGGCTAAACAGATTAACAGCAATAAATATGCCCACCTAACATTAAAGGTGCTGTAAAGCTTTTACACAAAAACTAACAAATTGTAAAATAGCAGACTTGTAAAAATAACAAATAATAATAAATTAAACTTTCTCACTTTCTCCATGTGTCCATTCTTCACTATCCCTTTCCAAAAGAAGGTAAAATATCAAAATGTTTGGATGCCGTTAATTACCTAAATTGTTACTTCTCTATAAAATGAAAGACAGATACAAGCATACATACATACTTATATTAATTTATAGTATACATATATGTATGTATTTTTATAATTGGTTTTTCTGGTTGGTGTTTACTGGCTCTACAAATATTCTTTTGTTTTTATATACATATACTACAAGACTTTATTAATATGCTTGCCACGTAGACGACATTGACAAATAAGTGACAGGCTATTAGTGAGAATATTTTTTTTTGTAAAACAAATTTGAACAAAAACATACACATACATACACAAGTGTAACTTTTATTCATAAATAGTCTTCAATATCCCAATTATTTGTTCATATTTTAGATATTGTATTTTTTACTACTAAAAGCATTCACATTATATACATAAAGAGATAGAAAAAGATTTTCATCAGCTTTTATTCAGCAAACGTAGCAGACGCCTAATGTCAACTGGATAGTATTTCCTTTAAAAAAATAAAAAAATTAAATATATACTATATATTTTTTTCGTTGATGGAAAAAACTATTTTCTAGAGTAAAGATTTTCTCACTTGCAGTCCTCCGACCAGATTTTCTCCTCCTGGTGTTTCGAATAGTAGCTTCGCCGATGAAAGATTTACTGCCTTGTCCTTTTTTGATCACTCTAAAAAATTTTCTCCTCCCAGCATGTGGAATGTTCATGGACATTATTTATGAGCGTTATTGTCAAATGCTCACTATACTCTCTAGTAATAAGGACGGAGTTCCAACTCTTATATATAATATAGAAAAGAATGATTGGAAAGGCAATGCATACGAGAACTACTATTTTTATTTCGGGAATAGCAAGTAATTTTTAAATCAAAATGCCTTTATTGTTTTTTGAAATATTCCCCATGATGATCAATACACTTTTGCATTAGTTCAAACCATTTACCATACCAGTTTCCCGGTTCGTCTTGAGACCACATGGTTTTTTAACGCTTGAATTGCTTTTTTGGCGCTCGTAAATTGTTGACCCCGCAGTTTACCTTTGATATTTGGAAACAAAAAGAAGTCATTGGCTGCTAATTTAGGATGTTTTTACACCTCAAAAATTTACTTGTTTGTCGAGATGTGTGAGAACTCTGATTGTCATGATGAAAAATGAGTGTTCTGATTCACTTGAATTAATTCAAAACCAATTCAATTCAAAGGAATTGGAAATTCACTGGAATTAGAAATGAATATCAATTCACTTTGACAAATTTATTTGAATTGGAAACGAATTGCTATTCATTTTACAAATTCATTTGAAATAGGAAATGAAGTGCAATTCATTTCTGCCTAATTCATTTGAATTGATTCAAATTTCATTAAATTTATTTTTACGCGTGAAAATAATTATTTAAATATTTGCTAATTTAGTGCATGAATGATTCGTGAATTAATTAAAAAATAAATGATTCATTTACAGCTCTGATCAATATCTATGTAAATTAATATTGTAAGATCAGTGACCGAACAGACGCTGAGTTAATAACACGTTTCGCACAAGGGCAAAATTCCTTTTTGATCCAACTTATTGGCTTAGAGAATCACTTAGAGTTGCAAAGCTATCGTATAACAAACTAGCAAATTAATGATAACACGTTTAAACTCTTTAAAGTAAAAATTAAAAAAAAAATATTGCTAGAAAAACTACTCGCTTAAAGATGATACAAATTTCAAATAACATGTTTAAAAAGTTACTCTTATCCACCCACAGATCAGACAAAGTATGTTTTATTCTGAAGATGTTGAAATGGTTTTGTCTAAAGACAAAGAAAGAATGAAGTGAGTAGCAACAACTTGATATCGAAACCATTTTTTTAAATTTTATTTATTTATTGGATCATTACTATTTCAGAAATTAAGTATTAAAACCTCAAATCAATAAATAATTTCTGGATCTATTGCAAGTTCGGTGGGGACCTGTGTTTCGACTCTCTTGCGGCGACTATGTTAATTATAACATAACAGATCCTGAGCAAAAAGGATTTGGATGAGTTGCCAGTTTTCGTTCGTATTTGGAGCAGAAGATATTTATTTTGTTGCAAATAAATGGAATATTAAGGTCCTTACGAATATTTGCGTTACGAATATTTGACGGATCACCACTAATTAGTCGTAATAGTTTGCTTTGTCATCTTTATAATTTCTCTATATTAGAAGCAGAAGCTGTTCCCCATAGTTCGATTCCATATATCCATATTGAGTTAATACTAGCTTTGTAGAGAAGAACCTTGTAGCTTAGCTTGAGAGCAGAGTATTGCCAAAAGAACTACTGTAACTGTAGTGATTCAATTTTAAGTTGTGTGCATTTGCATTCAATATGTTGAGACCAGGTAAGGTGGCGATCGAAGTGTATACCAAAATATTTTATTTGACTTTGCTCAAGGATGTCGATGTTATTTATCTTCAGTCTGGCATAGTTTCCCTTTCTCAAGCTGAAATTAAAATGAACGCACTTTGATGGACTTACTTTTATTTTCCATTTGTTAAGCAATTTTTCGAGTTCTTTAATATGAGTCAGCAGGCAACTAACACGCTGCATCGTCTGCAAAAGTTGATGTGTGGATAAGGTTAATTGTGGGTGGGCATATCCGAAGTATATATTATATACATGAGAGGACCTAGTAAACTGCTTTGGGGACTTCCAGCAGAGATTTTTCTTCAATCTGAGATTTGATCCTTACACTTTACTACAAATGGCCGACTCAATAAATAGTATAGCAGTAACTTGTGGGTATTTTGGGGTAGCAAGAATCATATTTTGTATAAGAGCCCATCATGTCAGACTTTGTCAAAGGCTTGAGAAATATCTATGAGTGATGTGCAATAGAGTTGTTCCTCGAAAGACATTCTGACAACAGTAACTATGCGATGAACCGGTTCTATAATGCTATGTTCCTTTCGAAATCCAAACTCGAAAGAATTAGAACTGAATTAATAGAATGTCCATAACAACTTGGCAAATAATTGAAAATCTTAATAATATTAACTCTTTTATTTATATCTTCCTTGCAAAATTTGATTATAGATTTAATATAAAATGATAGGGAATCCTTTTTTTATTATTTAAAATATATATATTTAGCTGAACATATATATTTATATATCAGAATTGCGCGTGCTATTTATTATTGGATCATCAAAATCTATACAAAAGTTCTTTTAATATGTCAACGAGTAAATTGTAAAATTAGGCAAGAGACACATGGAATACACAATCAAAAAACAATCCACATTTTGTGTTACCAATTTTCCTTTTTTCCTTTCCTTTTCGTTGCGCTTTGTAAATTTTTATTTAAACATAAGAACGCATCAATTAATTGATTGATTATTTAGCTTTTTCAGGGTATCCTTTAAGGTTATGGCATTTTAAAGAATATCCCCTTTTAAATTCGATCAACAAACTATCATACAAATTTTTCTCCAGCTCTTCGATGTTATTTATGCAGATATATCTATTCCAAAATCTTATTATGCATTTCTGTTAATTATTTTATTACTTTTAAAATTATATCTTAATCACAACTATCTTAGATTCAATGCAAATGGAATACAAAATATCTCATAGTTTAACGAATTTTCTTGTCAGTAAACAAATCTAAATAAACACTCACACACTAGCAGCGTTTGTTATGTAATTAATGTGGAAATCTTTACGAAAACTATTAGGCCTGTATTCAAAAAAAAATAATTTGTATTTGAAATTTATTTTGCGACTAATTTTTCATAAAAATTTTCCTTAAAATATATTTCAAACCAAATTTATTTTTTTACGGCAGTTATTATTTATATCATATTTTTAACGAAAATTTAAAGAAAATATAAAGAGCAGTTATGAAAAAATATTTGTTTTCTATTGTCCTTGGACATAATATCAGAGCTTAACGCTAAATTAGAAATATATATTTTAACATAATTCCTCGTATTACTAAAGGATTTAATTTGAAACGCTAAATCATCTACAAATTATTTGTATTCACTACTTACAGCACTGGTCTTGAAGTAGTACTCTTCCAATAGCCAATAGCCATTTGCTCTGCATTTTGTAAAGTTATGGAAAGTATGGTAAATTTCCATCTTGTGAGGTATCTGGAGTCAAACAGTTTAGTTAGCGACGGTCAGTATGGTTTTCGTAGAAGTCGCTCTACTGGGGATCTACTTTCATACCTATCGGAAAAGGGGTGTCATTGCTATGGTGGATATAGATATTTCTCAAGGCGTTTGACAAAGTGTGCTATGATGCCCTTCTGTCAAAACTTATTATCTTTGATGTCGATAATGACTTTTCTCGGTTTATATTATGCGATCCCTCACACTATGCGAATTGTCATAGATGGGATTTCATCAACTGGGTTCATTATTAATTCAGGGGTACTGCAAAGCTACGTTCTTTATCTTAACCTATATTCTATATTTCGAAATGAACTCCCATGTCAAACTTCAAATCCTATATATTATTTTGCAGATGATGGTAGCATTTGTCATTCATATTCATTCAGTCACAGGCCTATACTCTTAGAGATTGAAGTAAAGAGCTTGAACATTAACGATACACTCAATCATGATCTTGCAACAATCCCTGAATGGGGTCATGTGAATGGGGTCGATTGCGGAGAAAATTCGTTTTTTAGCCGCACAGTTCATACATAGAATAAACTCCCCGTAGAGATATTTCCCATCACTTTCACTGTGGAAAGATTCAAAATCGAATATTCACACATACTACTCACTCTATCCTCCTTTCCATGACCTAGTTCCGAGATCCTACTTACAGCACAATGCATTGCATATGTAGGCGTCATCCCCTGAGTAGTACTCATAATAAAAAAATTTACAGTAACAAGCATTTATCTATAAAATCAAGGATATTTTCTTGAATAAACATTTTCAGTATTTAAAGAGGTTCTCGGAAGTAACGTTGCGGTATTTTACCACGCTAACATATTATCATCTTACGACCGTTGACATTGCAAAAGTTTTAGAAAAAACTAAAATCTGGTTATAATTCTATGAATAATTATTAATCAGCTTCAATACGTTTTTTTACATTCTCCGATGGATGTAATTAAAAATTCATTACAATTTAAAGTACACGAACTTAAAAATGTGCATTGTCTTCTCGATAACGCATAACTATAAATATTTAACATAAAACCAATATTCATGTTTTTTTTTATTATTAAAAAAATAATTTAAATATTTCTCTTCTATAAAGCAAGTTTTATTTTCTTTCTCAGTTTCCCCTTGCATTCATTACAAAAAAGCTATGTGATTACTTCTTGCATATTAAAATAATTGACTGAAAATTTACTTGTGCATTAAAAGGGCCCTTTTTGAAATGAAAAAAATAAAAGAAACAGATTGTGTACGCAGCATCATCCTCTAATAATAAGCTTTTGTATCAACCTCTTAAAAAATACTAAGTTTTAGAAATTTTTAAAAAGTCTGGTAAAATCTTGAATTAATTGTGATTTCTTATTTCGCTTGACAGTAAAATGTGGAAATCATAATAAAGAGAGTTATTCAATTTTTAAACTGTCAACTCCTTTCTGCAATTGCTGATATGGTTAGAATATGAATATATCTTGCAGATATTGGTGGAGTACCGAAAGTTTTTGATTTTCTGATTTTCTTTGATAGATTTCCTGTTAAAAAAAATTATGTGATATCTTGCTCGACAGTCACGGTAATATATAGGTAAAAATAAATTAATAATGATTACAGTAAAAGTAAATTTATTATAATTATTATTTATTATAATTATCTGATATATTTTCCTAATGCAATTTCAAAAGGTTCTATTTGATGAGGGTTAAGCTACTCTATACACTTGCATTCCAAACAAATTGTTTATGGTACACTGATCACTTGGCATATGCACCAATGAAATGCATGTATATGCTGAACCTAATAGAAATGTAGCCAACTCTCAATCTAATGTATGAGTTGCTTCTAAGCAAATGTTAATATAGAAATTACGAAGACAATTTATACAACCTGCAATGAATTCAAGTGGTTGTTAACTAAACAATTAATTTATATACAAGGTTAAACGATTGAAATATTATCAACTTGAGGCAAACCAATAATACCAGCTCTGTCAATTCCTACCAGTGACAGCTATTTATATTGTTTAGAAGGTGCTGCAAGTATTTGCATCTTAAATTGATGGAACAAAAGTTATACGAAATGAAATTCAAACGTAATAGTGTGATTGCGTTATTATTGTTGTGAAAATCTCAACCAGCTGTTGTTTTTGAGCTGAGCCATCTCAAAATTAATAAAATGTTTGCCTCATAAATCGTTGTAATGCTATGATGGTGGACGAACGCTATGGTGGTGGACGAAAGGAAATCACAACATCGCATGAAATGGCTTGGAAAGAAATATAATCATAAACTGCTTGGAAAACAATTTATAAAAAATTATAAATTAAAAAAATATATATAAATGTGGAAATCTCGATTCGATTAAAATACTTTTACTTAATCAATTGTTTTCAACCCTCTTTATTTGACTCTTTACTCGTTGACTCTTTTCAATAGAATAATCCAGAATAATTGCTTTATGGTGTAATGTTAAGTGTCAAACCAAGACCATTTTAATGTTAAATCAATGACATACGAATACACCAATAGGAATAAAAGTGGCAGACTAATGTATATTTTTATCAGAATAGATATCAAATAAATAATGGGAAATAACAACAGGGCTTACAAGTTATGCAGAAATAACTATTAGTGTTTCAACTATAAATATTTACATAAATTTATAAAATATACATTTCCACTTGCTTCACCTCAAGTTCACTCTGCTTATAAAAAGACACTTGTATTATCTATTGAAAATATATTTATAGGGTCGACATATTTTGTTGCAATCTAATTTTTTGCTGGAGCAATTTTTATTAACAATTTGCTATAAAAAATATTCATCATACGCATCAGCGCTAAACAAAGCGCTCTTGTTCTGCTTATTTTAAGCACCTAACTGTAAATACGAAATATCCACACACATACAAGTTAGAACATATGGTGAATACCCCAATTATGTTTCGTAGTTAACACATACTATACGGTTCACACAAATTCAATAACCCAAATATTTTCTGCACACTTAACAACAAATGCAATAACCCAAATTTATAACAAAAACACATAAATTCTTCAAACCCAATTTATACATAAATAAATGAATTATATTACAACCTAGGTTAAATTATCAGATAAGCATATATATTATTAATATTAAGTATTCAGTATATGTTCTCACACAATTTTATTAATTTTAAATAATAAGCGAAATATATAGTCTAAGAAAAAATATTGTATACAATTAAATGATTTGCCAATAAAGTTTTAGTTCTGTTCTGAAGTGCAAATAAACTCATTTTCTTACATAATTAGATAATGTATGTTAGTGTAGAAGTAATACATGTAATTTGTGTATATGCAGTAAAATTATAATGTATATAAATGGAGCATTATTACTGCACATGTATTCTTAATACGAAATAAAGTGTATCAAAAAACATTTTCAACACCGAAAAAAAATTAATGTTTAAAATTCGTGTTCGAAAATAAAAAATTAAATCTTAAAGTTATATTTGTTGAAAATGCAACTTTCAGCAGAATCTTTAACTGAAATTCAAGGCGGATGCATAACAGGTGAACTTAATACTACAACAAGTACAACACTACAAAAACCACAAGCATCTTGTTTTTGTAAAATCAAAGTACATTGTCAAAAATAATCAAGTCCAATTTGTTTCTAATAATAGTGTTAATATTTTACTACATATGTAAGTAAAATATTAATTATGGGAAATAGTGCGATTAAAAATTTCAAATAAAATATTTAAAATTATTATTATTTAAAAAAGTTTTGTTTTTAATGTGTTGTTTTTTTTTTAATCCCTTGAAATATTTAACAAATATTATTTTGTTGAAGAAATCTGGTGAGTAAATTTTTTTTTTAAATCCGCTGATTAATTATTGGCTCCTGCCATCCGTAATGCCGTTCAACGTCGTTGTAGATCGGTTATTGCCTCAATTCCCACGTACACATTGAAATTCCATTGAGGAAAAAAGTGTTAATGCTTTGATGGCCTGTGCTGTGGATGCTTAATCGGAAATTAGTTTTATTTTGCGTTTAAGAAATATCATATGACTGAAACCTTTTGTTAATAAATCTTATCACTACACATGGCCAAAGCACGTTGCTTCTTCAGAATATGGGTCATCAACTGCAGCTGCTACTGCTGTGATATAAATTTAGTTCTTTATGTTTTAATCTTTTTAACTTTTTATTTAAATTTTCGTTAAATTTGTCTGTGTTTTCACAATTAATAATTTTTATTTTTTGTAAATTTTCAACTTGAATGTAAACAAAAGAAATAAATAAATTTTGACATCCAACTATATAGTTCGCCTTGAATAAAACTAAAAAAAAAGTTATCAGCTGCGCTATTAAATCCACCTGTTATGAATTCGCCTTGCTAAAAACAAAAGTTTTTGTTTGTCAAACATTGCAAAAAAATCAAAAATTGTTAGTGAATTCAATATTTTATTTCTGTTTTCTAATGTTTATAGAAAATAAAATGTTGCACTGAAGAAAGAAATTTTTTTTGGCTTATAAATTGAGACAAAATTTGTTAAAAAATATGTTAAATAACCTTTTCCTTTCTGTTTTTAATGTTTTCTGCTAACCGGACGGAGTTTGTTGTGAAATATTGGACTGGCTTTCATTAACTTTCTTCAAAGCAGCATGTTTCTAACAAAAACTGCGGTCAGTTTCCATTGAAAAGTGATATATGTGTTTTGTCCTATTTCAGCTTAGTTATCCCTAAAGAGAGCTGAATATTTTACAAGGGATAATTGAGAACAACTTGACTTGGAGATTCATTTGAAAACTCAGCAAAGGAAGTGTTAATGTATATTTATAAACCTACTATACTAAAAACCATGCTTGCTCTTGTGTCATTTGATTAGTCATTTCGTAGATGGTCTTCTGCCTGCAACTAAGAATTTACCGATTTGATATGAATTTTTACGTCCGGTAAATTGATCTGTAATAAATTTTATAACAGTAGTGAACATAGTATTTTACATTGAGTAATGGAAAAAAACAAATAGTGGAGAAAGGCGTTCACAGAAATATACAAACAATACAAATATGCCAGTATAACCAAACGTTTCAAATTGATATAATAACTATTCGTATTAATTTCTTGTGCAAAACGAAATAAAATTATTTTTGAAAATTCAATTTATACATTAAAGCTCAAATTTTCTTATGTTTCCATAGCACAACCCACAACAAATAAAACTTTTTGAAATAAATGTTTCCCTTTTTACTTGAGCTTTATTTTAATGTAAATTTCACAATATGTTTAATGTCTCGCACAACTTAAGAACACATAATATGTGGATAAACAAAAGGTATTTGCAAAGTGGAATTAAACACAAAAGTAAAAGTATTAAAAAGAAACACTTTGAACATATTTAAGAGAATTGTTTACAGTACCGAATATGTTCTTACTGTCTGTAATTTCCTAAACACTCAAAAGGGGTTATAAGCACCTTATTTAAAAAGCTTTAACAGAACTTTCTTAATAACAACTGCATGTGTACAGGGTGTTCTAATAAGACTTTTGTTTTTAATGCCCCAACATTTTCACAGGTGGCATGAATGAACTTGTAACTTCTTCACTGATCACGAGTAAAGACTATGCCATTAACAAAAATAGCTTCATATACGGTTCAACAACGAATTGAAATTAGTTAAATTCAATACAAAAATTGTGAAAATTTGGCGGTAACAGTTGGCAAAACTAAGGGTTTTTTCGGGTCATTGTGAAATACCTTCACGGCCAGCAGTTATGAAAATGGTGGAAAAATTTATTTGTTGTGACAAATAGTTTGTTTGTGTTTGTGATGTTTGTGATGCAAAGAACGGAACGCATGTACGTTGCACAAGAACAACTGCACGTAAGCCCGCAAATGTGCGAATTGATACTGAAAGAATTCATGAACAGAATATGGTTCTGCAAGCTGTAACGGACCTCCGATTTTACTGGGTTTGAAGCTAGGATATACTCACAAATGTCCAGGGTCCTCTTACACAAAATTTTGACAAACTGAAACACGTCTAGTTATTTTTTTTATTTGTGTGGTTTTTTAATTGTTTAAAAGAAATTTAATTATAAAATATATTGGTCAGCTAAGTGGTTATACGTGGTTGTGACGACTCTCCTACTCAACTCACTGCTACTGAAAATGCAGCACCTCTACTAATCCACTACTCCGGATACCAATCTCTGGGAGTCCTCTACCGCTTCACCCTCAGCCAGTGCCCTATCCTCCGTGACTAGAAGAAAATCTGGTTCTAGCTTGTCGGATAAAATCCTCTTGTTTCTAACTAATTTTCTACACTTGAGAGTGGTGTTAACCGAACCCCTGACTGCAACCTAGCTTGCACTACTCGGTGATTACTCAGCCACTTTCACCACTGATACCACTTTTACACTCAATATATATTTTACTTCACTTTTTTTAATTTACTTGCACCTCTTACCAGCTTGATCGTCAGCCGGGAAAAGAGAGAGAGATTCCTTTCTTTTGTCTGATTTTTATATCATCGGCCGGCTACAAGTTTGTTGCTTTGCAGCTTGAATCGATACTAAAGTTCTCTTGCTTGTATGGCTGACGAGAGTATGTTGCTATATTGTTTTCTCCGTTCGACTGCCGATCTGCACGCATTCTCCGCTCAGATCTCTGCTGCTGATAACCAATTTGACCCTTCGCTTGGCTCTTTTACCTGAGTGACTCCTTAGCTGCTGAACTTAAATGTAATTATTTTGGGCGATAAAATCGCGGTGTGGGCCAAAATTCCCTGAATATTTTGGTTCTCACAAAGCATAAGCGTGCTGCCGATTTCGCTTGTATTGTTTTCCATTATTAATGGCAAGGCAACGTCTTTGCAATTAAATAAACATTTGTCGATTTTATTTAAAAATAAATTTTTTTTATACTAAAATTATATGTCTTATTAGAAGACCCTTTATATGTATGTGTATATACGTGCGGATATGGTTTTACAACAAAATCATTGAAAGTAGCATTTAGCTTTTTGTATTTCTTTTTATTTAATATTAAGATGAAAAGACAGTCAATGCCGGATTGAGTTCTTTGAATTTAATAACAAGCAAATGTATTGTTAAAAGATTTGAAACTTTCTTGATTCAGTGAAAAGAAAAAAAAACTAAATTATTGTTTTTTCTTATTCGAGCTTAGTATAGAACTTAAAATTAATTTAAAGACATCGTCAAATGATTTAGAAAAAACCCAATGTTACAGAAAATTCAAAATCAACTACTTGATTGATTACGATGCGTCACTTCAAACTACATGTTTCTGGAAAATTTTGCTTAAACGGTAGCTTCAAAAAGGAATATGGCGACATTAGAGCTGGTATTCTCGACACTAACTTTCAGACGCTTATCAACTAGAGGATAAAATTGCGGGGCAGTCAAACCGTCAACATCTTTTTAAGTGAGGTGAACTGATTGCGAACATCTTTTATTAATCTTGACGCAATGAGCGCACAACAGTTGAAAAAGTCTGGCTCAACTGAAAAAACTCCGAGGTTAAATAAGAACTTCACAGTCCTTGGAGTCGAATTGTGCAGACAGAGAGTCAAAGAGGCTCATTACATTATCTAGAAGGTCATGCTAGGCGCTGTTGTCACTGGGAGGATGCTCACAAGCATGTGTTATGTGATTGTACTGCCGTGCAATCTTGCAGGGATAATTTCCACGGAGACTACGAAGAAAATATATGAACCTTCATTCATATCCTAGAGCTGCAGCAAATAATATGGGTGCTGTACAAAAGATATCATGAGCATGATGCGATAAATCTGAAATGAACTCCTGAAATTTTACAACTTTATTTAGTCATAGACTTCTCACGTGGGAAAAAGTGCACTAAAATAATTATATTTTACTAAATTACGGAATACATTTATGCCACTGAATTTTTAAAAGTCTGCAGAATCGTTTTATTCTTTAATCCGTTATTAAAATACATTTCTTCAGTAAAAAAACATAAAGAAAAGATGTGCTTTAGTACAATGAGCGCTCAGGTGTACTATTTAGCGAGAGTGAAAAACTGCATGATATAATTTGTTTTTTAGCTTGAATATGCGTTTTATTCGAATATAATCATGCAGCAGGTTTTTTTTTTCAAATTTGAATGATAACGAAAGTCATCAAAATTTACTCCAGAGATGTGATTTTTTTTTTTATTTGAATGCAAGTCCGTTCGCTAAAAATTTTTATTGAGGGAGCTCTAACGAATAAAAAATTTCCAAGCATTTTTACTCATTTTTCACAAATCATAATTTTAAAGAATTTGAAAAATTTTGAAAAACTGCTTTATTTTAAATTATAACTATTGATAATTAAGGATCACATTGTTTCCAAGCCCAACTCCTTTTGTTTCACTGTTTCCTTCCAAAAACTGCTAAAGTCTTCCCTCAGAGAGTTGGTATTACAAACAGTTTGAGAAAAGGAAAATGACTCGGAACAACTAAAAGTGTTTTATAATCTTATCATATATACAAATAGAGGACGAGTTTTCCAGTTGAAATTAATTTATATAGACTACAAATAATACCCATGGCAATTCTTAAAAAATATCAAAGGCCAAATAATATAAAATTGAATTTTTTAAGGCCTTCATTGAAAAACTTGCTCCGATAGGGTTAATAATACTGGTAAAGATTTTCCTGTAAAATATCTTAAAAATTTAAATTATTGCGATTGTATTTTCATCCATTTCTTTTTCATATTCTTGCAAAAAAAGATAGAAGAACACAGCAAACCAAGAATTGCATTTATTTTACATTTGTGTCACAGCTGTAAATGGGGGATGTATAAAAATTGTTAAAAAAAATATTTGTTCAGACCATATTAGATACTAGAGTATCCACTCGAATAATCTTTGTTCGATTAATCAAGTTAAGTTTTTCCATTATTTCATCGAATAATAAAAATAGTTAATTTCAATAAACAAATAACTCGAACAATTGATGTCAATTAACCGAGTAAAATAAATTTCTTATTAAATTCGTCTGTTTTAATAGAAAAATATTTTTTTTTACATTTCAAACGGAATACATCCCTTAAAACTAAGTTACATGTTATTACCTTCTGTATTTATTTTCATTACACATACTTTTGAACATATTTTATAAATGTGTAAACCAAGCTCTGTCAGATTACGGGTTATCTGTTTTTAAAGACATGGAATCTTTCAGCAATGAGTAATACTTTGTGACCGTTAGACGTGACCACTAAAGAGCACAGTAAAGACTCCGCGACATTAATTGAGTCAGATGGAATAACAAAGTTCTTAATCAATAATTTATAAAAGGCGAATATATATATTTCAAAAGATCTACTTGCTTGCCGTAGGGCCAAAATAAACGAGAGGCGAATTAAAGCACTTAGTACACTAACTATATGCATTTCATTGGTCTACTGGTTTGACATAAGTAACAATGAAGTGCATGTCTATAGACTAGATAAAAACCCTCAACAAATAAAACTTTTTGAATCCTTTGAAAAAATACATTGAGACCTATATCGAATAACAAATTTAATAATTTTTTAAATACTACTCGAAAGCTAAAAAAAGACCTTGGAATGAAATTGCATGATGGGTTGTTTTTACATTGAATCTGATCAAAATGTATCAGACGATGATATTTTGGAAGAAGAAAATGTGGATCTAAATGAAAACGATCCCTTGTGTGAACTTAACAAAACTATACAAAGTAATTAAAAATTTTTTTTTTAATCTAGCACAAACTGTGTTTCTATAATAGATGATTTAATGAATTTAGATAAAACAAAGCAAATATCAGAAAAATATCATATAGCTATCACCAACATATACTTTAAGTAAACAAAAGACGAAAATAAAAAGTAAACAAAAAATGGAAAATTACTTAATCACAGCGCCAATGATTCTGGAAAAAGCAAAGAGAGTAAGGAATATTTGGAATAATTAAACATCGGCGATGGAATTTCGTACTAACCGAAATTGATTTGACTTGTAAGAAATAAATAAGTTGCACTTTTCGTATTCTAATTTGTTAAATAATACGGTTAAATAGTTGATATTCCTAGTCATTAGTATCTACCGCCAAAAGTGATAAAATTTAACAAAGAACGGTGATAAGATGGTGTAGCGATCTCGAAATCAGTACTGTTCCGTTCTGCTAGTCTGATGAGCAAATTGTTTCAAATAAAAAGTACTCTCTTAATAAAATAATGAATTAATACAAAAATAATTTCTTAAAAATTAAGAAGAAATGGGTAAACTTAGATTTGAACTCAAGCCAAAAATTTCATTCCAGTGAAATGGTATTTTAAACCTCAAGTTTTATTAAAACAAAACAAAACAAAAAAATGTTTAAAAAGTAAACATTTAAACAATGTACTACTATATTTAAAAAACTAATTTGAAAGATATGATTCAAATATGCTCTACAGTACAATTTTAATTTAAAAATAATTCTTGATATACTATTATTTTTAAGTCATAAAACTTCATATGTAATACAAATGAATTATTTGTTATTGTTTATTTTTAACTACATCCGTGTTTTATTATTTTTTTGTGTTTAGTAATATAATAGAAGTGTGTAATCAAACACACATGTATATTTCTTCCATTGGATACAATTATTTGACATAATTGAATTGTTCGAGTGATTCAAAAACTTTAAAACCCTTACTAGAAAAGTCCCAAAATCGATTAATTTCTAACTCGAACAAAACCAAAAGTCAAATAAATGGATACTCTATTAAATACTACTGTATTCAAAGGAACAACAACAACAACACAGACAAAAAATTAAGTATTTTTTGATGATGAAGTCGCAGCTGTCAAATATGTTTTCAATGTTGATACACAAATAATCAAGTAGTGTGAGTACGTATGATTTTACTACAAAAGAAGAAAAATTTTTTTTTTAAATATATTTAAAAGAACCAAAATGTTGCGAAAATGTTGGAAAAAAAACTTTAAAGAAATATGTTTTTAAATGTTTTTATTACAAAGTACAAAACAGTGCAAACACAATGAAAGGAAATAAAAATATTTTGAAATTGATGAACTGAAGTTAAACAAAAGTGACTAAATATACTAAATGGAATATGGTAGTTTTAAAGATTTAAAACAAATATTAAGCCCCTTGGAAATTTTATTTAGAAAGTTCAAAAAGAACAATATCGGAAAACGATCAAAAATCAAAAGGATTCCCTAAAAATTATAGAAAATAAAGGAAAAATTATTCTTGAGTCATAATGAAAACCACCAATTTCAAAAGTGGAAATGTAAACTGATTCCTTAGCATCTGCAAAAGCAATATCAAATATTTCTAACAACAATATATACGCAACTCTAATAAAAAATTCCATAATTGAAAATTAGTCATATAATATTTTACCTTGGACACCAGGTAATCATGGCATCAAAGAAAATGAACTCGCTGATATCACAACCTGAAACTGCAATAAATATATATCTTCTACATTATTTATATTCAAATATGTTTTTTTAGATCGCTTTTACGATCGTATTACTGAACCGATTTTGAAAAGATTTACATGTTTTTTAAACAGGGTTTTACATAGATATATACAATCTTGTTTTTAATTAAATCGGTTTGAAATTTAGGCAGCAATAAACTTCACCGAATACAACTCACGCTACGCATTTTAGTTCAACGAGTAATACACTTCTCGATATTTTTTTGTAGGTGATCTCTCCAAGGTTTTACTTTATGATGAACTATCAGCACCTTGTTTTTTGCGCCGTGAGTTTATTTTTATCACGTACAACTTTCATTTACATAGACCACCGCAGGTTATTCCTTATCGAGATTTTAAAAATATTGACTATATTACTTTAGAACGAGAATTTTGTAACATTATTTGGAGTATGATATATAACATTATTTCTGTTGACGATAAGGTATCTCTTCTGCAACATAACGTAAACCATTTGTACAATCTTGCAGTTCCTTTGAGAACAAAGAACCTAGGTAGACATAGTAAGCCCTGCTTTTCTCAGGAAATTAAATGGGCAATCGGTCACAGGGATTTGTTATATTTGCGCTGGAAGATTTTAAAACCTCAGAAATATACGAATCAAACCGTACCTTAAGGAAGATGGCAAACAGATTAATTAAGAGATCCAAATCCGATTATTTTGCATCTAAGTTTTCTGCTGCAACTGACTCAAGACAAAAGTGGAAAGCAATTCGTGACATTGGAATTTGTAAATCTGGTAATCATGATTCCTGCGAAATTGATGCAGATGCTCTAAATGAAATTTTTTTGAATACTCCAGTAGTAACACCAACTCCTAATTACTACTGCTTCTCCTCTGATTTTAAGTCGTTTATTAAGAATTTTTTAGTTTTTGTATTGTATCGTATGTAGTTATGTAAATGTTTAACATTAATTTCTACAATGCGGTCGATTGAGTCGGCTATAAAACAACGAATAATGGCAACATAACAAATAAAAAATTCTTGAAAAGCAAAACAGACTCCTTGAGTAGACGGGACCAAATAAAATGTTAAAGAATCTTTCTGATTCTCAAATTAGAATTTAATAAATGTATCAACACCCTTAATCTGTAATTGGAATATTGATTTTATCAAATCCTGAGAACTTATTTTTACTTCTTGTTAAAATTTTCAGATACAAAGTGAAAGCTTTTAAAAAACTCAACTGATGCCATATAACTAACATTCAATCCTACAACCGAATCAACAAAACTAATTATAACTCTTCAGAAAAATGAAGCATATACAATCTTATGCTAGGAACACAACTGAGACGAACGACGAATCTTTGGCCGCGAATATTCGTCGTAAAAATTAAAATACATTAGTGTATATGAAAATACACACTATCATGGCGACGGCAAAATTAGTCATACACGGTGAACTTTGGAATAGATTTATATCTATTTCTTACGCCAGCGAACGACGAACAAATCAGTACCATGTGACCATTTTCATTTTTAGATTTTAAGTTTTTTAGTAAATAAAGTTTCTTATTACTTTAATAATTGTTTTATCGTTATTTTGTAGCGTTTACAATATATATAAAAAATATTTAATTAAACAAAATGGTTATAGTTGAGTTTTTACCAATGTTCAATTTTGTAAGTTTTAATTTTTTTTAAATGGTCATACTATCCAGCACAAACCAGTGATGGGAAATGAAATTTAATTCAGTATCAGTACTTTTTCATCCCCAGAGTACCAAATATTATTATTTTTTTTTGTTTAAATTTTATTAACAAACATTTTTTTAAATTCATTCATTTTCATTAGTAAATATATATAATATATGAAAAAACAAATATTTTTGTACTTTTTTTTATAAAAAAAATAATAGTAATTTATACAAGAAATTTCAATTCTTTCACTTTCCTCCAAAACTAGCATTCTAATATTCATATTTAACAGCTGTACAAATTTCACATTGTTTTTTCTATATTTCATTAATGAAACGCATGATTTAAAATCTATTTTTCATATATCTTTGATGTAAAATCAAAAAGTATTTTGCTTCTGTTGAAAATGTAAAAATTTCGAGTTAATGCCCTCTTGTTGATCAAGTGCGATATGTATTTTAAATTTTAAAGCGTTGGTGTAGTCTTTGCAACGATAATTTTTTGTTATGATTGGCACTAGATTCGAACTATAACCGGAATCGTCAAATTCCATAATTTACATACACATGTAATTAGAAACAAGTTTCAATAAAAAATACACCTTATTTAGCTTATCCATAAACACTTCTCTGTAAACAATTACTTTTTGGAAAGCACATTAATAAAAAACATTAAATACAACAAAACAAGTGTAGCCAAATGAACTGCATAACGAATATCGGTGTATTAAAAAAATACAACAGACGTTTAAAAAAGCATGAAATCATGTGTTATGCATTTTTATATTAAAAATATAGCTATATTAGAAAGAATACGTTGTCGGTTCTGCTTAGAAGTCTATGAAAAACGAACGCATAACGAAAAGAAAAAACCACCGAGTTACCATTAGTATTAACAATAACAATAAAAAAGGAGAAACAAATAATTATAAAAATTTAAAAATAATATATGTGCGAGAGTATAAAATGTTCTGAGGGAGTAGTACGGTATTTTTTTATGTCAAATAGTATCAAAAAAAAAAACGATCGTATCAACTTTTCCATCACTGGCCCAAACAATACACAACTTTATAAATTATAACAGATGTTATTTTTTCATCGTTATTGTGGGTTCAAACGACGAATTTACACAGCGAATTTTTACCAACGAATTCGTCGTGTTGGGCGAAATTCGTCGTTCCTCTCAGGTGTGTTCCTAGCATCATACAAAACGTTTGTAATAATATGAAAATTTAAATGATTTATGTCGATTTTAATATTAAACCTTTTGTAAAAGTATAATTACTTTATCATGAGTAATACGGTGTTCAGACATGTGCATTTATTAAGATTATCGCAATAAGTATGAAATTATTGTAAATATCAAGTAAAACTTGAAATGCATCAATTTCCTTTTAATAAAAAGGTGCTAAAAATAAAGAAAAATTGAATGGGCTGAAGTGATGAAAGAAAGAATGAATTGCTATTGTTCGGAAATCATTGGACACTGCGGCCGAAGATCTATTGTATTCCTTTGCCAAGTGCTAGAGCACCGCATCTAGAACTGTTCTCCTGAGGAATCTTAAGATTGCTTACTGAGTTAGCTATATTTAACATGTCTGTATAAAAATAAAAATAATTTTGTCAATAAACTGAATATTCACTCTATTAAAAATGCATGTCTAAATATAGTATAAGACTTTTGTCATCATGGCCTTTTCTTTACGCATTAGTCAATAATTTGTAATTATTTCCTAATGATACAAATAAATATTCGTGAGTCTGTGCCTAACCACGTGCTTTTCATTGCAGAAGGGTTTTTAACAAGACCTTTGTATTCTAAAACATAATAAAACAAAAAATTTAGATGAAGATGATTAAAATTGTTATTGTATTATGATAAGAAAAGTTTGGCAATTAAGAATAAAAAATAATATCTGCCAAATGTCCACCAGGATTACGCTGACAGATGTCGATTCTTTCATCAAAGTTTAATCACTTTTTGGCAAAATGGCGGCTCTATTTCATTAATCACATCACGGATCTTGACTTTTAAGGCTGCAATCGTTTGCAATAAAACGTTTCCTTGGCAATGTCTTGTTGAAGCCACATGTCAGTGATATCCGCGTTATCAATTATAAGCCAAAATTGAGTTGTTAACATCTTGCGATAGCGTGATTTATTGGCCGTTACCGCTTTTCTTGCCTGATCTTCGAAAAACGGCCCAATAATGCCTCCAGACCACATAGCGCACCATACAGTAACACGTTGAGCATGCAAAAAGGCTTCTCAATAATCGCTCTAGGATTTTCAGTTTCGATTTTTGACGTACTTACCGTGACAAGTGAAAATGGACTTCGTCTGAAGAAATAATTTTTCCAGAAAAATCAGCGGGTTGTTCCTGAATGAATTGAACAAATCTACGGCGATGTAAATGGTCGGTTGGCTTCACTTCCTGTAATAGTTGAACCTTGTAAGGCTTCAAATCGCAATCCTTACGCAAAATTCCCCATGTGGTGGTTTTGGATAACCCGAAATGTTGAGAACATTGAGGAATTAACAAGTTTGGATCTGGATTGAATTCTTTGTAACAATTTCCAATGCATCTACTACGAATACGTCAAAAAACTAAATGTCTAAAACTATCACGTTGTTTGTGTTGCCACAATTGAAAAAGAAAGTTCTTGTTAAAAACATACTGATACAAAATTAAAGATCGTATGCAAAATTTTTACTTGCTGCTTTTATTTTGCACGCTTCTATATGGAAAACGGACTCCGTTTTGGTTATTTTAAAATAAACAATTGGTTTGCGTTGTACATCTTTTTATGAATTACTTTGACGATAAATTGGTTATTTGTTAATGAGGAAATTTTCTCGGGAAACGCTGCATGTTTCGAATTAAATTTTTTGTGCCATAAAATTTTTTGCTTTAGTTTTACTATATATCAATGAAAAAAATGTATTTCACTATAAAAAAATCTAAATTGATCAGATTTAGCACTAAATCGTCTTTGAACTCCCAGTCAATATTAAATTAAATTTTCCTTTACATATATATATATATATATATATATATATATATATATATATATATATATATATATATATATATATATATATATATATATATATATATATATATATGTATTCGACATATATATATGACATTCGGTGCAGCTTTCTTGCTTTTCACTCCTGAGAGGATCATGTTGTGTTGTATTTGAACGATCATTTTCGGTTTAGAGTACGCAGATGATTGATCGATCCTTTCGCTACGGGTGCTAGCTGAGCAATCAGGCTTACTAATCTTGGCAAAGCCGCCTCAAGTAGAAGAGCAGACGCCTACCATGAACCGAGCACTCTGATTCACACGTTACGTACATTGATTTAATTGCATTTTTTTGCCCGTGGGTTGTATTTTATTTCCCACTTACCCTGTATATCTACCGGGCATTTCTCTATCCACCAACCGAGAAGAAGACGGATGGAAGATTTGCGACTATACAGTGACGTGCAGCTTTACTTCAACTGATTTCCTTAGTATTCATACTACTAAAAGTTAATTACTACCACTATACAAGATTTGGATAATTTAATTAAAGTTGTTATTATTCTTTTTATATACTCGTACAAATAATTGGAAAAAGCTTAGTTTACCATTATTCACAAACGTATTACCACACATTGATCTTACATCATCTGTTCTTCTTTCTTTCTATTTAAGTTTATTTCGTGTGTGTTAGAAACACACATCCATGTGCTATGTATAATACAGTAATCTACATTTACTTTGTCATGCATATTATATATAAATAGTATTATTTTATACTTTGAGCATAATTTAATACAATATAAAATTTTTATCTATTCCTTCTTTTTTCAAAGGGATGTTAAAAAACTTTTCTATAATCTAAAAAAATAATATAAAAGTAAACCGGTAGAAATTTTTATTTTTCACTTGCAAAATTGAAAACTTTAATACATTAGTTACTTATGTATAAACAGCTTATCCTTGTTTTGTGGTTGTACGAAAAGTTTTCTCTTCCCTTTTTTTTGTTGCTGTTCAAAGCTTTGCAAAAAGCTACACTTTCTTCTAAACAAAAAGAAAATTGAATAATAAGTTTTATATTAGCAATATTATTGTAGCAAAAACATAGATATCTGAAAATTTATTGTAAAAGTGCAATCATATAAGCAGGAAGAGGCTATTGATTATTATTTAATTTGTATTTTATTTTATAAATAGTTGTCTAAGTGCTGTTGAGTTTCAAAGTAAAATAATAACAAGATTTGTCTTTAATCAAAGATTAAAGGCAGATTTCGTTTTAAAGAAAGAGCTAATGTAACAAAAAGGTATTTCTTAATAAAATAAAATACCCAGGTGGCATTTTTAATCGTGAAAGAGCGTACTCAGAATCTCATGAAGAACGTTTTTGATCGTTGACGAGCGCATTTTTTAATCGTAGAAGATTCCTTGCACAGGATAAACTGTTACACGAACTGATTCTTCTGTGAGATTCTTCCATAACACAGCAAATTACGCTTATATTAATCGTAGAGGGAATCGTTTGAGTTTTTTGTTTTTAAACAAAGTGTAACATTGTTGTTTTTGTACTTTTCAAATAGTTATTAGATGATTGTTTTACGACTTCCATATTAAATATTGAAAGATTGAAAGATGAACGTGTTAGAAAATGTGTAAAAAAGTAATAATAAAGAGAAAAAGTAGATTTTTTTGTTACTGTTGCTCGTCGTCAGATCATCATGAGATTATTCTTTTAGGGGTCGTATATTAAACATAATCCTCTACCAAATCCTATGCTAGCTGGGTATAATCAAAATAATAAAAGTTAGCCAAAAGTTTTTAAATGTCATAATAAAGTGTAAATAGTTTTAACATACTTGGAAGTCGATCAAATTTGGACTAAAACTCCAGTTGCAGTTCAAAGTAAATCTGGAACTTTAAAAATGCTTAGCTGCTTTGCATGAAATAAATTTTGTTATTGTTATTTCTGTCGAAGGAAATTTTAATAGAAGTCAATGTCTTCAGTACCCAAAATGTTTTAGAAATTTGCAACTTCTATCAACATTGTCAAAATTGTTGTATACCTTGTCTGTGTATTGAGGTTATTCTTTGCAAAGCTAAAATACATGTTATGCTTATGCACTCGTCATGTTGGAGTTTATGTAAAATATGTTTGTACGTACTTAGGTAAACTGTTTTAGATCTAGATTTAGATGGTGTAGCGACCTCGAAATCAGTACTGATCCGATCTGCTAGTCTGATGAACAAATTGTTTCAAATAAAAAGTTCTCTCTAATAAAATAATGAATTTATCCAAAAATAATTTCGTAAATTAAGAAGATATAGGTAAATTCAGATTTCAACTCAAGCCATAAAAATTTCATTTCAATATATACCTTAAGACAATTCAACAATTATGTATAAATATTAATTATAATAATTTCTAGTTCATGCATCTCCTATCTATAGATTAGCAAAAGTATTATCAATAATTCAGTTTATGACTTCTTATTAGAAATACTTCTTTCTACCAGACACAAAAATTAATTTATAGTTATTTATATTGGAGGATTCAAATGGTTGTCATAAATTTTTATATGTTGTAAAATAATAACACGAAAATATTTGACTGCTGTGAAAAACCTGTCATAAATTAGTGTGCTATTTGAAAAATAAATTAATGGAAGCAAAATAAATGAAAACAAAAAAATTCTATTATAAAACTAATATAAAATTTAATGTGGCCAACATCCAACAACAGTCCAACTTTTTTTGCAAATTTTCAAACCTGTTACAATTTTTAATTTTTTTTTCTAAATTTGCACATTTGTTTTTTTATTTTGGAATTTTTTGCGATATAAAAGATTTGTGAAATTTTTTATATTTTTTTCTAATTTTAGCGAACATAATATTTTTTATGATATCGCTCCTTTATTGCCACGTAGTCATATCTTAAAAAATCCTGTTCTTCAGAAAACGAGTTTAAAGTTTTAAATTTACACACACATCCATAAAAAAATAGAAAAGTGTTCTCCTTTCAAGAGGTGACTAAACAAGATATTTGTATGAATTTTTCACACAAGAGGAAAAATCATACGAAGAATAATTCTGCACTCTTAACTAAAAATTACGTTTTTTGAGATATGGCTACGTTGCAAAAAAGAAGCGATATGATCTTTCTACTATTTTTTCCATTTCCAAACTATTCTATTTCAGCACTCACTCCCAAGTTTTATTATTTTTATATTTTTGTAGTAAACAAGCCCTGAAGGCTTGTTGCCGTTTTTTCCGAGAGTTTTTATAATTTTCGTTGAAAATGTGCCAAAAGTCATTTATTTCATGTTATTGGTTTTGTTTTTTGAAAAGTTTAATCAATATTAGACAATGCAATTTTTCCGAGTGTTTCGTATGCGTTACTGTTTCAGCGATTGTTCGAAATTTTGGCTTCAACTTTTTTGCGATCGAATTGATTTTTTGCAATTTATTTATTTTCTTATAGTATTAGTGATTTTTAATCAATAATGTACTTGGATATATTTCCGATGTTAGCAATATTTTACAAATTTTCGTTATTTTTGCGATTTTTTCAAGACTTTAGCATTCCTTAACGTTTTTGAGCTTTCTGTTATCAATTTTGAGACTTGTTTTCAATTTCGGGATTTTTCGAAAGTTTTTATCATTTTCGCAGTAATTGCGATTTGTAATCTCCTTTGCTGCTGATCTCTGATATTCACAATTTTCGCGCAATTTTCCGCAATAAAGGCGAATTTTCTGAGTTTTAACCATTTCAACAGTCTCAAACATTTTAAACCTGCCTGGCCCACAATGTAGAATGATATCGCTCTTTTGCAAAATTACATATATTTATTTTTGAAATTGTTTTTTTTTAAATGTAATTTCACAAAAGTACGATATCGTTCGAAATCGTGGCCCAGGCAGTTCTTTAGCAATTTTTGGAAATTGTTTGAGTTTTTTACAATTTGAAACAATTTTAATTTTTTTCATTCTTGTTTAAAGTTTTTGTCATTTCGAACTATTAATAAAGACGAGTAATATCCAACGGTCGAAGGCGAATCGCCCGCATTCTAGCTGTTAAATATTATTTACATAAATATATATGGTAAAATACAAAAACAAAAAACAATCTAAATAAACAACTTAAAATTCTCTTACTTATCTCTCTCTTTTTACAAAATAAATATAAAAATAAATATAAAAAATATATTAATATCTAATAATGTTTACAGATTTATTTAATATTAATAATTGTTAGCCAGTTTTCGCAATACTTAGAGGGGATTCTAAAGGTGTCATATTATGTGATATTGTTATAATGTCTTAATATTTTACAATAGTTAAAAAAAATTTTTTGTGCTTCAAACAAAAAAGTGATAAAATAATAAGACTTTTTGAGCTATGTTTATTGTTTTGTCTTATCCAAACCGAAGAAACTTGAGTTAAGTGTAATGGCGTTTTGTTTTCTAAAAAAAACTGCAAAATTTTTTGCTCTTTTTGTTGAATTTTCGCATTATAATGGTTTTTTGAAATAGTAACTTCCTTAGAAATCATTGTGTCATCACTTATGAGGCAAAATATTTGTCTTAAGAAAACATTAAATAACAATTAAAAAAAACTAAAAGAAATGTTAAATTTTTTAGAAAACATGGTATTTATTGTTCCTCGTATATAATGTATTTTGAAAAGCAAAAAGGAAAAAGAAAACTAACTAGCTATAACAGAAACATAGCTTGAGGAATTGTATTATTATAGAACATATTTTGTATGAAAAGAAATAAACATATTTTTAAACTACCTTAAAATTTCAAAACAATATGACAATATGACACGATAAGACACCGTGTGAATCCCCCAACTGAATATTCTTAATATTAATTAGCTTTAATAATTAATTAATATCACTAAAAAGCCCACTATAATTATCTACTTAACTAATAGTTATTTAAAACTGCTGTACGATCTGATATCTTAGAGTTATTTAAAGTTTCTTCACACCAATACTCGCTAAATTTCCAATCACCATTTTCTTGTCAACTACTTTTCAACGAACAAGACAATTAAATACCTTTTAACAGCCGAGCGTGCATCGTTAAGCATTTTAAATAAATTATTTTTTATCTTATATAACACAATTAATCTTTGTAAACTTGGATTATTGTATCAACTCAAATATCTAATTGCATACAAATGTGCGTAAAAATAAAACCATAGCATGAAAGAAAATCTTTCGCTAAATTAACTATTGTATATAAGCTAATTGCAATTACTCTTATCAAGTTAATTTTAATTATAATTTTTCTTTTAAGTACCCTGTTCCCTGCCCCCGCACTTATCTTCAAGGGAAAGTATTAAATATTTTAGGTTTCCGTCAAATACTTAAAAGTACATATTTGCTTTTACTTTTTTAGGTTTGAATTCTTTAAATTTTTAATATCGAATAGTTTTTTAAATTTTTACAAAGCCTAATTCATGGGATAAATTAAATTTTTTTTCGGTAACTCTACCGTTTAAAATTAATTCAAATTGAGATTTAAAAAAATATTAATTTTTTTTAGGAACACCCAGGGTGAAACCAAATTATATGGCATTAGCAGTATTGGAACTTATTGTATTTAAAATATTTGCAATTTTATATCTCGAGGGTAATTTAATTGAAAGTTTCAAATTATTGCGGTGCTTTTTTGCACACTTAATTTCATACATTTATTTTATTTAACTTTACAAATAATATTTAAAAATATTGCATGATAATTACAAAAAATTGTAGTCCTATCAAACTTCTTGATTCTCTTATATGGTGGAATGATTTATTCATAGACTTATACTAATCTTCATTATTTTGCTTTTGCTGAAATAAAGAGTAAAAGGAGTAGAAGTAGTATAGGATGAAGTTTCCCAAAGGGTAGCGAAATATTGACAATAAAGTTGGATATTTTTTCATAAAAAATTACCTCAAGCTCAATTAGAAAAATAATATAAAAAGTAAAAGATCACAGATTTGTCTCCGTTTCATTTTTAATTACTAAATAAAAATTGCATCTTTTAACCAAACCCAAAAGCAATATTTTTAGAGTATCTTCAACAAAAATCTTTAACTTTTGATGATTAATTATGTAGTGATTGCACTATGGAATTAACAAAAAAAAAAAACATTATATTTTTTAGTTAAAAACAAACAAAAGCATAAAAAGTAAGCAAAATTTCATTTTGATTGAATTTTTAAACAAAAAACTTTTGATTGCAAGCTCAGCTGTGCTTAAATATAGTAACTTTCACCAAAACTTTCTAAAACAATTTTATGGTATTCTTTTATATTTTTGGCAAACATATTTTAAGCTCATAAAATACAATGCTATCATGGTTGATTTCTAGCTTTCAAATTATTTTGAACATACAACAAAGCAGCAAATCATTTTTCTTTATTAAAAAAATATTTTTAAACTGTCACAATAAGCCAATATAACAAGAAGAGAAAATAAATGTTTTTAACATAAAAATTGTTCCAACACATAAAAAAGGGGAATTTCATATAAAACGGATATTAAAATTTGTAGTATTTCAAAACTTGGTCATATTACAACATTTCTTCTTTCAAAGGGTGTGGTCACACAATTAAGTTAAGTTAAGTTAAGTCAAAATTTTATCTTACAGTTAACTTTATTGATTCTTTGACGTGGAATGCCTTTTGCTTATTCATTTATATATTATCTGGCAAAGAGTTTTGCATTCAAATTTCACATATGCGAAGGTAGTTTTCAGACTACCCTAACTGATAAATAACGTCGCGCTTTTCTCATTAAGAAACAGTTAAAAAAGAGAAGATATTAACAGGCTTAACCTTCCTGACTATTTTCATTTTTGTGCGACACATTCACATTTCTCGGTCTCTCATACCGATTTCAAGTATTTCTCGGTATCTCAAAACTATTCTAAAATTTTCAAAACCTGTGCAGTGGACATATTTAACAAACTAATCTGAAATAACTGAAGTAAGAAAAAAACAAAATTAAGTTTTTTTTAGCTCACAGCATCAATTTATATTTCATCACAATACTTTGGCATTTTTGATCTTAGACCTAATATAAAAATAAAAAAAAAATTCACTCACATAACACAACATTTATAAAATGTTGTTTTTCTATTAACATGCATATATCTTAAAAGTAAACAAAAAATTAAATAAACTCAAGAAAAAACAGGAACACTAAAAAAATTAATTTCAAAATGCTTAAAATATATGTATGAGTCATTATGAGGTTAGTCTTTGTAAATTTCAATCAGTAAAAGTGATTGTGACTCGATTCAGCGTCCTGTGAATCTTCAACATCATTTTCCTCGGAGCTTCTTGTTCAGTATCAGTGTTTGCTTCATACACATCAATATTATCTTCGTAATCAGTACCACTTTCCACATCAGAATTTGGATCTGAATCGATTTCATTCAGAATAGCTCTTATGCGCTCGATATCTGCCATATCTAAAGAAAATCTCAGAATAATAAATTTTGAACATAATTCTATTATTAAATCATATAAACTGATCGTTAATTTTCCATTTTCATCTACAAATTTCTAATTTAGCAATACTAACTTACCTGACAAAAATGTAACACTTTACTATAAGTCGGTCTCACAGACCGTCTGATTAGCAATCACCGGTACAACACTTCAACTCAAACTCACTTGTTACACTAAACGTTGTATAATGAGAAATAATGAAGATACTGAGAGAATGACGGACTTGCCATTTTTGGTTTTCGTGAAATTAACACAAAAGTGATTCATTGGTCTCACAGACCGACGAAATGGTCAGGAAGGTTAACTTTAAGTTTAGTGGTATATATATTTACTGCAATCAGTGATGCCAGTTTAGCCTTTTGAGCGATAGATTTAAGCTTTTTTCTTGTTTTTTTAGCCTCATACGTTGTAGTTTCGTGGCTTTGTTAGCCTTTTTATTTTAAATTTAGTCTCAAAAAAGTTATATTTTTATTTTCTACTGAACGAATAAAATTATATTGAAACATTAAAAAATTAATCCAATTTTCAAACCTTAGTACATTGAAGACAAAATTATATTGATTGGAATGCAATGGCGAAAACTTTTAAGTTAGAAATAAGCAAATGGAAATATATGATACGGAAAACAATACCAACCAAATGACCAACATGGGTACGCCTGTAGGAACATATTCTTCTCATGAAATTTTCCATTACTAATTTCCACATTTGCCGCTGAATGTCTTTGATAACTTCACGAATCCATCTTTGAGGTCTTTCATCGATTGTGGGCCATTGGCAAAGACCATATATTTTACGGTGGACAATTGTGATCGCCGTACAGTAGAAAAACCTGAGATTTCCCCAACTGTATGGGCTACAACAGCAATTCTTTTAGTTAAGCGACGAAACCCAGTTTAGTTTTTCACATTACTTGTTTCAACTACCCAAATTTTTCACACCAGTTTCACAACTGTTCACCGAGAAAATGTTTCACGCCTATGCAAAACTGCTTTTGTTATGCGAACGGAAATCACAAAATTTTCACAAGACTTTTAGTAAGTTTTACTAATTTCAATTACAATTAATTCATTGTTAATATTTCTGAAATACAACATAATCATAAAACAATATAAAAAGATTCTACTGAAACTAAATAGTCATATCTCAATTTAAATCAAAATACACTTTGTTACTCTAAATCGCGTATTGCCAAGGTAAACTTTTTTAAAAATGAGTAGGAAAATTATTTATGAATTTGATAAAACTTTTTAATTGAAATAAGTAAAAAATTAAGAGAATTTCTCTTCAAAAATACATGAAAATACTTTACAAGCAAAATTCAATAACATAAATTTGTATTAAATCTATATTTTTTAAAATTTGGTGCCATTTTAAATACATTAAAAAAAGGCATGCTATTTAAAAGTTGGCCTTCTTATGAGCAATAAATTGAAGACAGTTTTTATCAAAAGAATTCTAGTGTTGCTATTATTTTACTTAATTTTATAATATCCGTGCTTAAATTTCCAAAACAACAAAAATTTTTTTATGATATTTTGTTTCATTCTATAAATACGTATGTTCGTTTAGGTTTTGTATCAAATGAAATAATTGCACTACACGGATTATTTAAGTTTACTGTCGGTGATTTTTTAATATATTTTATTCTTTTACTTTTGCCTTCGTTAATATTTTTCGACTGTTTTTACAAAATGGTCAAAATTGAGCGTTAGTGAAGTTTTTTTTCTGGCAAACATGTGGCCTAATAAAATGCCCTAAAAGCTGGAAGATTATATAATTTTTAGAATTTTTTAAGCAAATAAAAAATTTTCTGTTATAATCGGGATCTAAAGTTTCGATCACTTATTTCTAATTTTTGCAGGAAAGTCTATTTTAGACCGTAAAATATCCTTCGATAATATACCAATCATTCAAGCAAAGTTTTTTTTTAAGAAAAATTGAGCCTCGTAAGTGATGACACAATCATTTTCAACAAACTCACTATTTCAAAAAATCATTATATTGTAAGTTTCCAAAAAAGCAAAAAATGTTGCACTTTAGAAAAGAAAACGCCATTAGTTTGAGATCCGTAAATCATTTGTCGGCAAATTTAAATGTAGACACGATGGGGACATTTAAACTTAACCTGAATTCAATAATTTATACAAGCTAAATCAACTTTTTTCGTTATATCTTGATTTTGCACTTAAATTTAAAGTGATTATAAAGTGAACAAAACTTTGCTTAATTTGGAACAATAATTTTTACCTGTGAGCCTGATCTTACAAAGTACCCTACACTTTCATACGGCAGTTTGGCCAATGGTGAAGAGACCAAATGGGTTTCTTTAGAGCAAACACATATTATTATCTTATCTTAAGAATTCCGAAGTTTTAGTCTGGGAAGTCCATTTTCTTTAATAACTTCTTCAAAACTTTTTCTTCCAAGTCTAAAAATAAGCATAAAATATTCGCTTTCATAGCTTTGTACATGTTAATTTTTATTTATCATTTTTCAGAACAGATACCACAATTGGTGGCTATTCTAGTGAGTGAAAATTTTTCTATTGAAAATAATAATTTTTTTTAAATAAATTTTAATTAATAGTTTTTGGGTAACTTAAAATTTTGGATAAAATGAAAAATGACAAACCAAAAACAAATAGAAAAGACAAATGGCTATAAAAATATAGTTTAATTCACTTCTAATCGAATACTTTAATATGTCATATCATTTTCTTCATTAAAAACTTAGAAGTGTTGTTGCATAAAAATAGAAACTTACAGACTTCACAGGTTTTATAGTTTTATTTGCTGCATTGTTGTTGATTAGAACGATTGTAAATCGAACAATTGTTTTAATATTTTCGGATTTGTTTAAAAATTTATGTTCTACAAACTTTGCATTTTACATGCTTAATTACACAATTAAAAAAATGTGCAGTCTAATTTTTTCTAGTATTATATTTCTTCATTTTATGTACACCTGTTGCAGGTTGGCTTTTTAAATTTTAATAAAAATATTTTTTTTTCATAAATATTTAAACCAATAATTTTCTTTATTATGAATAAGGCTGATAAGATATATTTTTTTATATGCATAACGATCAATTACTATCATAACGTCTAATGAATTTCAGTAAGCAAGACGTACAATGTTTATTTTATTTTCAAAAGAAAATAAAATAACAAAATATATTTACCACGAAATGAAATGTATAAATTTGGTAGGCAAAACAATTTAAATATGTAACTATTTTGTTGCAAGAAGGCTTATCATTACACATGCACAATTACACACTCACTTATGTATATCTACACTCCTATTACATACTTATAGTTTAGCATCATGGTATTTTCTTTTTGGAAAACAAACAAATTCAATCCCACAAAAGCAATGTAAAATTGAAACTAGAAAAATTACATTAAGTTTAGTCAAGGATGTATAAGTTTTTTATGTTTATAAAGCTTTGTGGTTTGTGTGTCCTCTAAGCCATTCTAATTCCTGTTTTTTTTTTTGCTACAAGAAAAGTATTTTGTTCCTTTTCAAATGGTTATTAGCTTTGACATTTGGCTTTCATTTTCTTTTTATTTCATTTTGTAATTTTTTCTATATCTAGTTTCTCTTAGCTTTATGCTCATATTGATTTTTTATGTGCTATATTTTTTTCTTTTTGTAGCTAAAGCACTTTTGATTATTTTTTTTTTTTACTTGTTTAAGACATTGAGTACCACAGGTTATTATTTCTTCTATATTCATTGTAATATTATAGATTTTGATGAAAATAATAAAGTTTTGCTGAAATAAAAGGATTTGAAGTATCGTTAGCCAAATAAGTGTGTACACAAACAGAAAGGATACATTGGACTATTTCCTTATTCAAAAAATGAAATCGATTTTAAATGTTATTATGCAGCATTTGCTTGAAATGGTGGAGCTCTTTTGTATTGATGAGTCGAAATATGTTTTAAGAAAATTATGATATTAAAACAGTTTAAATAGATGTGCGACTTCTTCCCGAGTACTCTGATTCCAGTGGATCTAGGCCTTACCGCAAGTTGTAAAATGCATAAAGAGAACACTAAAAAAATTCTTTAAAAAAGTTTAAGCACAGATTAAGATTTCATAAAAATATGATGATAAAAAATTATTGATTATAAATTAAAAGTAAGCTTTTATTTAAGTATGTACATATATACTTAAAAGAGCCAAAGATTCTTAAAAAAAATAAAATTTTTTTAATAACAAATTCTTCAATATCTCTTATTTTATATAAAATAAAATTAAAATTCATGTATGACAGTACGTATGTGCCGGTTTCAGTAACAATATTTTGAATTATTTTTTAAAAGCAAACGTCATTAAATATTATTTATTACAAAGTTCTTAACCGCAACTATAAATGGTTCAAAAAAAGACATGTACGATGTATATGTTTTATGTTATACTTCATTCAATATAAATAACAAAAATAAAGTTAATTTTTACTTTCTTAAAAAAAAATTTTGTTTTACTCATGTTGTAAGGAATTAAAATTGCATCATTCAGCAGTGTTCGTTAGAACCCCATCATATTGTTGTGTCTTAAACAACATAAAAGATTCGATTTCAATGATATAAAAAAATATTTTTAAAGCAATAAAGATTTTTTTTATATTTTCTTAAAAAATTTTAAGCTTAAGTTCAATAATTCACAATGTAACAAGAACTTTACTAAACAAATATTTTGCTCTCTTTGTGGCAAGTTCCTTCAAGGATATTCAAATAATATTAATGGGTGATTTTTTAGCAATTTTCTTTTTGGCAAAACTATTTCTGCCAGTTCACCTGTTTTCGTGTAACACATTACTGTAAAACATGATAAGTTTGGTCTATAATTTAACCATGAATCGACTTCTAAATGGACGGACAACGCTTGCATAATTTTATTATCAAAATTCATGCTCGGGTAAGAAAGTGCATCGTGCACTTCTATCGTTTTATGGCCAGTTTGGGCGAACTTCTGAGGCGGCTCAATCTAACCGTTTGACTAAATTTCGCACCAAATTTATATTATTGGATTTTAAACCACCAACACGAATACGTGGATTTTTAGATTGCGGACAGAGGAAAATATCGCAGCTATATCCGCCAGTGTTGATGATGACCATGAGTTATCCATTCGGCGCCGATGATGCGATGATTACAATTTTTTTTTGCCCAAAATAGAAGAGTTGGACTTGGCTGACATGAGGTTGCAAAAAAACAGTGCCATGTGCTACTTAGCACTCGAAACAATGGCCCAATTGAGAGTCGAGTTCGTTGAACACTTGATTTCAGGTTTGGCGCCGGTCAATTGGCTTATATTAATTAATTAATTGGCTTGAATTATATTTATCGTTCTATCGACTCAGATTAAGATTTCATACATTTTTCCAAGTTTTATGTGTTTTTTTAACAAATCCAAAAGCTCCTAGAAAATCACTCTTTACTGTAACAAAATGTGTGATATTAAAAATAACAAAAACTAATACAATTATTAAAAATCCAATCAGGTCAAAAAAAAAATTTGCATTACATTATTTTTTATTCACCTCTATGGCACAAAAACACAAAATGTATTTCGTAAATAATGTGATAATTCCAGAAGATCTTTGGGTACGACTGCACAGTGAAATATCTGAAATAATGTTCTAAGATATTTTGGAAGCTTAGACAGCGTATGGTGTTACCTTAATATAGAAACCCCCTAATTAATTTTCTATTCAATAATCATTTTTTTAATATATCAATAAATTCAAGGACCCCTCATCGAAATAGACTAAGCACTCGATTTTGATTAAAAAAATACTTGGGCCCTTTTCATATTAAGATAACCATACGATATCACTTTTTTTAATTTGTTTTGAACTATAGAAGCGCAGAGGAAAATATGAAATGAATAGATGCTTTGCATGAGCGCTTAGAATAGCAGTCTGTTAAGGTATGTCTATGATTATCCATTAGCATGAAGAACACCAAGAATATAAGATGCAAAATTTTTAAGCCCTGATTTGAACCTCCTATAAGATATTAAAATAATTTATGTTTAGTTTTAAATAAATAAATATATAACAGCTTATCCAACGGTGTCGAAATAATTCTTTCTTTTGTACAATGTCATCTAAAATAATAACAACTGGAATTTGCGTTTGTTTTAAATTTATTTGTAGCAAAGAAAGAATGTTTTCTACATCGTAGGGCACACACTAAAACAATTAATTGTAAAACTTTCTTATAATTTATATGCTTTATACCAATCTGTCTTGCAGTTCTTCATGATTTGACTATGAAACGTCCATCAAAATTGCACAAAAACATTTTTTTTTCTTATCGTCTGTTTTGCAAAGCGAGTCTACTTGTTATGAATTTGCCTTTTCTTTGATTCAAAATAAAAATGATTTTCCATTTTTCAATTTCTTAAATTTCGGCGAATTCGAAGGAAATATTTTTTTCTCACATTCACATTTGAAATAAAAACAAATTCAAAAACTTTATTTTGCTTTTAAATGTAATTGTAAAAATGAAAATATACTTTCGATATCTGTAAACAGGCAATTAGTAAACACTTCTGAAAAACAAAACTCTTAGTAGCAATTTTAAAAATATTTTATTAAAATGATTAATAAATTGAATATTCGAGATTTTTGTTATTTTTTTATAGTTTCAGCGATTTTAAAGCAATTTTTTGCGAATTTTTTCCAATTTTTTTCAATCTTTAGCGAATTTTCTCTTTTCCCGGTGGATTTGATTTTTTGGAAGCTTTTGAACTCTATAGTTTTGCGAATTTTTTAATCAACAATGATATGAATTCCACCTTTAAACATGTTTTTGAGAATTTTCATTATTTTACAAAAAAGTTTTGCATTCTGTACAATATTTTAGGTTTTTTCTTTGATATTTTATGGTCTTAAATCCAATATTGCAATTTTTGATAGTTTTCGTAATTTTCCCGGTTTCTCAATTTTTTATTAATCTCAAGAGACGTATCGATTTTATAAAATTTTCAAAAATGTTCACCGTTTTCGCTACATGTATAGTTTTTTTTCGTTTGATATTATTAGATCCCCTGTGAATAAATCTAAGAAATTTCGATAGAAAATTATGTACAATTATGTAAAAAATATATTTTGTATTTGTTCAGTACACAATATAAAAAACGTTATTAGTTTAATTTATTCAAGCTCTAGGGGCCGTTATCAATAAAAAAGTTGACTTGAAGTTAACACTAAACTCAAAACTTTAACTTTGGTTAGTAAAAATTCATTAACACGAAGCACTGTTAAGATTTAACTTTTAAATAAAATTAACTGAAATACTTTCTGAGTTAAAATTTTTAACTTAAAAAAAATATGACATTTAAAATTAATTATTTTTTGTTTATATTAAAAATATTTTTCATAAAATGTGATTTAAGCTTTACCATCTGAAAAATACACACCTTTGTGCAGATTCCGTGCTCAGATGTCCTTGGATGATGGTGTTATTTTCTTTTTTTGCATTCCCCAAAAATAAATTCCTGGTGTGATTCACAATAGTTGATAACTGTAAATTAACTACATTTTTTTATTGTTAATGAATATTTTTCATTTCCAATTAATATTTAAGTTTAGACAAACTGAAAGTTAGTAAACTTTAAAATTAAATAAACATAACTGAACTTTGTGTTAATGGCCCTAGGTCAATTTAGAAAAAAAAACATTAACAAAATTTTTATTAAAACTCCGATATTTCGCCTCATCTTTGTGTGGCCTATTCAGGGATATATAAATTTGTGTAAATAAAAATTTTTTTAACAATATTCAAAATACTAAAAACATAATATTGTCAAAAAATAGTCAAAAAATGAACAACTTAAAAAGTAGGTATACAAATATAAAATATTATAATTTCAAATCATTCAATTTCCGTTTCTTATTGAAAGAATATTATCAGTAAGTGATATTGAATTTCATAAGATAATTAAAAATATTTAATTAATAAGAAAATATCGATGTATAAAAAGAAGTTCAGATATTTCTTCTGAATCTAAAATTTATAAATCTTTAACGTATGTACCTGAAATATCGGAAAGATTAGAAAAATCTAGAATTTATGATAATAAAAAATATAGAATTGCACATAGGATGAATGAGATAATTAGCAAATAAAAGAGCAAGACAAAAAATAGAATACAGATGTTAGAGAAGTCTAATTTAGTTTACCAAACACCGTGTAGTGCTAATGATAAAGAAAATTGTAGTAAAGTATATGTAGGTACAACTAAGAATCAATTGTAAGCTAGATTATCTGGTCATAGATTAGATATACAGAAACAAAATTTCTTCGTAAAAGACAGCATTATTATCACATTGTGTTAATTTTAACACAATCCTTAATATGGAAATGTAACAGTTTTGAATACGGAAAATGTATACCAACGTCGATATATGTTAGAGATGTTACAAATTATTATTGTTCCAATGGGAAATATAATTAATTTTAAAGCAAATACAGCTAGTACTGCTCATGCATATAGATATTTATTATATAAGAACAGAAACGGAAATTGAATGACTATGAATGGAGTTTGTGTAACTTAAATTAATCAAAAAAAGAAGGTCAAATTATATATAAGAATAATTTACAAAAAATATTTGTAAAATGCAAAATACTCATGTAGGTCGTTCATAGTTTTCAAGTAAATTAAAAAATAATTTTTAAGGAAAGTATTTCAAATAGAAAGTAATATAAAAAATGTTTTTTTTTATTGCCATGCAAAAGCACTTTCAGTGTAACAATAGTTTAATATTATACATTTTGTCTATCGTATCGCAATGGAGAATGACCCCCAAAGTTGTTTTGTACTTATATTTAAAAAAATATGATTGCAAATAAACATATCACTTTTTCTTATATCAAATTCTATAAATTTTCAACTAAAAACAGGTATTTACTAGCAATTCAATAAATAACTCCTAAGATAGATTATGAATTGCGCAGTAGTATTTTTAATTTCTTCAGTGTATTTATTGCAAACGAATACACAAAAGAGATGTGTTGAAGACTATTAATTTATTAAGTACCTAATAAGCAACTAAATATAAATAAAAGAGCAGCTGCATTAACTTCTAACACATATTACGATATAATTCAGTTCCCATTAATATTAGTTACATTTGGTGGAAAAGGAAATTTATTGGAAATGTTCATTCGTAAGTGGAAAATATCCATATTAACATTATTTATATTTGTTGCAAATTGCAGGTTATGAAAATATAATGAGGTCATTGTTGAAAATACTAAGATATAAAGCTACAACGAATCTTTCTTACTCTACTTCACAGTAAAAATAATTTCGATTTATCTCAAAGAAATTTTAAGTCGTTCAAGTCGTTACTGTAGCCGCTCGTAGACTTTACTAAGCATTTAGATTTTGTGAGACATTTTGCTGCATTATTTCACTTTTAAATAAAGTGTAGTAGTTTAAAAGAAGTTTTAGCTAATTTTGTTATTCTCAATTCTGCCACTGCAAAAGCTGATACGTGTTCTAATTTTAAGCATCTTTTGGAACTACTCAATATTTAAATATTCTGAAAGTTTACTGTAAAAAATTATGTTCAAATAAAGGCGTTTTCTTTAAAAAAAATGAAACATAGTTTGCCCTTTTCAATATAATGATTTTTTTAAATTGCGGGTTTATTAGAAATTATATTATCAACACTTACGAAGCAAAATTTTTGATAAATAGTAATAGAAATGTTACATTTTTTTAAAAGGAAAACGGCACAAACTGCAAGCTTTGCGAATATTTTGAGTATTTATTATAAGCCGCTTTTTTGGACATAGTTACAAGCAAAATTTTCGCTATATGAGATAATGCCAACCCACTATCTTGTGCAGACTATGGGCCAGTGTTGCCAAAAAGTTGTAGCCCTATCCCGTCAAATAGCTCATAAAAACCCACTTAAAATCGCTATCTGAGTAAAATTAAACGCTAACAAACACCGCCTAATTTTTATAAACAATTTATTTATTTATCTGACATTAAAGTAAAAAAATAGAATGAGATAAATTATATAAGTTGTACATGTGTATGTATGTATAAAGAATATTTTTTTGTTTTAAGAAATCAGTTTTCTTAACGTGCCTTTTAAAGATATTTTTCTAAATAAGATCATCAATCTACATCTATCTACCCACTTATCAATGTCGGTATCATTTCTGTAACATGAATCATTATGGATCCGCACTGTTGTCCTTAGTTTTGCACCAAATTGTTAGCGATTTCCAATTATAGTGAATGATGTAAAACCTATTAGCGATAATTTAAAATCAATTATAATATGCAGGCATAAAACACATGCACTTGAATTTTCATTTACATATAAATGACTTTATCGTATTAACCGTTTACAACAAGATCATCACATCTTGGAATAAATGCTTTAAAAAATACTATATTAAATAAAATTTGTTATAACCTAAGTAGAGTTTTATATAAAAAACATTTATATTTTCACCCTTCAAAGCCTTATTCATACCGTAAACGTGTGTGTGTACTCAATCTTGATAAACCATTTCAGTTAAAATTCTTACTGCCAGGCCTACGATGTCACACGTAATCGTCCTTTCGTATAATTTTGTTTTTGTTTTAAATGTAATTGTATAAAAGAACGGATACGTATGCTATCGTGCGCCTGGTAGTTAATTGATAAAATATTGTGTTTTTTATAGAGACATCGCAGAAAAAATATAAGTTTTTTGGAAGCATTAAAAAGTTTACTAGTTTTCCAAACACGATATTTTGAAGCGCTTCTGAATGTACTCAAATAGAAGGTAGAAATATTTTTGCTTAATTTTAAACACAAGATAATTTAATCATTTTTTTGTGTGGAAGAGTAATATACACGATTTGATTTGCTATTTCATTTGAATTCAATAATAAACGCAACTAACAATAGGAACTATGGGAATATATATAGAGAGGGGGACAAGAATTTTAGTCGCAAAACATGTAAATTTTTTTATATTTTGGGAAAAAAGAAACTCCGGAGCTATAAATCTAAATTATATTAATTTGTTTTGGATAACAGAAAATGTACGCTAATCGTCAATCAAAAGGACCGTCTATATACATTAAAAACTATAGACCGTTAAGTTGTGAATAGTAAGGCTTTGGCTGCGTTTTCATGGAATATGTTTTAATACAATAAAGCATTATGTGGATCAAAACTTGCCGGAAAATTGTATTTGTATATAGTACAATAGTCTAAAACAAACCGCAAATACAGTAAAATAATTCTTTTCATAGTGTTTTTGATTTTCCTGTAAAATACTATTGTTGAAAATGTTTGGAATAATATTCCTGTCGAATATGTCGCAAGTTCGTTAAAATCTTTTAAAGAAAATGCAGTGCCATCATTTAATCTAAGGGATTTTCATAGAAATATTAGCTCCAAATGCTTTTCCCTACAGATAATATTAGACTACGTGATCCATTATAGCTAACACGGACTATGTCATTTCCAAACAAGAACTTATTGGTATACGACAATTGTTCATGCTTTCACGATCGTACTCGTGACGAAGAAACTATTTCTGACATAAAGTAGTTTTTGGGTTAGTCCAATTTAATGTAAACCTGGTCTATATGTTCCAGCCCTAGGACATCTTAATGTTAAATAGACTATGTTTTCTACATACATTTGGGTTACTTTTGGACTACTCCTAGTCCTTTATGAAGTATACTTTACATGAGTGTGTGGACTAGTAGGTTATCTGCAGGGTCAGAATAAGTTTTTTTTATATAAAGTTTTCACTTGTTCTTATATAAATAATGTCCAGGCGAAAGTTAAGTATTTCATTTTTGTTAATACTCATTGGAAACAATATTTTATGTAGACTATTGTATTTGTATTTGTAAGTAAGTATGTGTTTCAATGCAGAATTTTATTTCCATTTTTGTTTTTGTAAACGTAATAAGCAAATCTTATTCTTATACTTACGACATCGAAGCTTAAAGATGTTGCAATTTGTAGAATATAAAGAGACATTATTTTAGCACATTTTTGACGCTCCCACCTGGGACACCGCATACAAAAATAATGACTTTAGAAAGGAGCTACAAAAGCAACCACTTATTCTGTTTTAAAAACCTGGTGGGCGGAGTAGTAATTTTTCATGGGTTATTCCACGAAACTTTGGAGTAGGATTAAATAAAAATAGCCACTATATGGAGAAAATCTGCCTTTTCAGTTTTTTATTTTGTGATCCATTTTCATTCTTAACTACGAACAATTCAGAAAAGAACAATATCCTTAAGATTAATATTATCTAAGACATTTGTGAGATAGAAACAGAAACCATTAGTAAAATCGGACTCAAAGGCTAAGGTACTGCAAAGCTAGCAGAGACATTCATGGGAATGGGAATATTTTTATTTCAAATGAAGCCATAATAGTTACATAATGGTTACATTGCCGCATTAAACCTTAAATCACCTGTCATATATTTGCACCACATATATAATTTGCAAATAAAATTTGAATGACAATTTTACATTGTGGAGTTATGACATTTTTTTTGCAATTCAATTAAATGTCAAAATGGAAATAAAGTTCTATGTGTAATGCAAGTGCAAATATTTAATATCAATTTTACTTAAAGCTCTTGCCTTTAATTTGCATACAGGAAATGGAAAAATATATTAAGTGCTATTAGAAATTAGTCAACATGATTTCCGCATAAAATGGGGTTATTTATATAACTTTTTTTTGCTTCCGTTTTGCAACACGATAATACGTTTCACCCATATCAACACATCTTTATATATTAAATATATTTAGAGTATCACTCATCCTTAATTGATAAATTAAACGATTTTTGGCTTAGTTAAAGGAAAATTTTATTAATATTCGATTTTGCGAAAAAGTTATAAAATTTAGGAGAAATAAAATTTACGCATTTTATATTGAAGATAAAATACTCATACAGAGTTTAAAAAAAATTAGTTAACGAGAAAAAAGTAAGATTCTAAGGCACGTTGAATTGCCTAAAAATAAAACACACACAGATTTATCTATTGACAACACTGTATATTTATTCACCAATGAGGATACGTACACATGTTTACATTAATCAGCTATTCGTGATCCAATTATTCATCAAGCCGTTTCTAAGACGTAATTGTTGAGATCAACAGTTGACAACAGTTGAGCTCAACAACTACGTCTTATAAACGCGACCATTGTAAATAAAATTAAATAGATGCATATTTAATAATATAATTTGTTTGTTGGGCTTTTTGAATAAGCTTCAAAGCCTACTATGCTTATTTATACTTTTGTAATATTTGTAATTCTCATTGGTTTTTTAAAAGTTTTTGTACAAAGTAAGAGGTTTGAAACGTATCAAAAATATGGTTTAAGGTTTACTGATGATTTGGCATTAGTACCAATGAAATGCATGTATATAGACTAGTTAAAAAACCCTCAACAAACAAAAGTTTTTGTTATTTTTTTAATTTAAATTTTGAAATAGTTATTTCTAAAACCACAAAAGTAAAGAATTTATTTTTATAGAAGCGCTTCCCATATATACCAAGTATGGCGCATTTCATTGAAGTCGGAGAGTTTCGATCAGAATTGCTTTCGATTTGATAGGGAATGAAGCTATATCATTATTTCATCTAAATTTCTTAAAGCACTTGTAAACCATTCGCTTGATCATATCTGTAGAACCTTTTTCTAAAAAGGTTTTATATGGAAAATATAAAAATTGTTTTATAAATGATGAAAAATACTTCATAAGGTTACAGCTTATTTTATCATAATAACATCGTAAGTACATATGGAAAAATTAAATAAACATTTTGAAAAAAATACATTTTTAAAGAAAATTTTACATTTAAAAATTTTAATTTGCAGATTAAAAAAATATATTTTTAAAGAAAATTTCCCCTAAAATATTATAAATTCATTAGGAAAAATTAATTTTATCTAAATAATATTTTGTTAAGCTTCATAATTTAGAAATTCATAAAAAATCTAGGGGTTAAAGAACTCTCCAGAAAAAAATTATACGTTACTAAATATAAAAAAATCTTAAAATAAAAGTTACCTTTAGTTAAAAATTTAAACTTTAATTTTAATTTCTAAGCAGAAAGAACACTAAAATGCGATAAAATAGGCAGGTAGACATACAGACTGTTGACAGATATACAAACAGTCGGGAATCTAATCCTTAATAAAAAATAAATAAGTAAATAAAAACTAGGAACTAATTGCTTTTCAATAAAGCAAAACTAGTCGCAACCGGTTCTCAGCGATCAATCACACAAAAATATGAACGGAGTATGAACTTATTTTTTTTAAAGAGAGATACCAATTGATATAAATCTAAATAATATAAGTTTCGCTAGCTTAACTTAAAAAAGCCGTATCAAGCACATAACACACTATAAAGTCTTAAACAAAAAAATGCTTAATAAAATAACTATTAAAAATATCAGATATACTTTTAGAACTACAAAAAAGCAAGGAAGCACTATTCTACAGTTAAAACTATACAAAAGTCATACAATATGAACTTCAAAAAGTGAGTGTATATTAACTGGGATTTATGTTAACATTGATTTTAATTAAGAATAAAAAAAAACACAGTAAACATTTTACAACATTATCATTAAAACGCACAGACTAAAGAATTAAAAAATTCACAGAAAAAATTTGTCTAAATTTAAAATTGTTTTCCTTTCAAAATCACCAATATAAATTATAAATTAAATGAATCTATCTTTTCTCGAGTTATAGGTCAATTTTTTATAAAAAAAGTTTACAAAATTTTATTAGTTAACCGATATTTCGGAATATTTAAAAAAATATTTATATTTCCCTGAAGGAGCCACACAAGGATGTGGCGAATATCGGTTAACGAATAAAATTTTATAAACGTTTTTAATAAAAATTAGATTCATTTAAAAAAGTTCGAAAAAATATATAAGAATAAATTATAAATTAAATTTATTGTGCTTACGAAAAAATTTTTAAAATCAGACAACTTGTTTTAATGCAAAAAGGGAATTGAAACATCTACTGAATCAAATTTAACATTTACTAAAACTTAAAGTTAATTTCAAATCAATGTTCGTAATTTTTTTAAGTGTCTGTTGTGCTTGTGTTCGTTCGTTTCTGAAATTAGCCACCACTGAAAATAATTGGTCGCGTTCATAAGACGTAACTGTTGCGCAAATGTTGAGTGTTTTTTTTCCATCACAAATTTTTCTCGCTTTTTTTTTGACTATCAACATGTCTCGATTTCGGAACAAAATGGTGAACGAATGACATTCCGTTTCGAAAATATTCCCCAGCTACAAGAACACAGCTAAACTCTTTCAAAAATGCATCTTCTTTCTTACGATGTTTATTTGTGGAATAAACGAAAAATGTTAATATAGTAAAAATAATTAAGTTCTATGCTTACCGTCATTTGCTCCAAAAACTTATATCTTTAACAATTCACCTACAACTTTTCCTTCGGCATTTTAAAATTTTTTAAATTTTTTATATATAATTTTTATTAAGTTTATTTTTTTGACATTTCTATCAAGTTGATATTATTCGCGTTCATAAGCCGAAACGCAGAGTTTATTAATATTTAATTACTAGAATGCGGGCGATTTGTCGTCGACCTCTGGATATTACTCATATTTATAATTGGGCTAATAGTTAACATGTTTTGTTTAGCCTCCACAGCTGATCAACGCAACGCCGTTTTGTTAGGTGGCAGCTGCAAATTAATTTTTTAAGTTTTGCGTTACAGATTCGATAAAGTACCGAAAATAAAGAAATAAAACTAAAAAATTTATTTCATTAAATATACGTAGGTTTATTGTGGTATTTATTTATTTAAAATATATATTTAGTTCAATGTAAGGTTTAAAGATTTTTTGAACACAGTGGCAGCTTAGCGTTGAAATATTAATTTGTGGAGCAGATTTTAAAATAAAAATGAAAAATTCCATGGCTGCTGGCTATTATAGCATTGTAGATCGCATATATGATATATAATATTTCTTTTGTAGCACATTTATTTCTTTTCAATTGTTTACAATAATCAGCTGGCTGTTCAATTTCCAATTATTCATCAAGCCGTTTCTAAGACGTAACTATTGCGCTCAAGAGTTGGCAACAGTTTCACTACAGTTAAAATACAAAATTTTTTTTTATCATTAATACAGAATCGTAAATATTTCGTATACGAGATAACATTACACGAAAACTACATATTTTCAGCGGATTTTTTAATGAATAATTGTTTGAAGCAAAATTATGTACACAATTTTTTTCCAAATATTTTCTAAGTTTGGTGATAATCATCCCATAGAATAATTGTTTTAAAAAAATCTTTTGCTCTTTTAAAGACTTTTATTCATTCATCGTTGAGCAAGTGAAGAAAACACATGTGGCGGACTATCGTCATTTTTTCTGAAATTTATTAAGCATTGTTGTTGGTTAAAGCATAGTAAGCACACGCGTTACTGTTACAATTGAAACCAAAGAGTAAAGAACAAAAAATTTTAAATTTGAAACATTTAACAATTTGACCATATAATTTATATTTTTTCTTTTCCTTAACATTTAAATTTTACATTCATTTAATAAGTTTGTAATATTTGACAAAATTCTAAATCTAAACTTTTTTTTCGTGTTTTCTTGTTTTATGTACGCTGAGTAGCTCTCTCACTAACCCATCTACATTATTATTTTTGAAGATCACTGCTTTAGTGTTGTAAAAGACGTATGACCACAATGACGTATGATCAATATTTAAATACTCATACGTATAAAAATGTTGGAAATTTTTTTAGTTAAATGTATTTTATATGACAATTTCAAACTACTGCTCTGATTTTTCTGAAGCTAGGAATATCTATAGAGAATGATGTAGGAACTCGAAATACCCAGCGATTTCAACAACACAACCGATTTCATCTAAATGCTAAAAAATATGATTAATGATAACTGTTTGCGTATCAAAAATTATTTTCTTTTCGTAGAATAGCTACATATTCTTATGCTATATTATATTATGTTTGTACAATAAATAAAAGTACTATTCGGGAGTACGCGTTTCACTTTCGTTGGCAAACGTTCAATTTTGAAATTTCGTAGTCGATAGATTATATTGCACTAATTGAATTTTTGTAATCTTGTATAAGAAACTCAACATTGAATAACAGCTGAAAATTTGAAAGCAAAAAGGGTCGAAGAAATAAACAAAAATAAAGCTAAACAAACAGATTTTAATTGATAATATTGTAAATAATCATCTTGACCCACCACGAAATCGACATTGGCTCTGAAATAACCGCTATAGTATGTTTTGGTCGACATATTCTAGTAATAGCTAAGTATTACATTACATTTTTTATGCAACGCGGTAGAATTGGCGTCGAACGAAAATGACATTGAAGGGTGGAACAATTATTAAAGAGTACATACAATGGAAAATAAAACCTATGCTTCCCGTTTACACATCTTTGAAATATATGTTTTCTAGCAATCACAACTCTAAAGCATTTTAGAGTACCAAAAAGTGAGAGAAGCTCGTATTTGTAGTGGAAGTGAATTTTTTTTTAACCCCGATTTAGTTTGAAAAACGAAAACAATATAATTATTTAAAAAAATTTAGTAATCTAAATCGCGTTATTTAGTGTTATATTAATTCTTTGGATTTATTTAAATTGGCACTCTTGTTGTTGCATTAGAATTTCATCCGCACTTCTTAAAGGTGAATTAATTTTGGCGAATGTATACTTTCACATTCTTGCTTTTATTTTAATTGTCACAACTGTTTTTTTACAAAAAGATTCCGCTGTTTTATATTGCGCTTATAATTTGTTAAAGAAAACTTTAAAATTAAAAACTAAAAAAAAATATTTTGCGAGAACTGAAATATCTACTTTGCTTCAGCGTCAATCAATTTCTTAAGTATTTTCTATTCACTTAATGAACTCTACGATTCTGATTTAATTAAATTCCTAAAAACATAAAAAAATCAAGCTTAAATTTAATTTATGTTCTGAAGGCAAGACCTTGAAACAGAAAATCCAATAAAAGTTGTAATCCAAAATAGAACTTCTTTTATGTTTGCGAAAACATGAAAAATAACAAAACTAAAATTGATTGATAACTGCACCCACGTTCTTAATACACATGCAGAGTTTAATTTCAATTGAGCAATAAATTCTTACAGCACATTCAAATCAAAGACAAGGCAAAAAAAGTAAAAAAAAAACAGAAATAAACTTAGTCCCCAAAGATTGAACTAAAAGGAACCAAAAATGGCATTTCGGCGCTGGATTTTTACACAAGTTTTTTTTTATTATTTTACTATTGCAAATCATGAACATTTATACGATGAGATTTTCATTTATGTCGTTTTGAAAAAATTTCTTTCAATTTCTGTTTTGGAGACTTAACGAATTGTAGACTTAGTTGCTACTTCCTTAAAGAGATATGAATTTATTTCAAAGAACACTTCTCACATTCTTAATATATCATTATTTCTAAAAGTCAAGAAGAAAAAATGTATCAGTAACTTTTTCTTTAGCTCCAATACGAGAGTTTTTGCTTTTTAAGCCAATGAGCGTAGCCTTTTTTTTAGGATTTTCTTTAAACATTTAAAATTTTTTATAACATTTTTGTTTATGCATTATTTTGTTAGTAAACAATATCGATTTTAATCAAATAAAACTTCCAAACTATTTCCTTTACAGTAATTTATTTTATATTATTAATTGTGTATAAATATGAAATTAGTTTTATTCAGAATGATTTTTATACAATAATAATAAGCAACACCCTCAACAATATAAATTAGTATTTAATAATAAATACTAATGCAAATACTATTTATGAACATATAAATGAAAAAAGAAAAACCATATATGAATTCTGAAAAAACTTTACTCATTTACATAATACTGATATTTGGCATGAAACAAATTCAAGGAGATTGAGAAGTGAAACTATATTTTTTAGATTATTTTTACGTTAAAGCATTTCCAGAATTCAAGAATTTATTCAATGAATTCGATTCCGCAGAACATAAATCAAATGATAATGAACATATAAAGAAACCAAATAAAGCGAAAATAAAATAAAATTACGAATAATTATGAAAAAAAAAAACAAAAAAAAAGAAAAATATATAAAGCTAATTCAAATCCTAATGTTGGGCAATCAAAAATGCTTTTTGTACAACACTTTCAGAAAGTTATCAAGTTATCAAATAAAATACAGAACACTCAGAATTACGAGTACATATTAATCTCACTCGCGTATCCAGAAATACTTTTAATATCAACAAATTATAAATTTTAAACTGCGAAATAAGGGAACACTGCAACATTTTTATTAGATGATTAAGCGGTGTGGGTATCTAAAATTTTACTGACAGGAAAATGATTTCGTTTAGTAAAGGAAATTGAGAAATAAGTTTAAATATTCGTAAAAATATGTAAATACTTACATACATTTGGATATTTGATTTCCTATTAGAAAAATTATTCTTTTTGGTAAGTAGATCGCCCTCTTCGTTATATAGCTACGCGTTTCTACATTTGACCTAAAAACTTAATTTCAAAAATTATTATTTTTGTAAACAAATAGATTATGGAACTGCATTATATTTTCCTACCATGACTTATGGTATGTTTCCACAACACACTCCAATTACATACAAAATTATGTATTTATCCTTAGGACACTTAAAACTTCCTGGGATTCCGCGTCTGACGTTTTCATACGATAGGGCTTGTGTATATTTTGCCTTCCTGCCTTTTTTTTCGTACAACACTGCGTGAGCTGAAACAAAATATTCAATTATTTCAACAAACTTAGCAGTTAAGAAAAAACAATTAACAACTATACGTAATTTGTTGAACTGTTAAGGTTTTTTATATTGAAATAAATGTTTGATTGGAGTTAAAATCTGTGTTTATCTTTTTTTAATTTTTGAGAATTGTTGATTTAACTTCTAAGAAATGAATAAGTTGCACCTTCATATTCTAATTCGTTAAATAATACGATTAAATAGTTGATATTCTTAGTCAATAGTGTCCACCGCCATAAGTGGTAAAATCGAACAAAGAACGCTGATGAGATGTTGTAGATCCCTCGAAATCAGTACGTATCCGTTCTGTTAGTCTGATGAATAAATTGTTCCAAGAAACTAATCTCTTAACGAAATAACGAATTTATCCAAGCAACTTCTTATTTATGTTTGTGATTTTTTGATTTTATTTATGCGGTGCAAAAATTTGTAGCCAAGGAGTTTAAGAATAATCTACGTTCAGATATTTTAACTGTGTTTTGTGTGTTGTAAGTCATATATGTATACATAAATGGCCTTATTCACAAACGATTAATAAAGATAAAAGCTACATTAAAACCGGGTTTTCCATATAAAAATGAAACATTAAACCTTCAACAACTTTATTAATCGTTTGTGATATATATAATAAATTATATATAATGAAAGCGTCTAGGGCGGAAATATCCAATAAATTAAAAAACATCGCGTCGGGCCAAAGTCTTTTGATGCTCTTTTTGTTGAGTATTGAGACAACATTTTGTCCATTGTGTCAACGCCTCCTTTAGCTTTATTGTAAAATTTAATGATTTCAGACTTCTGTTTTATATCCGAAATAGTTGAGTCGCGATGCATAGATGATAGTAAAACTACTGTTTTTTTCTTTTTGCTGGCACACATAAAGTTATGATTGCATTACAGCCAAATCCAAATTCACTAGAAACCACTTCACGATTTCTGGAGGCCTTGAACTCCTCGGGTGTATATCGTTTGTTTTTTCCCAGGGTGTGGATCTTATTTCATTTTGTAAGTTCTTCAAGCAACAAAAATGAAGTAAAAAAATTATCTACCGTCACATTTTTGCCAATATTTTTATAAGGAGCAATAAAACCCTTTACGACGCGTTCACTTTGGTTCACGTCTCTAAAAGAAATCTCTTTTCCGATACATATTTGTTCATATATCTGGTCATCTACAGCTATGCATTCATAAGGGGAAAGCACTTGCTTTCCAAAGGTCAATTTTTCTAACTTCTTTTATTAAATTATCGATAATTTTGAAACTGCTCAAAATTAGTTTTAATATCTATTATATATTTTGATAAAAAAAATTGCACACAATTTGAATGTATAAATCCAGATAGATACCCTTAATTCACATACAAAAATGTTTTCATGAAAGCGAAGGTTAATAAAATAACGAATTTATCCAAAAAGAATTTCTTAAAAATTAAGAAGAACTGAGTAAACTCAGATTTGAACTCAAGCCAAAAATAAATTTCAATATAGTTAAAGAAAAACTTAAAAACATATTTTACGACCGTGGTTTTCCGGTGTTAACGAAGAACGTGTCAGAAAAAATAAACTGTGTTCAAGGATGAACGTGATTAGCGAGGTATACCTGTACATAGTATTCCGACCAGGACTAATGCGTAACAGTTAGTCAATTCACCTTGGTTAATTTGTCAAAATAAACTGGTACCGGCAAATGATACAACCCAATGAGTCAGGTGAGCTGCCGAGTTGAACTTCTATATGTTCGCCTTGATCACCACAAAGCTACAGAAACTTCGGCAGCTAGTCTCTCCAAAACTGTTAAATTTTGTTCATAATTAAAAAAAGGTTGTTTAGTTGTAAGAAATTTTTCAGTAAGAAAAGAAATTTGTGTTAAAATTAGCAAATTAGGAGATATATAAAATACGTGCAATAAGATATCATCGACGAAATAGCGTTGATCTTAGAATTTAAAAACCAGAGTATTTTGTGTGTAATATTAAAGGAACAGCGTCGAATTCAGGAATTAAAACCAGCGGAAAAAATATTTAGTCACTTAAAATGGTTGCTGGCTTTTTGCCACCAGCAAAGGTTTTTTCTTGGAGTTAGAATCATGATTTTTGGAAGGTGACACCGTGAGGAAAAAGCTAAGTTAACTGTACCAAAAATTATGTATCCGTTTTCCGATAAAATTTTGCACAAGATATTGTTGCTGATTTATTGAGGCTAGCAGGGATGTTATCAAGGAAATTTGTATTTAAAAATAGTAAAAAAAATTAATTAATATTACATAGTTTTTGTGCAGAAAAAGTGCTGATTTTATAAGTTTTCAAGTGCAAAAAATCTCTCTTTTATATTTTAAATTCACGCAACAGTCGTATGGGATAAGACAGTTATCACATTTTAATTGACATATCGAGAGTTGGGTTTAGGCAAATTCATCTATTTGTTTCGAAAAAAATAATACTCTAGAACAAATTAACTTTGTTCAGCAGCACGATTCACATATTTTAAAAATTGTTTAGAAAAAAGTATGCAAAAGAAGTACGTCTGTTAATATCTAATAAACTTAATAAAGCTAATAATTTAAATTAATTAACTTCAAGGGGAAAGTTGCTCGGACAAAATCTTATCTCACTCTCTTCCTCTCATCAAGAGAGTCGACAAACTGCACAGAAAAAAATTTTATTCACACAAAAATTTTGTCTGATACAAATGGGTGAATACACCTCTACTAAACATGAAATATGATGTGATAACAATAATTCATGTCCGGACAAAATTGGACTGAGTTGCCACATTATACTGTTGCAGAAGTTACTTTACGGTGCATTTAATTTTTTTCGAATAATCTGAAAAATAAAACTTTTTAAGAATCGGTTTTGTTGTTTTTAAAGAAAAATGTAAGATCTTACAGTGAAACAATTTCATTTTAGTATCAAACCGTACCAGTTAAATAATTAGAAAGCCTTTACCGAATGATGAAAATAGTTTTTGAATTAATAATTGTATTTTCAACACATTCATTGTGTTATTAAAAACAAATTAAGTAGAGCTAATTTCTAAGCGCATTTCACTCTTACTAATATATATCATCAGCGAATCTTTATACGAATATTTCTTACAATAGCTAGAAATATTGTATTAAACCTTGATTAAAACAACTGAAAAGTAACCAGAGCAGTTGTTTTTGACCTCTTAATTTACCATTACTACGTAGGCTCACTTTTTCACCACTAATTGTAGTTGTAAGAGCTGTGTTGAAAAATAATGTAAAACACAACAACGGTTATACATACATTTAGCAGAGAGTGATGCCATACAAGTGTTTTGTGACCGGGTGCCGTCAAGTTAATGACTTGTGCTTTTATGGGAACTGCTAAAATTTAGTTTTATATATTTGTAATCGCTTATTTCCCAAAATTTATATATAATATATTTTTTAAAATATTAAGGCCCATATTCATAAAAAATTATTTGTATTTGAAATGTATTTTAAGACAAATTTTTCATAAAAATTTTCCTTAAAATAGATTTCAAACCCAAATTATTGTTTTATGAATACGGCAGTAATTGTTTTATTAAAAGTAGTTGTTGAAGATTTAATTGATTTCAAAATTATTAAAAAGAATTTAAAAACTCAATATATATGTATATGTTGCGATAAGTGCCAAAAAAGACTTTATCTTTGCAGAGTAAAATTTTTAGAATGTGGCAAGACATGAGTTTAGGAAATGCATTTTTAACATCAAGCGATATAAACATACCTCAAGATTTGTTAGCAAATAATATGATTTAAATTTCATTTGTGAAATCAATCATATTAAAAAATTTTAACATCAATTATTTCCAAACTATAATTTTGAACTACAAAAATTCAAAACCACATCTAGTTTTAGAAATTTTGCAACTTTTGCTGCTCTCTTCAGAATTCTGACTATTATCTAGGGGTATCAAAAACACAAATTTGACAGTTGCCAAAACAAAATCGTTATTTTTGTTTTTTGCATGTCGCCTTTTTTTGTAAAACTTTTTAAAACCAGAATTATTTTACTTTAAAACAAGTTTTTTTTATTATTTTTACTAGCTCAAATTGAAACGTGTATTTCGAACAAGTGTTTGTCTGTGAAAAAAAACCATTTTATATTTTTTGGGCATGTAAAACCAAATAGTCACTTATTTTAGTTATACAGGGATAAATAACTATGTTACAAGTTTAATTAACTGATTTGATTTACAATTATCACCTAATATGAACCATACCAGGAATTTATTTTGGGACAATGCAATAAAAAATAACACCATAAACAACGGTATTTTTTAGATGATAAAGCATAAATTACATTTTTTTAAATAATTTATGTACAAATGTAAAATAATTTTGAAATAAACAAAAAAATATATTTTTTTTTTATTCTAATTAAAAACTCATACGTAAAACTTGTTTAAATTAATACAATTTGAAGGATAAAACATACCACAACTTTTTGCTAACGAATTTTTATTAACCAAAGATAAAATTTTGAGTTTAGTGTTAATTACAAGTTAATTTTCTTTGTTAACGTCCCTTAGCGTATTTTCATAATGTTTGCATAATGTTTGCACAAAAGATGTATGTATGTAATTGTCTTATACAACTGGCAACACTACTCACTAAATAACTACATATTTGGTCAATTTCGCATTCTTTCAGAAGCCTCAGTTCTCTTTTGATCGTTCGTTTCTTCTTCGTATTGCTAAAATATATTTAATGGTCTTAATGCTTGTACAAAATTGTTTTAAATAATATGCGAAAGTTTATTTAAAATAGCTAACTAATATTATTAAATGTGAACATGTGTAAAAGTGAAAAAGTGTGTAATTATGAGAAATTATTTCAAGTAATTTAAGCTAAAAAAAGAATAAAAATATCATCCATTTTCTTCATCTATAAAAAGTTATTTAATTTTATAAACAGTCATATCATATTATAAAAAAATACATAAGTATGTATTTTTTAATTATAAAAAAGAAGGGAATTAAAAAGAAAGTCGCGAATAAATAAAATTATAATTTTTTTTTTTCAGTGAGTGCGTGTACAAAAAAAAAATTAAGATATGTAACGGGACGCGTAACTTAATTGTAGTCATTATTGAGAAGAAGAATGAAATATAATGACGACACAATGAGAATATAATAATCGGTGAATCGGTAACGGGTTAACAAAATGTAAAAATGTGTTTGTTTTTGTATAAGACGATTTAAAAAAAGTAAGTAAATTGGAAACAATAAAAACATTTGTATATTTTGCTTGACCTTGAAGAAATTTTTTGAAGGCGTGCAGTCTCTGTTGTTGATAAAGGAGATCAAAATCAATTTTGGTTTGTTTTGCAGGACTGGAAAATTAAATTTTAACGAAACCTAATTTTTATGCTTCAAAAAGTTATTTTTATGTGCGTTTTCAGATATGAGCACATTACAGAAAGCACTTTTATTTTATTGGATTTAATTTTATTTCTATTTTATTTATTTATTTATGCAAGAAAAGAATTTTTATATATGTACATATGTACATAAATATGTACACATGTACTTACTATAAGGAATATCCGCCTTATATGGAAGTTTTCTTTGCAGTGCTTGATATGCATCCCAAGAAATCACTTCTGCTTTTTTTGCAGTAGCTCTTTAATCTTCGTATTTTAATTCTTATTATTAATTCTTATTATTCTTAACATGTTTCTGCGAAAATTCTTCGAATGCTTTTAATAGGTTCTAAGGAAAGTCAATTTTAAATCAGATTACCATTTAGTTTGAAATAAAAAATGAGAAGCTAATGTGGAAAATTGGCTAAGTGATTGTTCGGACTTTATGTCAAACGGTGCACAGTAGTTCCAATTAGAAAACAAATTTTAAATAGTACACTTTTGCCAATATCACATGTGATGCCTGTTTTGTGGCCGTTTTATTTGCTATTTTAAATCATAAATATACAAGTATTTTATGACAATGGACAGGTATATAACTGGTTTTTTATATTTTGTATCAATTTACGTCATTTTCAAAAATAAACAAGGCATTTAATTGAAAAACCAAAAAAATTTGCCATTCGTATTTTCTTCACATATTTTTTTTAATTTAAAATTCATAAAAAAATTTCCAATCAATATATCGTTTGAGTCTTTTAAACAAAAAAGAATTACTAAGTTTTTCAATAAATGATGAAGAAATAAAGATTAAAAATCGAAAGCTAGTATAATTTTTATGCAGGTATATAAATTGCTTCTGAAAATTTGAAAATTTTTAGTAAATCTGCTCTCCTGGCAATTTTTAAGCGGGCGGTTAAATAAATAGTTCTAATAGTTCTAATGTAATTTATAAAAAAAAATTTCAAAACTCTTTGGGCGTTATTTTTTCTTAAACGATTAATTTAGAATTTCGTTAATTTCGTTCTCCTTTTTCGCTGGATATAATGTGCATACTTTAATTGACTTAAAATTTTTACTGCAGTCTTTGTTGAAGTCTAATCTTTAGAAATTTTGAAAAAGAAAAATTTAAGTGGTGCTTTTTATGGAAATTGCTAAAAAAAATCAGCCTAGGTAATAATGGTAAAGTAAGAAAACAAAAACAATTGGTTGACTATTGAGTTCTTGTTACAACTTTAATATTTTTAAACTATTCATTTACTTTAATGAAAGTTTAATATAATATCTCTAGTTGTTCTAAGAAATCTTTGGGTAAAATTCCTTGATGATCTACATTAGCAGCAGTGAAATGCGCAGGAACAAGCTATACCCCTCAATAATCAATTTCAATTTGTTTTTAATAAAAGTGTTAATATTTTACTACATTTGAAAAATGTCGTACAATCAAGATCTATTCATGTCAAAATTTATTAATTGTTCGCTCTGATTTCAAGAACGTGATTTTCACGACTACACGAATTGAGATCAATTAAAAACTTGTTCTGCATATTATCAAGAATTGTGTTAAAAAACATACCTATTACCGACGATATTTACGAAATTGCGAACAAAGTCAAGGCCAAAATTTAAAATATGAAATCCAAAAATCTTTGAAAATAGTAAAGAAAATTTTGTGAAATAAAATGTAGTTTCTTTAACTAATAATTATCTCTATATTCAATTTTGACAGCATGTAGCCTATCGTATGTTTCAACAAGGTGGTTTGAATTTAAATATCCTTCAAGGTTAGGTCCTCTTCTATCATTCTTACACACATTATTATGCAATCAGATCGCAGGTTTCAAAGATACAGATTTATTACCCTTGTTTTTTTAATTTCATCCACTGTGCGCAGCAGTAAACTTTTTTTTACATATAATTGGTGGAAATTTAGATAGGCTGGTCAACATTTACATTTCAACGTTACACAAAAATCGGTGAAACTTACAACAAGGTAATAATTCAAAATATGCAGTTGAAATTTGCAAGCTTTGGCCTGAATGAAATAAAAAATAATTTATGTGGACCTTTGTAAAAACAACTTATATATAATATTCAAAGCAAAAATATAGCATAATTAAGCGATAAATATTGAACCTCTATTACGATTTTTTCGGTATATTTGTAATTAGATATTCTTCAGTTGGGAAGTAATAAAAGGTCGATAAATTAAATTTTCAAAACTTAGACAAAAATGTGCTCCTTAAAAGTCTGCATTAATTACTAATAAATCAAAAAAATATCTTAGCTTTAGTTCTATTTTTTTAGTGTTGTTTTTGATATATCATGACTTATGAATTTTATTTTTATTTTCACAAAATGCTGAAATAATTATAGAAGATTTCTAATTGCATTAAATCGTACTTTATCAATCCTAATCGGGGCTGCAAGATTCTTCGATTATATGCAAGATCTACCTCTATCAGTGATTGATGAATGGCTGGCCATAAAATAATCAAACTTTAAATGAAACTGAAATATTAAAAAAATGAAGAACCAACTCCAACTATAAAATATAAAAAAAAATCGTTATTGTTATGTTTAAAAAAACAAAAAAATAATCTATTTTTGTTGTAAATATTTTATAATCAATAGGCAATTTTACACATAAATTACCTTTTCAACACAGAAAATAATAAATGAAGTGAAAAAATACGAAAAACCGTTTTAGGTTTGTTAGATTTTAATTTGATATGAAAAAGATTAATGTTTTATTATGCGCACGTTACATACACAGAAAAAAATCAATATTCTCTGATTACTATTTTTGCGTAGTGTTTTGTATAAAATTTTTTATTTGCTTATATAATTAACGAAAATTTTAAAATGTTTTCCGATGACGACTTTTATATATTTGATAAACCAAATTGTATTGTGATTTATGAAAATGTTTTGAATTTTTTCCTAGCGATTTTTGTAAGTTGTACTTAATATAATATTCAAATCAATATAGAGCTTATTCGGTTTAATTTCATGTTAAGGAACAAAATACGGTTGCTAAAAATTTCCTTTCGGTGTAGGCATAGAAATATGCTTCGTGTTCATAAAGGCAAATCAGCATATGGTGAAAGTATGTATACTTATTTGCATAAAAAAATAATAATACATGGCGAAGTTCTTTCATTTCTTTGTAGTTTTTAAATATTGTGGCTTTCGATTACTTTGTATAGTTCAAAATACTTTTTTTCTATTTTATTGCGTTATGTACGCATGAAAAACGTGCATTAATAATGGTAAAATGAGGTCTTATTGCACTTTTTTTTAAATAGAGAACATAAAATTATACATAAGATACAAAAAAATATATACAATACTTTAACTGATTAAATGCAAAGCAATATTTGTGTCAATATGCTGTATACGGCATGCCAATCTATGAATGCTGTAAGACGTAGACTAATAGGTAATTTTCGAGACTATTCCTTCTTTCTGCAGACATCCTAAAATGCGTTATGGTTCACCAATTTCAAATATAACGCCTTTCTAAAATAAAAGAAAAATCTGATTATACATAGACTTTACTTTAATGCTGCTAGGTATAACTTATGAAATGTTATATATTTAGTTAAAATTTGATATCTGAAAAACTTTCTTCACAAAAATTACATATATTTATTTTGAAGTTTGAGCGTGACCGAGTTGCATTTCTATAGCTGGACCATAAAGAACACTTTCATTAAATTATGTTAACGAGTCTTCAATTAAATATGATTAAAATTTAAAAAGCTAAAGTTGAATATTGAAATGTCATGAGGAGTGTAACACTTTATTTTAAAAAGTAGTGTTGCGGCCCACGAAACTAACATTGTTTTATATTACCATGTAAATTTAAATCAATTAACTACCTGATATGTATTTTCGCTTGGAAATTTATATTGAAACAAATACCAAAAAAACAATTTTTTGTTTGTTTTCAATATAAACTCCCAAACTAGTATTTAATTTTCAAAAATATTCAGGTCCTTTTTTTCTTGGAAATTGTCTCATGGTCTTCCACAAAAAATTTAAATGTTATATATAATTTCCAGTGATTCCTATAAGGAAACTAGGGCTCTTTCCATTCGATTTTGTTTGTTGCTTAGAGCCTCAGCTCATTTAATTAAGGGGAGGTGTACTTCTTTGTTTTGCCACCATTTTGGTAAACATTAGTCTCGACAGTTCATATTTGGCAGTCGTGAAGTAGACACGTGGCAAATTAATTATAAAAAAAATTCGATAGACCAACGTGTTTTAATCGTTAGAACATTTTATCAAAATCAATCATCGTTACTGTGACGATGAGAAAGTTACATGAAATTTTTGGGAGAAACAACGTACCATCAAAACGCACTATTTATCGTGTAGTGAATGATTTCGAAGAAACAGGGTCTGTAGGTGATAGGCACTAGCATGAAACACAATGTGCTGCAAGACCGGCTGAAAACATTACTGCTGCTCAAGAAAGTGTTCAAAACAATTCATCAACCTCAATTCGACGCCGTACTCAGGAGGTTGGTCTTCAAAGAACAACCACAATTTTGCACAAGGATTTGCATTTGTTTCCATTTAAAATTCAGTTAACACAAAAGCTTTTTCCACAAGACCATTTACGCTGCCGTACATATGCCATTAGTATGTTACAGCTCGCCCATGACAATGCCGATTTTCATGAAAAAATCGTAATGAGTGACGGGCACATTTTCATTTGAATGGATATGTGAATAAACAGAATAGTCGGTTCTGGGAAATGGAAATCCCTCAAATTATTCATCAGTTCATCAGTCACCTCTGCATTCATTAAAAGTAACAGTCTGATGTCCAATTTGGTAAGGAGGAATCATTGGACCCCAGTAGGAAATGTCACCAGTATTAGTGACTTATTATACCCCCGACAATGCTTTTTTACTACAGACATTTAACATGTGCGTGTCATTGGAAATCTACTACTGACACTGGTACTAATGAGTAGGTAGTTCTTTTGGGACCATATGAAGACATTGTCACCAGAGATTCACTAGTGCAATTTAGTAATGATGTTGTATTAAAAAAATTAAATATTAAAAATAAACAAGGTACATTTCAGACTTTTAGATAGTATTAGAAAAAAATTAAATAAAATATCATTATTAACAGGTATTTTAAAAAATATACATTTTCTTTGGTCGATGAATCGTTTTGCTTTGCTTAAAAAATTTTTTTTGGCGCTGCAATGCTTCTCTAAGCGTTTTATCGGCTGCTTTACTAAAAGTATATATTACGTCTGGATATGGAAACAAAAAACCATGTATTAAAATATTACAACTTTTGAGAATTCAGATATCAAACTTTTTACCTATTAAAGCTTTAAAAACGTAAGCGAAATCACGCAATCTCTTTTTAACAAAAGAACCATCAACATTAAAGTGCATTATTATATGTTAGCCAAGTACTTGATGTAGATTAGGTCAGCATTACCAGCAAATAGAGATTTTATTTGTCTTTTCTATAGAACATAAATAAAAACTTAAATTTTTATGTGTATTAATTTCTATGTTAATCAGAAAAATTTTATTTGAATATTGCTGCCGCCGAACTCGTCAGCTCTTAATTTTTAATAAACAAAAGAAATACAAAATATGGAGAATGGGAATTTGTATGTACTTTTTAAGTTATGAAAAAATTGAAAAAATACTATTTTAATAACAACAATTTTGCCGCCGACGAATAATAGCGCTTTGGCGGCGAATTAGAACTCTTAATTGTTGTGTATAGATTTGCTTTCCCATCAAAACAAATAAAAAACTGTAGACACTTTGTTGACAATGTCGCCAAGAAGTCACCAAAATTAGCGACAAATCTGGTGACTTGGAAACACGTGCCCCCAGGTTTCTTCAGGGACCTTACTTCTTTGAAAATAGAAACGGCGTACCGGTAACTGTGAATGGGAAGCGATATCGTGATAAGATTGAAAATTTTTTTAACCCCTCAACTGCATGCTTTGGGCTTGTTTAATATGTGGTATTAACAAGACGGTGCCACATCGCGTACAGCCAGGATTACAATGAAACTACTGCGACACCTCTTTCCACAACAAGTTATTTCAAGATATGGTGATGTTGATTTGCCTCCACGGTCGCCTAATTTGACTGCTCAGGACTTCTTTTTGTGGGGATATCTGCAAAAAAAGGTTTATGCAAACAAACCTGAAACCCTTGAGCAACTCAAACAAGATATTCGTGATGAAATATATGAAATACCGCATGAAATGTGTGAGAATGTAATGAAAAATGTGCTCAAAAGGGCTCGCATTTGTGAGGCTAACAGAGGCGGACATTTATCTGATTTTGTATTCCATATATAATTGCAGACATTAAATAAAATATTTATCAATATAACCCCATTCTCTTTCATTTAATCAAATATTATAAATGTCCTGGCGGACACCCTGTAGTTTGAATAAACTGCTTCTGAGTGTAGTTGACATCGCTAGGTATGACTGGGACGTATTGTTGTTATGTTGCTTTGCTGCTTACGGTTAATGGCGTTGCCATTTATTTTTAGTCCAAACTTTGCTGATTTTCTCACCAATTTATTCTTATCTATATGATTAATATTTGTTATCAAATTTATGCTCACATTATTCGATTTTGACAAAACTTTTACAATTTAAAAGTTATTTAATTGCAGATTTGCACAAACTACACATATTTATATTAGGATCAGCTCATTATTTTGGGAGTTAGAGTTATTTCATGCTGCTACTTATACATGTACACTTATTACACATGTATGTATCAGCTTGATACAAGTTGATAAATAAACAAAACATTTGTTATTTTGTAAACAAAAGGGAGCTCATTTTTTTTTTAATCGTTTATTTAACAAAATTATATATATTCTTAAACTTAAATAAACAACAGTACTTATATTTTAATAGGTCTTTATACACTGTCCCATAATCGAGCTCTCTAGTAAACTAATTATTACTTACATGTATTTTTACCTAAATTTCAAATATTTATACAATATTTACATTTGTATATACATATCTTTTATTTAATGTAAAGAAAAAATAAGAAAAAACCTTACTTAATTATTCCAAAAAAAAAGTAAAAAGAAGAGGAAGTGAAACTTAGTTTGTAAGCCACCAAAATTTTTTAATATTTATGTTTGGAAACATATTTTTATCTTTTGCGTAAACGCTAGTGTCAAATCTTTTATTAGCATCTGTAAGTTGATTGCTTTGAATTGCTTTAATATTGGCTCGTCTATACAAATGATAAAGTATAGGAACGCCGAACTCATTTTGGATGTAATTATTGCTATCGAGGTATACAAAAGCCTCAGGTGGTATATATCCATTTTGGAGTGTTTTTTTAATAAATTCGTCGCTAGCATAGTGTGGAGCCATAATTAAATTATTTTCTGAACACTCAGAGCTTTTAACGATATGGTTCCTTATTAGATGAATAATAAAGTTATCAATCCTGCCTATTTTTGCCTCATTGTATAACTTTTTATTTGAAACATATTTTAAATAGTTACTATTAGGAGATCTGAAAAGTAAAGTACACGCTCTCAAGCATTTCCTCTCAAAAACTCTTAGTTTTTCCATATACGAAGGTGATATATTGAACCATATTTGGCATCCGTATGTTAATATAGGACGTATTAATGATTGATATAAAATAATTTTCACGTTTGAGTGAATATATTTAGAGAAAAATAAATTTTTATGCAAGTAAAATGCGTTTCTAGCTTTAATTATTTGTAAATTAATGTGTGTGTTAAAATAGAGAAACTTATCTAGGTGAATGCCTAAGTATTTAACCATGTCTTTATTGGGGATTATTGCATTGTTGTTGGATTTTATTTTAAAGGATTTCCAATTCCTTTTAACATTGTTGTTACACTGGCCTACTGGGGGTCGAAAAAGAATAGTCTCGCATTTATGACTGTTGATTTTCATATGCCAATCGATAGCATAATTTTCTACAATATTAAATTTGTTTTGGAGTTCTTGGTTTATTTTTTCAATTTTATCATCAGAATGAAAAACGATTATGTCGTCAGCAAATCCAATGCTATTATCTATTACCTTGAGAAGATCATGTATATACAAGTTAAAGAGAATTGGCGAGTTAACCGTGCCTTGTTGTAGACCATTAACTATTACAAATTTTTTTGTACTAGTTTTGTTATTACTAGAGACAATAAAAGATTTGTTGTTTAACATATTATATATAAGAATTATAAAATGTAAGGGAAATTTGTATTTAACAAGTTTATAAATTAAACCTGCTATCCAAATACTATCGAAAGCTTTTTCGAAATCTATAAGACAAGCTCCTGTACAAGAGAACTTATTCCAGTTTCAAAAAATATTTGAAGTCAGTAAGTGTATTGCGTGGAGTTGAGTGTTTGTGCTTGAACCCGAATTGATTATCATTTACTAGTAATAGTTTTTTGCATAACAGTGTTATATTGATGTTTATGCAAACTTCGAAAATTTTGCTTATATTTGGGAGCAAGCTTATAGCACGTAGGTTTTTTGGGTCACTACTATCTTTATTTTTTTTGGGCAAGACTATTACTTTGGCTATTTTCCAAGCGTGAGGGAAGTAAGCATTATTCAACATGTTGTTAAAAAGTGTGCAATATTCAAATATCAGAGGATCTGGAATATTTTTCAATATAATATTGGGGATATTGTCCACTCCCGATGATAGTTTGCTCTTCAAATTTCTGAAAATATATGTGACAGTGTCATTTGTCATGAAAAAGTTTTCAGCTAGGGAGCCGCTTAACTGGTTCGCCTTTCTGTGTACATTAAATGTCGTAAAAGAAGCGCTTTGTGTTTCGAAGTCAGTCCTCTTTTCCAGAAAATTATTGAAGCAATTCGTTACGTCACTTTGCACTCTATTATTAAAATCAGTTTCCTTGAAAGCGTGAACTTTTTCAATAAAAGTACCAATAACATTAAGTATTTGGTATTCGTCTCTTAGCACAAAGTTGTTATTGTCTTTATTCAACAAGTCAGGGTTAACTTCTGCATTTCTTATTAGGATTTCATCATCTCTGGGGATCTTCAAAAGTTCGATATTGAACTTTTTTGATGTTCTGAATTGTTTTTTAGCCTCTCTGAACATATCAGAGGAATTCGTTGGAGTCAAGTTTTTAAGTTTTTCTTGAAAATGTTGGTTTACATTTATAACAAGGTTATCATTAATTAACTTTTTAATAAGTTTTAGTTTGGCTTTTAGCAGATTAAGTTCTGGTAATGGAAGGATGGTTTCGAGTCTATTAGACTTTTTTATAGAGGTTAAAATTTTACTTTTTTCATGTTGAAGTTTTTTGATGATATTATTACAAAATATTTCAGTTGAATTTGATTTTTTATGCTCGGGAACACATTCCTCGATGGCCTTGACAATAATGTCATTAAGTTTCAAAAGATAAAAGTCAATTTCAGAATTTGTTAAATTTCTGCAATTAGGAATAGAGTCACTTTCATTTAGTCTGTTTACTATATTATTTTTGAACCTTTCCCAATTAGTTTTTTTATAATTATACTTTGGAATAGGCTTGTCTTTAAAGAATTCTAATGGATGTTCGTTTTCGCCACCTAAAATTTGGATTTGTAATGCGTTGTGATCACTATCGTAATCAAGGGTTGTTAAGCAATTTAGTGTATCATTATTTCTATGTATGTATAGACGAGAGTCAGCTAAACATAGGTCTAAATAGGAACAACAACGAGGATAAGACGGTGTTAGTGAAGAATACAAACTAGTTCTGAATCTAATTTCATAATTAGATAACCAATCTTCTAACATATTTCCTTTAGTATTACTTGTAGTATTACCCCAATCCGTATGTTTGCAATTAAGATCGCCTGCTAAAATGTAAAAATTATTTGGATTTTCTAGGTCAAGGTTTTGAAAAAGTTGAAGAAACTCTGTTTTAAAGTGGTTACTATTATTACCGGATCGATAATAAGCTGAAATAACAAATAAGAACTTATTTGATGGTAAAGGGATTTTGATAATAGTGGTTTCCAAACATTTAAATGAGTTAATTATTTGAATAGAATAATTAATATATTTTAGACCATTTTTTATTATAATTGCAGTTCCACCTCCTCTCTTAGCATCAGTTCTATCTTTTCTAATCATGTCATAATCTTTGAATGTGATTGAATGTTTGAAATTTAGTTTAGTTTCATTTAATAGAACTAAATCTGGATTATATTTGTTTATAAAATTAGAGAGATCAAGTATTCTACTAAGTTTAATTATAGAGTTAACATTTATTTCGATAATGTTAAGGTTTTTTACAATTGTGTCTGCCATGGTTAGTAATTAGTTCTCTAACAAAGTGAAAATCGAGTCAATTCTCGCTGCTTGGATTTGAAGTTGTTTTTGTAAATTGATCATCTGGTTGGATAAATTTTGCATAGACATATTAAATTCTTCTAACGCTTGTTGAATAGGACTTTTGTTGGAGTTGTTACCACTGCTTTTTAAAACGTCGGCGAAACTTCCAATTATATGATTATTATTATTATTGTTTAACGAAGCATTTGTTCTTCTTTGAATAAGACTTTGTTTCTTCTCTCGAAGTTTCTGTTGGAGTAATTTGTATTTCTCGCAGCCTTTGTATGAAGCTGGATGGCCATACTTATTGCAGAGAACACAATAGAGTTTCTCTCTTTCGTTTATCGGCACCTGGGTAAGGGAACACTTTCCAGTTTCATGTATGTCATTACATTTTACGCATCTTGGCGGCATATGACAATTCGATGCACTGTGGAAAAAGTTTTGGCAGTTTCTACATTGGGTAATTTCAGGTTTTCTTAAGGCTTCCCATCGAACGCAGCGGTACAGAATACCTTTAATAGCTTTGAGTTCCTGAATTTTACTTTCATTAGTTATTTGTACTAGAAAAATTGGCAATTCTAAACAATTTTCTTTGGACTTTTTTGTTGTCATTTGACTAACTTTCACAAATTTTAAGTCTTCACTTTGATATTTACAAAGTTCATCATAGATTGTGTTTATATCGGTGTTAGCACTAAGGCCCTTTAGAACATAAGTTTTAGTTTTAACGTCTTTCGGGGTAAATGTAAAGAACTTAACTTTTGTTTTTTTTAAATAAGCTTTAACACGGTCAAAGTCATTCACTGATTGCAGAAATAACGCAGTTTTTTTATTATTAAATTCTTTTATTTTAAAGTCATTAATCTTTAACCCATTTTTTAGAAATTCTACTAATTCATTTGGATTTACATCAAAAATGTTAATTGGTGGTATTTTTTTATTTTTATTTTGGTTTTTATTTATTTCATTTGTGTTATCATTCAAACTAGTTTTTGGATTGTTTTTTGTTGAAGTGTGAGATGTTGTTGTTTTTTCACTTTGAACATGCTTCTCAAATTTTTCTACGTATTCTTTGTTGCAATTATCATTGTCCAGAATAGCATAATAATTATTTTTCAATTGTTTTGAAATTGTTTCACCCTGCATATTGCTTTTTCGTTGTTTTGATTTGTTAAGTTGTTATTGTTTTCAACATTTAATAAATTTAGTGTCGGAGCCACAGGCTCACTCATCACTCGTAACGGTTGTTTTTTAAATATTTATTAAAGAGTCTATCTCTTTTGAAAAAAAAAAACAAAAGTAATTGATATTACAACAACGTAAGTTTTGCGCGCAAGTAAAAAAAGGTTAATGTTCTTATTTGAACGAAAAATTTTTCTGATCGCCGCTAAACGTGTGTTTACCATGACGGTCATGATCGAACTCAAAAGGGAGCTCATTAACTTCAAGTTGTTTATTTACAATGTTTTTTGTTTTACGTATTTTAACGTATGTATTTAAATTTTTAACGTATTATTAATGATAAGTAGAATATGATATTTGCGTCGGCTCTTGAAAATAATAGTATAAATTAAATTACAAAATTTAGTCTAATACACATAAGCAAATTACTTTGCGGTCAAATCCCCAAACATTCACTATATTAAAATAAAAAAGCATACATTTTACATCTTGTACATTATTTTAATGTTTAAGGTCTCATAGTTTTTTTACATTTAATATGCTATACTTAGCACTATTGTTATAAATATTTTTGGGGAAATAATTTATACAAGATTTAACTATCATATCAAATTAACCAAATGTAAAGCCGAAGAGTTCCATAATATGGAATGCTTTTAAATATATTTAATACATAAATACATAAAAAATAGTATATTCTTGGATAATAACTAAAAGTATTTTTTTCCAATTACGTTGTCAAGTTTGATAAAAAAAAAACAAAACAAAATAATATATTTTGCCAATTGATTTCATACAATTCTAGATCCATTATTAACCATTATATACAAAGTGCACCGGATAAAACAGTCCTTGAGCTTATTTATACCTCTTACTCTTAATCGTAAATTATTTTTTTGTTTATTTTTTGTATCGCTTTTTACTTTCTACTACTTTTCTTTTAGTTAGTACTGTCGAATTACAAAGGGATTTTAAAGCCAGAAGATTTTGCAAAATAAAGGAATAAAAAGTACATTTGTGTTTGCCGTTTTCTCCCCTCAATTCAGATTTTCAATGCACAGTGGGTAATTCTATTGATATTCGTTTATTATTACAGTGCAACTGTTTTTCATTATAATTAAAATAATAAATTTAGTGAATCACCCCAATTCTGAGTAGCAATCCCTGTGAATTTTTTCGTTATTCCCTGTTCCCCTATTCTAAATAAAGCCTTCCAGGGAAATAATTCTCATTTCCCCCTTCCCTTATTATAAACGAATTTCGAAAATGGGAAATTGTTCCGCGGGAAAAAGTGAATATTATGAGTATCAATTAAAGGGAGAAAGTTATGGTAAATTTTGGGAATAATTCCGTAAAAAAAATGAAAGGTTGTTGTGCAAAAAATGTAACTATTTAATAAGATTTGTTCCTATTATATTTATGTAAATAAAAAACTTTTTTACATAATTTTCCTACGTTTCGTCAATTAATTGTTGAAATCTTCGGATTTTTTTTTCTTATTACTAATTTATCACATAAAATATATTTAAAAAGCTGTATGGCTTAAATTATATTTTTGAAATGTTTCAAACCTCTTATCTTATAAAAAAAACTTTAAAAAAACCAATGGGAATTTCAAAAATTACAAAAGTATAAATAAGTATAGTAAGCTTTGAAACTTATTCAAAAATCCCAACACAAATTATATTATTCAATATGAATCTATTTTATTTTCTTTATTTCATTGTATTTTTTTATTGTTGGCTGACTGTTTAAGTAACGAAGGTTTACTGGTCACTAAACAGTACCGCCAGCAATTGATACACATGTTTGTTTACTGGCATAAATCACACCACCATCCCACGTCATTGCTTTAGTAAGATCGTCAGTTAAGAAAAATAATTAACCAAAAAGCTAACCACTCAACAAAAATATGATGCATCTTTTTGACACCAAAAGGCGCAGCAACACTGCTTTAAAAAAAATTAATAAAACGCTCAATAGCAGAATTATAAAGGCATTGAATAATCTTTCTCAGTTTCACCATCTGTTCTTTTTTTCTCTATCTCTTACCGAAAGAAGGTAATACATTAGAATAGTTGGTAGGCATTAATTGCCTGAGTAGGTAAATCTCTTTTACAAAAAAATAAATAAAAAATGCCAGAAATCACCAAAATCTGTAATAGAGTTATACTTATTACCGATTTTTTTTTAGTTCCAAGGCGCCCCATATTCCTAATGTAGTAGCCACACTTTTTTAGCTAAATTCCACTTAAAGGTCAACAATCTCAAATGCGCGCTGCCCGTCCCAGTTTTCATCTTCAAACACAGTTTAAAAGCCTTATCTTTCCAGATTTTCATCTCTTTAGGTTTCCTTTTCGTCTCATTAGTTGATGTGCCGACATTTCCACATTAGCTTCTATTTGTCGGAGCGGTATTCATATCTGAATGAAGTTAAGAAATTAACTCTTTATTTTTTTAATCAAAAGCGATTCAGTTCATTTCTCAATTCCGCTGCTCGCGCTATTGCAAGCACTGCATGAACTTCGAGTCATAGTCGTAGCCAGGGACCGTAATAATTATTCCTTTTTTCATAAAAGTCAGATGATTGCAGTTATTTTTTGTTTTTTATTTTTTCGAGCCAGAATAAAAGTTATTTTTTGATTTAAATTTTTTTCGAGCAAAAATAAAATTTATTTTCTAACGAAATGTACGTGTTACAATAATTTAGTTAATATTTAATATTTATTTTAATGTGCATAAAAAATCCCCATGATCATCACATTTTTTTGATTTCTCACATTTTTGTATACTATTCTAAATAAAGCGCTGGTTTGCCTGAGTTACGAAGTTGTTCGGGTATTTACAATTTAATTAATGACAATGTTCGCAAACCTTTTATTGATTAATTGATAACTATACAGAAAAACGAATGGATGTCGATGAGGATTTGATGGAATACTGGAACAGCAAGAAATATGTACTTCCATTCCATTCCATTGTCCATTCTGTGCCTGCGGCACAAGTTAGTGTGGAGAGATCTTTTTCAGCCCTCAAACTGATTCTAGGAGAGTTGCGGTACAATTTGTCTGTGGACACTTTAGAAGCTCTAATGATAGTAAAACTAAATTTTGATGTTTAAAATATACTTGATATTGGCTCGAAAAAATAAAAAATGAAAAAAACTTTTATTTTTGATCGAAAAAATAAAAATTAAAAAAATACCTTTAATTTTTGCTCGAAAAATACAATTCAAAAAATAATTTTTATTTTTGCTAAAAAAATAAAAATCAAAAAATACTTTTATTTTTGCTGGAAAAAATAAAAATCAAAATTTTAAAAAGCAACATATTTTATCATAGACTAATGCATAAGGATCAATATGGTATACTTAAATCCGTTTTCCGACATTTACTTCTATATACTTTTTTTGTTTTAAAATTTCAAAATAACTGTTATTTTCGGTCCCTGGTCGTAGCACGTGCGATTATTTACTGTCTAACCAACCGTGAATTTTGCCAATTCAGATTACCGCCATCTAAACTAGCATGCTCCAACTTTCTTTTGGATTCGTAACTTGATTGCCCTTCAACAACTGGAGCTAACCCAGTTATTAACATTTTCGCCATCTGCACTATATTATAGCCCATCTAGTTTTTTTTTAATTATTTTTCATCACTTTTTTTAGTCCAGTTATTTCTTGCACTTTCTGTTCTGATACTTTCTGACCGTAATACAGGGTGTTCCAATGTAACGTTTAATGTTCAATATTCAGTCATTTTACAAGTGTCATTGCTCAACTTGTAACTGCTCGACAGAAAACCGCGTCATTAATAAAAATCGAACGATATACACTTCAACAACGTATTGATAATATTAAATTGCATATTTAAAATTACGCGGTTACAGTTCGCAAAACTAGAGCATTTTTTGGTTGCAGTGCAGCAGTCCCTGGGCCGGTGGAAAATTTGTAGTTCTTGAATAAATTTAATGATCTGCTGAATCAAAAGCGTGTACGTCACTCAGGAACAACTGAGAATATTGCTAGTGTAGCTTATATTGTTAAACAAAAATTTGTTCATTTTTAGTCTTGCTACGGAGCTGCCTACCAAACAATTAACAATCTCTCTTTTGCGTGATAAGTTTCCTTGCCATGTGATTTCTTCAAGATGCCATCACAATTCGCTTTTGTGATTTAGCGTTTCTAAGGTTTTTTGCGAGGCTACGTTAAAGCTAAGATCTACGCCAATGGGCCGCAATTGATTCTCGAGGAGATAATTCCGCAAATTTGCGAAGTGGTAATATATCATGAAAAGAAATTGCAAGCATACCTGTATCGGCCATTTGGCAGATTCTCTTTTGCATTATTAATCGCATACCCTCTTTTTAGCAATTAAATAAACATCCGATAATTTTGCTTTCAAAGTACTTTTTTCCTCTTATTGGAAGACTTTATAATATATAAAATTCAAAATTAGTTGAATTACTTTCATTTTATTATAAATAGAATTTTCGCTCTACTGTGCCATGTATATTTTGACCAAAATTTCTGCGACAGTTAAAGCGTATTGTTTATTTTATTTTTAATGCCGAAGATTAATTTTTTATATTATTTTACGACAACATGATGAATGACCTACTAATGCTGTTATAATAGAAAATAACAAGGAGCCCTTTCCTATTGTTATTTATTGGGAGTGCATTCGTTTTTTTTTTTTGCTATTTAGCTTTTAAGAGGACAATAACAAAATTGAATTGATTGCCAGAAAACAAAAAACATTTAAAAGACTATATCCGAAGCAGTTAGTGATTTATTATAGTATAACTAAAATTTTAAGTATATTTTAATATAAAGAATTTTCAATTAGGGGGTTTCAAAAAAAATTGCGAAGCTCCATCATTAGCATTTAGTAACGCCGAGTTTGAAAGTGATTGTACAGTGACACTAATTCGAAATCAAGGAATGAGTGATAAAAAACGAAATGCTGTTTTGCTCATTGACTTTTACGCTGACAACTGTTTTACATTCTGTCATACAATATAATAATAACTATAATATATCAAACTTTTAATTTTGTACAAAGCAGTAAATGGTTGATGGCTTTAGTTGTAAAATTTGTAATCACTACTGTTGCATCTTTTGTTATTGTTTTCCAGTAGCATCAAAAGAACAATACTTAATTAAAAACTTTGTATGCAACACTTTGACTGTTTTATTTATGTATATACAAAATATTTTTTATTAGAACAACATGTGAGGTAATATTTTTTGCGCACCATTTTTTTTATTTCATCTACTGTTATTTATTTTAGATAATAGTATGTCAAGGATTACATAAATGTCACACAAACATACGCGCATTCACAGCCACATGCAAATTGTGAAAATACTTAGACTTTCCGATAACGTGGTTATGAGGATTTACTAAAAGAAATAAATGGAATTTATACAGTCTGGCCGAAATTTTATTTAATACCATAAATATTATTGAGATTGACAATAAATACCGATTGCACTGTGTACTAAAAAACAATTTGATTGCCGGAATCACTACAAAACAAGTCGAATACTTTATACAAATTTATAATACAATTTTTATACAATTTATAAATTTATAATATTATAGGAAGGAATGCCAAGAGCAATGAACCACGTAGAATTTTTTCTTCATCGTAGATATTTGCTGAGACAGGAAAAACGTGCGTTTAAAGCAATTGTCCTATCCTGTTAGAGACTATATTTCTTTGGAGCCTCAAGGGCAGCTCTATGATACTTGACTGTAATAAAATGTGTAAATGTTCGGTCATCCCGTTAGTAGTCTACGATCAGTCGTATCCAGTGATATTAAAGATTTTATTTCTTTTATGAGTGATTAATTAATCGTTTCAAATATTCAAAAGAGAACAAATGCCTTCTCAATTTATTAGCTAGAGATTCCGTCTATTGATATAATGTCGAGTCCCTTCATTAACCCATTAATGTATTGCATGGCCCTTTTCATTTGTTAGGTGTTCTAGGTATACGTTTGCATTTGCGATTTTGCGGACTTTTGTACTTCATGGGAAAGGTGCGTTTAAAAATTACATTCTCAGAAATACTGGGAAACATTCCTTTTTGAAATTATAATACCATATCAAATAAATACTAAGGAAAAACATGGCTTTTATAAATTAACATTATTTTTAGATTAAATTAATAACATAATAACATTCACAATCTAAAAACTTCAACTTAGTGAATAAAAAGCATTCATTCAATACAGTTCGAAATAGCGTCCCATTAACTGTCGATTCATCGTCCGCCTACCGGCGAACACTAACGTAAACCATTTATTTTGAAATTAAATTTACATAAGATTAACAATTCCAATGTTAGAGCTAACAATTCGTACAATTAAAATGGTAGTTTTGGGTCCTCAATCGAAATGAAATTGGAAAATAAAAAAATAAAATAACTTTAATTAAAGCAAAAACAGCCACTAAAATAAATTACATTAGTCCAATTCACAATATTTTGTATGACTTGCAAGCTGCGCAAATTTACAAGATTTGTACAACCTAGAACTCAAACAATAGGTTATATTGAAATGAATATTTGGCTTGAGTTCAAATCTTAGTTTACTTATAATGCTGATGAGATGGTGTCGCGATCTAGAAATCAGTACTGCTCCTTTCTGCAGGTCTGATGAACAAATTGTTTCAAAAAATTACTCACTTATGGCATGTTTATACAAACTACTACTATATACACAGATAGGTACAAAAGCAAAATTTAAATTGTATTTCAAAAGTTATAAGTAAGTTTCTATCTAAATAAAATCTATTAAAAAAGAACTAACAAAATTTGTATAAATTTAATTTAAAGTTTGTAACATTTTTATTTTGAAGGAATCATAACAGTGTTTGTAATTGACATTAATCATCATCTTTAAGATGCTTTATAATGTCAACCATGGATTGAACCATAACTTTTGACGCGATCGTTATTTCTCTCATAGCTGCAGCTTGTTCTTTTAATGTATTTTATTTTCAAGGCTTCTACCTGAATTATTGCAGCTTCTGCCGCCTCTGCATTTTTTATGGATACTTCCAGTTGCTAGTGCATAATATACAGTGTGCTTTCAGTTTGTTTTATTTTTCTGTTATGCTGAAATGGTCCTGTTGCTTTGTTAATTTTTATTTTTTGGTGTTGATGATGGTATCATTTGTATTGGTGTTTGATATGTGTGTGGTGCTGATTTTGGTGGTGACCTTGCAGATAACGTAACTAGTCCAAACACGCATATAAAGTATACTCTATAAAGGACTAGGACTAGTCCAAAAGTAACTTAATTGTATGTAGAAAACATGATATATTTAACATTACGGTGTCCAGGTTTGCATTACATCGGACTAACCCAAAAACTACTCCATGCCATTATAAATGGGCCACGCTTAAGTAGCTTGTTAAGCACGAGTACTATCGCGAAAGCACGAACAATTGTCGTATAGCAGTAATCTATTGTTTGAAAATGACATAGTCCATGACTGCAATACATAGGACTATGTTGTAACTAGTCCTTTTCAGCTATAATGGACCACGTAGTTCAATATTATCTGCAGGGGAGTTATAAATTGTAATAATATTCCAAATAGTTGGCGTATATATTACTGCAAGATGTTCGTATGGTTGGTTGGTTGGTTTACGTGGCTCCCCTCTACACGTAGGCATTCAAGTAGAATCTAGATGATTCCTTTTTGAAAGGTGTCAACCTATGCATAACCATATCTAAGTACTCGGATACGGTGATTGGTACTAGATCCAACCCGTCGCATTGAGATATCTGATAAGATCACTCAGCCCTATATCTGATAAGTCTGAAAGGTCCTCTAGTACATGACTGCCTAAAAATTTGTGTCTCGAGAGATGCAAAGCTGGACATTCGCAAAGAAAGTGGAAGATTGTCTTTTCTTTGTTTTCTTCTCAACAACTACGGCAGAACTTATTATAGAGCAGGCCTATCCTACTAGCATGTCTGCCAACCGTCCAGTGCCCCGTCACGACTGCGACGACCCTCTAGATGTCCTTGCGATTTGTACGTGTTACTTGCATTGAGCGCTTATAATTGTAGCAAGTCCACATTTTCTTTGCAATCTTGCACATGGGCTTATTGCTCCATCTCCATTCAGCCTTATAGATATATTGCTTGAAGATGCAGTCTCTAATAGCGCCAAACGGCGTGGCTTCCGTTTCAGCATTGGAGGTATTCAGAGCAGAGCCAACCCTAGCCAGCTCGTCCGCCTCTGATGTCGTATTGTCTTACTATTGTGCCTACCTTCCACTCCCGCCTGGATGGAATTAGAACTTTGAAAATATCAAAGCCGACACATGCATTATAAAACAATAAACGAGTTCTTAAACTCATTTCAACAAAAACTTTGAGTAACTTGTTTTTTATGAACAAGCCATAAGACACCGATTTTTGAATAAAAAGTTTGCTTGCGAAAATGGTTTTTTGGTTCAAAATTAGAAAATGGAATCAGTAAAATTACATTAAAGAAATTCACTGTTTTTAATTCAATATATTTTTTTGGTATGTCAAAAGTAGCAACAAATTGAAAAATTTATTTATGTAGTTGACTTTTGACCTTTCGTGGTCGATATAAGACAATTTTCGAATTACGAAAAAGAAAACTGGTGCATAGCGCATGACACAATAAATTTAATCAAGAAAAATACTTACCACCCTATTATTTTACGCTTCAGATTGGTGAAATTTCGTTTTAATCTGGACAGCAAAAAAAACACCCTGTACATATTTTTTTGTATGAGTACATAAATTTTATCTTGTTTTGTGATTTAATTATTGTATGCAAATAACAGTTTTATTAATTGCACTATTGTTTTATTGCTATTATTTTTATTTATTAAACTAAATTAATGATTTTTAAACCTTTTTTAATTAAGGCGATTAAACACATTATTATTAATACAATACTTAAGAGTTTTCCAATTAGTTATTTTGTAATTGCTGTTTTTTTTTCAATTAACTATAAATTGAAGCATATGTTGTCAATTGATATATCAAATAGTATTATTTACAAACACATAATTTTTTGGAGAGCTTATATTTTAAGGGCTTTTATTACTAAAAGATTGATGTCGTAAATCTTTAGCAATGCGAAATCAAAAGGATTTGCGGATCTTTAAAAGAAATTCTTTGTTTGTAGATAAGTCTCCGATATGTCCTTTATTTATGTTATTCTTCTACTTGAGCTTGTTGTCACTTTTTTATTAGAAATATCCAAATTGATTTTTCTCAATATTTTTGGGTAACTTTTTCAAGTTATAAAAATCGATACACAATTTAAGTAACAAAAGATTAAAAAATTTCAAATCAACAACATCTTCTTCCGTTTGGTTTAAAAATTGGTTGTCAATTGAAAAATTAACTTGAACATTTTTTGAAAAATGAAGAAATGAACTAATTCTTAAAATTTGAGAACATTAATATTGTATTATTTTATATTTATTTATTTAGCCTACTATACTAAATGCATATAATTCTGTGCTACACCATCAGTATCACCTCTAAAATTAAGTCATAAATCAAACGGTACATTAAATATCTTATAACGACATTTATACTTATTTTCTGAGTTCAAAATAGATACATTGTTAGAGTCTGGATAGTGATCTGAATTACGGCAATACCTGTTTGTTGGTTTGTGTGGTTTTTACATATGAAAATGTTATATTTTTTACACATATTGCACGTTGCATATTCTTGAAAGTTTTCAATAAAAAAATCTTTTCAAAATTACATGTTTTAAACTGTAATAAAATATAAAAGATTTCGAAGTAGTATATTTTTATCTTTCTTATTTTTAAATCGACAAAGATGTAAATGTTATTTTGTATTCCACTGTATATTTTTTTCATTGAAATCAGCAGTTCAGTTCAAAAACAAGTTTTCTAAAGGAAATGTTTAAAATATTTTGTTCATGCGAATTAATTTTTTTAGATTCAACAGATCATTTACATTGAGTTGATATATAAAAGATTGAAAATGTCCATGAAAACAATTTTTCTTGAATTCTCTTGAAAGTTTTTATTGGAGTATTTTACAAACGGTATGCAAAAATATATTTGTATTAACATAAAGTTATCTCCACAAAAAAACACGGTTTACGATTTCCAGGAACGTCATTTATGTTGACTTTTTATATATATAATTTTTTATATAAATTGAGCCTCTAAATAAAAATATTCAAAAATTTATATTAAGAATAGATTAGAAAAGTCATAAAATTTCGAGGTCGAATAGACATCATTTAGTAATTTTTAAAAGGCTTTTATTATAAAAACTTTCAAGGATATCGAATGATATATTTTTAAACAGTAATTTTTATATTTGATTTTAATTTTAAAAAAATTAAAAGAAACACTTTTATAAAATTCTACTGAAGCCATTCCTTTTGTTTAATAATGCTAAAAAATAATAATAATAATCGTACATAAAGTTATTGGCTAAAATTGCGAAAACTCAGTACACCGATGTCAAATTCGCAACAAATTGGAAATTAGTCACGAAATTGCTTTAAAATCGCTAAAACTGGGAAGAATACCAGAAACTAGAAATACAGGAAGTCCGGAATTTTGGTAAACATCAGTCGTGACAGTTCATAACTAACAGTCGTGAAACAGACACATAGCAAATTCATTATGGAAAAATATTCCATAAGCCAACGTCTTTTAATCGTAAAAACATTTTATAAAAATCAATCTTCGATTACTGTGACGATGAGAAAGTTACGTGAAATTTTTGGGAGAAACAACGTGCCAACATAACACACTATTTATCGTGTACTTCAGGATTTCGAAGAAAGAAGGTCTGAAGGTGATAGGCACAAGCAAGCATGGACCACAACGTATTGCAGTCTGGTGTGCAATTTGAAATTGCACACAAGACTGTTGGTGTGCCAATATAAAATTTATATTAATTTATTATTTATTACCTTATTACGGCACCGTATATTAACATCGACTCTTGCAGCTACGGCAAAGCCGTTCTTAAAGGCTTCAAACAGATGCGTTTGTGTGCCCTTTCTTGACTTTTGCATCTTTCATTAGAATCATATATATTTTTGAGATGCAGAGCTTCCATTAGGGAATTTTTCATACCAAAATTATATTTTTATCAAGCACGTTTACCGTCGAAAGTATTGATTCTCTCTTTATACAGAAGCTACATTTTATAATTTATTTTTAAAGAATAAAATTGTAAATAACACAAACCTTCAAGCTTACTGCCAAATATTCTTGTATGTTTTCGATGTAATTGCATTTATTTATATAAATTGTCTATGTTTTCCCGTACATTATGGAAAAAACATATATTTTTTTCACAAACCATCAAATGTTTAAAAATAAAACTAGAAAAAATTAGTTTTAAAAAGTTACACTTGCGGTTGCTCTAAGCCAGCCTGAAAGGTATAACAACACAATTTTATTAATAAAGATGAGAGTTGAGAGCCCCTAAAACGTTTTATACTTTGAGTTCTATTGGAAAAAAGTAATAACAAAGCAAAAAATTACGCAAATTACCCAAATAAAAACCGGAGATTGTCCCAAATTTATATGTAATAGAAAAACTTGAAAGCAGAATTAAAATCTGGGTGCAAAAACAATAAAAATCATCGATTAGAACAGTCTTGTATAGTTTCTTTCTTTTCTGATGTCTTGCTTACTACCCCGGCATTAGTAGTCCCGCTATCTAGAGGAGACATTTAATGGCCACCCTCAAGCGGGTACCCGGTCACAGGGGCATACATGGAAACTGTATTGCGGACCCAGTGACGCATGCAGGCTCCATTTTAAATTGAAACGATTCAACATATGACATAGGTGTCTCTCTCCCAATGAGCAAGCAACTTAATGCAGACAAGTTTTACCTTATTACCAATCAGAAATGGTTAGATGAAACTAGGAAAACTAGGAAAATCTGGCCCATAATAGATGAAAAAAAGAGTAGGCGGGCCCTACAGCTGTCCAGACATCATCTCAGGAACCTAATCGCTGTCATAACTAGCCACTAACCTATTGGGAGGCACGCCCAAAGATTAGGGTTCAATTACAATGACATGTGTAGAAGCTGCTGCAATGAAGAAGAGGAAGAGTCGACGAACCATCTTCTTTGTCACTGTCCAGCTTTCGGAGATCTAAGTTTTAAATTATCCGGTCAAAGAACTCTTAGGGGCAAAACTTGTATCTCTAAAATTGATTTAAACAAGATCCACTGCTTTTTTTAATCAACCGGCTGGGTACGTGAGAATATCAGCAGCCAGATAACATATGAGCCTTGGGAGACGGGGCAGCATGCATGGTAACAAAACGGGAACTAATTGATGGACACAAGTGAGCTCTGCTTGATCCCGGATGCCAATGGAACCTAACCCAACCCACTTGATACCTTTAATCGTTTTCTGCTTGCTTTTCAAATTAAAATTATATATAAAGAGTACGACAATGGTAACAATAGTTAAAGTTATACTTAGTTATGTTAAGAAAAGTAACGTATCTATGAAATCATTAAATGATCGTAAGATCGATCTTAAAAAAATAAGCACAAAATAACATTAAAAAAATTTATAAATGTAAAGTAAAATGTAAATGTAAAGCAAATTGTATGTTTAAGATCTTAACCTATTATGTAGATTTTGTTATTGTACATATATTTATATGTTTGTATGTACATATATATCGTTTCTTCTAAGCACTTTAAGATTATTGTTATTTATTATCTTTGTAAAAACAGACTAAAGCAAAGTCCATAAGCCAATGCTAAATATGTATAAAAGCATTTGTCAACTGTAAGCCAAACCTTTTGTATGCAAATATTTTCCAAATGATTCTGTAATGATACACAATTTTGTTGGATAGATTTATGCAAATAACTTGCTCAAAGAAATACAATGTTCTTGTGCTTTAACGAGTGGTTTTTGTGGATGAATTTTTTTTTTAAGAAAAGGATTGTTGTGGTTTATTTAGTTGTAAGTATATTCTGTTAAAGTCTCCAAATGTTTTCCCTTACAGCCTGGATCAGGGATAGATAGCACAATACTAATGTAAATAAATAAATAGCGTGAGCTTTAGCATTCTTACTAAAATTTGGCACTAATAAGTTAAATTTATGAAATGAAAGATACAAGTAGATGTTAATTAAACAAAAACATATCAAGTCCAAAAAGTTACAGCTAATTAAACCATAAGAAGAACGAAAGGGCACATGAAATATAACAAAAGGGAAGATTTTACTCAGAAGCAATTTGTAATGGCATATTTGAACCATTCAAATAGCTTGGGAATAGTTGGGCATGTTGAAGGTATAATGATTTTCGTACGTATATTTTTTTATATTTATATATAACAACTAAGATTTAATTACAAGCAGCACCACCTGACAAGTTTTAAAAATTCATAAAGAACACATGAACACTGATGAATGAGGAAATGGTGTAGAATGGAATTTATTGACGGTTGTTTTTTCTTGTTCTTTTGATGTAGCTTCACACTCAATGCCGGCGAAATAAAAATTACTTTTTAAATATCGAAATACAATATAATGAATGAAGATAAAGGTGAAGTAAAAAGTGATTTTCTTAATCTGAAAAATGTTTTACAGCACAAAAGCAGCAGAAATTTAAAAACTTTAAGGCCACAACTCAATACAATTTATTTACTAATTAAATTATTATTTCGATGTACCAAATGTTGAAATATTTTTCTAATTATCAGATATTTTTTAACAAGTAGCTCCCTTCAAATTATAAGTTAGGTCCAAAATGCAGATAAAGACTCGACTGAAAAATTATCTGCTGTTGCAATTAAAGCTAAGTTGTTTTGTTAAAATTCCGAAAAATACAATAAGCCTAGTGAAGAAAAGATTTTTTAGAACAATATAACCATAATAAAAAAGGGCTTATCAGCTAAATGCTTTAAGAAAATTTATATTTTCTTTAAGTTAACATATTTTTGTCAAAAATAAAAAAAAATTAAGCGGTAAAGTGACTGTTCCCACGAAAAGTTCTTATATACACAACGAAACTTTGAATCATTAAATTTTTATTTACAGAATGAAAGACAGAAAAATAAATGCAAAATGTATACACATAAGATTTCAAATTACATACAAGAAAGCAACGATGAATATTAGAACTAAAACCCACAACAGTCACTTCAGATTCGATCAAGGGAGTAGTTTTTTTCGTGTTTCTTACTAATATTTACCTCTGTCAAAAATAAAAAGTTGAATTTTTTTCCATAAAAATGTATAATCTTCCCTTCAAAGAGAAAAATGCTGTCGTGAATCACCCATGAACTTTTCTTTTCGGCATCAGTTTTCAGTGGATTAAAAATTAAACAAATAAAAGATTTATAACGAAGAAAAATATATTTTTAAAAGTTAATATAGTTGTGTTTTTAAATATGTGATGTGAAATAATTGGTGCGAAATGATCGTTTACCAAAAAGATGCATAATCTGCCCAAAAACGTTATGTGGGCAATTATTATTAAGAATAATGAACACTATTTTACTGATCTTGTCCTGAAAACAAATACTTATGAAAGTTTTTATATGTTCACTCTTATTCTAATTATCGTAATTGTTACATGACGATGGCGTTTTTCGTCGACGACTCTAAATTATTCTTCCAGTTGTCGTAGTAATTTTTCATCGATCGGTGTTGCGACGGCTAGCAAGTAATTTGAAAGAGCGGTAGAGCAAAATGGAAAAAAAATTAAAAACATAAAGTGACATATATAATCCAGTTCCAGAAATTTGTGGAGGAGTTGAACAAAAACCTTCTCTTGCAGTAGGATTTCGTAGAGGCGCTATTCCCTGCAATTTCTGAGCAAATTGAGAAGAATTTGCAACGGAGTTAAATGGTCTACCAAAAAAATGGTTGGCTGAAAGTAAGATAACTATAATAATTAGTACTGCATTACAGTAATTTAATGAAATTTATTTATAGGTCTGGCGAGAATTAAAATTTAAAGTAAAAAAGAAACAGGTAACCAACGAAGCTGAATGCGGTGGTGGAAGATGTAAGCAATGTACTCTCAGCCCCCTGGAAGAAGCTGTTGTAGATAAGATCCGTGAACTAAAAACCTTCATGAAGCTACCTAAGCTGCCTCCAGCACAAACTTAAAAGGTATAAAAGATAGGTCTTGATACTTTCTTTTCATCTGGTAAGTTGCAGATTTCGGAATTCTTTCTGAGAAGTTTTCTTTCTAAGATAAGTTTTTTTTTAATTTTCTTCATCACTTTCCCGCAAAAAATCATAATTCAATAATTTAGCTATTGGAAATATGAAAATATTAGAGATGTGTTATTTGATTTGTTAAAAAACGATAAATTGTCGTCATCGCAATAACGCTGTTATAGAATGACAAATAAGTAATAAAGTGACGGTGACTACGACCAACAGTGACATTGAAATACAAACGATGACGAAATTTACAACGACAACTGGAATAAGGGTGATTATTAGAAGGAAAATGTTAAAATATGAATTAGTGCATATAAAGTGCATCTAGAACACTAATTAATTGAGTTCGCATGCAAAAATTAAGTGAACAAAATAATGAGAATAGTGGAGAGATGCCCCCGAATAATATTATTCGTGATAGTCGTGTAAACATTTTTTAACGCAAAGGGAAATTTTTCAAGGGAAAAAATATTCGCAGTAGGTGTGATTATGTTTACACAGTAAATAATGTAACTCGAAAACTGTGCTAAGTAACCAGCAAGTTTATTATTATTTTATTGTATCGATCTACGTTATGTAGTACTTCGTATAAAATGTATAAACTTTCTATATATTACACACTTCGTTCTTATTTTTTCTGTACTATTGAGAAATATCTACTTTCCATGCCTGATCTCAACTGACAAGTTCTTAGATGGCTGGTTACTATTACATTATATGTATCATTACATAGTATTCATTGTACTGATGATGAGAAGTATCTGGCAAATTTCTAAGTATTTATTTTATTTGAGAAAAAAAAGAATGGCTTTTATGGTAAACCTGTCAAGCATTGGCTTTTATTTATTACGTTTCGTTTAAGCCCAACTGACTACAAAAAAATATAATAATCATAACAAGAGCAACAGGAAAAGACACAAGAGCACAACACAAAACAACAAAAATATAGATAATGCCATCAAAAAATGTTATATAAAAGGGAAATAACAAAAATTTGTGACAGGAAATTAAAATGAGAGTATAATCACACTAATAAATACTATACAAGAAAAATACAGCTGTGCTTGGAAGCGGCAAACGGTTGGTTGTGGATATTTTAATTTAACATTTAATCAAAAATATACGGAAAAAACAAAAGCGTTTGTTAAATAAATATTTGCAGAACTCTCGGGAGTTTTTGTTTCAGAAAGAAACTAAATAAAAATCTAATTTCAGTGATTCTTGTTTTTATACATGATATTTATATTCGCTATTTGTACGTTTTATTAATTTTTGAATATATTTAGCGTAGTCCTAACAATAAATATTCGAAATCTCTTACATTATCCACAAAGAGCCCTCAACTAAACGTGATAAATACGCTTTATAAGGCCTGGTAGTGCATTCGCCTCTTGTGAGTTCTCGTGCAAGCAGATTCATGAGGATTTGCAAATTTAATGCGAATTTTTCACTAAATTGAGCATTAAAAACTTGGTTAAATTAAATTATTATATCAAAAATTTTCAGCATTGACATTGTTCTTTCTTCCTTTAAAAGTTACTATTAGAGCAAAATAGTCAGTAGTTCAATTAGTTAATCTTGGGATTACAATTTGAAGAAACAATAAAAAATACAGGTTTTTATTGTGATGATTGAAAAACCTAAGTAATTTCTAACTTAATTTGTCTGCTTTGGCTGAATGGTAACCTCATTGACTAATATGTAATAAGTTTATGGTACAAATCCCAGTCACCGAAGTAGGCAAAAAATTAAATTAAACTAGAAACGTAAAATAATGTAACAAAATTATGAACGCTTTTGTTCACAAAAATTTATTTTTTTCACTTCTACACTTTCTACTCGACTCATACAGAGTTTACTTTTACAAATTTTATGTTCTTTTGTTGTTGTTGTATGTTCAACATACAACCAAATACACAAACATGACACCAAAAACATAAATGACGAACAAAGCAAAAACCTACCAAACTTTGCGAGTACCTCCTACAAACTCAAGACTTTGCAGTAAATTTTGCATGTGACAAGGTGGTGTAAACATTTGCTATGTGTTATGATAAAATAAATGAACATTAGGAGGAAAATAGAATCATTGCTTGAATACGTGTTTTTAAACACCTTATCCACCTTTATCATTTATGCAGTCCACATCCAGCCAATTTTATTGTAATTAATGTGTTCATAGATGTATGGCCTTAGTTTTCGCATCCAATCCATGTATGGTGCTCCATATATGGTCCATACACATTTGGTTTAGCTCAGTCATTAATTCCTAGAACCAACAAACTCAGACCACAATATATAAACGAAATAAAAATTAAAAAAAAAAATCAGTTGATTTTTAGCTTATTTGACTTTCCTGTACTGCTTTCACAAAATAATTTCAACTAATTGGAACTAATAAACTCAAACCATATTCAATAAAATTCAATGGAAGTAAAATAAAATAAGATGGGTCGTTACATACCAATAGTGTCAAAACAGTGAACATTTAATTTTGTTATTTTTCAACAATATATTTGTATATAATTCTTATGGAATGCATAGTAAAACGAAAATGAGGTAGAATATTAAAATAAAAATTGCTTAGCAGACTGAATTAACACACAAGATTTTATATTTATTTATTCAAGTCACAGAAAGTTGTGAAAATTGTTTTATTTGTTGTCAAGGACTGGTTGATCGTTATTCTAATTATATTTTTTTCTTTAAGGTACCTGACAAAATCACAAAAAGAATTTTTGACAAATGTTATACGATGTCGAAAGATATCTTTTGCCAGAAATTAAAATGAGAAAGTAACTGATTTGCGTCCCACCAATAACCTAATTTATTTTTTTATTTATTTACTAAATAAATGCATGGGACAGGATGGGACGTTAATGTTTGCGCGATAAATATTATACATTTACATCGTTTTTTTTTAATTATTTTTTATTTTAATTAAGCAATACAACTCTGTTCTTTTGCATGAATTTTATATTTAATAATAATTAACTAACTTAATATGATAAAAAAAGATAAAAAAAAAACTTTCACGAAATATAAACTTGAGTTTAAGATAATTGCTCAAAATTTTTGGCATCCCAAAATTATATTCATACAAAATATTAACGTTAGCTGCATTATGACTTAACTGCCCAAAAAATTATATTTTCTGCAATTATATTAAGTTTAAAAAAAATAAAGTTTTATTTTTATAAGAAATGAAATATGGTGGCCCCTTTTTCACATAAACATCCAACTTAATAATTAAAAAAAGTCGTAGCCAAGGTGTAAAAGTATGCGAAAAAAGGAATTTTTGCGACACTTGTAGGATTAAAAATTAAAAAAGTTGTTGGTTACAATATTTTTCTTGAAAATTAAATAAAATATTACGATCTGGAAATTTAGAAAAATATATAAACACTATACGAAAGTTTGAATCAGAACTGCAACAATGTAGTGTCGACTACGGTTTTTATTTAAGGAATCCTTTTAGAAACTTAAAAGGTTCCTCTCTTATACGCAAAATCCGATTACCAGATGAAAAATTGTGACCCTTAATAACGACCGAAATCTAAACTCTACTGAAATTTCGATCAATATCAATATCATAATAAATAGGGAAGTTTTATATATATATATCTAACTGAAAAGCTCTAAAACACTGTTTACGTTTTTAATTTGCAATAGGGAAGTTTTATATATATATCTAACTGAAAGGCTCTAAAACACTGTTTACGCTTTTAATTTGCATACTAGTGTATCCAGCGGCCGACTCAATCGGCCCGTTTAAAAACATATAAATCTTTCCAAATTCGGTTCAGTATTACGGCCGTAAGAGGGATTTATATAACGTATTTTTTAGATTTCTTCGATGACTTCGATGTTAACCATTTCGTAATCAGATAAATAGTATATAATATGAAGATGTATTTTTTGATCGGCCTTACTTGAGCGATGGTAAAAGATTGTTGATTGAACTCCAGAATCATTGAAACTTTTTGTAAGACCTCAACTTTGAAAACATTACCGAAGAGTAGTATCAACATAAAGCCTCACCAACTTCGTCAGAAGCAAAGCCTTTGGTTATGAATTCTGAGAATTGAGTGCAAATACTTACTCTACTCAGCTTCAAAGTTTTTTTTTTACTTTTTTTGTTTAACCAAATCTTTAGAGCTTTAGTTATTTCCTTTAGTTAACGCGATTTTTCCATTATTTAGTTTCTTTTGAGTTTTAGCTTGTATTCAAAATTTCTCTGCTATAATTACATATTGAATAATTAAAAAAATAATCAACAAAATAATAAATAAAGTAATTAATTAGTCATAAATATAACTTTAGTCAAATCGTAAGTTTTTACATGTCAATTTCGCTAACTGTGCAACAGCGCATAATACTACAAATCCATACAAAATCTACATGCATATACAAATAATGATTATTGCTTTTATTGCTAAAATGTTTGCAAAATGTCACTGAAAACGTTTGAAATTGTAAAAAGGGCATATAATTAAATTAAACAATTTAGATTAACTACAAGTTATTTTGATAAAATGTTGATTGCATTCCACCACCGTGTATTTTTATAACTAATACTACTACCACTACTGCCGCATAAAACAGTAGGATATGGAGAAATACGCTGAAGGAAACTGTGGGATTAGTGTCTCTGAGTCACTAATTTCGTCTACTATTTTGGTGACTGGTTGGAGACATTGTCAACAAAGCGTCTTTATTTTTATATTTGCCTTTGATGAGTAATAGAGTTCGTAGCTGCGGCAGCTGACTGATAATAAATCGCTTGCACAATGATTTTTATTAACAGATTATTTTTTTAAATGTGCTATAAAATTTATTCATAATATTTATATATTGAATTTGCGAAAGTACATTAAAAACAACATATTTAACGTTTTAATGTTTATTAAATGTTATAAAAATAAGTTCGTAGGCTGCTTAATTGAAATGAAGGTTAGTGGCTACTCTTAGGCAATCTTAAGTCACAAAAACTAGAGTTCTATAGCAAAACTTTGCTTCTTCTTAACTTCATATGAATAAAATTTTTCTTAGTAAAACTTCAAAAGTTATCAAAATATGCATTTCAGGTATCAACATTTACTTCAAAAAAGTACCAAAAGTGTAGAATAGAATTACTAATATGTACTAGTGAACAACGGGTTCAATGACTACGTATGGTCCCAAAAGAACTTCCTAGTCAATAGGACCAATGTCAATAGTGGATTTTCAGTGACAAACACATGTTAAATTTCTATAGTAAATAGTATTGTCTTAAGTATTAGAAGTCACTAGTACTGGAGGCAGCGTCAATAGTAAGTCAGAAGAGTTCCACTATTGATATTTCCAGCAGAGTAGTTTCAATATACAATACAACACTGCATTCAGCCTGAGACCAAGTGTCTCTTTGTCAACTTTCTTTTGTCCAGCGACAACTGCACTAATGAAACTGCCGACAATGTTCCTTCTACGCCCGAGTACAAATTATCTAGAGGTAACGTATCTAATATGACACTCTCAACGAATGTATTTTTTATCAGCTGAAAAATATTAGAAATTGACTGGTTTAAATATTCATAGTAATACAGAAAGAAAAACGCCGTACTAAATTTAAGAATTTACTACTTACTTTAAGTACGAGTCGTATTCAAAATTTTGAGTACAAATAACAATGAAATGTACTTTAAACAAATCGTAAAGAAGATTACTTTAGATATCTAATCCTGGGTTCCTTGAAATGAATACAAAATTCTTTAATCAGGTGTAAAACTTCTGAATTAACTAAAAAATTCTAAAATAAATTGAGCACTTACTTGAGTGCTTAGTTAAATCAATCTTTCTGAACTTGATTTAAGTAAATCTGGGATTACTGTACTTTTAAGACCGCTTGGGATTGATTTAAGTACGGACGGATTGATTTTTCTTTTGAAGGTATAAATGGTTCCAATCTAAACTCTGTAATTTAAGCTCTTTATTTAATAAAAAATCTCCTTTATACAAAAAATATATATGTGTTTAAGTATGCCCCAACCTCTATTATAAAAACAACCTCCAGAGTCAACTGAGAAACACCAGTTATGTAGACTATAGTCACTAAAATGCACTAGTAAATCTTTGGTTCAAAGGTCTCCATGTGATTCTAAAAGTAGTAGAAAACATTGGCTGGGGTATAGCTGGTCAGTAGTACTGGTACTACACTATAGTTTTACTATGTATATTCCCTACAGGGAATACATACATATTTATAAGTATATTATTATTTATATATCTCGATTGAAAAAGACTGTAATGTAATTTATTAAAATAAATCTTCTAAGACATTTTTAATACATTTTTTTCATGTTATCAAAAAGCTTAAAATTTTCATATATGTACGGAAATCTTTTGGGTTGCAATTTTATAATTATTGAATACTATTCCATTTTTAAAGTAATTTGGTAACTCGAATGACCGAAAAAAATTTATAAAAAAACTTATGCATGTGTGTATATTTGGTATAACAAAACCATATTTGTTCTATATTGCCCTTTAAATCACGCAGAACATCAATAGACCAACAACTTAAGAAGTGATTTCTTCCAAATTGAAAATATTCATGAGTCATTTGAAATGCCAGCAGAATAATCATGAGAAGTACTTTACTTTCGTCTCAGGTTTGTACCGCTGGGCATAAAAAAACGAATAATTAAATTTTGATTTGGAATATGTATTTTCTTTTCCAAAAGTGATTTATGATAATTTTTTAATTTTTCTAAACTTGTGTGTGATGAAAATTTCTTATGCCTCTTACTTTCTTAGCCGCAACGTTAAGCGTTAACAAATTTTTTTATTGTTTTGCTATTTTATATTAGATTTTTTTGTATAAAATTTAACAACGCTAAGCATTGCATTTTTCAAAATAACTCCCTAAACTATGATTTTGTATTTTTTATTATTTAAAAAAAATGAGAATTTTAAATATGTGGCACGGGTTCAAACATTTTTTTCTAGTCATTTTTTCATTAACTTACATAAATTGTTTTCATAAGACATATATATAAAATATGATTTTAAATATTACATACTACTTCATACAAATTTTCATATGCTGGTGATAACAAAGTATTATATTAAATAGTTGTTCTGATTATTTTTTTGTTTAATCTCCGTACATGAAAACTTATACTTTACTATAACAATTAGTATGCGAGTATTTAAAATTTTTAATATTTTGAATGGTGTAAGCTGAAGATCTTACTTAAAACATTTACTTCATATATGGTCAAATTGCGTTTATTACAATTTGAGCAGACTCAACGCAAAACAATTCGAGTTATGTTTTAAAATAATACTGCTGTAAGGAAAACCTGTTAAATTAAGGAAGAGGATAAGCGCGCTAATTATTTTAATTTGGTTTTCATACATTTTGGCTTTGAGATTAACAAGTTCGTACATTTAAAATCAATTTTATCTATTCTATGACTAAAACCTTAATTTTGTTTTTAACAAAAATTCGATGCAGTCGAATCTTTTTTAAGCTTTTTAACGTCCATATCCAGCGATCGTCAATTATTGCTCATTGCTGGAAGTAGGAGTATTTTCTAGTTGGGGCAGTCAGGCTGACCTCACCCTCAGACATCTCAATGCGACGGGTTGGATCTAGTACCAATCACCGTATCTGATTACTTTGATACCGACGAGTGGTGTGGTATTTTCAAAAAGGAATCTAGATTCTACTTGAATGCTTATGTGTAGAGGACAGCTACGCAAAACAAACAAACTAACCAACAGGAGTATCTTCTAACCAATAAAATATACGCAATATGAAATACAAAGAATATTTTAAATAATTTTCGCCAAACCAGCGATGCCTCTTAAATTAGTCCAATTTTGTTAACTTTTTATTTTTTCAAAGTTTGTAGTACTTCTGTTTGACTAATGAAAATGAAAAGAATTAAAAATGAACATAACTTTTTTCAGTGTTAGATTCACTACAAAATTTATAAATGGACGTATATTATTTTAAAATATTTTGTTTTATTCAAGTAATATATTTGTATGGATTTGAGAGCAATATAAATAATTTTTTTTTTTAAAGAAATAATACTCCGGTAATTAATATGCTTACCAATTAGTAGGTATGTTACTTTATTTTTGAAAGGGATAGTGAGGAAAGAAAGATGGTAAAATTCAAAAGCTTTATTATTTTTTACAACTCTGATATTGCGCGATCAGTGCTGCAGCGCCTGTCCTGTCAAGTAGGAGCATTAAATTTGTTTAAGCTGCGTAGCCATTTTATTAATTATTTTACTTCGCCGGCGATTTCGCTACAATACCGACGAAGGAGGGCGATGTGATGCATAGAGCCCATTTGCATTGAGGGTGATGTCACTGCGAACACGCTTACACATTTTTAAAGTCCGTTCTTAAATCCTCTCGCGTTGCATAAAGACTTTTTTGTCGAAAGAGCCAGGGCACTTTTATAACTTTAATTGATAAATACTTTTTATTCCTTTATTCGTAGCAGTATTGCGATTAAGTAACAATGTCTTAGTTTGTGAAATGTAAAATTTATATGCTTACAGGCAATACTGGCAATAATATATAAAGTAAAAGTAATTATTAAAAGTAAAATGTCTGATTTAACCAAGAAAGAAATTATTGAAGAATACAAGTCAAAAATTTTTCTCACTGGCAACACTACGTCATACATAAGAAAAAGAAAAATACAAGCGAAAGAAATAGGCAGAAGAGAAGATGCAGAACTTTCGCTTCAAATCCCAATACTTGCGACTTTTGCTACCCCGCAAGTTTCTCTATACTTTTCCCCAACAAACTCGAGTCGCAGGCGACGTGTCGCAGGGACATCACGCCTAATGTAAACATGCTCATACTAGTATGCTGCCGGTACTGTTCAGTAAACAATGCTATGCCTTCGTCGCTAAAACAAACCAACAAGAACAAATACAATGGCACATAATACACATCTGAAGAACTCTGGATGTTATAACTCTTCTTAAACTGGGCTCGAGTCCACGTGCTTAGTTATTATTTGCTTTGTAACTAACTTGCTAACTACTTTAGCCAACAGCACCCTCTGTTGTCAACAAAAGTTTTGTTCACTTTTGTGAATAAAACTTCAAGATACTTAATTAGTTTCAAATCGCAAAAATCTATTTATCCGTTAATTGACAGAATTCGTTTAATAAGTCGTTAATCGTTAATTAAAATTTGCAATTTTTAATCATTCAATAAAAAAAATTCTTTGATGCAAACTTTCAAAAAGGAAAATTTTGTAGGTAATATCTGAAAGATTAGTGTAACAATTTTTCTGGGGTATTTTCGGCTCCTTAAGTATATAGAAATTTCATTTAGAACTCTATAACTATTTATTTATACATTTTCTAGCTGAAGTAGACATAAACCTCCCGTACTTTCTTAATTTATAAGTGTGCATTTCAATATTTATTAAAAATCCAAAACAAAAGAAAATATAGTTAACAAAACAAATTTTTGGTAGCATCCAAAACACCCAATTTAAATTAACATTATATGCATCACTTATTTATTATAAGTCCCTAGATTAATCAGTGTATTGTACAAAAGGAAAATGCTAACCGCAAAGTATACTATTTGCTGGTGCTTGGAAAAGGCACAAGTAACATAAAGTTTCATAAGATTGTTACAGCTTAAACTAATAAATTGTTAAAAGGCAACAAAACAAAACAAAAGTCCAACGGACTGTTACTACCACCTTACACCAGGGAACTTCAACTCTAAAAAGAAAAGATTTCTTGGCTTTTAGATTTGTTAGCGCCAGATCGTATTTATGTTGTGTTAGCAAGAGAAAATACAGTTTAAAGTCTGTAGAATTTGTGTATAAAAGAAACTCCAAAGATCAGTGTATTTTTTTAGGTTATTAGTAGGAAAATTTAACAATTTATTTTATCTGGTAAAGTAAAATTTACTCTCAACTGACTCTAAACATACATATATTTAAATTTATTTACATATATATTTTTTTTTAGCCAACCAAAATACTACACATTTTTCGTAAATATAAGGAAAATATTTAAAATATCCTACCAATAAAGCAAGGGAGCACATTAATAGATTTATGTATGTTATAATAACTTGCCACCAGTTTTCTTGCCTTGCAACATGTCTTTATTATGCTGGAATAAATAAACAAAAATTATATTTAAGCAAAAAGAATTTCTTACGCATACATTGCCACAGTGCCCTTAAGTTATGGAGCACTACCCGCACACAATTACAAACAACAAATACAATACAAAAGACGAGCAACAAACAAAAAGGAAATATGGCATCTGTACGTTTATTTTATCAAAAGGGGACTTGGTGTGAAATAAAATGAAAATATGAAAATTTTATTAGCATGCGAAAGCAAAAGATTTATACAATCTTGAGCAAGGTCTGAAAGAATACAGATCAAAATTGTTATTGTATAAAATTGTATAGAACGGAAGTATGGTGATAGCTTTTAACTTTCTGTAGAAAGAATATGGAAACGGAAATCCTTGCCAAAGATTTAGTAAATTTATCAAGCAATAACTTGGTTATGACTTTTCTAAATAACACGTACTTTTGCACATCAAGTACATACTGTATGCATTACTTTGCCGTATATATGTAACTCCTTATTAAAAAGCAGATGAGTAAATTATTTACTAAGTTGCGCAGGAATACTTTTTTATGTGTGCGTTTCTAAACAGGTTTCCAGGGCATCGTAATATAGCAAATGAGCAACACACATGACATCAAAAGCAACGATTCCTTCAAGAGCACGAGTTCAATACTAATATAGTATTTACAACAGACCAACCAAAATCTAGTAGATTTCATTTAAAATCTCTATTAAAATATATATCTTTTACACCAGGTTATTCGTGACATTTTCATTTTCAAGATATCGTATCCATGCCAAAAACAATTAATTGGAATTTTCAAATGTCAAACTCCATACGAAAATTGTCACTCAAATGCGAAACAGCTGGCGAGGGCACCCTTCAAAGTATTCGTGCTAAAAAACACTATATTGGAATTTTCATTTAAAATGTAAAACTCAATACAAATATTATCATGCAAATGGAACCGTTCAAAGAATTCATGCAAAAACAGTAAATTGGAATTTTCATTTTTAATGTAAAACTCCACAAATATTATCAATCATATGAGAAACAACTGGCGAACACACCCTTCAAAGAATTGTTATTGGAAAGCGTAGTATTTTTCAGAACAATTTAGGAAAACCCATAGTTGCATCACTAGTACCACAAGATTTTGAGTAGATTTTGTCGAAATCTAGTGACAAAGTAGATTTTGTTTTCTATGGGAAATCTAGTCAAAATCAATAAGATTTTCATCGAAATCATGTAAGTGCTAGATTTTTGTCTGGTATAACAATAGACATACACATTTTATTGTGCTTTGTGTATTCAATGACTTCTTCAATGGCATTATTTGGAATTAAAAGTGGCAAATACTTCTCTTCAATGACATTGAAATGCTAAAGTTATGAACTAACACGCCAATTTAGAAGTAGAATCGAAAATGTGTACTTCAAATGCTTATAATTATTTTGCTATCAAAGTTGTTGCTCTTTATCTTTATCTTGTCTATATACAGATAAAAAAGGTAAATGAAACAACACTCTTCAACTAGGGATCAGTATATGTTTCGAATATTTTCAAAACTTTTTAACAGTATAACCATGACCGTTCGTGAACTGGGTTATCTTTGAAATTATACTGTTGTACATTTTTGTATTTGCTTCCAACTTATTGGTACTAATGGTACAACAAAGTTTTTTTTAAGTCACGTCCAATGCTGCATTAATTTTAGACATTCCTGCCATCAGCTATGCTAATTTCCACAAAAACTGTGGGTTTTGTATGGAGTATTTACCGGAAGAATAAATCAATTTTATAAAAATGTGGAGAGAGTTTATTTATTTTATTGCGGAAATATGGTGTCATTTTATACACCACATTGGCATTATAAAAGTGTTGGCTGAAGATATTTTCACAGTAAAGATAGAATGTTACATAGTGGAGTTTTGGTAAAACTTTTATACCGAGTTTTTGATGGAAAGCACTCCCTATTGGTTTAGATAGGATCTCATCAACCTAAATTAATACTAGATCAGGAATTAAGCTTGTTATTTACAATTTCATATTTATTGTGTTTTTAAAGATCATTCAGCTTTCGTATTACTTCTTTTCTTTCGCAGATGACGGCTGTAATTGTTATACGCATTCGTTTGTTGCAAAGCAGACAACCTTTTTTAAGGCATTTCGTACAAACACATTTTTAAGTCTACCTTGCCATAAAATGCCACTTTTATAGTTTGTTTTTGTTTATTGATACTTGTATATATATGAAATGTGCTGATGTCAAAAATTTTTTATAATAATCTTGCATATAACTGGAAATTACATTATAATCGTAATAATTATATTTCAGATTAAAATAAGTTACATTTTGAAAATCTGAATAACATTTTGTAAAGTTTACGCTCAAGCAAAAATGAACACCAAATTATTTTCTAAGATGAAAATTTGGAAGTTGACCATGTGAAAAAGAGTATTAAAGAAAAATATCATTAAAATCGTTTATCGTTTATAAATTTAATAAAACTATTAATGAAATATGTAACAAGTGAAGATATTTTCTTTTGGAAAATATAAAAATGTACATGAACGTGCTGCGCAATCAAAATTCAATCACATAAAATTGTATTAAGTATAAATTTGTAATTTTTTTTGTGTCTTTCAGAGACATATTTAAATAATTTTTATGCCATTTAAAAAAGAAACTTTCTAATAAGTCGATCCTGTCAATGTTGTTTATCCTCAGATATCTGCTATACCGCTTATGTCCAATCGAAAGCCAAATACAATTCTCTTGTATACAATAGTGTTTTAAATAGATACTTGACTTCATTTAGTAGAGGTCTTTTATTCATCGATGATGTGGGGATATTCATTTTTCCATTCATTATAATGAAATATGGTCCAATAAAATCCTACAGAAGTTTTTCCCGATACCAGCAACTTTTTGCATAAAACTTGTGAAAATCAGGGAAAATCTAGTATTGCAACGAATGGTTTGTTTTTTGAATGAAAAGATAACGAGGTAGTGGGAGAAAGATAGAGAAAAAAATATTACATGACATTGTATATCCTTCTTCCAATAAACAATTTTCCCACATTCGGGTAAATACATGGCATGTTCACCCTCTGAGCTTTGGTAATCAAGCGAAAAAACAAACATTCACCATATTAAATCCGCTTTCCCAATTATATATGTAGATTATTCCTTCAATACCCAGCAGGTGTAGTGGTAAACATTTAACTTTTTATCTTCGAAACTCTATTATTTTTTTTTTAATGACTTGTTAAACTTTTTTTGTTTTGTTTATCGAGTTGGTTCCACTGTGCGGCTTAAAGAAATAACTAAAATAGAAATTTTTATATTAAATAGTAGCACTTAATTTAGGGCTTACCCATTGCAATCAAACATGTAGTTATTCAGAGTTTAAAGTACCTTGTTGTATTAAGAAATGTCTGCAACTCATGTTACACGAAGAGTTACAGCAACTCAACTCAGATTAGATTTATGCGTATGTTCCATTGCTTGCAACAAACTTCACAACAGCTGCAACTATGCGAAAACTTAAACCACAAAAAAATAGCGAAGTATTTAAATAAGCTATACAGGATTTATGGTATCTTCACAGAACAAACAAATTTTAATTTTTTTGTGGTGAAGATTTCTGTATACACAGTAAAAATGAGTTCGATATTTAAATATAAAATGGAAAATTTACTACATTTAATGTGATGACAGATTTCATAAATTTTATTAACAAAATTAGCTGCAGTTGCGTATTAATAATTAGTAACAATTTGCACAAAATACTATAGAAACTGCTCATATGTGATTGAACGCATTTTTTCAGGCCAACACTGTACCCGAACTTGAAACCAATCATTTTTTATTGAAGTGAAACAATTAAGATTCCTGGTATTTGATAAATTGGTAACATTAAATTTAACATGCATAAGAACCTTTTATTTTGACAAATAAATCTATAGAAAGTCAGCGGTATATTTACCATTCATGTTTTTTGCCGAACTTCAATTAAGAACCGGAATGTTCTCTCGGATGGAAACTATTAATTATTCAAAATTTGCTGGGTAATTATTTCTTGCAAAGTGCTCAAATGTAACGTTTGTATATAAATATTTTTTTATGTGCTCGTAAGTCTACATTTGTAGTAATTTTTATTAAATTAGCGAATGAAAATTTAAATTTTCAGTAAAAGAATTTGAGCTTTTTAGTAGCTTCATAAAATCCTACTTTAAGCAAGTTTGAACCTTAATGATGTAAAAATAATTATTTCCGAGGTGGCATGTTATTTGAAATGCCCGGTAATCTTTATTTGTGGTCACTATGTGATTTGTGTGCAAGGAAAGTCGAACTGGTTTCTAACCGGGAGAATACCGGAAGAACGATAGTTTGCGACAATTTTTTTACGTCATTAAATTTTGTAGATATTTATTGGTCTTGCAATTCTTGGTACAGTTCGCTAAAATAAAACCTTTGCATTAGATGAAATGAAAGTTGAACGTAAGCGTACAGCATATTCGCTCTCAAAGTTTTCACTGTCATTTTATATGCCAAAAAAGTATCTAGTACAAATCTGACTAAAGCTATTGTGCACGAGAAAAAATAGAAGGCGTAGTATATACTTGACTATAACGCAGGCAAAGGAGCCGTTGATGCAATGAACAACATGCTGTCTGCATATTCTACTATACGTAAAATATTGCGCCGTTGGCAATGTTTTCTAAGTTACTAGATATATCCGCCTCACCTGCATATAAAATCTACCTAGAAAATTATAAAAACCACATTCAGCAAACAGACAAACGCAGAAAGTTTTTTAGCGAAGTTTAGCAGAACAGATGTTTATGCCATCAATGGAACAGCGCTCAGAAATACTTTAGAAAACGACTCGCTATCAAAATGGCACTAGGGCAGTTGAAAAATTCAACCTTTTCCCCTTCCTCAAATTATCAATTTTCTGAAATATTTGGCGATAAGCTGCGGATACATTCTTTGCATTATCAAGCATGTAAAATGGAAAAGCGCAAAAGCACGCGCAAGATCTGCAGTTGGTGTAAGAAACCGGTGTGTGACGTACATTCGGGAAATGCTGCTCAGCAAAAGAAACTTAAGCTTTTGCAATACTTTTGTTTACATTTTCATAAAAATAAAACATAAATAAAATTATGCAACTATTTTTTATTGTTTATAGGGACAAAAATGTTCAAAAATAATAGTAGTACAAATGTAGTCATTCGACCGCCCATGTAAGTTTTCGAAAGCGAGCACATACTGATTAATTTATATTTTTTTTGCAAAACATAAAGAAAAATTTAATATATCTGTGTTGTATAATTTCTTCACGTGTAACACATTTTTTTTGAAATTTAACCAAAGTGAGTAGCAAAATTTATGTTGCTCCAGTCGTGGCCCTTACATAGAAAATGAAAATATTTTGCTGTGACCAGCATGAAATGCAAGCAAATATTTTTGTTCCCAATTTTTCGTTTGAACTTGAACGAATAATAAAGAAACAAAGTATAAAAAAGATGATAATAAACAAAGTACTTACAAGTATTTATGAAACTAATTTATTTGCAACTTTTTGCTGCACATTCTAAATGATATGCGAAATAAATGAAAAATATACAGACAACACTGAATATTAAAACAATAAGTTGTAAAATATCTAGCGACTTAGTATGATAACAATTTTCGTTTATTTTTCTAACTTTTTTAAAAGTATCAGTAGAAAATAATTTATTAACTATTATTTCTAAGTTTCTTTAGTCGTAACATGAATTTGTTTAGAGTTGAAGGGAATTGTTTGGCTCAAGTACAAATCTAACTTTACGCAGAGTTTTTGATAACTTCAAATTATTTTTATTAAAAATAGTAATAGGCGAGCATTTATTCATCAGAGTAGAAGAACAGATTAATAAGAAAGCGAGTTAAAATAAATGGAATAGATAACTAACAAAAATGAACAGAAAATTTTAATTTGAAGTAAACAATACCTTTCAATTTAAATCTAAACCAGTTTAACTAATTACGCATTAATATTAATTATTAAAAATTACAGCACCCGCTTACTCCATGTTTACGTTATCACAGTTGGTTGAATTACTAAGAAATTCAACTTCAAGAGGCAAAAACTAAGTAAACATAAACGAAAATAGTTTTTAATCTTAGCAGTCAATGACACTGGAAAAATCAATAGTGCAATAATATATTAAATAATTAATCATCAGCGATGATACCGAAATCATTTAAAATTGCAAAACTGAATGGAAGTAAATTTTGTATTCTAATTTCTTAAATATTAGTATTAAAAGAAAATTTAACTTGATCCAAAAAATTCCTTTCTACTTAAACCTAAACCACTTTAACTAATTAGGTATAAATATTAATTTGTTTTGTCAAAGTTATTTTGACGTTCATGAGAAATTTGGTAGCAAAACTTTATTTGCATTATTAGTTTGGAATAAATTTTAAGGCCAAATTTTTACGTTATATATAACAGTTTACTGAAGATTGTTCTCTTGTTCCTATTTATTATTACAATTCAGCAGAATGGTAGCCATTGTGAGACTACCAAAAAAGGCAATACCGAGAAGACCTCCAAAAATTGTTGGACTGATTTTTGCGGACACTGAAGAGCATTAAATGACAATAATTCTAATCTGTGAACAACATGATATTTGTATAAGAAGATTCAATATCACAAACTTAATGAAATTTATGTACTACATAAAATCAGACTTTTGCAATTATAAACAAAGCAATGTTACTTGTTTATATGGTAGCTTCCTGAAATGGATCCTCTTAGAACTTGTTAAGGCACATCATTGATCACGTGACGACAATACTTAACTAAATTTTATTATTTTAAGATAAAGAAATTACATTACAGTTTCGGTAAAAATAAATAAAAAAACTAGGAGCAAATTATGGCATTCGATTGCGATCAAAATGCCTATTTGAATTCTATTGAAATTTCTATGCGTAAGGAAACCAAAACATTCGCTGCTTTAGACTTTTGGTTATACTTTGCAAAGTCTTGAGTTTGGAGACAAATATAATAAAAAAATACGCAAAGTAAAGCATATTCATAAAAATAACCTATGGTCCAGCCATAAGGTGCAATTAGTAAAATTTTTATTATTGGGGGTTTTTTGATACTCCATATGACCCAATTGCTTCCAAAAAAGGTTATTGGCCTGCCACACCATAATGGTCATCTAAGTGTTAAATATAGAACTAAATCCTATTCTAAGCTTGAAGTGTTAACACTTAAACTTGAACTCACTCGCCTTTTATACTTGTTTACCGTGAGAAAATGGCTGAAGAAGAGCATCCCATCTCTACAAACCCTCCGATATTAAAATAAAAGTTAATTAATCACTCTTCCCCAATTATAATAAAAAATATAAATCAGATCGTCTAAAAAAATAAAAAGTTTCCTCTTTCCCGACAGCAACTCCATAGAGCGATTTATTGGAAAAAATTTAAAATTTTTAGAAGTAATTCAATTTTGTGGAAAAATTAGTTCAGAAAAGAAGTATTGGGTATTATTTTATTAGCTCTGACTTGATAACTTCTGTTAAACATTAAGTGATGATCTATATCTAAACATTTTATAAATAATTTTAATCTCTACGCTGCCCCGATTGCCAATTTTTTTTAATAGATAAAACTAGGAAATTCGAATTCGCCTAAACTCTGAGATTTTGCGGAATGTAAACTAAAAAAAATAGATCCCTACATGAAGGGTAGGTTGATTTAAAACCAAACATAACGAAGTATAGGGAAGGGTTTCCCTTCACATATCCACATCAGTTGTCACAGAGGGACCAGTGCAGAATCCAAGTAAACCATTTGCCTGTAACTAGAGTCCTCATATAATAAATATAAAATAATTATTAGAAGTAGCTTACAATTTGCAAATAATGTCCAAAACAATTGACAAAAACGCAATATTATTATTTTTTTCAATTTGCACACAAAAATTTGGACTTGACGAACTTAAAGCTAACAGTACAACCATATTCATTGCCAAACGCGTAATGGTAATATTTCTAGCTAAGCTACGCACAAACAGCTTTGACAACAAGGAAATAAACTTCACTACTTCCGCTTCAGAATCGTCACTTATTACTTTGACTTGACGATACCCTTGGCGGCAAGTACTTACCACCTCAATATCAAATACATAATAAAAAATGGGATAAAAACGAGGTAAAATAAACATATACAAGTATTTATAAACATTTTTGAGATTGCTCACGCAACAATAATTAATAAATTTCAAATTCTAAATAAATTAAATTATTTACTAATTATTTGCTATAAAAATGATCGCCAATTTAGAATTTATTTTCACAAAATGAAAGTTGGCTGTTTTTTATTTTCGTTTCATACATATGATTTTTCCATTCATTGTTGTTTAGGCATGGTTGCAAAAACTATTTCGGGAAGCTTATGATAAGAATTTTAATTAAGAATTTCTAAAAAACTTAAATCTTTTATAATGACAATCTTTAAACTTTTTGCATGAAGCTAACGATGGGCAAGGAGAAATCATAGAACTTTAAATAAAAATTAATAAAACTGAAAACTTCAAAGTAATTAAACACACAAAATACTATACAAATTTAATTCGTGTTGTAGTCACTGGTCTATTGAAGAACAATTTCATTACGCACTGAAAATTCGTTTTCACAAACACACACACACACACAATAAAAAATTACATGTCTTTGCTAGAAGTTAAACAGTCAGACATCCTTCTGATAAGCATACGTTTTACTAGTGCCTCAGAAAATAATTTTTATATTATTTTACTATTAAGTAGTAATGATTAATTTTATTATTCCAGACCTGCACCCATGTTCTGTAACTCCCGCGTCGAGAAACTTTTCGATTGAAATGTGTGAAATGAAACAAAAATGCCATAAAATGATACAAACAGCTGTTTATCGCATTTAACTGTGTCTGTAATTTTTTTTGGGAGTAACAGCTGTCATGTAAGCAAATTACTCGCCAATTTACAAAAAAGTGTGTCTGTAAAAATTGTTAAATACAAAATATATTCATATGTAATGAATATTCAAATGCAATGAATAATAATTCGGAAAAAACAACAACTTCTTTATTTTATTTATAAACGCACATATATTTTTTTATTGTTATACACTAAAAAATTTAAAAATCAAAAAAATGAAAGAAGATTTCTTGCCAAACCGTTTAAAACAATAGGTTTATTAACTGAAAATAAGTAAAATTTTATATAAAAAAATGTAATGAAAGTTATGAATAAATATCTTACATTTGTTTTTGTTTTTTCCAATTCAACAAAAATTTCAAATAATAACATATTTTTAAATGTTAACAAACATACAAACTTAAGATAATTTGTTTTTAACAAATATTATTTAAACAAGTAAAATCAACAATTTTCCACTCCCGTGAAATTACTCAGACAAATTCACAATTAGTATTCCAAATCAAAAAGAACTAGTTTTGACGCTGGCCTCTTGAAAAATCAATCAATAGTTTTAATATCAGCTGATCGTACAACACCATCCGCTCCACCATAGATTTTATAATTCGGCCACGTCTCCATTTAAATCTAGGAAGGTCCAAATCGCATACTAGAATTATATCTCCCACGTGCAATGATCTAGAAGGCAAACACCCCTTAATACGTCGGGTTAACTCGGATAAATACTTCTTAATTCATCTTCCCTAAAATCCGTTTTTTTAATTTTGAAGTATACGCCACTGTTTTCGCAAACTTAAAAATTTAGTATATAATTCACTTGGAGTTTGACTAGAACTAGTAGTTGCCAAAAGAAAATGGTTCGGTGTCAATGGCTCAAGATCTTGAGGAGCTATGGCAATGTAAGTAAGCGGCCTTGAATTAATTACATTTTCTGCTTCGATCAAAAGGCTGTGGAAAACGTACAACTTTGGTGCAATTTCTTTCATTAATTCATGGAGTGTCTTTTTTACCAATTGCACCAACCTCCAAGTGTACAGCTCTTACTGATAAACAAATAAACAGTGCCACCCACCGCTTTTCTTTACATCTACGTATTATGACTTCAAACGGACCAAAAATATCTACTCCTGTATATGAAAACGTTCGAACAAAAGGTGTTATTCGAACTTTAGGTAGTATACCCATTTTGGACTGTATTGGCCTTGCTGTCCTTAATTTACAAAGCCAGCATTTGACTTCAATATTCTTTAATAATCTTCGAATTGATGGTATCCAAAACCTTTCCCTGATATCACATATAACTTTCGAAAAATTTTGGTGGCAATTTTTTCTATGATAATATTCGAGGATGATGCGGAAAAATCGATGAGCTTTCGAAAGTGCGATAAGTCTTCTGGTATAACATGGAAGAAAAGTAGCATTGTCAGGGCGACCACCCACTCTTATGATTCCATTACTGTCTAAACACGGATTAAGTGTCAAAAGTTCACTAGATTTATAAATTAAATTAGATGATTCGATACAAGCATATTCTTCGGTAAAACAAGGTTTTTGAATTTGACGAATGATTATTTCTGAGGCATACAATTCTTCTTCAACAGTCAATTCGTCTCCTCTTTTAAAATTACTTTGATAAATATTGTTGAAAAATCTAAAAATCCAAGCTAAGCTCCAACGAATTTTCAAATATTTTGAAGAACGATTGATTATATTGTCAATTATTGCAGTTGGGTTTCTAAGAAACATTACAAAGTATTTTGCTTTAAGTTCATCATCTGATCTGTCATTTGCTTTGGATGTACCACATCCAAGTGGCCACTTTTCCTCCTCATTTAAAAGAAAGTTTGAACCATTTTTTCATATACTCTCTACTTTAGATTCGTTAGGATATGTAAATCTAGTACCTTTATTGGCCGGATTATCTAAAGTTGAATACCAATGCCATTGAGTCTCTTCTAAACTTTCTGTTCTCGATATTTTATTTAAAAGAACTTCAAAACCCCTTAACAAACAAAACTTTTTGAAACTATTAAGTAGTTATATGGCTTTTTTAAAGTAGCGCGGATAGTATGTTGTACGCAAAGAGATGTGGTTCTTAAAATAAAGTATATTTTTTACTTCTAAATACCATTTATAAAATATTTAAAATAAAGAAGTTTTCCCTATTAGCTGTCGTTTTTATAATACTAGAAGTTACTCAATCTCCACAAAATTATATTTAAAAACAGTCTATAGCACCTATACTTATAAATTAAATTAAGTGAAATAGGTATATAGACTATTGGCAACAATATGCATTTAAGGGTTAAATATTTTTATTTCTGCATGATAGTAATGCTTAATTCAATATACTTTTATTTATTAAATCAGAGTAACTTTCAAATTACTAATATTGTTTGTTGTCAGCATAACTGTCTAGCTAAATTTGCAAACCAAATTACAAGAAAATAACTTTTGTTATTAAATTCTATTATATACTTTAAAACTCAACAGTTACAGTTTAAGGCAATTTATTCCGCAGCTTGTTTACCTTTAAGTACAAAGTTCTTTGTATAAAATTAACTTATAAATAAACCGGAAATAAACATTTAATACGTGACACCAACGAAAAATTGAAGCCACTTAAAAACCATTAATGTAGTAAAAAACCGCAATATGTATTTGTGCTGGTAGAAAAACAAACAATAATGCAAACACACAGAAACAAGGACACAAATACGTTCAATTTAATACAAGGACACAAAAGCGTTTGAAGAAAGATGTCAACCTCAAAACCACCAAAAGATACTTCGAAAGCTTTAAAGCAGGGAACATTCTTTATAACAGTGCACGAGTTTAAAACGTATATAAATGAAATCAGCAATATTGCCACAGATTTTATTTGTTGCACGTGACATTTTACTCTCTACTTATGGCGTTTGTAATATAAAATTGTGTATATGTATGTATATTTTTTTTAATTTGAATTTTTTTGCTTGTCTGAAGTTAAAAAACATGCAAAAACAGCAATGAAAACTTTAGTAAAGATGTCTGACAGCAGTCGTTAAAAAATTTTGCAGTAACGTGTCATCGAAGATTCCACAACATCACAAAATTGTAATCATTTTAATGCAGATAACAAAGTTATAAAATTGATTTCTTAATTTTGTTTAACGTTCTACATTTTAAATCAACAACTTTTAGCAACTTGATGGCACCTTTACTCAAGGATGGAAGAGCTAAAATTAAATAACATGTCGTATCTTTAAATGCACTTATTTTCATTATCAGCTAAAGTCAGCCAAACAAATGTCTTCACATGACACAGGATTTTTTAGTTATGAATCATAAAGTTAATTCTGAACAATAGTACCTTGTATTCGCAAAATACTGGAAAATACAAACATGTTATAAAATATAAATAGCGGAAAATCCATAAAATTATATCATGACTTATTTGCAGCCTAAGAATATGTGTTGCAAACTGTTTATGTTTTATTTATGTTTCGCTAAGTTAATCATGCAGTGCGTATTGAAAGTTTTCTAGTGGATGTCTATAGGACCAGAGCAGTATAAGCACCAAACACATCCTTATTAAGCTATGGAAATTTCATCGTTTGAGAACTAAAAGAGTTAAAATTTATGCGTAACTTCTTTGAACTGTTTTAGGTTTAAGATACAAATAACCCTAAGATATTTAAATACATCCTAAACTTGATAGTCGAGCCGTTTGTAGTATCAATTAACCTTATTATGGTAAACATCGCCTGTAAGGCGCAGCAATACTCCTACTTAAGCATGCACTCGTGCCAACTCAGTTGATTATTGTACGAGCTTGCGCCAAATACTCTGTTTAAACTTGCGGAAAATGTTGAGCACCATTAATTATTTCGTTTCAAAATTTTGACAATTAGCCAGTGGTGACAACACCACGTCTTAGAAAAAATATATCGCTTTTATTGCCTTGAAGTACGCAACATACGCTCAAGTTTTTCACACATACTGCTTATCAAAATTCATTTCATTTCATTTTTCTAGATGTCATCGTCTAGAAAACAGTTTCAAATGGTTGCTCTATACATCACACAACATGATTACTCTTATTAATATTTTTCACAAACATATTTCATTACTTGATTTTAATTAGTAGTTTTGAATAGTAGCAAAATATTTGTAAAAAAAAAACAAAAAAATATTTTCAATGCCAAAAATTCAATAACTTAGAAGTTGAAGAACCCAAAACAAAACCCACTACTTTGTCCGGTGCAGATTTATGACCAAAAGTTGTTGGTTATTGTTATGCCTCCATCGATGAAATACGCCTACAGATGGCATTGTTTTTGTTCGCGATGCTCCATTTAGGCGCCCTTTATTTTATCATAAAATTGCGCTTCGTTTAAAGCGTCAAAAATGTGATAAAATCATTTATTTGTCTTCGCCTTATGCCGTCAACCAAATGTATGATCCTTAAACTACGATATTACTTATATAAAGTCGTTAAATAATAAAGAATTATCAGTGGTTAAGCATCTCTGGGCTGAAAAACAGCTCTCGCGTCATCGAAATTATTGCATGTGTTTTTTGGCCTTCGAGAGTTTTACGACTCGCTCGCACTGGTTGACTGATTTGCCACGGATAACCGTATAGTCTTGAGGTTCTTTTGTGGAATTTTGTTTACAACCACGTTGAATAAAGAATCAAATCGTGTGCATCAATTTATATATCTCTATCTTCAATTTAATAAGTGAGACAAAAATTAAATAAGTATGGATTTAAAAAAAATATTCAGAGAATTTTCTTTCTTTGAGCATCATCCGAAGCGCTTCATAAAAGAGATTTTTAATGATTTTAGAAGCCCTCCATTTGTTGCTGGTAATGTGTAGTAAAACACAATTTTTTATTTATTTATGCCAAGGTAGAGATCTTGAAATACTCTAAAGTAAGATTATAAACATCGAAATATTTTTTTCTGATGAGAAATAATTTACTAAAATAATTAGTTTTATAAAAATTGCATTATATTGTAATATAGACAATATCATTAGAGGATTTAGCTCATAGTAATGACAAAGAAAATTTAAAATAAAATATACAACAACCAAAAATTTCTCATCAATATAGAAATGAGCGTTATTTTAATAATTTAATTTAAAAAGATATATTCATTTCCGCCATGGATCATTGTCAGGAGATAATATATATTTTAACTGCAATTTTCAAACTTATCAAATAGAAGATATTTTTGAAGCACTAGTCACTTTTACCTTAAACCATTTTTATTGTTTAACTATTATAAAACAATATTTTATTTTACTTATATTCTTGAACTTAATATGTCTCTATCATCTGCTGAAGAAGAAGTTAAATAAAAATTCCTCTGTAATAAAACCTTAATTAAATTTCTACCCCCATTCACATAAATACATATTCTGTAATTAAAAGAAATGATAAAATAAATGGCAAAATCTTTATTTGACATAAATAGTAGTTTGTCATCACCGGAAATTAATGCAATTAGAGCCACTTGAACTTAGTTTAAGACACATACAAAGAGAAGCAATATTAAGAATTTACTGAATAGTTGTGTTATGTGGTATTCATGTAAAATTTTTCTACCACTCAGCGGTAAAAAGCAGGGGTGTACACATACATTAAATAATGCCTTATTTAAATAGCAGACACGTGTGCAAAAGCATTACTTTCTCACATTTTCTTGGCAATGATTCTAATTCACGGTCTGTTAAATCGCTTTGGTAAGAACGGTTTTTGAAATGAAATCCCCATAATGAGCCCCGAAATAAAGTTCTGCTGAAAGGGGTTTGAACTAAGGATTGTTAAAAGTTCTTTTCATTTTTAGTAACACTTGTATTTATATGTTTTAATTTTTAACTTTATATTGGGTGAGAAATAAATCGTCGTTTAAGATTGCTTTGGAGCTTCAAACACAACTTTTTAATTAAACTAATAATATTTTACTAAATATGAAAAACAAAAATTTTGGGAAAAAGTGCGATTAAAAATTTAAAATACTAAAATTTAAGTGATTCCCATAACAAGCACACAACTAAGATTATTTCAGTATTTTATTTGATGATTTCATTGTATCTATATTTTTCTTTTCATGCTTTGCTAACGAAACGAAAACACCTCGGCCAGTCCTTGCACCTTTTTTGGAAGACATGTAAAAATGGGAATTTGATTAAGTGTATTTATTCGAAATGTTTACTTTTTCACAAATTTACTGAAAATATTTATATAAGCCCAATGTAAAAAATTCGTATTGTTTTGTCTACATTTTGGTAGCAAAATGAAAGATTTAAAAATTATTTTCAATGTAAAATCCAAAAGTGTTTTTCTTCTATTGAAAATTTAAAAATTTGGAGTTAATTTAAAATAGTTAAACAGGTACAATTAATTGGTACTAAATATTAATTTCATTTTTAGTTGTTATCCTTAAATTTTATTTAATAAATTTGCTGTAAATTTCATAATTATTAATTGTTTTAGTTTCAAAAGAACAAAATTTTACCATTTTAACTTTCAACATTCAAAAGTCCCCCGATCCGGGATATCAGAATTTTTCAAAAATTTCTGAGATTTCGAATCTCATTTTATCCCAAAATTGGTCGCCTTTGGCATCCCTAGCTATCGAAAATTTAAAAAAAGTTAAATTCAATTACTAAAAATTTTATAAAAACCTTCAAATATTGTGATCTTTAAACTATTTTTTTTTATTTGTTAACTTTTAAATATATTAAAAAAACATGAAATAAATGAATATTATTTTCGTTTTATATAAAAACTTAAGCATTATTAGTAAACTAAAAAGCTTTTCTAATTAGTTGTCAACAACTGTATATAGATTTTTTTAAGACTTAATGAATATATTTAAATAAAGAGACAGTAATTATTATATCATGCCTAAATACAAATATTCTCTTATATTTTTTATCAAACATCGAATTAAACTTAATAGAAATACCGTATTTTTATGTAATATAAGATCTCCTAGTTACATTTTCATTATTCTGGTATATTAAGACGTGTTATAACTCAATAGTTAACTAGTGTGAAAATAAAAATAAGCCAATTCACACTTTTGCAAAGTATTAAAATTCTTACAATTGAATATAAAAATGGTGAAAATTTCGTGGTTACAGTTCTCAAAGCTAAAGGCCCAACCATAATATGCAAAAGCTAACTTAAGCTACTGTCAAAATTGAACGAAAAGTCTGTCAAATGCTTAAGCAAATTCAAACATACTTTTAGGTAGCCATAATGTACCATAAGAACTTAAGGAAAATTTAGCCATTTATGCATTACTAGTCTTTTCATATTGAAAAGACTAAAAATTGCAGTAGTATTATTGAATTTTGAACAGCGTTACCATTTTAGCATTTAGCTTGAACTTGATGCATTAAAATTTTTTAGAAAATATGCTATACATATTAACATAATTGGTTTGAAAACAAATTGTAATAGTTTTGGGAGTAATATTTGTTTTATTTTTTGTAATTTACATTAAACATGGATTAGAAAACCTTCAAGATAAAAACACAGATTATATATTCATATGATCGAATTTCAAATATTAAAAACCAGTTTCTTTAAAATTAATTCAGTGTACTACTGCAAAATTATATATCAGTGTTTACATAATATTCTTAAGGTAAAATTCGACATGAATTTAAACTTGAGGTCTAATATACAGTTCCACAGAAATAGAAGCGAAATTTGTAAAGAAACTTGCTGCTACACTCACAAAATACAGAAAATTTGGTTCATCTGATTAAGATGGAAAAATCTCGAATATATTTTAATTAATTAAAATAATTTTTCATCCGCAAACAATTTCATAAATTTACAAATAGCTTTCTCTCATTTGAAACTTAAAATAAATCATGTAACCAATTCACAGTCATGTAGCCAGTTCAAAGTATTGCGAACGGCCTGTTGTATTGCTATATAAAAACTGTCATAAAGGTTAAATTCAAATGATAGAAAAAATATAAAAATTATTATTAAAGGAAAACAATATCCACAAAACAGACAAATACTTATTTCAAAAATTATTACTTAGTAAATTTTAAATACACACAATAACCAACTTATTTTCTTCTATTTCCATTTCAGTCATTGCTTTTATATTTTTATATACAGCAAATTCTTGAATAGTTTTTTCATTAGAATTATATGAATTTTTGAAAGTAAAATGATATTGATAGTAAAATTTTTGCTCGAATTCAGAAGAAAATAAAAAATAGCACAGTGAAAAAACATTGATAACAAAATTGTAGCATATAATATTTTTATATGAAAATATTATCAACATAACAGTTTACCCCATAGAACAATTATGACACAATCGAACAATTTGTGAATTGGCTAATAGTATTTAAAATTTAATTTCACATAAAATTTTTCTTTTATAGAACATTTTAGCCTAACTTTTTTACCCACATACTTGTATATAGCATTCTACCATTTTCCATTTTTGGCAACACTGATTGTAAGCAATCATTTCAAACTAAAAGATAAAAACATTAAAATTGTTTATGTCTGATGATTTTAAATTAAAAATGGACAAAAAAATAATTAAACGTTTTTTATTACATTAAATATAAACGTATTCTTGACCGGTCATTCCATTTTTTATAAATGAATAGCTTTTATGTACACTCATACACACACAAATTCTCAAAACAGCTGATTCCGCACGGAATATGCGTACATTTTCGCACTTTGCTTAAGCAAATGACAGTTTGTAAAACTTACCGAAAAGTTTCCTTAAGCACATTATAGTTTGTCCCATACATTTTATATTTAATGGCACAGTTGCTTAAGCTAGCTTACGCTAGCTTATGCATATTATGGTTGGGCCTTAAAGTATTTTTGGGTCATCGTGAAGAAGTTTCTTGGCCAGCAGTTGTGACTCTGGTCCAAAAATTTAAGTTGCTGGGACAAGTTAGCGATGTGAAGAGCTAAACTCGTGCATGTCAATCAAGAATAATTGAGAATTTTTCTGTTGTAAGGCCACAACGGTGGAATACGTTAAGTTATCGAAGACATACAGCGCAAATACGCGCAGTTTTGTTGAAAAATTTCATTACGGAAATATGGTCCTGCAAGTTTCCGGCAGCATCTCTTTGGCTGATATTGTTTTCCATTATTAATGGAATGTTATTTTTCCCATTTTCATTAATATTTTCATCAGAACATAAGTGGTGTTTGCTTCGTAACACTATTTCATACTTTGATTTTATCTGAACAGGACAGATATTATTTGAAATGCCAGCCGCAACAGTTCCTTTAAAAAGTTTAAAACTTCAGTTAAGGTTAATTAAAAGAATATTACATATATATTCCTTATGTGCAAGACGAAATGCCAGGTAATTTATTTAAAGTAATAAATGTTTCTTGATAAATATTGTATAATGTATTAGAGCTTAAAGAATATTTTGTTATATCGCTATTACATAAAAACATAAAAATCAAGGAACATTAATGTAAAACTTACCGCAATGCGTTCATTATATGGTTCAATAAATATACATTTATGTATATTTTTATTTAGGTTATTAAATATGGAAGAGAAGCTACATATCGTACATTTGCATAAGTAGTTAAAAAAAGCATATATAAAGCATTATTAAAATCCGGATATACATATATAAGCACTTATGTACCAACATTTGTGTCGTAACAACAGAGTTATACTTATGTGTACTTCAACCCAACCAGGAAACTCCTGTTGTAGAAGGTAAGTAAAGTATAAAGAAAATATTCTAAGTAGCTGTATTATGTTGAAGGAACTTTCAACATTAAAACATTCATTCATATACTGAATGCTTAAAATGAGCAAACAAACAAGTAGTACTTGAATACCTCACGTATCGAAAAACTTTTACCTTTATATTAATGTTATGAAACCACCACAAGCATTTCTAAATGTTTGCCGCACATTTTGATATACGAGTACATTATAAAAAGAAACTCAATATTTTTCTAAACAACAATTTTTTTTATAAAGAAAACAAATGTATTTAAGGTATTTAAGAACATAAATTTTATTTCAGGCATTTCAACAATGTTTTCGATTCCAAATATTCTATCAATTAATTAACTTATTCAGTACCTCGTTTCTCATTTGGTAAAAGTATTGGCATGAATTTTATGCGTTGAAAATAAATTGGTTGCGAGAAGTATGTCTACATTATGACATTCAACAAGGTAATAATTTTGAAGATAACGCAATAACACTATATTCGATTACCATGTATTACCAGTTTCTCGGAGTTTTTTTATTTAAATATTATTCTAAAATTATTTGGCTGGTCCATGAAAGCCAGCCTGCTCCTGCCTGTTTTTACATCTGGAGGTGATGTTATCTACTGCCCATGCTCTTTCTAAATTAGGATCATATTATCATATTGTAACAAAATGTATATATACATTCAAATTTAACGAACATGAAAATATAGCGATGGTTACTGTTTAATCAACCGGGAATGCATAATTGGTAGCACTAAATTATAAAACAACATGCACATGAACAGCAATGAGAATTCACAAGAATGTTCGGCAAATCTGTACGACAAATATTGATAGCAACTGTAAGCTAGAACGCCCTTGATTGATGGCAGTTTAATCCATTTTTCGCCGCAACAAGTTCTCGTTTACCGATTTGAATAAAAATTTATCTATCGACATTAGTCGCTAAAAACACAAATGCAATATCATGCCAAGACACGATACAAATTTAATTTGCACGATCAAACACAAAACTGTATCTTCTTTTATTAACGTTTGTCATGTTTGATGTTCACACTAGTTCGCAATCTGTTTTTGCTCACTGTACCGATTGCGCTCAATCAATTGTCAGACAGTAGACACATTAAGTAGAATCAGGTGAAGTAATTGTCAAAATAAAACAAAAAGCCATTTAGGGAGCTTCACATTTACCAGCAAGTTCAAGACCAAGTATGCTCCAAGACCAAATTCAGTGTTATATACTTATCCAGAACCATACAAAAATGCATCTACATACATCAGTTGAACGTAGATCCCACAACTTGAAGCTGAAACGAGTGGACTTATTTCTAATATACAATTTTCTCGAATGCCTTTCAAATTGTAAAAACTTTTTCTTTTATCCATTAAGTAAAGATCTTAATTTGGCAAAGCGGTCGTTTTAGTCCAACTCGAAGAAATTTCTCCATGACCTCAATATTCATCATTCAATTATATACATTATATATTAATATTATATTTGTTAATATTAAGGAGTTACCATCTACTTTTATAAATATAGACATGATTGATAGATATAATAAAATCTTGTTGTATTTTTATCGTCTTTATTTACTAATTTCTAAAATTGCAAAAAAAATTATTTAAACATGGAAAGGAACTTAACTGAGTATTTAATAAAGAATAGCTTATAAATTATCCAAAAAAAGTTTATTGAATAAGAAACATTTTATTTGTCAGTTATGAGTAGTAAAAGTGCTAATAATTATAATCACCGGTCGGAGAAAAATGGATTATGTTGACATGAATTGTTCAGTTAATTCATCATCCATCCATTGTCATCTATGTACTCGTATATGCCAGCTAAAAACTTAAATACGCAATTACTAATAATACATTCTATTTAGTAAACGTTAATTTTAATAAAATCTTTTAAAATAGTATTTTTAAAGGATTTTTTTGTTTGTTTAGTTTTTATAAAACTTTCTCTTGAGGTAGAAGTATTTAGATAATATTTAAAGTGTTGCATTACAAATATTTAAAAGTTTTTCTGATATTTTTTATGTCTTGTTCATATATTATTTCATATGTTCATTTATAGTGCTAACACAATTTGTTTTCAGTTTTCTAAAACGTATAATATTTTGTATAGTTTTGTTTAGCTCAACCTAGAGATTTCTTTCATTTAAGACATTATTTTCTTCTTTCAGATTGTACACGATGACAATTTGAAGCATTCTTTCGTCCGATCCAAGTAAGTAATTTAATTCATCTTTCATGAGTTTTATCTATGAGGGAGGAAAATATATCTTATGTAAAGAAATTAAATTCTCTTATTCTTAAATTATTGTTGAACTAAAACTTTATGTCTCTTATAATTAATTAAGACAATTAATTTTGTTGAACCTTTGAATAGCTATTAAATATTTGCATCTAGCATTTATTGATGACTGTATCACTATTTCTTTGTATTGAGAAAAAGATAATAATTTCGAACAAATCTTTGAATCATATTTGCTTACGATGACTATAAAGATGCTTTACATCATACATTAGTAAATGATCCTATTTTGCTCTAGGGAACAACGTAAACTTGTATGTGTTTCTGGTTTTCTTTGACTTATGAATATAAAAAAATTAAAACTAAAAATGTTTCATTTTAAATACAATTACAACTGATGAATACAATACGAAGCAAACATACATAAGAATTAGAAAGAAAATTATTGGTTAGATATCTAAAAAAAATATGGAAATATATCAAATATAAATGAAAGATTCTTCGACTGATCGAACAACGATTAATCGAGAGGATTCTCTAGTGCGAAAGGGAAAGATTATCAGGTTCGAGATGGTAAAACATGTTAAGTTCTGCCCTTGCAGTATATTTACCATCTGCTTTCTTCACTTTTGATTTCCTTTCAAAATAATATTATCAAAACATAATTTTCTGGACATGTTCGATTGAATGTGCTCTTTTGGCACATTTTATTCAAGCATATAGTTATACAAGCAAATAAAACATATTATTATTAAAGCATAAATTCAAGACAAACCATAAAACAAAACAAAATTAACAATAAACAGTTAAGCGATTATGACAAACATAAAACATAACAATAGCGATAAATTAATGTCTTTATTGCATCCTTAAATCATCGTACTTAAGAAAGTGATATAAAAGAAGTTTATTTATTTTTTATGGCCAATAATTTTTTAGGTTTCGTAGGATAAGAAATACATAGATCCGTATGCAAGTCAGTCATTTGAATAAAAGCCAGATAGATACTCAAGCTTTATTTCAACTAGATAGTGTAAGTTAAGGGAGTATTCAGTCAAATGTAGGCTGATTTTTAAAGTTAATACAAATAGATTTCTATTTAAGTCATTTGGGATGAGAATTCTTTAAATATCAACAAATCTATTAGATGATTGGTTTCACATCCGACATATATAGGGTGTTTTTTTAAGCCCGATAGAACTTGAAATTGTAAAAAATAACACAAAAAATTAAATTGTAATCAAAATTTTTTTTTATTCGAAAGATCAATACGTGACATTAACATTTGAAAATGATTTCGGGCATATGGGCACCGCGGCTGTTCTTGACGAAGCGCATTCTGGACGTCCAATTTTGGGCCACTTTTTCGAGCACTGCTGGCCGTATGTCACGAATAACACGAACAATGCTGGCCTCCAAGGCGTCAATTGTTGCTGGTTTATCAGCATAAACCAGTGACTTCACGTAGCCCCACAGGAAATAATCGAGAGGTGTCAAATCGCACGACCTTGGAGGCCAATTGACAGGTCCATTTCTCGAAATCAACTTATCGCCAAATTTTGATTTCAATAAGTCGATGGTTGCGTTCGCCGTATGGTACGTAGCGCCATCCTGTTGAAACCACATCTCCTCCGGATCAATGTCATCCATATTTTCAAACAAAAAATCATTGATCATGGTGCGGTAACGATCTCCATTGACCGTAACGCGAGCTCCGGCCTCATTTTTGAAGAAATAAGGTCCGATGATGCCACCAGCGTGAAAACCGCACCAAACGGTGCATTTTTCTGCATGTAATGGAGTCTGTAGGGTCTCTTGTGGATTGGTCTCACTCCATATGCGGCAATTTTGCTTATTAACAAACCCGTTAAGCCAAAAATGCGCCTCATCGCTGAACACAATTTTGCGATAAAACAACAAACAAAATCGACGACTGATTTTCAAAGTAAATTTGGATAATTTCGTAGCGTTGTTCAAGCGTGAGTCTATTCATGATGATTTGTCAGAGTATACTGAAACAAATAAAAAAAATGTTTCATCAAAATTTAATTTTTTGTGTTACTTTTTACAATTTAAAGTTCTATCTAGCTTAAAAAACACCCTATATAAGTGAAATAAATAATCACTATAGAAATATATATTACTTCAATTGGATTCATTCTGTTAAAACAATGACTTATTTCTGATTGGTACTGTGAACAACCAATTAGATGATGCGTTGGATCGGTAGGATACGATATAGGACAATCTCACGCTTATGTAATTGGGAGCTGTAACATACAGCTGATGTAATTTTTGTGTGACCAAGACGCAATCGTGTTACCAGGTATTCCAAGGAGATATTTCGAGCAGACACTTATAATTATTTCTGTAGTAATTTATTATTATATTAGATACACCTTTGGTGTTATGGTTTTCAGTAGTGATAAGCGGAAATTCTAAACACGAACTTAGCAATTTTGTCGGCAAACTCATTATCAGAAATACTATAGTGACTAGGAATTCATATTAGTTTAATTACGCGTGACCTTCTGATAATGATGATGTGTTCTTTGGCGTCATAGATGTTAATATTGGATATGTTTGCTATGGTCTTAAGAGAAGAGATGAAGTCACTACAGATAGCAAGTTTTTCATTTTTGTTGGCAATGTTCTGGTGCTTTTATTATTGCTGATAGCTCTGCCGCTTATATAGTGGTGTATTTCAGTAGGTTCCTGATGGAATCGATACTATAATATAAAAAACATCGTTTCAGCCAAATCTGTAATTCCTTTTAGACATATTGGTAAAAAAGAAAATTGTAAAAGAGCATATCAATGATTCGTTGCAAGAAACTTTAACAAATTGAACAAACAATTGGAAGAAGGGAATAAATCCAAAAATATGAAATTTGATAACTTTTTATTTTCCTAAGATTTAAAAAACTTTTGTTTGTTGAGGGTTTTTAGCTAGTCTAGCATTTCATTGGTGCTAAAGCCAAATCATCAGTAGACCTTAAACCTAATTTTTAAATGTTTCAAACCTATTTACTTATACAAAAACTTTTAAAAACTCAATGAGAATTATAAAAATTACAATAGCATAAGCATAGTATGCTTTGAAACTTATTCAAAAATCCCAACAAACAAATTATTATATTCGATATGAATCTATTTTATTTTCTTTACAACCTTTAAAATCTTTGAAAAAAGATATCGAGGCAATCTCGATTAATATAAATTTAATAACTTTTTATTTTCCTCACATAGCCTTTTATAAAATTTGGATGAAATAGTGATATTTTTGATTATGATTGCATAACGATAGATCAGATTACCAAAAAATAATACTTACTTGTATGTATATACACAAATAAAAGTCTGATTAAATTCCATCTTCCAACTGATCAAAAAAATTAATAATTAAAGGCAATTTTTTAACCAATTTATACATATTTTTTTTATTAATAATAAATGAAGTATTCAAAATCTTTAATTCGTCATTGCTTGAATGACTTTTGGTCGCTTTAGAAGGCTTATTTAATGTCGGGAATGTATAGTATTAATTTTCGAAAGTTATTTATTTTTTTTCGTATTTATTAATATTTTGGAAGTGTTTGATGCTATCATTAATGGTATTTTAGAGCTACAGACTTTTTCTGAAGCAAAAAGGTGTCTATGAATCTATAATTCGATAACTTGAATGTGGATTTCTTGCATAGAGCATTATTATATATGTGTTTTAGATTTTTGTCTTTAACTAAACTTCGGAAAAAAACGGATAAACACCGTTCTTAGAACTGATTAGTTTAATAAAAGTAAATTAAGTTAAAAAAAATGTACAAGCACGAAAATATTTGAAATATTCAAGAAATTGCGTCATTTATTTTTTTTAAATCGATTAGCTGAGGCAAATTTTTCTATTTATGAATAATAAAAAAAATTTAATTTTGTGTGATCAAAATACATCAGCACGGCACATATGAGTAAGAAGATGCAACCTTTATATCAGGACTCTCAAGGTCTAAGCACTTAGCTTTTACTAAGGAATTATAATTTTTACAGTTAATGAAATGTCAAAAAATAGATACACTTCTTTTAAATTCTAATTAAAAAAACATATGTACATAATGTTATTGAAATTTTAAACTTCCGCTTTAGGGCATGAACTAATTTCTTTTCCCCAATAGCATATAACAAAAATTAGGATTTTGAAACACGTTTGGCAGCCAAAGTTATAAAAATTTATCAGATTTTGTTTAACATGTTTTATATGCCAACTTTCAGTGGTTTATTACCGATGCGTTATATTTTGTTCTGCACTGGCCAAAAATGCTTTTCAGTTTCTGTTCGTTTATAAACACGAAATGTTTCCACGTATTCAGTTATAAATATAAATCTTTCGATTTTGCCGTGCTACCAAAGTTAGTGAAATTTTTAGAAAATTTCCACTTTTTCCATTAATATTGCGTTAAACATCACACAAAAATATTTTCAAAATTATATTGTTATGGAAAACAAAGTATATAATCATATTTTTTATTGTTTTTAATAATAATTCTAATATTATATAATTTTGATACAGTATTACGAAAGATTATTCTTACAGGCGAATAACACCTTTGGCAAATAATACTTCTAGATTATAGTAGGCATAGCAATGTCCAATTTTCTACGTATTCGCTTGGTAAAAATATTATTTAAAAAAAACATCCTTGAACATTTTTGAAACTCTTTTTGTTTTCCACATAAAATTAACACTTCCTAAAAAATAACTACAGCCTTCAAGCGTATGATTAATTTAGTTATAATTATTAATCATTCGCCGCCGATGTTATTCTAACTTGTGTTTCTAAACTATAAAGTTTTTTTTTGGAAAAATATAATAAGCTTAACAGCAACATTTAAATTCTATACTTGTATCTCTATATATAACAAAAAATCTTATTCGATGCTATTTACAAAGTGTTGGGAAATATGTACACTATTTAATTTTGTACAAAAAAAAAACATTTAATTTAATTTAATTCATGCAAATAATTTACTATAAATACATTTTAAATCTTCTTTTCTTAGAAAGTTTGTGAAAAATCAAAAAAAAAACCACGCTTTCTAGAAAATACAAATATATTTATTTATGGAGTTGATTGAGTGAAAATATCTTAGTATATGAATCACGTTCTACTTAGTAAGAATTTGAAGTTTTTATTCAATAAGATCAAAAATTTTTCAACGGGTTATTAATTTTGTTGCGGTTTCAATATTGGAAAAAACAAATTTTATATAAAATTTTTATAGGATAAAAATAAAAACGTAATTTTTTTAATTACTGACAATGTCATCTAGTTATTCTGAGGCGAACTGAAAAGAAAACCATGAGTGATTTTAGTTTGTCCAATTTAAAATAAACATCAATATATTAGAAAAAATATAAATTTCTCAAATAAGTCAGCTCTTTTACTAAAAATAGTTTAAGAATTCAAACGGTTTTAAATCATGAGAAAGTGCCTGTATACATATTTATTGATAAAGTAATTTTGTCTACTTTGTGATCCTTAAAAACATTATGTGATCCTTAAAAATATTTTATAATTTTTAGGTTTAGAATAAAAAGTATATTGAAAATTAGAAAAGTTGATTAAAACAAAAACTGGATTTATTTACTAACTGTAATGTGATGCTGAAAATTCGTTTATAACACTCTGTGAATTTCTCAAAATTTAGCTGGTTTGATTCTTAAAATGTATCCAATTATTTTAAGAATTGCGCCTTTAATATATTGAAAATAGTTGGAACCCTAACTTTTTACTCGTAAATATCTTTTTTTGAAGGAGTAACGTCCCCCAACCAGTAGATGTATTACCTTGTGTAAGAAGGGAATAGTTAAAAAGCGCAGATGATGAAAATTAGAATGCTTACTCAATTCCTTTTTTTATAAATCTGCTATTGCGTGTTGGATTAATTTTTAGAACAGTGTTCGAGCGTTTCTGATGTCAAGCACACATATCAAATCTATTTTTATTTTGTATAGCAATTTTATTAATTGTTTTACTTCGCCGATGTTCATGCTGCAATAACGATGTTAGAAGATATCAGAATTAAAATTATAAATTTGATTTAGAGGATCGGCTATACACTTCTAAAATCAGCGAACTTGAAGTAAGTTTACCCACAGTGTGCTCTACTTGTCGAAAAATCTATGTGTCTAATTCGTTATTATGTTATAAAAGGTAAAAGACAAAGTGATTAACAAAAAATATTATCAGCATTAAGAGGTGGCATGTTTTATTTTTAATTAAATTTTAGCTTTTATCTATCTGTACATTGATTTTTGCTAAAGTGTACTGTATTGTGAGTATTTCAATTGTGCAAAAAGAATTCATGTAGAATACATGAAAGAAAGCTACTAAAATTACACGTTTTATGTATATTTGCAGTTTATTTGTTTCATTTAGATATTAAATAAATATTAGCTTGCAGTTATCTTACTTTAAATGCAACTAAATGTTTCTAATACTAATATTACATACACGTGAACTTTTCCATTTTGAAGTAGGTTAAAAAGCAAACAATTGTGAAACTAAAGCGTATAAATTTATAGATACGTGTCGAATTCTTTTACACTCTGTCAACTAAGTTTGAACGACAAAGAAAAATGTTTACATTTAAATAGCACTATTTTTTTATTCCAAAAAATATGGTAAATAAAAAAAAATCTTTTAAAAGTTTACCATAATAGTTAATAAGACCGACCAAACAGAAAAATTTATTATTATAAAATAAAAATAAAACGTTCGTTTAAAATAAAATTTCTTTTCAGTAAGTTTTTTGTATCGGTCACAGTTAATATTTTATTTTTCTTATGTTTAGAACCAAATAACTGTTGGCAACTTCCGTAAAGTGCAAAATCTTCCATGTTATATTTGAACAAATACCAATTGAAGAGTAATTAAAAAAAATATATTTTATGTTGATTTAAAATTAAATTGCAGTAGCCTGGTTTTTTGCACAATTTCCGCTTAAATTATACTTAAAAACGCATAAAATCGTGTATTTTGTAATTTAGCCAGAAAATATATATAATATTAAAAGTATAATAAAGCTATTGCTTGCACTTTGCTGGTTCCAGGCCAGGGAAGCATCGGTAGGTTCTCCATAGGGTTTTCGCAAAATGTGCGTCATCCAGCCATATATCCTCTTTCTTATTTCAGCATTGATGTTCTGCTGGTGGATAGTTCTACATAGGTCTTCATTAGATATGGTTCTGGCCCACCATATTTGGAAAACATTTCGGTGGCAACGACTTATAAAGCTCTGAAGTTTGACTTTAATTTCTTCGGTAATCAGCCTACGGCTCAGAGAAATAAGCCATAAATAAGCACAGATTTCATGTATATATGTGTTCCTTTCACTCCTCGAGGGAGCAAAGGGCCACAACAAGGTAGTTCCAATGATCTCGATATTCGGCTCGATGCTTGACTTCGTTCCACTTCAAACGTAATCTCGAAAGTTCTGTTGTTAATTGTCGCTTCCATGTATGCGCTGGTCTCCCAGCTCTTCTGCTGCCTTGCGGGTTCCAATCTAAGCATTTCTTGGCAAAATCGTCGTCTGATTTACGGAGGGTGTAACCTACCCAATTCCATTTCCGCTTACTTATTTCCGTTCTAATAGGCTGCTGGGTTGCCTCCATCCAGAGTTGGTTGTTGGATATTGTTTCAGGCCAGAAAATCCGTAAGATTTTGCGGTGGCATTTGTTGAGAAATACCTGAAGCCACTGCAAATTACGTGGTGCCATATTCCAGGTCTCGTACCCATATAATAGAATGGATTTTATGTTTGAATTGCATAATTTGATTTTGGCTTGTTTCGAGATATTAGGAGATTTCCAAATCGAGTTTAACTGGGCAAATGCTCTCCCTGCTTTATTTATGCTACTGGATATATCTGCTGCTGAGCCACCAGTTGTGTCAATTGTGTTACTCAAGTAGCAAAAGGACTTAACATCTTCAATATTTTGATCACCTACGAAGAAATTGCAATCTGTGTTACTATTGATGCGGAGCGATTTTGTTTTGGGTATATCTATCTTCAGCCCAACCAATTTTGCGATGCCTCTGATGGTGGAAATTTTCGACTGCATCTCTGAGAATAAGTGGTTAAGTAGACATATGTCATCAGCATAATCAAGGTCCTCCAGCCGTCCCTGCAAGCCCCACATAATACGTCTCTTATGATGGCTTGTTGCCTTCTGCATCACATCATCGAGGACATAGTTAAAAAGTAGAGGTGATAAGACACAACCTTGTCTAACTCCAGTTTTCACCGCGATCCTGTTGCTCAGTTATTTTTCAGACAACACACGGCAAGTGGCATTCTTGTACAGGGCTTTGATTAGCCGTGTTGGTTTTTCGGGGACATCCTTGCATAACAACAAATTCCCTACAGCGGTATGGTTGAGTATGTCAAAAGCCTTCTCAAAGTCTATAAATATGAGGTATAATTGTTAACTGATCCATTCCACTGATTGCTCTACGATAAACCTAAGACTGTTTACTTGGTCAACGCACGCGAAAGCCAGCTTGCTCATTTCTGAGTGATGGGGAAAGTGTTTTGGATAGTCTTTTGTTTATAATATGAGCAATTACCATATTTACCATACTTAACAAGATTACGCTTCTCCAATTCTTCCTGAAAAAGATTCATTGGCCCAAAATTCCATAATTATGGGTGGGTTCCAGCAGCCGTGCTCTGAATGTTCGGTCGGTTGTAAGCAGTTCTGGAGAGATATTATCCAAACCAGGAGATTTGTATAGTTTGAGAGATTTTATCGATTCGCTAATTTCATTTATCTCAGGGCCTTCGGTAGAGATGTCGGCATTTGGTGTGTGTGAAGCACATCCGCAAATGGGTTGACACTGAGCAGTAGTTGTTGATGGCATGGTGGAGCAAAAGCTCTCCGATAATATAACCTGTTGGGTTTTCGATGTTATAAGTTCTCCCATATAATTTTTTAACGGTTTTCCGGTCGATAATTTTCTATTTGTCAGCTTGTTGACAGACATAGACATGTCCCTTAAACGATGGGTTTCAGCCGCTGCTTGAAGTTCTTTCGATATGTTGTTGATCCAATTGCGTTTATCTCTCCGGGTACTGCGTTTTACCACAAAGTTGCTGTTGGCTGGCGGTATTCAAGCGTGTTTTGCTGGTGTTAACAGCTTTCTTTGCGACCTTCCTGTGCTGGATTAAGTTTCACGTAGCATCGCTAATCCATTCTTTCCTAGTAGTGGTTTTAAGCCCCAGATGTTTTTCCGCTGCCTTAGAGAAAATTTCCTTGACATCATGCGGCCAAGTTCGGGTGTCATTGTTACTTGAGTAGTATTCTGCCAATTTTTTTGTAAACAGGTTGGTGATTTCTGGGGTTTTCACACATTGAATCTTCTCTGTGATACACTGTTGTTTGTTCTGATGGCAGTGAATTTTATTCGCACAGTGGCAACCAGCAAGTGGTGATCGTTAGCAATATCGGCATCTCGTTTATTGTGCACATCCAATAACGAACCGCGCCATTTTCTGCTGATATTTATGTGGTCTATTTGGTTTTCCGTGCGACTGTCAGGGGATACCCAGAAGATTTTGTGTATTTTTGAATGAGGGAATAACGTACCGCCAATGATAAGATTATTGGTTTTGCAGGTGTCCAGAAACATTTTTCCATTCTCCGTTAGACGTCCTAGGCCATGCTGCCCATTGTGCTCTCCATATTGGCATTTTCGAGGCCAACCTGGGCGTTATAGTCACCCATCATAATGACAATGTCTCCCTTGCGCATTGTTGCGAGAACGCTATCGAGAAGGTTATAAAAAGATTCCTTTATGGAGTTTTCAGAGATTTCAGTGGGGCCGTAACATTTGACAAACGTAAAATTCCGGGCTTTGCCGCGCACTTGGGGTTTCCAATCTATTATGGAAAGTTTCACCTGTTTTGATAGAAGGAAGCCGTTCGGTGCTTTTTCGGAGAAAAGAGCCATAAGACCTTCTGCTGTTGTAAATTTTCCTGATTCGCACCATCGTTCTTCGCATAACCCAAGTAATGAAAGCTTATAGGCGTTGAATTCCTGGCATAATTGTGTAGGCCTTGCAGTTTCCAAAAGGGTACGTACGTTCCATGTTCCGATTCTTGTCCTAGATTTCGTGCCGAATTCCGCCAACGTTTTATTGGATTTATTTGTTATCATTCTTGTTCTGGTTTCATTAATAAAATTTACATTTAAGACGTAGGGCTAATTATAACCATAGCGTCCGAGCCTGTCGTTGGGGTTGCCAATATCGCCACCAGGCATGCAGAGGTATGTAGATATTTATCCATACAACATATTAAGGTCATCCTGCTCAAGGTCGGTCGTCAAAGCCTCGTTAGCGCGACAGGGGACACCAAGTTTTTTAGACAGTGGGTGAGGTTGACATTAAGAAAGGAGTGGCTATGTTGTCAAATTTAAAAACTTGATTGCGCTGCGCTTTTAGACCCTCACAGATTTGATGTAAGCATTAAAAATCCGGCACTTCATTGCAATGCTTATGTTGTTTGCATTCCATACATAACGCAGGTTGGCAAACGCAGTACGTACATTTTCCGTTGGTTAAGACACCACTTCCTAAATATGTGAAGACCCAAGCTTGTATTCAAAATAAACTATTCAGAATAAGCTTGCGTACAATTTAAAATGTTATATTTAACCAATATTGCTTAATGCTAAAAATTTTTACAGTTTTTTCACTATTTACATGTCACAAACTCGAACCGGTCATTTCAATGTATTGAACGCTCTGCACTGAGAATATGTGGTTCTAATTTCTGGAAGTGTTTTTTTATTGTTTTAATTTTCACTAGAAAATATATTTTTTTATGATTTTGAACCAAATAGGCGATAAAACCAAATTAAACGCTCTAAAATTAGAACAGGGGCTCTAGTTTCTAGAAGTTTTTGATTTTATTTTTTGTATTTTCACTACAATTTTTTTTTCGCTCATTAAAGTAAAAATATAACGGGAATCATCGAGTTATTCGTAGTGCGGTCGTATGCGTGCGTAATTTGATATGCTTGTACAAATTTTGGTCAAAGTGAAGTGTTCATACGTGTGAAGGCATCAATAATGTTATAAAATGGTGCAAAACCAGTTATATATTTTCCGGTAAACACATCTCTAACCTTAAAGATAGCGGTGTATACAGTTTAAATAAATAAAAAAACTAACTAATATCTAGATTAAGTCCCAATTAAATACCTAAAAAATTTAAAAAATTTTAAAAGTTTTTCTATGAATTTAATGTGTTAATAAATAAAAACTGTTTTGTGTTAAAAAAAGCATAAAGACTAGTTTCATTATAAGTTAATCATTTTCTGTAAAAAAAATGTCCATATATTCAAATTTTTCAGTAAATTCGAACTGCAATGAGTACAAAGTGGTTCTTATTTGTCAGATTCTACTGTGTTTGTAGATATTTATTTAAATAAGACCACGTGTGGGTGCAGAAAAAGTCTGTATGTAAAGGTACACGCATATCTCCCAGGAGGCTTCAAAATTATGCCGTAAGCCTTTTCTCCAGAAATAATTTTTTTGGAGGAAAAAGAACCCGTTTTATCGCACTTGCATCTAATATTTTAACCCATTCAATATTTAGAATTTTTTTCAAAATCTTTTTATACCACAAAAATCTCGGTACTGCGTTATAAAACTATTTTAGTATATTTCAAGGCTTCGCTTGCGAACATCAACTTGATAACGCAAAAATCGACTATCACGGCCTATTTTTACTTTAGTTTAATTTAAATTAGCTTTCAAAATGTCTGATAAATTTATTATTTTTGACTTATTAATTTTTTATAAAACAAGCTGGAAATTACAGATGTCGCGGCTCGCTAAAAAATTTCTTGACCTTATATTTCAAGTGTAACGTATGCGAAAATATACAAAATCTTACCAAGATTTTGGAGGATATTTTATGTATTTTTGGCAAACAGAAAAACCTAGAATATTTAGAGTATGAAATGGAATGGGAGGTATATTGACTAAGGGCGACTAGCGGCATTCGTAAATTGATTTTTAATAAATAACATTGCTAAAGCAAACTCATACTTAAATAATAAAGCAAAAGTAGGCCTTGCCCGTGAGAGAAACTTCAAAATAGTTTAATTTCTCGCTATGCCTGTTGAATATTTAAATATTGCATATTGTAGGCTTAGTTCAGTCCCTTTTACCTAAACAAAAAAGGGGATTAAGCGCTTAATCTGCATGTATTTATAATAAAAGCTCTTCTTTAGATGTATTGCATGTGTTTCTCTATGGCAGCTATATTAAACTAGATTATTTGCACGAACTATAAACAGTGTGAAAATGTAATTTTTCTAAGTATTGTGGACATTGTTTTAAATATTTTGCAAATAAAAGCTTGAGAGAAATTCAGAAAAACTGATCTGATTACCAGATCCACATTTTACTTACTCTTATTCAGGTGATTTCTCCTTTTTCTCCGATTCAATGGTTTTAGTTACTTCAAAGATCCATTTCTATAACATATTGCTCTTTAATTGCAACGTAGTCGCTTCTCAAAAAATCTCGTTCGTCAGAAATAGAGTTTGAAGTTTTTAATTTACACACACATAAACGGAAAAATAAAAAATATTCTGTTCTCAAGAGCTGATTAAAGAGGACATTTTTGTGATTTTTTCACACAAGATGAAGAACGATGCTATGAATAACTCTGCATTTTCAACTAAAAATTCTCATTTTTTGAGATATGACTATGTGGCAATAATGGAGTAATATATATGTTATATAAAAATAAAAATTAATAAAATACAATTCAATTCCAAATCTGCTAATTGTGCCACAATTTTTTAACCCTTAAATGCATGGGTTCTCAGATCTTTTTGAAAATACATAATATATGTAAACCGACAAAAAATAATAACTGCTTTTAAATTTTCCCAAAAAAATTATTATTATTAATTTTTTTTTAAATTAGTTGTATCTTTTAAGATACACTATGCACTCACCGGTCCCCGATTTTAATGACATAATATATTTTATATAAGATCTAAGACATAAATTTCGTTCACAATTACTGCAATACATTTTAGTTTGGCCTGTACAATACGGCATTTTAGTTAGTCCGGACTGCATAATGTATCTTTTAAGATACAACCATTAAAAGTGATTTTATAACTAAAGTTACAGCCATATTTGATTAAAACTTTATTTATTATTAAAATACATAACACATAAGAACATATTTATTTTTTGGCAAAATTAAAAATACTGTTATTGTTAAAATGTCACCACAAAAATGGCTATTTCTAAAAATATATGAGTTTAACGCTATTTAAATCCAATAAGTTAAACATAATTGATATAAATATAATAGAAAATATGGTTCTGAGTAGTTCCTTACAACATTTTTTTAATTTTAATGAAAGAAATTAAGAAATTGCACTGTTTTTTCTGGTTGTATCTTTAAATATACATCATGCATTTAAGGGTTAAGTTTTATTTCGTTTCAACTTCCTGTACATTGACAGACAAATCGTTCTGCGATTATCATTTCAATGTGTTACATGCGGAACGATGAAAGCCAGTATGCCACATGTTGTGTTTAAAATTTATTTAATTACTATACTCGTGTGTATGTGAAAGAAAGTATACAGCAAAAATGTGAATTTAATACGTATTACTGTAATTATATTCATTCGTAAGCAACAGCAGAGCTATATTATATGCTAGTTGGAGAGCCATGTGAAAAACTGTTTAAGTATTCATTCACGAAATAAGTCATATGGTCTAATTCAGGTCCCCAGATGTATGCGGATATATTGTAATTATCACTTTAATGTACTTCTTTGATAATGTTATTATATACTCGTATGTACATTCTTGATTAAATTTTCACAAGAGGTAAATACTAAATTTTGAAATCTCATCTTTTCTAGATTTTCCAAATCTAATCTGTATATTATATTGACAGATCCACAAAACGGAATTTAAAATTATATGTTAAACTTATTTTCATTAACAATTATTTTAAATTTTGTAGCAAATATAGAAGCAAAAAAATTTTGGGCTTGGCCCCTTCTTCATGTGTCGCTATCTACGCCGGTGTTTGAGAATGAAGCAATATTGCATAGTTGTTGTGTATATTACATACTTACATAACACGCAACACCCATACAGGCGTTGAGAGCGTCAAGCTAATTAAAGAATATAAATGTTAAGTGCAAGGTATCATTAACTTCTGTTTGTATACCACAGACATATGAATACAAAAGTAGTTGTATGAGGTTGTTAACATATCGTACGCTCAATGCAATGGTGTCATATCTCAAAAAATGTGATTTTTAAGTAAAGAATGCATCGGTTATCATCTTGTAAAAGATTTAAGCAAATATCCAGTTTACTCATCTCTTGAGGATGAATATTTTTCGGTGATTTTCCCAGTGTCTTGCAAGTAAATAAAGTTTTCTGAAGAATGAGTATTTTTGAGATATGACTATGTTGCAATAAAGAAGCGATATGTATGTATGGACTGTTGGTATGCATATTCTAACATAATGCTATATAAAACGACACACAATTTACAATAAAATGTAGTTAATACCAAAATAAATGCAGGAGCATTCCGCATAGACTGCTGGAAAAAAATTTTCATAAAAAGATAGCTAATGAAACAAAGACAGTAGACAGTTTTAAGAAAAAAAACAGGGTCGCAAAAATTAAAATGTTAAGCCGATGATTGAGTCAGCACAGTAATGCTGTTCTGTCATGTAAGTTAAAATTAATTGATTTTAATTTATCCCGTGTACCTTTGGAATGTTGTCTCATATCAGATTCTTTCTGCAAAAATGTTGCGAACTTTAGCCAAAATATAAATTACTTTGGATTAAAAACTACTAACAACCAATTTAGTTTGAAAAATAATCATAATAAAGAAAACTCTATATCGATTTAAATCAAATTACTTAAACAAAGCACAGTGAAGATACAATTGATGTCTTAACGTTCCTTTTAATAAAACCTAATCCTAAATCAACAAAAACATTGGCACTTAAAATGAAATTAGCTTCAAGGGTATTAAAGATTGAAATTTATGACAGTGTAGTAAATTTTGTGTATATATTCTATTGCTATCTCTCAAGTCTTTGCAGTAAAGCTATAATTTAAAATTACAGTTCATTAATTGTTATTTTGTGGTAATTGTATATTATATTTTATTGTTACATTAATGTTCACTAAGACGGTTTCCATTAAGTTTTTGTGAAAGCACCAACAGCTGATAAAACTAAGAACCAGATTAAATGTATGGAGCGAAAAAATAATTTTTGCGAGTTACTTTTATGTCTATTATACTTCCAAGTATATTATTTAACAAAAACAATCTTAAATCTTAAGTTACTTAAGTTTCCTATCATTTTTTTTAAGATTATTCACTTGATATTTCAATTGTATAGCATTTTATTAAAATTCAATTATAATAAGAAGTTTTGATTTGTCAATGTTGCTTATATGAATTCTATAAAAGGTGATCAACGTAATAATACTCGTACATCTTGGTGTGTTTTTGATTGAATCAACAAATAAACCCGAAAATTTTCTTTCTAACTACTTTGTTTTACAAGTTTTTAATTATCGTTCATCAATATGTTAGAAAATCTTAAAATTCTCAAATTCCAAAACTACTCTTATAATCAAGGGCGTATTAAATCACTTTTGAATACACTTATTAAGAAATAAATAAAGTTGTCAAATCACCAGCAAAATTAAAAAAGGACTGGAAGTTTTTATAATACTTTTCTATGCTTTGAATATATTTTGTATCTCAAACTTCTGTTTTTTCCCTGATAAACTCAAAAATTAAAAAAAAACTATTTTTATCCACAATAAAATAGTTTTATATTAATGATTCTAGCCTGCTGTAAGAATGCACCACTACGAAGATAATATCAAACAAGTTTTTGTTGCAAGTTTCATTGTATTTAAGTAGACGGTTGTATATAAAAAGAGATTTTGTGATATTATCATTATCGATCAATAGTAATTTAAATAAAAGAAGCATTATATAGAAAATTTACAGACACGTACAATATAAACTGTGATAATTGTATTGCGAGCCATTTTCCAGATTCCAAAATATTAAGTGATCCGTCAATACTTGTAGCAATATCGCATGCTAAGCTGGTTCACGGTCAATATATGCATATAATTATCATGGCTAAGTTTCCGCATCAAAATAAAGTATACATTATTCAAAACTCAACTAGAAATAAATTTGTCTTAAATTTTTTTTCTATTCTTATTTATTAACCTCTCTGATGTTCTCCACATTGACTGCACAAGTTCTTTGTTTAAAATCGTAAATTCTTAGTTTCACTTCATCCGTCATTTATTCTTAGGGTTATCCACCATTTGGATAGGAACAGCGAACAGTGGAAGATGTTCAAGATTAATTGAATTCCAAAGGAAGTCTTTATAGCTTTAAAAGCAAAGCTTAAAACCGGATGCTTTATTCTTTCAAAAGTACAATTTTCCTTTACAAGGGGCGCAGTAAACATGGAAGCCTCAATATAAAAATATTTAACAAACGAACTCTGAAGTTAGGAAAATGTTAAAATGCGTACGGGGCGTGGAACTTTATTTCTTTAAATATACTTAATTCTTAAATACACTTGATCCGCGTAGAATGTACCGGAAGTTGACCAAATGCATACTACAAATGTTTATATTGCATGCACCATATCAACGTATAAGTAATACTGATTACATTTAGCAAGTATACGAACTTCATGGATTTGTTTTATGAATTACGAAAATTGTTTGAGTGACGATAAATGAATTAAAAATTTAATATGTAATTTAAAAGTAACTTGATTTTATACTTTTCAGAACAGTTAAAAAACGTATTTAAGAATTTATGATTATATTTGTAAATTATATATATATGGAAATAAAATTTTCAAAACAAAGCGAAATAATTTACGAGTATTCACAGCGATCTAATTTAAAAGTGTCAAAAAAACTTAAGCGGATTGTAAAATTAACTTCTAAAGTAGACGGTTATTCTGCAGATAATAATTGGATGGGTGGCAGTAGCATACATTTGACTCCCTACTCAGCAAGCGTGTTCAGCTAGAAAATTAAAGTCTTTTCAATTTATTTGATTTTGAAAGTCCCCGAGGCTCAATGATCGGCTGCATTTACACCCACCAAGAGTACGTGATTATATGCAACATAGGGACGGATAATTACTCTGGCACTGTCACAAAAATATAAATTCAAAAGACTCGAGTTTTTGACCTAAACACACTTGTGCAAGAAGGAGCGAGAGGTGTCCTCCATCCGTCACAGACTATCTGTCTTCTCTTGAAATTTCTACCTTCAGTATTGAAAAATATATAAGTCAGCACATGAAAAGTTTATAGGGGGAATAGTCATATAGCCAGATCAGGATTAATTTCGAAGGGACATTTTATATTAATATGTGTAGATAGATTAACTTATTAACTAGGAAAGGTTTTGTTTGTTGATGGTTTTTTAGCTAGTCCATACATATGCATTGCATTGGTGTTTATGACAAATCATCAGTAGACTTTAAACCATATTTGTTAAAATTTTAAAACCTTCTATCTTATATAAAAACTTTTAAAAACGTCAAATACAATTTCACAAATTACAAAAGTATAAGCAAAGTGGGCTTTGAAACCTATTAAAAAAATTCCAAAAAACAAATCACATTCGATATGAATCCCTCCTATTTTCTTTACAACCTTTATACAATCAGACGGCCCTTGGTGAAAATGAAAGTATTTAATAAGGCAAACCGAAAAATAAAATCTTAATTAAGTAATTATTAAATTTATTATTCAACACAGTTCGCGATATCTTTTTTCAAATAATTTCAACAAACAAAACCTTTGAAATTCTTTGAAAAAAAATATCGAAACCTGTCTCGAATTATAAATTTAATCATTTCGTATTAGTTAGGCCTATTTTGAATAATAAAAACCTTGAAGAAATATTCTAATTACCTTATATACTCCAGCACGCATCCAAATATCTTACAGGATCCTGTGTAAGCACCCAGACATCGCAAAAAAGTTTCATACTAGGTGTAGTATATAAGCAGACTTACAAGCAGGCGGATACCAAAATTTCAAAGAAATAAATATGGAAACTGACATATGGAAACTTATAGTATCACAATACTAAAAAAATACTCCACTAAGAAAATGCAAAATTTTAACTAGTAGACATTTGCTTCAACTAAAAGTCAAATAGTACTTTTGAAAACCAAATAACTAGAAAATAGAACAAAGCAATACGTTGCTCATCATAATGTCATACAGTTCTTCTTATAAGGCCATCAAATTTTATGAATTTCTTTCTTCATAATTTGCAAAAGACTTTATGTGCTTGAAATTGCTCATACAATGCACATGGACGAACAGTGATTATTCAAAGTACTTGCTTGACATAGAATGCAGTAGTCCTTAGGTACTTTAGGTATGTGTCTTGCTCGTTATTTGCGGTATGCTTGTATGTGAGTGGGAAAGAATTAATGCGTATCTATGCAATATATTTTTAATGTTAAGTAAGTCTTGTGTTATTTTTTAATTTTCTAGACTCTGAACTGTATTTAAAATTATAAATTATTAAAGATGAAAAACCTGAAACCTAAGCTTAAGTAAAGTGTCTTTAAGAAGATCATTATTTTATTAGTTGTACTTATAAAGACCATGCATTACTTGATAAGAATCATGACTTAAAAATGAAAATTTTACATTTACGTAAGCCACAGAGGATGGTTTTGTTAAAGTTTTATTGCAAATAAAAACTCCTCTTTCCAATTATTCATTGTAGATATGTGTGTATATGGCTTCCTTTTTATTAATTTATTAATTGTCGATCACACACAGTTTATATTAATTTGTATTGTATACATATATTCATAACGATAATTAAGCGTAAAATAAAATGTATAACATTTCCTGGCTTAATAATTATGAGTTTAAGAAGATTATTATAATTTTTTTTGTTGGAGTGGGGGAGGAAGCAAAATCAATAAATTTATAAAACTTGTTAGCACTTATGTGCACACCAAGGTTAGGGCTGTAGAGGTAAAAACTTGGCTTATAAATAGTCATGTGGGAAATTAATTAATTCTTAACAGTACAGCAAGGCACATGGATAATTTTAAGAGTATTTTATGAAAAGGCATGTAATCATGGGTTTTTTATTATCATTGGTGTTCATTATGTCTTTAATTTAAAAGTCTATATGAGGAAGTCGATGTAAAAAAAATTCATGATCATGACAGAAACAAAAATAGAAAATGATCTCTACAGAAATCAAGTTAAAAGGCATGTAAGATATTTTTATTCATGCTAGCTGTATGGAATTAGGTAAAGTGGTTCTTAACCCAAGTTCTAAACACGTAAACGTATAATATAAATTCTAATTGCATGCCAGTTTAAAATACAGGTAGAATAAAACTTTCCAGTTCATATGTTGTAGAAATATCCAAAAATGAAGTAACATTGCAAGGTGTTATGCCAACAGGGTATATGTCTTCCCTCCCTACGAGCATGAAATTAGCATCCTTGACAATCACATATCCTAGAACTTTATTCCATACATTGGTATATGAAGCTCAATTTAAACAAATGCGAGTAAGTTCTTTTAGACCATCAGTAGGAAAATATAACAACAATATAAGAAAAAACTGAAAGTTGTTTGTTATTAGATCAGCTAATAATACAAACATTCCTGTAAAACAGACTGTTAAATTACTAGGCATATATTTAGATAAATTTCTGTACTTTAATAATCACGTAGAACAACAACTTATAAAACCTAGAAAAGCATTTTTTATATAGAAGAAGTTTTTTTTTTCTAAATATATACAACCAAGGGTTAAAATAATTATGTACCAAGTATTAATAAGACCAATTTTATCATACGGTTGCCAAATATGGTTTAACAGTTGTCCTTCGTTTATGGAGAAGATACGCATGTCTCAGGTGTTGCACTACATTACACAATCAAAGAACAGTAACTACAAAAAATATATATATCAAACAAAATTCTTTATTAAAAAGCCGAAATATCTAGATTTGATAATTTTATTATTCATTTTATAAGAGATCATACTTTAAACACAGTGAATACCACCGAAAATAATCTCACTATGGCTCCTTACTATGCTTCCGAAGATTACATTTCAATAACACTACAAAATGGTTTCATTCCACCTGGGGCCTTTCCTTTCCTTGATAGAAATGGTTTTATCCAAAATTAAGATGGTGTTCCTATATTTTTTCATATCTATAGACGATCTAATATAAAATCAATAAATTATAAAGAACATACAATAGAAAATCATCGTTTTTATATGAAAGATAAAAAATTAAACCTAATTTGAATCATAAGAATTATTGGTGGCTTACGCAATAATAATTTGTTGAATTTTAACCCTTGACCTTATCCTTTTTATATTTTCCTATATACAAGTGAGATTTTTGTTAATCGTTTAGCTTACAACTAACTTATTAAAAATATATTATTATATTTATGTTATTATTAATTATGAGAAAAATTACCTTTACTAGAAACTATATATTATACTTGAGAGCTCGTTGAAGTGGGACTTTGTATATATAAAAAAAATAATAATCATTTTGCTTTTTGTTTATTTGGAGTTTACTATTATATTATAAATATTTATTAAATAAACGTTGAAAAAAAAATACCCTAGAACTTTATCTGATTGTCCCTATGCTTAGCCTGCTATCACTTTTCTACATTGGATATCTCTACGTCTGTCATTCCCAAACAAAATTTTAAAAACCTTAAAGATTAATTTTTGTAAATTTCAAAGTAACATGTTTATTTAATAATTGTATTGGTACTTAGAAAGAATTTAATTAAAGCATTCGAATTTACGACAAAGAATATATAAATGTGTCTTATAAAAAAAAAATATATATATGTATATTACGATAAATATAATAAAATAATAATAGAAATCTAGCAAATTCTATATAAAAGCAATCATTGTCATTGTAACTTTTTGAGTAATCATGTAATACTAAGAAAACCAAAATTTAAATACTGCTAAGATCAAAATTATTTGCATTTTGTTTACGATAGAAATGTAGGGAATCGAAATATTAATATTAAGAGAATTAATAAAGGAGAGAGTATAGTTAATTATTAGTGCTTGTTCATGATTTACATACAATTTTATGTTGTTGTTGTTTATTTATTAATAATCATGTTCCAAGTTGGGCCCAGCACAGGAATAGATGAAAGTTGCTATTTTAGGAAAAAATCTTAGTTGAATTAATAATTGACCTGTTACTCATGTTATATTCGAAACGAATTACATGTTAAGTTTTGCAAAATTTAGAAAACATCTTATATCATAATTTTAGAGTTTTCTCCTTTTTTATACTTTATTTTTGTTTCTTCTTTTTTTTATGGGTTATATTAGATTTTAAGCTTTAGAAATATTATTAGTAAATATATTATATATATATATATTATATACGTTTGAGTTTTATAGGGATGGAGGGGAGGGGGTGTAAATAAACTATTGTTAGTGCATTTTTATGGTTAAAGATTCTCCTTTTATTTTTCTGTAAGTTGCGAAACTTATAACTGGGAATGTAAAGTAATGAACCGTCTTTATGCCAAAAGTATGCCAATTTTGTTTGTTGTAGCCAAACTAGCGCAGTAGAATTCCCTAAGAACGCATTAAACATAACAACATACACCTCAAGTATTTTAGCTTTGATTTGGAACTATATCTTTTTTCTTGAATAATTTTACAAAAATAAAATGACTGTAATTCCTTTTTGATATTAAGCTAATTTCTTTAAGCTTAATTAACACTGCACTTTATTTAATATTAGGAAAACTGTACTTATTTAATATTAAAAACACGAAATTTTACGACAGAACGGTTTCACTTTTAACTGATGAATGATAAATTAAAATGTGCATGAATTAAAAAAGTATCAGTACCATGTTATTTAAAAGTTAATGCTTATATACTAGTGGCATTACCAAAATGAGCTGAGATAATTATTTGTTACATGATACAAAAGTTATTTGGTAAAACTGTAGGGTTTTTGGTACATGTGCTCTTTTATGAGATTATATTTTTTCCAGTGCAAAATCACAATAATGGTCAAAGAAGCAAATTGCTCCAGTTCACCTTTGTAACTCTGGAAGTCCCACTTGCAGTTGTCTCCGTAGATTTATCTCGTCTGTACATTTTAAGTGTTAAGACATTTTAAATCTTTAGAGGAGAATTTGTTTAAAATTCGAAAAGACTTTGTTTGCGATCAGTATTTTTTAATTTTTAAGATATTTAAAATCTTAAGCGGAGATTTTACAGAAAATTAAAAAACAGCTGTGTTTTTTTTTGTTTTGTGTTTCATTATTTATGCTTTATGGCAATTAATAAGACCTTTCATCAAGCTAAAAAATTGTAAAAGGGAAAAGAATATAATGAAAGAATCAAATAACATAAGTATACTAAAGTAAAATTCAATCCGCTGTAACAGCACCGAGATATCTTGTTACTTCTGGGAAGCTTCTTATTTTATTATAAATCAAAGATTCCATACAATCATTTTCTGTTTTTCATATTTTAAAGTTGAAAGGAAAACCAATTTATGAGAAAAAGCTTTACTTTATGGTAATGGGCTTCTAAACAACACTTTTATTAAACGTCTGCATAAAGCCATCATTTCACAGAATATAATGAAACAGATCAAAGTCTGCAATTTAGGACTAACCCTCGGATGGCTCATAATTAAGACAACGGCAGTAACTTCAAATGCTCTACTATTATTGTTGGATATTCCATTGTTTGTATTTTTCGAGGGGAGAAAGTATGCAGTTCTACGAAGGCATGATATCGTTGTTGAGAGAATGAGTATCTGAAATAAAATAAAATATATTCTTTCTGCGGCAAGTTTTTAATAGTAAATTGTATTTAAAAACTCGTATTGAATCGTATAGTGCTACTAAATTATAAACCAATTACAATCAGAACAAAAAAGACATTTCAGGGGATAAACACGTGGTTAGTATAAGAGATTCAAAACATTAATTGAATTATTTGTCTCAAATACAAATAGCACATGTATAAAAATAATTGTAGAAAAGCAAAATTGAGGAAGAAATATAAATAAAAGTTGTGTTTTTTAATTGCATTTTGTAGAGGAAACAAACATATGTATGTATTTCTAAGTTTTACAAGTTTTATTTGTATATGTATGCATAATTACATATTATGTAATTATGCATACATATACAAGTGTATTTAAAATGAAAATTAAATTTTATTTTTACCTTTGTTTACTTATTATTAATTATTTATTATCTATTTAGTTTGTTAAAGATCGTATTGGTGTCTCATCACTATGTTCTCTAAAATTTACCATTATCTTGTATGCTTCTTTAGATATTTCATAAATACGTGGCCAATGAGGATCTTTAAACGTTCTTTGCTTAAGCTTGTTTAAATCTTCTCTTACATGCTAAAATGATTTATTGTTTTCTTCTGTTTATGTCTCCCCACACATTTATTTTATTACTCATGATGATTTCATTTGTAAATCATTCTTGTTGTTGTCCGTTTCCTTTGCCATCATTGTTAAATTTGTTCATAATAAATATCAACTTTTGTCAATCCCGTGTATAGAACATTGTATATTTGAGTACTTTTTAACAAGGAGGAAATGCAAATGTATCAATCATTAATCCATGTAGATATTCTTTGATATAACTTTTTTAGAAATACATTTTGTTTGTAAAAAAAATCGGTCTAAGCAAATAATAAAAAAACCAAAAGGAATATACATATAAATCATATTAAGAGAACAGTAATCTTGTTGTCTTCAGAGGATAAAAACAAGGTATGTTAAGGCAAGATTATTTTCGTGTATACAGTAGGCGCCACTGACAACATCTTATTCTGTACGTATCCCCGTACAGAACAAAACAAACCTTAATCATGATTCATAAATACAATAAAATTCCTAACATATACTTTTCGCTAAATTCAGCTCTTATTGCTTTTAGGAGATATTTAATTTTTATTTAATTGCTTGTTTTATTGCTACATGCTTATGTTTGTTCATGTGAGAATTTATCACCTTTAGAATTTATAATTTAAATGTAAAATAAAAAACTGAATTTCAAAAAGATCAACATTATAATTACCTACTAAGATACCAACTAAAAGTTTTCAGAAAAAAATTGGTCCAGCACAACCGATGGACTCTTTTTATAGAATGAAATAGTTTGTTGAGTTGGTAGTTAAAGAGCCGGTTTATTCCTTTTTAATTTTTCGCATAAGCCCAAACCATCCGTATTCGCCTTTGGCCAAACAATATCGAACTTTTTCCAAGCCAATAGTTATTTTTTTTCAATTGGTTCAATAAAAATCCTAATATTGGTACATAGATTTTATTTGTTTAGTTTGAGATAAATTTTTCGTAAATATATAAGTAAGGGCTTGATGCTAAATCCGCGTGATATGGCACTAATCTAGAACCTTTGAATATGTCTTATAAAAAAAAATAAGCAGTGATTATTTTACAAAATATACTTTTCAAAATAATTGAGTTCACATAAAATTATAAAATTGTTCGGCACTAATAATTGAACCACGTTTATATAAGTATGACTTAACTTTTCAAATGCTGACGTAAGATAGCCAGTTTAACAAGTGATTTTGGCATTATATACCCCTCTAAGTACACATATTAAGCTACTTAATAGAAATTTGAGCTTAAGTCATCTGTCAGAAGGAGCGAGAAAAAATATCATCCGATTATATAAACAGCATTTGTTTTTTTTTTAATCAATATTTTTATTTTTTCCCGCGAGCGGTAAATTTGATAAAAATTTCTTTGTGATGGTTAATGATATTTGAGTTTCGACAGAATAGAACTTCAATAGGAAAAGGATATAAATTAATTAATCAATAAAACTTTTTTTACTATATATGATTTATGGTTCTACAAAAAAATTGTCCTATATGCCAGCACTTTATACTCGTAAGGTTGCCGACTTTTGTACACAATCTCAAAATTTTTGTTTTTAATATAAAGCAAATATAATACTTAATATGTTAAAAAAATATTACATATACGAGCCATGACTTTTACTAAATAAATATAGGTATGCATGTGCCCTCCAAAAAGTATGCTTTAGTTGTTATGCATATTAGATTTACTCATACAAGCACATTCAATTTAATTTCAACAATTTAATAACAATGTACAAATGACAACGCAGTGATGACAATAAAGAATAAGTATTATTTATCAAAAACGCGGATAATTGGCTAACGTTGCGTAGGCGTAGATACGGTAATTATGACAATGCTGCCGCTGCGTAGGAAATCTTTTAAATAAAGGTCTTCTACTTAGTAATTTAAATGATAAGAAATAATGGCATTTCGGTAACTTTTCCTCTTTCATGCGCGAAGCTTCAAACTATTTTCCTCATACGTCAAATCACCGTAAGATTTACTATCATCAACATTGACAAATTTTACATGTACCTATTTCCGAAAAACTCGGAATCGGAGGGAACACGTATTAAAAAAATAAATATAGAAGAATTGATAACCTTCTTTCTGTTAAGTCAATTGAAAATAAGAATCACTTGATCTTTTCTCTTGAGTTGTTTCCTTAAAGCCGAGGCTCATAGAATACGTCGTACGTTACACGTTGCTTTTTTTAATTGACAGAAAAGTAACGGCGAAAGAGGTTGACAGAATGAGTATGTTGTTGGCGGATATTAAATCAGCTTGATTTGATTAAAGTACAGATTTTCAAGGGATATTCTGGAGTTTCTTTTCAATGTATTTTTTACTTAATTTTTTTAATTGATAGCTGTCAAACTACTCAACATACGCTAAAAGTTGCCCAACTTTAGTATTTTGAGTTGACGGAGATGCACGGAATGGGACCAAAGCTCATAAGAAAACCTGTATTTCAACTTAGTTGTCAGTTGAAAAAAAGTGATGTATAAAGTACGACAGATTCCATGTACCCCGGCCTTTATCCTGTAAAATTTGACATGTAAAGTTTTCAAGCGCTTAAAGAGTGATTAAAAACAAAACAAGGCATATGGGCAAATCTTGCGTGACGAACGCTACATTTGTACGACTTTTCTAATTAATAATATAAAAAGTTTTCCATCTTTCAAAAGAGGTGTTTAATGGGATATAAGAGTACTTTCGAATGTCATAAAAAATAATTTTTTAGCAGGTATTTGATCACAAATTTTGTAGTGCACGCTACAAAAAACGGAAGTAACTTTGAAAAACAAAGTGTGTTTTCGAAATTTTTATGGAATTTCGCATAATAAAACACGCAAAGTCTAGTTTCTAAGAGGAAGATGAATATAAGAAAATTCTAAAATGACTTATTTGCAGCCAAAAAATGTTGTCGTGAACTCTTTGTGATTCACGTTACAATTTTTTCGTTCTATTTTCTATTTTGAAATTACATACTTAACGTTTCCATAATAGTAAACACAAAATTGTTTTGCTAAAATTGAAGCGAATTCGATGTATGAAATAAGGCTCTCGATCGGCCCATCTTCATTAAGCCTATATTTTAATAATTTCTGGTATGATATTAGAAGATCTGAAGTAGAGTATGATTTTATATTGCTTCGTGCATTACTGATCATCGAAATACATTTTTTATTTACAAAATTATATATCTAGTCCATTAATTCTTAAAAAAAGATACAAAATAAGTTGAATAAAATAAAAAAAAAATTGGTTAGTAAACTATTTCTGGGAGTTGCCCATATGATTCCTTTGCATGCACTAAATATAGAATGAAAGAATGATTTCTGTGGGAATTAACATTGCTGATATGGTTTTTATTTTAAGAGAGGGAATCCTCGAAAGACTCTGACACTGTAGTTAGAATGTTAGGAGTGCAAGACTTTGAGACGGTAAGCCAACTCGGCATCCGGCACGGTTTGGGTAAGATAATATACCATTTCAGTTTCAAAATAAGAATACTTCTCACAAACATCAAACTAAGAATAGTAAACATCGAAATGGGATAGTAACTTTCAATATAAGAATAGTGAATTTCAATAGTTTATATCTTCACTCTGATACAAACTAAGTGAAATTATCAGAAGTTTACTTAATTTTAATGAGAAGAGTAGGCTATTAATGATAGAAAACAATACCAGTCAAATGGCCACTACCGCAATATTTCTTTCTTTCATAAAATTAACCATCACAACTTCGCATATTTATGGCTGAATGTCCTTGATAATGTCACGAAATCTATCTTTGAGTTCTTAAATCGATTGCGAGCCTTTAAGAAATACTTAATCTTTGACATAGCTCCAAATAAAAAAGTCTAAAGCCTTTGATGACAAGATCTCGGGCGAATTGTAACCACCTCTTGAAGAAATCACACGGTCAGGAAACTTTTCGCACCAAAGAGCGACGGTATCGTTTTTTGTCTGTTCGTAGTACCATTTTGTTGAAAATACACGCCGTACCCATCAAGTCTAATGCATAACATGATATGATGTTGTCTATGGCGAATTAAATAAAAAAAAATAGGAAAGAAATAAACAAACCTTAGTTTTCCTCAACAGTAGGGACTATAGCAGCAATATTTTTAGCTGTTATTAAGCTTCACATTACTAAATTATCAAAAGAACGAGAAATCCCTTCACGATTGTGTTTTATATCATATTTTTCATTTTAACGATTTTTTTTTAATTTTCAAATTTAATTTATTATTGCCCATCAGGCACTTTTTCAAATACTTTATTGACATCATAATCTTTTGTGTGTGTTAAATTATTCATCTTAAATGCAATTCACGTTACTTTTAGCACTTTACAATGTGATAACCTGCATTTAAATATGAGTTCGCAAATAGCTTAAGGGAAAGTCCCTCACCCCAATTAAACAGTTTTTTACATGCGCTCTATATAACTTTATTTGGTAAAAAATATATGTACGTACCTAACTATAGTAATTTTTAAAAGCTTTAGTCACAAAAATTATATAAAAAAAGTAAATACAGGTACGTAAAAAATATATGGGTCACCCAGGTACCTGACTACTCACTAAATATTCGTATAAAAATACAAATGCATACAATTTTTATCAAAACCTTTTCGTTACATCGAGAGATAATATGGAAAAACTTTAGACAAGATTACAGTTATTCCAAATACTAAAGGAATGTCATGATAGAAATATTGACAAGAAATTGCAGCTTTTAGTTAGAAAATTGTGCAAAATTTCAAGGAGATGGGGAAATATAAAAATGATTTCGACGTTTCTAATTACTATAACTTTTTCGTGTATTAAGTATTAAATAATATAAGATAAATATTATAAATCTGTTTACATATATAATAATAAATCTGCGTTTGTATATTTATTCCATAATTTATTTTTTTGTTACTTACTACGAGAGTGATGTTTTGAAAATCTAGCGATTTTGGGTTGTTGTAAACATGGACAAAAGTCTACAGCTAGATTTTTTATATCAAATTCACCTAAAACTATCAAAAAACTCAATTTAAATTTTTGGCCAGCTTTTTGCCTCAAATACTCCTCTGTGAAATCCAAATATATGAACTATTACTGAATTGGTACTGTATTTAATAATTACAATGCGTTGTTGAACCATTTGTTTTGTCATATATCAAGTAGTTAAAACATAGCAACAGTTAGAATTACGGGATAATAAAAATAAGTCGTTTAAATCAAACATACTCTATGCCCGAGGTGCTCAAGGACCCGCGTGTATCAATCATGAATACAGAATATTTTTGATATTTTTTGGATTCTATGCAACTTGTTCTAATATAGTCTTCTGATTTACCCCATTTTGCGATTAATTATCAGAACCACTTCCGTTTTATGGTCCAATTGATCTCAGCCAACACCTTACGATCTTTATGCTGGTGTTTGCATTATTTTCTGCTTTTGGCAACACTTTTAATTCACATACTAACGCTACGTCGTCTGCAAGCGCAACTATATTTATCCTTCATGGTAAATTTAGTCTTAATGACTACCACCAACTACTTTTCTCTTTCTAGTTGCAGCATCAATACTCTAATCAATACCACTCTTTTCGACTTATATCTATCATATAAAGCGGGATCGAAGGATTATTCTCTTCATCATATTGAGAAAGTTCCTAAGCTTGCTCGTACTAATTACGTTCTTGTATATTGTATTCGCGACCGTATACTCTCCCATCGCAAGTTAACAATCCCATTATTTTATAAATAGAGTGGTAGTATATTTGCAGAAGATTTCTGTTTTATCATTGGCGCGTTACCTGCCTGCGAGATCTGGTTTACTAAATGTTACGAACAGTTTGCAGTATAGCAGGTATGTACAGAATGAAAACGGAGGCATATTTGGCTCATGTAAAAATAATACAGCACTTTGGGGATATCCTTTGAATCTACGATAGCTTTCTAGATGACACTCATGTCAAGGACAAAGGGTTCTTTTTTAACAATTATTTCATGCTGAGGTTTTATCAAAAATGTTTTGTGCAGTTAGGTTTGCTTTTCAAATCCTTTCCAATGTTGTACACCACATTCCACGAAGAAAAAGAAAGACTTATTATTTTATATCAATTTAATTTAGTTTTTTGAGTTTGTTTTTTTTATTGAATATTGAAAGAATAAATTTGTTAAATTTGCTTGATTTTATGACCAATCGATTAACTATTCAGAGCATTGGCAACAATAAATGTGATGTGTGTGAGTAAGCTTAACCGTCTGCTTGTAACCTGTTGAGAGGGTTTCAAAATTATTTCATATGCTTATTTAACATGAAACCTCAACGTTTTCTGTTGCTCGAACTTATTGTTTTAATGATAATATGATCGGACTGTAACCGTAGACCTGCATAAAGCTTTTATGATACACATGAGATAAGGAAAAAACAGGGTTTTTCATTAACAATCATAATTTAACAAATGTGATCAATACACGATCAGACATACTGATATTTTTTACTTTGGATATAGTTTCTATTCCTACCTCACTTGGACGTAACTGCAAAATTTCTAGTGGGCTACAATTATCAGTTTACTTTTTAACCCATTCCCTGCCATTGTACTCGCTTGAGTACAGAAAAAAGGCAATATTCAAATACGCATAATTTTGTTTGCAAATGAAATTTGTCAATTTTTATTATGTGTTTGCATTAAATACATTGTGCATAAAACACACTCATAAAAACTCGTAAAGAAAAATATACCGTTATTTTGTATTTTGTTTTGTTTTTACAACACTTTTTCATTTTTGTGATTTTTACGTAGGTCAGTAGCAATTGACTTTAGTAGAGTAAAGTGTGCTTCGTTGAAACAAAAGTTTTTTATTTTTTTCTATAGAAGAGTGTATGTGTATTTATTAAATTAAAACCTCAAAGAGAAAAAATTTTTTTTCTCAGCGCAAAGTGAGTACCAAATTCACTGTACCCAAGCGAGTACAATGGCATGATATGTATAATTTTTTTTAGAATTTTTCTTGGATCAAAATGGAATTTAAAACAATCAAACCGTCAAGTTTCTATGGCAGAACTTTCAAAAATTTGAACAGCGCTCTTGATTTTGTAGGAATAGATTCTCACAAGAACTTTGACATAGCGATCATTCCACCAGACCCGGACTGTAATACCGATGAAGAGGAGGGAAACGCTGATGATATTGTCAACGATCGCATTCCAAATGATGTTCCTGGTGAAGTCGAAATATTTTTCAGTAGTGATAGCGAGGATGATATTCCTCTGGAACAATTGCGAAAGAGAATTAAATCTTCAAGTTCAAGCAAAAACGGTCCAAAGTGGACAAAGAGAGCATGCGATATTGAAATGCAGAAAACCAATTTATTTATAGAGAATGACTTCACTATGATCGCTGAATTGAAAGGAAAATCTCCAGCTGATGTTTTTGAAACTCTTTTTGATGAAGAGGTTGTAAATTTAATCGTTAACCAAACTTGCATTTATGCATCACAAGCAAACGAACACAATTTTTCCTTCAATTCTGCAGATTTGAAAGTATTCATAGGTATTTTGCTGTATAGTGGATATCACTCTATGCCTCGAGAGGATATGTATTGGCAGCTCTGTGAGGATACGCATGCCCCAATCATTTCCCAAAATATGTCTCGCAACAGATTTAGAGAAATAAAACGTTTCATTCATTTGGCTGATAACACCAATTTAGATGCTACTGACAAAATGGCCAAAGTTAAACCATTATCAAAAATTCTCACAAAAAAATTTTGCCAATTTGGTTATATGCATGAAAAGCTTTCAGTCGATGAATCCATGGTCCGATACTTTGGTAGCCACTCTTCTAAACAATTCATAAGAGGCAAGCCAGTGAGATTTGGATTTAAAAACTGGATGCTGACGAGTAGCTGCGGTTATTTATACCAGTTTGAAACCTACTGTGGGGCCAAAGGACTAAGTGTTGAAAAATTAAAACTGCCACTTGGATCTCGGGTTGTACTAGATTTCTTGGACAATGTTCCCAACCCTTCAGATCATGTTGTGTTTTTTGACAATTTTTTTACGTCATACGATCTTCTTGTAGAATTGAAAGAAAGAGGATTTCGAGCAATTGGGACCGTTCGTGAGTCAAGAACAAAAAAATGTCCACTTGAAACAAATTCGTTTTTCAAGAAAGAAAAGAGAGGCTACTTTGAGAGCAGATATGACAAGACCAACAAGATTATATTTGTTAAATGGAACGACAACAGCGCGGTAACCGTAGGGTCGAATTTTGAATGTGCTGAGCCAATGCATATGGTTTCCAGATGGTGTTCAGCTGAAAAAAGCAAAATTAGTGTGAGCCAACCCAGATTGATCGCAGAGTATAATACTGGAATGGGTGGCGTTGACCTCCACGATCAAGCTGTGAGTAACTATAGAATAAATTTCCGAGGAAAGAAATGGTGGTGGCCGCTATTTACCGCAATGTTGAATTCCACTGTAGTAAATGCTTGGAAACTGTTTAAAACTGCAAACAATTCTCAAATGGACTTGCTTGAATTTCAGCGCAACATCACACGATTTTATTTGCGAAACTATACCCAAAAAGTCAGTATCTCCAAACGGTCTTTGGCTCCCGGTGTTGCAACTAGTGGAGGAAACCACTTTCCTAAAAGAATAAAAAATCAACTACGATGTCGTGAGTGTCATAACAGAATAAGATGGTTATGTGAGCATTGCGATGTAGCTCTTTGTGTTGAAAAAGAATGTTTCAAAAATTTTCATACATAAAAAAATTAGCATACATATGACGCCACTGTACCCATCTGAGTACAGCTCTAAAAACATACTTTTCAGAATTTTTTTTTAATTTTTAAGTTTTTTCTATGTTTCTTGTCAGCATTTAGTCATAAATAAACCAATGAAATTTTATTTCTTGCCTTTTTAATGGTCTTGGCGTTTAATGGGTTAAACAATGAAATTAATAAAAAAAAATAAATGTGCTTAGCAAGTCAATTTCGTAAAAGTATTATGTTTGTCAATGTTATCCAAAAGTGTTGATATGGTTACAAACGAACTTCATTATATGACCATCAATCAAAAAAGATAAACAAATGATCTTGGGGTTTTAAAATTTATTTTCTTTTGTATGGAACAATAATAAGACACACATTCATATTTTGTATGTCCTTTTTACGTTTATCCAATCATTTAGGATTGACGCAGTTAAGCCTTTGCTTGTTTTTTTAGTATGGAGCTGATGTTTCATGAGCAGCACTCGATAAAACAATTCATTCAATAGTTTACAAATATATTGACTTGAGGAACATTATATAGCAATAAAGCACCATTGTTATAATGCCTGGGCAATACATGTAGTAAGAAAACTTTTTTTCTTTATTTTTCTTGTCGTCTAGATGATTTCGAAAAAAAAATGATAGTTTTTGAAATGATTGTTTTCTGTTTTTTTGTTCTGTTTTCACCTTTTTTGCATTTTTCGTCAATTATTTCTTATTATTGTTGAAGTGATGATGAAGATGCTAAGAACACAAACATATTGTTTACATATGTTTTTTTTAATTTATTGCAGCTTCAATACAACTAAACAATAAGAATTCGTATTTACACAAAAAGTAGGATAAACTCAAACATCAAAATGTTTTTATAAGTATGCGAGGAAAAATATTTTTACTATGAGCCATGAATTGGAAAAACTTTCAATTGAAATTGCTCTACAGAACTTTTTATTCTAGATCTGTATCATTTTTCATGATTAATTTTAGACTCTTTTGTGTAGATTTATTATTGATCATCTACTACCCTGCTTATTAAAGGTTCGTAACCATTGTAAAATTTCCCATCTACTATATCATCTGTGATGTGTAAATTTTATCATTCCTGTATTTTTCCCAAGTTATTTGGTGGGTGTATTTTGTCTTTCGACAAAGGTTCTAATCATCGCTTTCGAGAAGGTGCTAATTTCATCACATATTTTTAGTTCCAGATTAAGAGACATAATCGAATTTTTAGATATGTGATCGAGTAGCTCATTTTCAAAAGGGACGATTACACCTCAGTACTTAATGAATTTCAGTGGTGAATTCAAATTTGACGCAATCTCAAAAATAACGTCCTTGATTGCCTAAAACGTACCGTGACGTTCCTATTTAACGTATTGATTTTATTATTTGTCATCCATACAAAAATTAACAATATTCATTGAGTAATTCTTCCAATGAGATGGCGCGCTCATACAAGAATAACAAATAAAATAATCTTATTGTCCCAGATTGACCGTCATCCAGTCTAGATGTCAATGCGATTGAAACTCTATAGACAATAATAAAAGCACATATTTTCGTATTAAAAGATAAAATCCAAGAAATTTTAGATTCCGTAATGCTAATAAGGTCCACAAAACTAAATTACAATATACAGTGAACTCGCTAAAACATGAATACCCTTTAACATTAACGACGCGGAAACGTGAGCACTTTCATTTGTAGACTTACTACTCTAAAACGTGAACGAAATTTCCAGAGTTTTTTCGTTTTATTTATTGCATTCTTTTTTTAATTTTGGAAATCCAAGCATTTTAGAAAATATATTTTATGTTTACGATAGAGTGCTTTCAACAAATTCATTCAAACATATTTATGTAACTCTTCTGATTTAGTTATTATACCACATTAAGTTAAGAATTGCATACATATTATTTTACTAAATAATAATATACAAACATAAACTGTGAAAGTGAATAAAAATATATCTTCTAAAAAGCTAAAAAAGGGTGGCAGTGTAACTGGCTTAGCCAAGAAATATCAAGTGACAAAATCCACAATTTGCTCAATTAAAAAAAATGACAAAGCAATAAAAAAAAGAAAGTTAACAGTTCATTTTGTGGTTTATGAACTCGCAAGACATTGAGCGCTCTTGAAAATGGAAAAAATCTGCGAATTAATCAACTGTAATTATAACATTTTATATTTGTAATACAATTTTAAACATCTGATAAGTTTTTTTTAGTAGGTGTATAAATGTAAACATTTTCAATTTTTAATTCAATGTTTCATATATGGTTTTGATTTATTTGATATCTGGTGGTAAACCGTACTTTTTTGTTCTAAAATTTTCATAATCGCAAACATGAATATATTTGAAAACGTAATCAGCCTTGGTAAAAATTAGTTCACGTTTTCGAGAGTTCACTGTAGTTATTACTACCAACGAAGCTGTAATTCAATACTAATTTATCTATCAGATGTAGTATAAACCTTTTGAACGTCAAGATCAAAAGGAGTTATATGACAGACGCTTTTTTTAGACTACTGTCTACACAAGTTTTAAATAAATATTTTAGATGAGGGTTACAATAGTCATACTAGTAACAGCAGTAGTAGTCAGTGGACAATTGTGTTTGTCCACAAATTTTACAAACATTTAATGCAAATTAGTTTTGTAAAAACTTTGGTAAAATGTTAACAATAGAAATAACAATTATAATATTTCAAGAAAAAATACAATATTATAATAACAAATTTGTAGTAAATGCTATTATTATAATAATTGCAATTAAATACCATAAAAAATTATAAATGTGTAAATTATAAACTTGTGAATAAAATGGAAAATTCTTGACCATTTTTTTTATATTTTTATTTTACATTTCTATTCATTTCATATCATTTAATTTGTTTCATTACATTTACTGTTTCCACACAACGCACAGTAAAGCATAATTAAAATATCTTACAAATAAATTAGCCATTTTTAAGCAGAAACATATTTCCATTTGAGTTTTTAAGATTAAATCTACCTATTAATTTTTTTTAATTGTTCATATCAGCGAGTAAATATTTGTAAGCATTGTACTTCGTTACACTGTTGCATGCTTTTCAACGTACGTGCAGAAACAATAGTAAAAATTTTTTCATGCATTTAGGTGCAAAAACCGTGTAAACTTGCACATATACTAGTCGCAGCTAATTAAAAACGTGACATGTCGTTTGTTAAACAGTTCGTTAGTAAGAGCATGTTTATATATATTGTGATATGTTGCAAATTTTGTGAGCTTGCTGTCCATGTTGCAACTAAAACTCATCATGATTGCAAACATTATTTGTACAACTTTGTTTTTATTTTTGAGTACACTTCATAAAAATTTAAAACATTTAATTGCTTTATTTGTATAAATCAGAATAAATTTGTTAAACAAAATTAAAACAAGATCATATTCATAGTAACAGATTAAAAACGATGTGTATTTTAAGTCCATTACATTTGCAATTTTGTTTATTTACAAGCTAAATATATTTAAAAAAAATTACAAATTATTTGCTTTACAAGTGGATAAATCATGAAAATAATGTCATATATTATGGCAAAATAATAAAAGAAGAACTAAAAAATTATGTTTTTCAGAAGGAATTGCACATGAGACAAACATTCAAAGTAGCGTAGAAAAAGTTAACGCTAAATTAATTCCAAAGTACATCGGAATGCCACAACAACCTCCATCATGAAAGCTCATTATGTATTTCATGTGTTACACCACTTATCAGGTGGTTCTGTTTTGTTTGCGTATGAAAATTATTATTATTCTTGCAATATACAGAAGTGCTCTTCAATTACTTGAAAAGTTGAAATTTTAAAGAACTTAGTGCTAGTATATTTAAACTTTTCACGCAATTTTGAAGGATTTTTTAAGTGGAAATCATTAAAATATCGTATGAATTTTTCTCAGAGGATTTTTAAAAATTGAAATTTAAATTCGATGCATTGCAAGCAATATAATAAATTGATATATGCCTTAATTTTACAATGCGTTATCAATGAGTTGATAAATAAGGTAACAACTAACAATGCTCTAACAATGGTTTAATCGAATTTCCTTACTGGAAGAAGTAGGCTGCCGCCTACGAAACAACAGAAGCTCTTAAAACCTTTTAATACAATTAAGAAGCCATAATAATTCTTTTAATACAGCTTACACTCCCGTTACTCGATTTTAGCAAAACTTATATCATTTCAAAGGTATTTACATGGTTATTAATTTTTCGGTTTAAAAAACCAAGTTAAAAACACACACACATAAAGCTATGATTTTTATGAAACTTTTATTTCATTATAATGATTTGACCAGTTCATTATGTATGATATACAATCTCATTGAAATGACCGTCTCTAGATCGGTTGCTTTACAGGCAACTCGTGACCATTTTTTCACATATTTCGGGCAACATCTCGGCGATAACTTCACGAATACAGGTTTCCAAATGCTCCAGCGTTGAGAGGTTATCCGCGTAGATATTGTCTTTGATGTTGCCCCCACAAAAACAGTCTAACGGCGCAAATCTTATGATCTTGGTGGCCAATTGACGTGACAAAAATTTAAAATTGTGCATTCTGGAAACTTCTCTTGCAATAAAGCCGAAATTGGTCGTGTTGTATGGCTCGTAGCACCGTCTTTTTGAAAATAGATATCCAGTTTAAGTTCATAATTTTCAATTGTATTTAAAAAAAAGTCGGTCTTTATACGGCCATAACGCTCTGAATTGACGGTAACTTTTCTTCCAGCGAAATTTTTGACAAAAATACGTCTCCAATGACACCTCTAGACCACAATCCGCACCGAACATTGTTGCCGATTTTGCTGAAATATTTTAAATTTTAACAGCAATTCACTTAAGAAGTTACGATAAGGCAGTAGAGATGGCATACACACACTTTAGGAAGTGTTGCGGTTTTCACTTGCTATCGTCACAAAATTGCAGCTGTTTTATTTCGGTGAGTATTCGAGTACTCAACTTCAGTAATGAGACCACATTTCTATAATTTCATTTCACTTCCTTTCAATTGTTAAGAAAACGTGATTAAATAAAGTAGTATTTCCTTGAAATCAGTTCACTATAGAAAAATAAACCTAACCCTAACACATTTCGATATATTTGGGGTTTTATCAACCTATTTAAAACAAAAACTATTCCAGTTATAAAAGATTTGGGATTATTAAAGTAAGTACGAGATATAACATGTCTAATATTTCAAGCTCTTTTAGAAAAGAACAAAAAACTCCCTCATTACAGCATTCAGTCGTGGAGGAAGATAAAAAATTAAATCTGGCTAAAGCCAGTTCATCTAAAGGAAAAAAATTTATTAAAAGCTTCTCTCCTAGAAAAATAAACTGGCTAAAACTGGTTGGCCTTAGTATTTTAATAAAATAGGAAACCTGGAGCGAAAGAAGATTTACGTACTGATTACATGCTGGAAAAGGAATTGTTTGACCACCTTCATATAAAAAGAAAATCATACCATAATTGATAATACCAGATAAGTTAAAAAAAAATGTATCCGATTATCACCGCACTAAAACCACTGCACTAGCTTAAATTATCTTTAAACTTTAACATAATTTACCTTTAAATTCTACTTTATATATAACAACACTCACTCCAGTGTTAAATTCATCTATAAAAAAAAATTACTACGTACATATATTTCATTCATAAATTTTTTTTTGTATTTTGCCTCATCTTCCAATTATTGCCCATTTTTTTACGTTCTTGTAATCTTAGACTCGTCGGTTCTTCGTATCGATAAATTTCTTCTTCTTGCATAAGCATAATATCAATACACACCTAACATTCTTGTTATTTCAACGCGTCGGTCCGCGATCGTTCGCAAATTAATTAATTTTCAATTAATTTAATTAAAGTAAAGACAGAATAAAGTATTTTTTTTAAATATATATAAGCAAGAGTGTGAGCAAAAAGTGACAAAAGAACAAAAACCATTTAAACATTTACATATATTCCTTTTTGTAGTGCAGCAAGACTCAATCCTGAAATATCATCAAAGGCCTTTAATGACATCACCAGATTGAACATAAATAATTAAAACTGTAAGTAAAAAAAAAAATTAAAACCTTTCTTTTTCTGCTTAAATTGTTAAAAAAAATTAGAAATATAATGATTAAATTATGTACATAATGCATTGTACATAAAGTGGTCGCATTCTTTGCAAAATGCGGCGAATATAGGAAATTCAGAATACAATTTTTTTTTCTTTCATTTCTCTATATTTCATTACATACATTTCTGTGGTCCTCTTTATAATTTTTTTTTGGTTGAGTTCAATGACTACATAATAATCTTTTTATTCACACTTCGTCCTCGTTATACGAGATTCAATGAAAGTTATTACCGAATAAACCTTTTAATGAATAATAAAGTTTTGTTATAATTGTAAATGAGGCAGAATAACATGTACATATAGGAGCAACTAATTCTATTTTCCTAAAATAACTCACTGAATTAAAAATACCTTAATTGTAATTAAAATTTTTTTGTAACGTCTTAGTATTTTAGTTCATAGAAAAAAAAAAGAAAAATGTTAAATTTTCCTAATTTCTAAAATATTTATATAAATAAAACCATCATGAATTTCTAAGTCCGAAAATAAAGGAAGTGTTAAACCTTACGGAGTGTAACCTAAGTTAGTGTTTTTGTCACAAATTTCGATATAGGGACGACTATAAAAAAAAAGTTGAGTGTCTTAGTCGTCAAAGGCGTACTCGCTAGAGTATAATTGGGGAGGGAAAAATGCACTCTTGGTCAAAACATCTGACCTCTGGTCAATTATCCGACCACTGTATGGTAAAAAAAAAAGTTCTAGATATTTAAAGTTTTAAGATTCCCTTAGCTCATAGGCAGCTTATAAATATGGCATGAAGATTTTTTTTGTGCTACGCGTTCTATGCTAGAAGTATAAAAATCCACGCCTTAGCCGACAAAACTAGCCGATGTAACATCAAACATGCCGCCTTGTACTTCTAGCACAGTGATGGAATTTTTTCCTATAACCCACGCGTAACATAAATGGCGCCCAACGTGGGGCGAAGAAGGAAACAACACCTTCATTTCATTAAAGAATTTTAATATTTAGAAATTGATTATCATATAGCTAAGTGAAAATTGTACAGAATAAAATTTTTTTTGGCATTTTAAATGCATCGATTTACACCAAGTATAATTAAAGATATTGTGAGTCCAATATGTTATATTCTTTTATTGTGTCATAATTGATGCCACAGTATTTTTGATGTATTCCTTTTGTACAATTACATCTCAAACGTTGTGCTTGCTGTGAGTCCTAAATTTCTGAAATATTGGTTTCGGTTTTAAGTGCAACAGATGTAGAGCAACGTTTTAACTCAAATATGCAAGTCAATAGTAGTTTTAATTAAAGCTTATATTTTGCTGTATATTAATTTAAATTTTAATATCATTAGGTAGTCCAAAAATCCAACTTTAATTTGAATATGATGCACCTATATGGTAAATTATCGAAAATTGTGACATTCTCTGAATGGGAAGCATTTTGCGGGTTTAACATTTCCTTAAACGATAAATATACAAATTTTTCTTACTTAAGTTTTTTTTGTACAACTACAAACTACAAATTTTATTAATAGCACATATATTTTTTTTATGTTATGGATACTAGAAAAACGACTCGTGGAACGAATTCTAAAGGTAATAACAATTATATATTAGGTAGTAATAAATCATATACGCCGCGAGGACGTAGTAGACAATCCACGGCTTCTAACAATAACATCTCTATTAATTTAAATGATTCTATAGGTAAAATCTCAAAACCACAACGCGTAATTCATTCTCCTATTGGTAAGGTTATTGATAACCCAATTAATCACTCGCACTTAAGTAATGAGCCTAAAGACTTGTTAAACATTAGCAGCGTTACCACCTTAACACCTGTACCACCGAATAAATTACCAAGCTCAATTAATAGTAGTTCTAACGTATTGAAATCAAATCAAATTGAAGAATCTCAATTAAATAACGTCATTGATCCTATTTCGCCAATTGAATTTAATCCGCCGCAGAGCACGCTTGATCGCTCACGAAATTCTGAAGTCCCATCAATTTCAAGCAATTCGCAAAAAATAATTGTAGTTAGTAAAACCGCCTCGTTTGCAAGTGAAGCGCAACAACCACAAAACCCTATCGACAGATTACGTAATCTTGAAATACCACAAATTTCGAACAGATCTAAATCATTGTTGACCAATAGCAAACCGGATAATTTAAAAATTCGTACAATGGAAAACCAAGACTTAAATTTACCTTCTACACAGGAAAATAGTACTAATATTTTGAATCGCGATCCGTTCTCGGACTTAGCATCGGGTTTTAATCCAATTCCGTCTAATCTTCAACCGGTTGAGTTAAGTCAAATTGACTTCGTAAGGGTTCTTATGCAGGAAACATTAAATGTAACAAAAGAAGAATTTCGTAAGGAATTGTTAAACTTAAAGGAAAGTATTTCCAATATTGGTGCAAATAAAAGCCAAAATATCCCAGAGTATCCAAGATCAAATTTTGAGCCAACCTTTACTAGTAACAATCGGGAAACAATAGGATTAAGTCGTGTTGATCATGCTAGAAGTAACCATTCAAATGCGTACAATAGTTCTTTTGCTGAAAACACATCAAATAACATAAAATTGGAAAAGTGGAAAATCGAATATGATGGCAACGGACCTGTATCTGATTTTTTATTCAAATTAGAAACGCTTGCAAGTCGCACCAGATGTTCCGAAGAACATCTTTTGTCTAATTTTCATATATTTTTAACAAGTAGAGCGGAGAAGTGGTATTGGACTTTCTTGCAATTAAACCCGAATGTTTCTCTTAATTTATTAAAGTCTGCTTTGAAAAAGGAGTTCGGTAGTCTAGAATCAGATTATGAAGTACAATTGAGAATTTCTATGCGAAGACAGCAATTTAAGGAATGCTATGATGACTTTCATGCTTCTGTTGTATCTATGAACAGTCGATTGAGGGTACCATATCCCGAGAAGACATTGATAGAAATTATGAAAAAAAATTTAAGTACCAATCTGAAATTTTTACTTTTTAACTCGGAGCCAAATAGCTTAGAGGAATTAAAAGAAATTGCACGAAAAGCTGAAAAGTTGATTCGTGATAACAAATTTCAACCGATTGTTAACAATCAGGGGCGAAACATAAGTGAGGTTGAAATTGAGTTAAACGAAGATGCTGAATCGGAAACTACTGACCCCCAAATAGAAGCAATTGAATATTCTAAGCGCAGTAAGCCAGATTATTCTAAGATTCAATGTTGGAATTGCTCATCTTATGGGCATTCTTACATTTATTGCCCAGATGAAGTTCGAAATGTTTTCTGTTACAAATGTGGCCAAAAGGGCGTAGTAACAGTGAAATGTAAAAGTAATCATTTGGGAAACCGCAAGGTGAGCGAGCTGGCTGCCGGGGACTCTCGTTCGTTACCTCAGACCCCGAGTCTACACTAAACTTTTCAGAATCTGAAAACCCTACTGTTTATTCTGTTGATGTTAAAAATCCTTCATCCAATTCCAAATCGAAAGTTTTAAACAGAAATGAGGATTTAAATAATCTCCCCATAGAAAATACGAAAACTGTTTATCCAATTTCCACAAGTAAAAATCAAAACGTCGGGTACAAAATTTTGAAATGTAGAAAAAGATTCAGAAAAAGAAAGGAATTCCGCAAGCTAATTGAGTCTTCTATTTTATCATGCCCAGATAATCGACCTTTTGTAACGATTGAAATTCTGAGCAAGACACTTAATGGATTATTAGATTCAGGGGCAAACGTGTCTGTACTGGGAAGGAATTGTATGGAATTTATTGAAGGAAATAATCTTTCTTATAAGCGCATAAAATCTTCCATTAGTACGGCTGATGGATCAAGGAATATAGTTCTAGGATATTGTCATCTTCCAGTGAATTTCAAAGGCGTAACTAGATCAATAATTTTCTATTTAGTTCCTTCGCTAACACAGGAAGCCTATTTGGGAGTAAATTTCTGGAGTGAGTTTGCCTTAGCTCCAGATCTTATACCAGCAATTCATGCAACGACTGTTGCATCTCTCATTATTGATAATGAAAATCCGAACTTTCATATTCTATCACCTGAACAACAACTTAAATTGGATAAAGTAATCCTCCAGTTCCCTTCATATGAAAAGCATGGGTTAGGCTGCACTGAGTTGGTTGAGCACCACATTGACACAATGGATGCTGTTCCAATAAAGTCTAAACATTATCCGATGTCTCCACCAAGACAGGAGGAAGCCTACCAGGAGGTTGAGCGACTTCTCAAAATGGGGGTAATAGAAGAATCAAACTCGCCCTGGTGCTCACCAGTGGTACTAGTGAGAAAACCAGGAAAAGTGAGATTATGCGTTGATTCACGAAAATTGAATGCGGTTACGAAAAAGGGCTCGTACCCGCTACCCCACGTAAATGGATTACTTAGTAGGTTGCAGGATACGTTTTTTATTACGGGAATAGACCTGAAGGATGCTTTTTTACAAATAAAGTTAACGGTATCATCGAAAGAAAAGACCGCGTTTGCCATACCCGGAAAACCCCTGTTCCAATACACAAGAATGCCATTCGGCCTATGTAATGGGCCACAGACTATGAGCCGCCTTATGGATCGTGTCATTCCATCGCGTCTCAGAGAGCATGTCTTCATTTACCTCGATGACCTTCTGGTTTGTTCCTCAGATTTCGATACCCATATAAAAGTTTTAGCCGACGTGGCGTCATGTCTGCGAAATGCCAAATTGACCATCAACGTAGGTAAAAGTAAATTTTGTCAAAAGGAGATTCGCTACTTGGGCTACATTGTAGGCAATGGGGTTTTGAAAGTTGACCCAGACAAAGTTAAAAGTATTAGTGATTTTCCTCTACCCAAAAGCCCGCGTCAGATCCGTAGATTTGTTGGTATGGCAAATTGGTATCGTTCGTTCATAAATAATTTTGCTGATATGGCAGGCCCTTTGACTGATTGCCTTAAAAAAGGTTCGAAACCATTTTCTTTGACAGAATCAGCGAAGAATTCTTTCCTTAAACTAAAAGATGCTCTTTGCACTGCGCCAGTTCTTGCGCAACCCGATTTCAAGCGCCCATTTATTATTCAATGTGATGCTTCAAAAGTTGGTGTAGGTGGTGTGCTTTTTCAGTGCGATAATAATGGAAAAGAACATCCTATTTCTTATGTTTCACAAAAACTTAATAAGGCCCAGCGAAACTATACCGTGACGGAGCTTGAATGTATGGCAGCAATGATTTGCGTGAATCGTTTCAGGCCATATATAGAGGGTTTACCTTTTAAAATAATCACCGACCACGCAAGCTTGCAATGGTTGATGTCCCAAAGGGATTTAAGTGGTCGCCTAGCTAGGTGGAGTTTAAAGCTCCAAAGGTACGATTTTATTATAGAACATCGTAAAGGTGCCCTTAATATTGTCCCAGATACGCTATCTAGAATAGATGTTGATGAAATTACTCTTGCAAACTTACCTATAGAAATTGATTTGTCGTCCGAGAATTTTAATGGCGCTGACTACAATGAACTTCGGAAAACGGTGGAAAACAACAAGGATTCTTTACCAGATATTTGTATATTAGAGGGGCTAGTATATAAGAGGGTAAAGTTCAGAGAAGGTGCACAAGCTGAAGAAGATAGTCTATGGAGGCTTTGGATTCCAGAATCTTTAGTAGACACTATTTTGAAAGCAAATCATTGCACAACTACCACCTGCCATGGTGGATATGCAAAAACTTTGAGTCGTATTCGACAAAAATATTTTTGGCCAACAATGGCCAGGGATGTAAAGCTTTTTGTAAATGGGTGCGATAAATGTAAGCTAATGAAGTCATCAAATCAGACTTTAAGACCTCTAATGGGTAATGCCTTCATAACTACGAGGCCTTTTGAAAGATTATTTTGTGATTTTTTGGGACCATATCCTGCCAGTAAAAATAAAAATACGGTAATTTTTATTTGCTTGGATCACCTAACGAAATATTTGTTTTTAAAAGCTTTCAGAAAGGCTACCTCTGCTAATGTAATTCAGTATTTTCAAAATGACATTTTCCCTTCATTTGGTGTACCTAGATACATCCATAGCGACAACGGCAGGCAGTTTGTCTCAAAGGAAATGAAACAGTTTATGGAAATGTATGATATTTTTCATATTAAAACAGGGTTCTATGCACCACAATCTAACGCCTCCGAAAGAGCAAATAGAGAAATCATTACCAAACTTCGTTACTTTCTGGAAGACCATACAGATCACACCGATTGGGATAAATACATTCCACAAATATTGACTACTATGAGAAGCGACTACCATTCTGCAATTCAGTGCACACCATACTATGCAACTTTTGGGCAGAATATGTGCCAGCATGGAACGTGCTACAAAATTCTTGATAAATTGGGGTTAAATCGTGGCGAAGATTCGAATATTTCCTATCATTCTGATAAATTATTTAAAATTAGGGAAAAGATACGCACTAATTTAAATATTGCACATGAAAAGGCCAGTAAGGGATATAATTTAAGATCACGACCAAAGACATTTTACGAAGGTCAATTAGTCTATAAAAAAAATCATGTATTAAGCAATCTAGCAAAATCCATAAATTCAAAATTTCTACCGAAATTTCTAAAATGTAGGGTTAAAAGAAGAATAGGAAATAATCTTTACGATCTGGAGGATATGAAAGAAACCTATATAGGTAGGTTTCATGCAAAGGATTTAAAGTCATAATTGCCCGGCTAAAGAGGGTCGTGCCCCACGTTATAAAGAAAAAACTCTTCTCTCAGTAAAGATAAATTTTCAAGGAGCATAATAATCATAATATTAATATTACAAAAGGAAATATAATAGCTGCGACTTGCATTAAATACCTTTTCAGAGATTATTCAAATTAACATTCATATTTAAGCAAACCATATCAAAAATCGTTCCCTGTTCATTATTTTAGCTTCACTTCATAATGAAGCAGCTTTGTTGCCGATTTTGCTGAAATATTTTAAATTTTAACAGCAATTCACTTAAGAAGTTACGATAAGGCAGTAGAGATGGCATACACACACTTTAGGAAGTGTTGCGGTTTTCACTTGCTATCGTCACAAAATTGCAGCTGTTTTATTTCGGTGAGTATTCGAGTACTCAACTTCAGTAATGAGACCACATTTCTATAATTTCATTTCACTTCCTTTCAATTGTTAAGAAAACGTGATTAAATAAAGTAGTATTTCCTTGAAATCAGTTCACTATAGAAAAATAAACCTAACCCTAACACATTTCGATATATTTGGGGTTTTATCAACCTATTTAAAACAAAAACTATTCCAGTTATAAAAGATTTGGGATTATTAAAGTAAGTACGAGATATAACATGTCTAATATTTCAAGCTCTTTTAGAAAAGAACAAAAAACTCCCTCATTACAGCATTCAGTCGTGGAGGAAGATAAAAAATTAAATCTGGCTAAAGCCAGTTCATCTAAAGGAAAAAAATTTATTAAAAGCTTCTCTCCTAGAAAAATAAACTGGCTAAAACTGGTTGGCCTTAGTATTTTAATAAAATAGGAAACCTGGAGCGAAAGAAGATTTACGTACTGATTACATGCTGGAAAAGGAATTGTTTGACCACCTTCATATAAAAAGAAAATCATACCATAATTGATAATACCAGATAAGTTAAAAAAAAATGTATCCGATTATCACCGCACTAAAACCACTGCACTAGCTTAAATTATCTTTAAACTTTAACATAATTTACCTTTAAATTCTACTTTATATATAACAACACTCACTCCAGTGTTAAATTCATCTATAAAAAAAATTACTACGTACATATATTTCATTCATAAATTTTTTTTTGTATTTTGCCTCATCTTCCAATTATTGCCCATTTTTTTACGTTCTTGTAATCTTAGACTCGTCGGTTCTTCGTATCGATAAATTTCTTCTTCTTGCATAAGCATAATATCAATACACACCTAACATTCTTGTTATTTCAACGCGTCGGTCCGCGATCGTTCGCAAATTAATTAATTTTCAATTAATTTAATTAAAGTAAAGACAGAATAAAGTATTTTTTTTAAATATATATAAGCAAGAGTGTGAGCAAAAAGTGACAAAAGAACAAAAACCATTTAAACATTTACATATATTCCTTTTTGTAGTGCAGCAAGACTCAATCCTGAAATATCATCAAAGGCCTTTAATGACATCACCAGATTGAACATAAATAATTAAAACTGTAAGTAAAAAAAAAAATTAAAACCTTTCTTTTTCTGCTTAAATTGTTAAAAAAAATTAGAAATATAATGATTAAATTATGTACATAATGCATTGTACATAAAGTGGTCGCATTCTTTGCAAAATGCGGCGAATATAGGAAATTCAGAATACAATTTTTTTTTCTTTCATTTCTCTATATTTCATTACATACATTTCTGTGGTCCTCTTTATAATTTTTTTTTGGTTGAGTTCAATGACTACATAATAATCTTTTTATTCACACTTCGTCCTCGTTATACGAGATTCAATGAAAGTTATTACCGAATAAACCTTTTAATGAATAATAAAGTTTTGTTATAATTGTAAATGAGGCAGAATAACATGTACATATAGGAGCAACTAATTCTATTTTCCTAAAATAACTCACTGAATTAAAAATACCTTAATTGTAATTAAAATTTTTTTGTAACGTCTTAGTATTTTAGTTCATAGAAAAAAAAAGAAAAATGTTAAATTTTCCTAATTTCTAAAATATTTATATAAATAAAACCATCATGAATTTCTAAGTCCGAAAATAAAGGAAGTGTTAAACCTTACGGAGTGTAACCTAAGTTAGTGTTTTTGTCACAAATTTCGATATAGGGACGACTATAAAAAAAAAGTTGAGTGTCTTAGTCGTCAAAGGCGTACTCGCTAGAGTATAATTGGGGAGGGAAAAATGCACTCTTGGTCAAAACATCTGACCTCTGGTCAATTATCCGACCACTGTATGGTAAAAAAAAAAGTTCTAGATATTTAAAGTTTTAAGATTCCCTTAGCTCATAGGCAGCTTATAAATATGGCATGAAGATTTTTTTTGTGCTACGCGTTCTATGCTAGAAGTATAAAAATCCACGCCTTAGCCGACAAAACTAGCCGATGTAACATCAAACATGCCGCCTTGTACTTCTAGCACAGTGATGGAATTTTTTCCTATAACCCACGCGTAACAACATTTAATTTTTTTCGGATGCAATGGCTTTTCCACAATCACTTCTGGATTCTCTGAACATTCCTTTTTGACGTAACCACCAAAAAAAACTTCATCGCTAAAAATCATCATTGCAAGCTTGCACCCAATCAGCATATCTGCCGAGTTGCGATTGATCAGCAGTCTTTGATTTTTGGGTAGGTTGGAATTCATATGGACAGAGGTGCAAGCCCAAATGCAAAATAGCCATAATGAGCCGTAAGATATGCCCAATTGCTGATAAAGCCCTGGAATCGACAAATTCGGATTATCCGCTAAACTTTCATTAACAGAAGCGATATTTTCGGCAGTGTGCACATTGCCACGCTGCACAGGCCTCAATATGTCTGCAATGCTTCTAGTATCCTAATTTTCTTTATGATCTTATCAATTTCTTACACAGTATATCGAATGTGACAACCACAATCACTCCATAATGTTCGAAAAGCGGCCATGTGTGAACCACCACATTTGAAGTAAGTTGTAACTATTATTCGGTTGTTAAACAATCCATACTTTTCAATAGATAAATGACACTTGAGATTAGAGATATTTAACAGCTGACAGCCTTGTCAGGCCAGTAGTTTTAAATACACTAAAGGATAACCTTGCAAATGTGCAAGATTTATATTTTATTACGATCAGCTCAGTATTTATGGGAGCTAAGTACTTACAAATGCTGTTAAAACCTTACACAACCATGTCTCAGTTTTAAGGTGCAAAACTTGTAACTCAAAATTTATTTTTAATTCAATCTCACCCTTCACACTTACAAAAAATTACAACAACACCAGGTTTTGTTTATATGATACATGTTATTTTATATAACGTTAATATTCGCCAAACCCTGGGCATTGAGACATTCAGCGGAACTCTACGGCTGATAAGCTTGCTAGAATTAGGACAATCTTGCAGGTTCCACCGGAAATAGAATATGTGGGTCTACACTCTTGCAAACTCAGACTTATGCGCAAGACAGTAGATGAAACAAATAGAAGTTGGATAACAAGAAATGATTGCATGATCTCCAGGCAGTTATGGATCCAATAGGAAAAATATAGCTTCTTTGCTTTTAACAAATATAAAACAAATCTCTATTCTATTGTCCGTGATAACCGGACATTATCTGAAGGGAAGGCATGCTCAAAGGTTAAAGGACGAACACAATGATTTATGTCGCAGCTGCTGTCCCAGACTTGCAAGAAAGGGAATGGTGCTCTTGAGTTCAGGGAACTTTCTGACGTCGCCAGTGTTGATCTGCAACGTCTTAGTAGCTTTATATTGAGCTCTGGTTGTTTTGAAGGTGAGGACTCTGCATAAGTAGAATCTCTGTGCTATCACAATGGACCACAGCGGTCTAAGTGAGTCAGAGATTCTGGCTGCCCCATTGATCCAACCTAATATTCGCGAATATTTGCAAATTTTTGATACACACAATCGTAGTTACCAAATTCATGCGTTAGTATAAACTATAATTCGTAATAATTTTTTTTCAAGGACTTTTTCCTTAAAAAAATAATGTTAATTTAGAAACAAACCAAAATATTTTACTCTATTAAACACCTTTAGCAATTGACATTAAACAAAATTTTATTCTTATTTCTTCTTACCATGTTAAAATAATACTTAAATCTATGTAGAGGAATGCTAAACTTCAAATATAAAAGTTTCCAAACCTTCAAACTGAATGCATTATGTAAGTAAGCGCCACATCTATAAACGTTCGCTTAGTCGGTACACGTTTGCGGTAATGTTAATGTGTATTGCATCGCCTCACCACTGGCTAAATAAGCGGGTATTTTTCTACATTTTTTCCAGAGGGCCAACATAATTCAGCATCCGGGTTTTCGCTAAATATTTCAGAAATCAAAGAATGAGCATGATTTTGTAGACTAATATGCAAAAACTTAGCCACAACTTTTTCTTGTTTTTATTATAAAGTCGTTGCGTCTCAGAAGACTGCTCGTGTATTGTTTACGGTATTATTCTTTTCAACTTCCATCTACGTTTCATATACGACAACTTAAACATGTTCGATCACTTTCAAGAAAATTCAAAATGTGTAGCTGGCTCTTTAGAATTTTTGACCAATTTAATTTTTTAAAGCTAAAATCTCGCTAATGAGCTGCTGTTTTATAATGACTGTAGTGTAGCCAATTAAATAAAAATATTCTGCAGACTATTCCAGTTAAAAAATTTATGGTCTTTAATTGAAAACTCCCAAAACAATAGATTATGAAAGACAAGTGAGTAATTTATTATTGTTGGAATATAAATAATAATTATTTGCTAAATTTATTGTTATTGCTGTATAAGATGAATTTGTTATAATTAAATTTGAATACATGAATCGATTATTTTTTTCTATCCTGTTCAACATCAAACTAAAAACTTAGAACTGAATCAAAATGTCAACGTCTAAATGCCGTCTTAAATTAAAAACATAAATCCTAATATTAGTTCAAACAATTTGTTTACTACAAAGTCTTTTGTAATATTTAAGTTTTGTTTTAAAAAGTAAAATTTTAGTCTTACCACATGGAATAATTTTTAGATTTTGTTTTACTTTTTGCTGCCATTTACCTCATTATTTTGTGTTCTTGGTGAGTTGAAATAAAAACAAATATAAACTCAAACTAAAGAATCAACAAACTGACCAACTAACCAATAAACCACATGCGATGAAACCCCATTTCAAATATAAAAGAATAGAGCACAATGTCTGCAATGGTGTGTGTATCTATTTACGAATAATTTTAAAACTTATCATTATATTTTAAATATGCTCTTGATAAATTTCCAAACAAAATCATATTTGTACATACAAAATAATAAATATTTATTTCATAATATATATACTCTTTGGTTTTTATGTATTATGGTCATCATTAGCGGCAATTATTAGAAAAAATGTACACACAATTTTAATTGTGTCTATTTGCATTAGTTCATGCAGTTATTTGCGGCTCATATGAACACACATATGACAGTCAAAGAAAATGTTTGTATTATATTCCATTAACTGAAATAGAAAGCCATGTAACTGACAAAAATTTTTTTAACCTAATTATCATTAATTATAGTGTTTAATATCATAATGCTCAATATAAAGAATAAAAACGCTATTTAAAAGTTTTTCCTAGTTACGTAGTTTTGCATTTCAGCAAACGACATTCACTTAGCAAAAGTTCACTATTTAGTTCTTGAAGTAAAGGGAGCACAAAATCAGCTTTAAATGCCCCCCGATAACTACAATAAACCTTTTTTTACGATACAAAAAAATGCATGAAAAACTTTTTCAAGACAAGAGTTTAGGACAACTGGAACACAACCACTGGCTGGCTTAGGAAAATTAACACTAACACAGTTAACGCCTACAAACTGTTCAAAAATATGAACCACAATCTACTTCCAAGAAGAGACAAAAATAAAATAATAAGATGGACTAGATTCACAAATGCTCACACAATGGATAAAAACCTACCATCACAGTCTCCCAACAAGTATTGACCGTCTTTTTTCAAACTGTCCCCATATTAATTAATTTAAAAATACTTATCACAATAATAACGACTTTACGCAACTAATAAACTCTACCATGACCAATGAATGACAACATTAAAACCTTTTTAAATGTTTAAAAAAATTATAAACTTTATAATGCAATTTACAACTAACAAAAAATACTAAACTTAAAGCCGCCGCTGTCATAGCTCTCCTCTCCTCCTATTAGACTAATAACACACTAATAACCGTTTTTAAGATAATGGTACTTTTGTGTTTGGGCTCCACAAGGGTTTGAGTGGGACCATACACCGAAATATGGTCCCACTCGTGTTCAGGAGGTCCCAATTAACTTATCCAGGCATGTGGCGTTCTTGGTATTTTTTGGCTGTAAACCAGTGTAATTGACTTATAAATATGATACGTTAAATAAATAAAAAATAATAAATAATTATGTATAAAAAAGGTTAATTTATGTATTTAATGATCAAAAGAAAATTTTCCGAATCCTAAAGCCTAATATGATTTTTGTCCCAGACTTTTTAGCAACTTTGCTACGAACATGACAAGCACTGTCTTTGTGTAATTTTGGCCACCAAATTGTGCAGAATAACGAACACTATAGAAATATAAAATATCCTTAACAATGTATTCGAATATGAAAGAAAAAATATCACATTAGATTATCCTTTATAAGGTTATAGTTTGGTATTTGCAGGTGGTAAGAAAAATTTCTCACTCTACTGAATAAAAAGAGTTCTTTTTTAAAGACTTTCTACCTCTAAAAAATACCGCGTCCTTCAAACTTTTAACATAAATATTTAGCGAGTATCTTTGCACGACCACGATAACATGTAGTGGCGTCCGGAGAATTAAAAGAAGCCAAATTTGTATCAAAATGAAACTAAAGAATTTGTAAATTATTCAGCAAAAATTTAATTAGAGAAAAGACATGTCGTATATGGAGGTCACCGTTATACCTAAGATTTATACATTTTGAAAAGGCATTGGAAATCATAAATCATATGGAGAGCAATAGAGTGCAACAGAATTCCAGGTAAGTTAATAGATTTCATCAAGACCTATATGCAATTGCCACCTCTCGCATATTACATGAGAGGCAACTAAGTAAAAAAATATTTTAGGAAATGTAGTCCGTCAAGGTTGTATTTTATCACCATTGCTTTTTAATTGTATCGTCGATATAGTAATAAAAAAGGCCAGAAACCATAGAAGAGGAATTACTTATGCCTGCAAGATCGATCATAGGATCTCGACTATACAGACGTCATCTGTTGTTAACACGCACATTTTCTGATATGCAAGCGAAATTAATACAAGTATATGAATTCGCACTATCCGTGGGCCTAAAGATAAACATAGATAAGACTAAAACAATGCGTATAAATGTAAACAACGAACAAAGATTTATCATATAAACCCACCAACTTGATGATGTAGAGCCCTTCTCAATGCAAACGTAAAATCCGCTTTGTTGTATGGATGCGAAACGTGGAACGCGACAACACGAGACATACAAGCCATACAAGTTTTTATTAACAAATGTCTACGTAAGATTCTACGGGTGTACTGGCTGCCAATATTTCCAACATTCGCCTGTGGTCAAAAACTAATCAACACCCGATCCAACAGGAAATCTGTAAGCGCAAATGGACTTAAATAGGTCACATCCTGCGAAAACCCACAGATGATACAGCAAAACAAGCTATAGAGTGGAACCCACAGGGCACCCGCCGTATAGGACAACCATCGCATACCTGGAAACGCCAAAAAGCAATTGAAACGTCCTAAACAGGAATTAAAATTCGTGGTGAAGATCGAGAATATTGGAAGGAACTTTTTTTTGGCCCTATGCTCCTTATCGAAACTTAAAGGAAGAAATATATATATATTTTAGTATTTAGCATTCTCTTTTATTTCCGATATAAAAATTATGTATATCAGTCATTAAAGAAAACGGTTCAAGTGGCAGTGAAATACAGGTTTTTTATTTAAAATTTACTAGCTTTCGTAATTTTGAATAGATTGAATAAATCTGCAAAATTTTTGAGTTTAAATTAAATCAACTGAATAATCCAACTGTTGAATAAACAGCAACCATAAATACGAGAACTTGGTAGCAGCAAAGCAGAATAATCACCACAACATTTTTCACATTCACACAAATGTACTTAAAAGTCTAAAACAGAGGTTGTAATACAATTGTTGTGAATATTGACAAAAATTTTTAAATACATTGATGCTCAAATCAATAGGTTTTGCATTAGCATTTATTTATCTATTTTGCTATAATTTCATGTACGAAATATTTTATAACGCTATCAACCAAACACTTTAACCAAAACATTTAACACATTTTAAAGTGTAACCAGTGAATTTATTTAAATACAAATACAAATATGTTTTTGAAAACTAAATCAAATGGACTAAACTTAATTCCTTTTGGCTTATAATGGCTCAATTAGATATAACAAATATTAAGATTATTTAGGGGATCCATTTATTTGGCGTTGGGTGATTCCGATGTAGTTTATCCTGGCCTTCCAATTTACAATTTTTTTACTGTCTTTGGTTTTGTCTTACACCCTTAAGGTTTTGGATCATTTTTAGATTATTTGCATTGCAAAGATATCTAACAGTGCCAAGCAAGATAAAGTCTAAACGTATCAAATAGCATCCCCGAAGTGGCCAACTAACATGGGAAAGATGACTGATAATACCATTTTTTATGATTTTTCTTTCAAATACGATATCTCATAATAATTTCCCAACGCTGTGCAAACGCCTGTTCTGTATAGTATAGTACTGATTGCTACACAATATCTAAAAGAGAAATAATCTATCATTGTTAAAATAATACGTGATTTTAAAAAAGTTTCAATTGGATCAGCCGGTACTTCCAAGAACGAAAAAAGCTATACCTATGACAGGGTTTTGTTTTGTATAAGGGCAAGTCCTAGAAACAGTCCACCAATCAAAATTTTTTGAAATTTATCCAACTTTTTTTAAGGAATATTAGACTAGGTATATAATTTTATTAATAAAATATATGCATTTCGATGATAATTAACGCACAAGCCTACCTCAGATCGTCTAATTTCATACCGAAAATGAAAAATTTTAAGGTAATCATTTCATTACTTTAGTGTTAATGAAGATGGCCCGATCGAAAGCCATATTTGTAAACATTGAATAAATTTAAAATTTTAGTTAAAATATTTTGTGTTTACTATTTTGGAGGTATGAAATTTCAGAATAGAAAATAAAATAGAAAAAATTTTGATAAAAATCCACAAAACTTTTTGGCTGCAAAATACACAGTTTAACTTTCAAAGTTACTTCCGTTTTTTGTAGCGTACATCACAAGATTTTGTTATCATTTTTTCTGAACAAATACCGACGATAAAATTATTTTTTATGACATTCGAAAGTACACTTATATTCCACTAAACACCATGCATAAGTTGAAGGTACCTCTTTTAAAAGACCAAAAACTTTTTATATTATTAATAAGAAAATGCGTACGAATGTAGCGTTCGTCACGCAAGATTTGCCCATATTTTTTGTTTTGGTTTTTAATCACTCCTTACGTGCTTGAAAACTTTACATATCAAATTTTACATGATAAAGGCCGCGGTACATAGAATCTGTCGTAAATTGTACGTCGCTTTTTTTAACGGCTAACTAAGTTAAAATACAGGTTTTTTTATAAGCTTTGTTCCATTCTGTGCATCTCCGTCAACTCAAAGTACTACAGTTGGTCAACTTTTAGCGTATGTTGAGTAGCTTGACAGCCATCATTAAAAAAATTAAGTAAAAATTACATATAAAAGAAACTCCAGAATATCCCTTGAAAATGTGTACTTTAATCAAATCAATTTTTAAAACCTTCTCCGCCAGTCAGCTTAAAATAGCAACGTATAACGTACGACGTATTCTATGAGCCTCGGCTTTAAGGAAACAACCAAAAAGAATAGTTCCAGCGAGTCTTATTTTCAATTGACTTAACAGAAAGAAGAGAGAAGATTATCAATTCTTCTGTATTTATTTTTTAATATGTGTTTCCTCCGAATCCGACTTTCTAGTGATATGTATATATATACGCAAAATTTTTTAACTATCTCAATGACTTCTTGAATATGTTGATGATAGTAAATCTTACAGTGATTTGACGTGTGAGGATAATAATTTGAATCTTCCCGCATGAAAGAGGAAAAGTTACCGAAATGCCATTATTTTTTATCATTTAAATTACTAAGTAGAAGACCTTTATTTAAAAGAGTTTCGGAGCAGCGGCAGAATTGTTATAGTTATCGTATCTACGCCTACGCAACGTTAGACAATTATCCGCGTTTTGGATAAATAATACGTATTCTTTATTGTCATGACTGCGTTGTCATTTGTACAGTGTTTTTTAATTCTGCAAATAAATTTAATATGCTTGTATGAGTAATTAAAAAATATGATGTGCTATAATAAGTATACGCCCTGTGTGCAGATATCTTTATGGAATCTAATATGCATAAAAACTAAAGCATACTTTTTTGTAGGGATACACACATGCATATATTTATTTAGTAAAAATCATGGCTCGTATACGTAATATTACTTTAAAATATTAAATATTATTTTTGCTTTATATTAAAAACAAAAATTTTAAGATTGTGTACAAAAGTTGGCACCCTGAGAAAGTGCTGGCATGGAAGGACAATTTTTTTACATCTTTAAATAATTGGGAGATTCAAACGGTGTCCTATTAAGTTATATTGTCATAATGGCTTATTATTTAGTAACTAACCGATCGCAGAAGATAATTAAAAAAATATTAAAAGAAAATGCCGTTCATATAATCGGATGATTTTTTTTTTTGCTCGCTTCTGATAGAACACTAAAGCGATAACTTTCATTAAGTAATTTAATATGTGTTCTTAGAGGGGTATATAAGGCCAATATCACATGTTAAACTTGCTATCTTACGTCAGCTTATGAAAAGTTAAGTCATACTTATGTAAACGTGGTTCAATAAAAAAAATGCTGAGCAATTTTATAATTTTATATGAACTTTTTATTTTGAAAAGTAACTTGTCAAATAATAACTGTATACATTATATTTTATACGAATAAGAAACATCACAGTGAGGATATCATTAAATTATATTTTCAAAGGTTTATTTGAGTGCCATATCACACGAATTTGACGCCAAGTTCTTACTTTTTTTACTTACGATAAATTTACTTACGATAAAAAAACCATGTACCAATATTAGGATTTTTATTGAACCAATTGAAAAAAATAACAATTGGATTGGAAAAAGTTCGATAAGTGTGAATTTAATTTCGTTTTATTAGTTATACTTTCAAAGTCACTTCCGCTTTTTTTGTAGCGTGCGACACAAGACATTGTGTGTGATCAATTATTTCACAACGAAGATCTGTTAAAAAAAATATTTTATATGCCATTGGAAAGTACAACTTATATCCCACTAAACATTATGCAAAAGTTGAAGTTACCTCTTTTAAAAGATCAGAGAAATAAAATGAAAGAACGCGTACGAATGCGGCGTTCGTCACGCAGGATTCTCCATAAAGCAAGTGAGATATTTTTTTTTTAATTTTACCCAAAGTCTCAAAATGTAGCTTGTGGACCCAAATTACTTGTTACTGTTCTTACTATTTGTCTGAGAAGTTTATACTCGCAATCGTAGGTTCTGATTGTCACACGATTGAGCAAAGATATGATGGTTCCGAAAAATGCCAGGAACAAAGTTTATATTACAAAAGAATAAATTAATTAATTGACGTGTTCTTGTAAAGAATTTATTTTTTGTTGAAAAATTTTGATTTAACTAAATTCAGTTTATACTTTCTTAAAGCAACTAAATTTCATATTTTCACAATGGGTTTTGTGACAAAGAGGTTACAAGCCAAGAGTGCTAAGAGTGGAATAGAAATAAAATAGATTTTCATTTGAAAAATCCTGAGAAATGGGAACTTTATTAGTTTTAACAAATTAATTTGAATAGGGAATGTGTTGACCTTTATTAAAGTTGAGACCAAAGTAAATTCCTTAAATTAATTCATCTTGAGAAGAAAACGTTAAATCGCCTGACTATCAAGCAAACTCCTTATATAAATAAATTATCTAAGGATTATGGAAGACAGAAGATGTGTCACTTAAATGTAGTACATGAAAAATATTTACTTTTGATGGGATTGCTTTTATTTTTTGTTGTTCATAAAATTGTTGCATGAAAAAACTTAATCAAATAAACCTTATGCCGCTTACTTTTCTAAAAAAAAAATAGCATTTCTTTTATTTGCCTCGTAAATGATGATTAAATAATTCCTAATAAACTTGATATTTCCAAAAATCATTACATTCCAATTTTTCAATAAAAAGGGCAAAAAATTTTGAACTCCTTTTAGGAATGAAAACGCCATTAGTGGTGACTTTTATTAAAAATTGTTTATTAAATATTAAAATAAAAATAAATGAAAACTATTGTGCACCTTTTTATTGAGCAACAAACACATTTATATTTAAAAAAACATTTTAATCAGTAATAAATTTTTCATTGCACTAATTAAATATAAACAGTGGAGTTCGCGAATTGCAATGAATTTTCGCTTATGAGGAACAACTTCTCCATACCCAACACTTTTGCAAGAATATTTCATGGAAATTTTGACGGTTACCACGACCTTCGTTTATAGCGAATTTTCATTTATAACGAATTATTTCTCCCCAATATAAAAGTGCGCGCAAATTTATACGAAATAACGAAAAAACAAATTAATAATTGTTCAACAAGGCATTCGGAAAAAGAAAATAAGTGAAATGGGTCTGTTTATAACGAAAAATGAGAAATAAAGATGCTCTGAAATTAATATAATGAATTTCGTCTGGAACAAATAAAACTGTCCGTATTTGCAGAGCTCATTATAGCCTAACTCCACTGTATCAGTAAAAACATCTACTGCATTTCATTTGTAATTTTTTTATTGCAGATATTAAAAATTGCGCTGATTGATTCCCTTGTTTGAGTTGTGTATATTAATTGCAAAAACCATTAATTGATCTGGGAATGTTCACAGCCACAGTATCGATTAAATTTTATTTAGTATTAATTTTGTATTTCTTTTTAATTTTTTTCTTTTACAGCGTTTAACAGCGCTAATGAATAAACTCGGCATATTAAAGTATATCTATTTATACAGTGACTTACAGGTTATTTTTGGAAGCTAATAAATTTTCCTTTAACGCTCCATAGTAACAAAAATAACAGAAGCTTAATAGTAAATTTTGAATTATTTTATATAAAACGAACTCTCTGCTTTAACAGTAAAATTTAAAAGAATGCAAAAATTTACATTAAATAACTACGTTTTTTTATATCTTAGCTTATTTTACGTAGTCATTTTTCTTTGTGACAGTACCCAAACATTACGCGTTTTTTATTTTACTCTGCTTAAGAATATGCTTTATAGTGAAATTTTGTGATTTTGTTGCACCAAAAGGCCGATTTGAGGATAAATCAAATAGGGTCGTCTAGAGTATTAAAATAAAGGCAAAAATAAACAAACAATTTTAAGAACGGTCATTTGCAGCTACAAATAGATGAAAAATCTAACACAATAATCGTACAGCTGAGAAAAACTATAGAACATATCATTGATGACAATTTATTGCAAACTAAAAGCAAAAAGGGACACTTTAAAATGATACCAAACGTAATTTCTAATCCCTTCTCAGTTTTGTTATTTATGGATTTTCAAAGAAAAACTTTTAACTGCTTAAATTAAGCAGTGACCTTTTTAAATAATTTCTTAGTCCGTCATTCTGTTTCTTTCTATAGTCAAAGGTCTACGTATATTTTTTTTAGGATAAACTTATTTATATAGTTCATAAATTTTATGAGATCTCAAATAAAAAATCTGCAAATATTATTCTTACACGGTACTTATGAAACAAAATCACAAAAAATAGAACAAAAAAATCAGATGAGCTTATGAAAGTATAAATGAAAAAGTTTTTAAAATCATAAAGTCCAGCTCAGTGATTAATGCGAAATGCTGTAAAATTCTATAAGAAAATAAAGGAATATGAATTATATATGAAATAATATTGCAGATGCTGTACTTTGTTTATATTTTGAAAGACATATGAAATACATCAACAACATGCAAGAATAAAAATTTTATAAGCGTCAATTACATCATGTGAAATTTTGAACGGAGTTGTTGGACACCTTGTGTTGCCTAAAGTTTTCTCAGGAAGTACTATAAATAAATACCACAGCCCAAACGTTTCCCATTAATTTGTCGGTTTATTGATATAAAATGGATGGTAGAATAGCGCGCACAAAAAAACTTTTTTTTTGATTATTTGCTGGTCCGATTTTTTCTTAAATAAAATATAAGTCAACTTAAATAAAATTTGTTATGAAAAATTATGCTAAGAAAATAAAAAATTTTGCTAAACATTTTGTAATTAAAAGCAAAAATACTTGTGGCCTTTTTTGGTATTTTTACATGACTTCTTCTTAGTACCTTTAATAAATTATTAAATCCAAGTGTGTCTTACAAGAACAATATATTTGGAAAAAAATATATATAATTTCTAAGCTAATTGGAGTTTGCATAACATCGTTAAGATACCACGAAAAATTAAGAAAACTGTGTTCAATTTAGAGACAAATATATTTCATCTTGAGGTATATGCATGTATACTGCCTTGTATATTTTTATTTCTTTTTATTTAAGTTGAATATAAATCTAAAATACTTCCGATTAAAATTATTGCTCACATCGATATTTTTAAAAGTTTTATTTCCTTGTTGATTTATGTATTTTTTAACGCTTGAAATATATAATTTGTCACCGTATATTTATGAATAAAAATGTGTCATGGCTTCCTAAAGTTACTCTCACAAGTTAACAAAATAAAGAAAAACTAAGCATGCCAGCATTTTATTATAAAAAAGTTCTAAATTAGTTTTGGTGCTACGGGTTTCATCCTCCTGCTAAAGTTGCGTTAACATGATGCGTATTCGTATTGTAACATGGTGGTTTTCATTCCCACTTTCATGTTAGCACATGAAAAATAAACTTCGTGTAAGTCTAACTTTGAGAAAAACAATCAAAACACCAAAATGCTAAAACAAACGTCAAAGTATAACCAGTAAAAATCCTTAACAATTTCGGTTTATCATTTTTCGTTTTAAAATAAGTGTTCACGTGTTAGTAATGTAACGAAAGCAAATTATTTTTTAAGTGTTCGCAAAAACAAACACGAATATTTACGCCAATAACCTGCAAAGAAAATATTTTCACTTATAATTGCGTAAAATTTATCCTTCCCATCAATAACAATAAATTGTACAAATCATCGCATTGATATCGTTATTTACATTCCGACAACAATAAATTACGTTACTCTTCTTCCATGAGATCGTTTTATTTTGCAACTTCCTGTTTGTACTTTTTAATTAGCAATTAAAAAATTAAGAAAAAACTAACGCCTAAAGTGTTTAAAATTTTGTAAATTTTCTATCACTCTAGGGGGCAAATTACGGCATTAGATATCGAACGAAATTTTCATACAAATTTAATATATTTTGTATGGGGTTTCATTCGATATAACATGCCTTTTTTTGAACAAAAATAAAAAAACTGTTTTTTTAATTTTTCGAAAAGATATCTCTCAATCCATTTAACCGATTTAGATGAAGTTCGCAGTATTCAAAGCAGTATTTCAAATTCAACAGTAAAGTAAATGCATTCGAAAATTGAATTGAAAAGAACTTTAATATTTATCAATTTATCCCAGGATTTATCAAACGATTTTCATCAAATTTGCGGCTGTTTTTTTTTCGAAAATATTTAGAACATATCGAACAAAATCGTTTCATTATCTCACGAGATCTAAGTGAACCCAATACATTTATAATGCTACTAATTTTTTTGCGATCGATTTGGGCATGTGTATGTTATCAGGATTTCCGTAAATACATCCACAATCCAAAATTTCATTGAAAAATAGTCAGAATATTTTCCCATGGCATCAAAATGTCAAAATTTTATTTTTCAAAAGCATGAAAACTTGATTTTCGAAAATTGGGGTGCAATCAGTAACCCATATTATTATAAATTAATGATTTGTTTTTAACTGTCAAACATTTTCTCTAACTGACAAAAACAAAAAAGACAAAAAAAAACAAATTTTTGACCCTGTCAAAGAAAAGACACCATAATTATTGACAAAAATATTGACATGAATACTATTAATCCCATGCTTCCTTTAGGGATGTTTCAGCTTCAAGTTAAACAATAAATTAAGTGTGCTTGTGTGCTTGTCAAATTTTCTTTTGCATAGAAAGGAGAGAGAATATTTTCTATATGTACTTTTTAAATAAAAGAGAGCTAATAAGTTTTAAGTTATTTATTTAGAATTTTTTTTGTTTAGTATTTAATCCTGTGTATTTTTGAATGTTTAATATATAATTTTACATTGAAAGAAAAACGCCGTACTAAATTCAAATTTTATATACTTACTTTGAGTATGACTCGTACTCAAAATTTTAAGTACAAATAACAATAAAATGTAATTTAATCAAGTAGAAACTGGATTACTTTAAATAACCAATCCTGAAGTTCTTAAAATGACTACAACATCCTTTAATCACGTGAAAAATCTTGAATCAACCAAAAAAATTCTTAAACTAAATTAAGCATTTAAATCCGTCAGTACTTTAATCAATCTTGCTGTACTTGATTTTAGTAAATCTGGGATTACAGTACTTTTAACACCGCTTGGTATTGATTTAAGTACGGATGGATTGATTTCTTTTTTTGAGAGTAGAATATGGCCGATTGCGGGTGCCATAGAAAATACTAGTAATATTAAATCTTTGTAAAGGTTTGTAAAGGATTTGGGAATAACATGTTGACTTTTTAGTTAATAAAGATCATTTAAAAAAACCGATTTAGTACTTTTACTCTCTAATTCCTTTTTTTTTAAAGAGAAAAAATCCTTTTACCATCATTGATTATTTACTTTGCAGTTACTTAAAAGCAACAGCTCATTTTCAGTTTCAGTAAATAAAGTATTATTTATCACGACAACCTTCACTGATCCAAGACTTAAGTCATATCATTTGAAAATAGTAAGGATATTATCACATTTAGGATAAAATCAAACATTTCCGCATCTACCTAGTTTAAATTCGAAACGTAATAGATAAGATGTAACTAAAGATTCGGTTAACCAGTGAAGTGTATTTATGAGAGATATGATGACTTTACGCATGCACACTAGTGAAAGAAGTAGTGAAGATGACTTTTCTCTTCTTAATTTCCAATATCCTGTTCATTCTTTATTTTAAAAAACTGTCATGGAATATTAAGTGGTAAAATTGGTGGCAAATAACTGCGAACATCTACTGGAATTTATATAAGAAATAAATAATGTAGCAATCCAATATTTAGCCACACCACCGCCAAGTATCGGAAGAGCAAATATTTATTGGTGCGACGGCTATCAACACACGGCGTGCCAATAGTTCTGAAGTAGGAAAAAGCCTTACCGCCATTAACACAAATATTTTAAAAATATTTCATTTATTGTTAAAGGCTCTTAGAACCCCTTGTCCTTTTTATGTTCAACATTCTTCTGATGAAGTTTGATTATTAATTTAGTATGATATGAGGAAAACCAATTTTACTTATTTAATTTTAGTTTTAAAGAAAGTTTAATAGAGCAATATATCGTCATATGATTTCAATAAAGGCTTAGTTACAAAAAATTCAAAAATGACTTCTTGGTAGATTTCGATCCCCCATATCAAAATGCATGTCCCTGGAAAATTTTATTTATTAAAATTGTACTAATTCGTCAATAAGAAATAAGCTTAAACTAAAAAAATGTTGAAAAATGTTGCTTAAATTTTCATATTAGAGAGTTTTTTGGTTGTCCTCTAAAATTTTTTTGGGCTTTTACGAATTCATATGACCATAAAGATGAATATAAAACAATATTTTTCTTCTTGTATGCTTCTCTCATATTTAATTGGGTAAAATATTTGATATATTTTTTTAATTTTTGGTATCCACCTGAAAAGTGGTGAAAACAAACATGGACAAAGATGGTGTGGAGACCGACGAAACAGTAGGATCCGTTCTGCTAGTGTATTGACCTTCTTCTTATTCCTTTCTTAAGAAAAATAATAATATTAAAAAAATATCAATTGCTCTTTACAAATTAAGTCCTCGAATTCGTAACCGAATAATAACCTTCAATTAAATCAATATTACACATATTTATAATTATATTATTTCTTATCAATAATTTCTTATTTTGTTTGTATTTACCAAATATTTATACGAATAAGAATACAAGTATTAAAAATATGTGAATTTTTGCGATTACAAATACGAGCATTCGTTACATCACTAGCACGTGTGTATTTCCCCATAAAAGTGTGTGTAAACACACCGCTGTGTGCGTTTGTGCTTTCGCTGCTTTTTCGTTGAAAAATACCAATAATCGCTCGACTGAATTCTGTTGCCTTTGTTCTGTACATTTCACCTGAAGAGTACTAGGTAAATAAAGTTTTAGCGTAAACAAAAAAAACACACGAGTATATAAAAGATTTTATTAAAATTTTGCAAATTAACTTATTCAAAAAAGTTCAATGGTTTTCAGAATTTTGTTATTTCTGCAGTAAAGTGTTTCTATTTGCAAGTATCTTGTATAATATAATTTTTGTTTTGGCCAATTCACGCACAACATAAGCTTTACTATGCATATTAAATTGTTAAAGTTTTTATAAAAATTAGTTCATTGAAAATCTTTTGACTAACTATAAATAAAATCAAAAAATTATTTTATTAAACAATTTAGGCTTCTTTTGGTATGCTTTGAATTTTATTTTAAAATTAGATAATTTTCGCATCGATTTTGATCTAATGTCCTTATCAAGTCTCTCATCTAATAAACTCCAATTCTGGTGGACAGGTAAATAATTTCACTGTTTTGTATGTAATATTTAACTATATGAGGCATCTTTGCATATTCTAGATTTAAATCAGGCTCAACCTTAAAAAACATTGCAAGATACAAACATTAAATTGTACTGAAGTATTGTTTAATAATATTTGCTTAAAATTAAAGTTTTAAATGAGTTCACCTCAAATCAACCAAGGAAATTAGTAAAATGAACCATAACATCTCTGCTTTAAATCAAAGTTGGCAAGGCCTTTATTAATTATGAAACAGTAGCTGATTTATGTATTTGCATACATACTATGTATAATATTCGACTTTTAGCTGGGTTGGTTATGAAGTTATGATGTCATCAAATGTATGAGATTAGGACCCTAATTGCCCAATCCAGGCCACCAAACTTATAATAATATGAAAAAATAATATATCATACCTCTGAGATTTTTTTAAGAGAACTAGAAACTCAGGCAATTAATATCTACCCATTACTTGATATGTTGCCTCCTTTGGAAAAAGAATAGTAGCGATGACAGATGGTAAACTGAAAAAGCTTTGTAAATTGTATTGCATTTCTACAAGGGTCAAGTAGGCGCATTAATTTTTTTAAGACATCTCATTACTTAAACGATGATTTGGGTAAAATACCGAATGATGGAGTGTAGTGACGTGCAGTGGATACGTCTTCGTCACTGAAATATTCAAACAACGACTAGCACAATACAACATTGTACAACTGGAAAATGCATGATGTTGATGGTTTTCCTAAAACTGGACGCAAGAAATAGGTTCTAAATCTAAGAAACTTGAGTTTACTTACCCAGTTGCATAAGTCTCATAAAGTACATAAACTACAGAGTTCAACAATATATCCTTTGCAAGGCACATCTTAAAAAAGGTAAGTTTATATTGATGATTTTTATGGAAATTGCTAAAATTTGAGTATTTTAAATTTTCAATCGCACTATTTCCCATAATCAATATTTTACCTACATATGTAGTCGTAGTAAAAGATTAACACTTTTATTGAAAACAAACTGAAATTGATTATTGAGAGGTATAGCTTGTTCCTATGCGCATTTCACTGTTGCTAATGCAGATCATCAGGGAACTTTACCCATATATTTCTTATAACAACTGGAGATATTATATTAAACTTTCATGAAAGCAAATGAAAACTTTAAACAATGTCAAAGTATTAACAAGAACTCAATAATCAAACAATTGTTTTTGTTTTCTTACTTTGTTTTGGGGACCTATAAAATAATGCATGACTTTGGGCAAAACTGGGAGACACCGGTCCTCTTTGTTTGGTCTTTTATCACGTCCGCATATGGCTATTTTTCCATGACTTAAAAAATTACACACATTGTAATTTGACCTCGAATCGTTTACAGTCTGTTAGCTAAAAGCGTTTACATTTTTTATAAACCACTTTTTCATGGATATTTTTAGTGTTGTTGATTGGAATATGGAGTCTTATTTGAACTGTGACATTAAATATTTATGTAAAGGTTTGCTCACGATCCGCACTATCCACAGTGAAATGCGTATAGGATGACTCCTTAACTAACCACTTAAATAAATAAAAAAATATAACATTTCATTGACAAAGTAAATTATAAAATTATAAAAATATAAGATTGTAAAATATTATTTATTTGTTTTTGTACTAACGATATAAAAATTGTGTATACAAAACAGTGGATTGAGGGTCAGTAAAATATTTTATTATCACGGATATACATTGCAGTAAAATAATTTCTATTTAAGATTCACGTGCACGTCTGGATTATTTTGTATGAATTAGTAATAATAGGTTTTGTAATTTTGAACAGATTAAATAAATCTGCGAAATATTTGAGTTTAAATTAAATCAACGAAAAAATGTATCCGTTGAATAATCAGCAACCATAAATACGAGAATTTGGTAGTAGCAAAGCAAAGTAATCGCCACAACATTTTTCACATCCACAGAAATATAATTAAAAGTCTAAAGCAGAAGTTGTAATACATTTGTTGTGAATATTGACAAAAATTTGTGAATAGCAGTTATTTATCTATTTTATTATAATTTAAATATTAATGTACTATATAAAGCTTTTATGTACAAAATATTTTCTAACTCTATCAAACAAACATTTAAACTTATACCTTTAAATCATTAATGTGTAACAAACCAGTAAATTCAACGAAATACTAATACAGCAACAAAAACTATTTTGGATTTTTTAGTCAAGCATCAACTCAAACACTAACTCGTTTCAATTTCAATCATTTGTTTGGCTTTATTTATTTTCATTTTTCACTTATTGAAAACTTTTTTCACGGCAATTGTAATCTTTTTTCAAATGTGATGCAAATTTTATAATTGAAAATAGATCAGATATAATTGATAAACCTTATTTAAGTTAACAGTGAAGGCTGTCGCAAAATCCAATGTAGTCAGAATTGGATTTGAAAAGAACAACAAAAAATACTACTGTGTAATGAATTTCAATGTTATTGGTTTTATGTTCAATTCAAAATTACGGTCTGTTTTGAAAATAAAACTGATAACATTGAAATTCATCACACAAAAATATTTTTTGACATCTTTTCAAATCCAATTTCGATTATATTGGATTCTATGACAACCCTTAATAATTCCGTTTTCTGCCTTATTGTCCAATTATAATTTGTCGCGTACGACCGTTATAAAGATTTGCCCCTTACTGCCATAAGTCAACCACTTTGTCAACCATACGGGGATTTATAAAGCTATAATTAACGTGTTTCATAAAGCGTCTTCCAATAAGATGTTTCATTTTAATATGTAAAAGAAGTTGCTTTGAAGTGACCCAAAAATGCTTTAATTTTGCCAACTGTGCCCTCGAAATTTTTACCATTTTTTGTAGTGATTTATAATAATTTAATTGCATTGTTGATGCGTATATCCCTCCGTTTTCATTCATGACGTAGCTCCTGTCATCTGTCAAGTGGTTTCTGGTTGAGTTTTGACAACTGTTGAAACGGCGCGCTGTTGAAAATTAAACGTCTTATTGGAACACCAAATATTACAAAAAGTATTACATCAAGAATTTGGAAACGTTTACACGATATGGATTAATATCTCATATAATAAACTGAATATCTTAATTTTATTCATTAATGCTTTTCACTGGCAAAACTTTTTAAACTTTGCAGACCATCTTCATATAAGTGTTTTAGATTCAGAGCCAGAGTACCTATCACTTAGTCATGTCAACAGTTTTGTGTCAATTTCCTTCTGTCTTTATTAATGACTACGAAATGGATTACGGTACGAATGCGTAATTTAATTCTATCATACGTACAGATGTTTCTTTATTTCCTTATTTCTTTGATATAAAGTCTTGTTGTTCGTCTATTCAATTTACAAAACAGCAAATCTGATGATTTACTATTGTTTCATTGAGTTAAAATTTATATTGTTGCATCCGCATTTATTGCCATTCGATTCATTCAGGTTTCTTGAAGAGTATTTTCCCCCATTTCCACTTAAAAACACGTACTGAATGTAATTTATCGTTAACCACTTCCTACTGTTTAGTGTAAATGAATTACCTCCGGTCTATTGCTCAATGAGACTTCTCACCCTCATAATTTATATAAATTTTTTATGTTTTTTTTTCCATTTATAATATAGTTAAGTGCGAAAAAGTGTTTTGCGAAGCCATAAAAGGAAAACTAATTAATTTATAGAACATAAGAAACAAAAGATTTGTAATTTATTTAAGCGATACTCTTTGTGGTAAATGAAATCAAATTGTACACTTGACAATTTCGAAAATTAATACAGGAAGTTTAAATTAAGCTAAATCAGCAACAAAATGACAAAAATATACGAACAAAAATGTTCGTTTGAAACAGCTTTGCGAGTTTTTTCGAATAGGGTTAAAAATAAAATTTTACTTTGAATTAAATCCGTCATTCAGTGAAAGCAAATCTTACCCAAACTAGAAAAAAGTTTTGGTCTAATCAGGCGCTTAAATATGAAGTCAGCTTCAGAGAGAAAACACTCAGCATCTGGCTTCATAATTACGTCGCAGACACTGAGTCGCTACTTGAAATTGCGAGATCCTCGTGCGCCAGTGTGCTTTATTTTCTAAATTCTTGCTACACCATGGAATAGCAAGCTAGCTCTGCAATATCACCTTGTTCAAAGTACAGGGTGGTGAAAAATTCCTCCACAATATCCATTGTGGCTCCTTGCCTTCTGCTATGTGTGCGATTACACCCCTCTTGTTGAGCACATGCTCATCAAGCCGATTTGATTTAATTCCTGATGCTTATTAAATATCAATTATTTCTTTTTTCTCCAAAGTGAAAAAAAGCATAGTAAATTTGCTTTTTGAAGAAAATTGAGCCTTTCTGCTATAAAGCCACAAACTGATGCTTTTGAGGCAGCCAATCACTTTTCTTTGTATATGTATGTCGGGCTTTCTTAGTACACCAGTTGCTATAGATGGAAATTTATCACTTAAGAGATATTACTTTTCTTATTGATCTTCCAGTAACATTTGCCATTCATATTCTTCCAGTGAAGGGCCAAAACTATCGAAAATTAGGTCTGTGAGGGGCAACTTGAAAAAATCACTTCTAATCATCATCTTCTAAGAATCACTGAGTGGGATCATACAACTGAAATCGATTTTTATACTCGAAAGACCCACTGTCAAATTCCATCGCACGCAAGTATGACCAAAACCACTACTCCATCCTTAAGTATCGATGGCTTTTACATGATGACATGATAACATTAAAAAATTTAAATTTCTTAATGTTCTTGGCATAAAAATACTGTGTGATATCCAATAGAATGAACTTATTTTTAAGTCGCAAAAGAATCATTCCAGTACCTCGGTTTCTTAAGACAATGTAAGAACTACTTCAGCTCATCAGATCGGCTTACTGTTTAAGCCATCTATATTCGATGCAAAATGGAATACAATTCTAATGTATAGTCCGCTACTTTAAAGTCGGTTTTGAAGTTACTCAAGGACGTTGAGTTGAGGGTAGGCAGCCGTGTTGATTCATATTGATTATTACAATGACATCTCATCTGATGAGATCATGGAATTTGTATCCTAAGACCGCTCGTTTTTTGCAAGTAAAACATTTATCATTAAAGGTCAATTGTGGTCGATACGGCCACACTCACAGCCAATTGCACGGCAGGTTACACAGAGAGAATTAATTTTTACCCGAACCCTTCGTTTGTTTAATACATCTCCTACAAAGGTCTTCTCCGTCACTTTCAGTCTGAAGAAATTCAAATCGAATGTACAAAAAACTCCACTCCCTCTATTCATATTCCCTTATCGAATTTTTCTAGTTCGGACATGGTTTTTCTAAATTTAGTCCGCACACATGTACTGAGTGTCCCTGTGACTTGTTATTGAAAAAGAAATGTGACTGGCTGGGTATAGTCTATAATTTTAGTCTGCCATTCGGGAAACATTTCCTTGTTGTTTCGTTTTGAAATTTACGTGAACCGCAATTCCACATATCTTAACTATTTTACTTATTGGTATTGCAATGCGGAATAAAATCATAGTTAACATCATAATGGAATGCAGCAAGATTTAGCTCAGCATATATAGTTTGTCTAAGTGTTTATGTTCCTCTACTTTCCTTTTCAACTCTTTCTGTGTATTCTGCGACTGAGTTATACGTAGACATTCTCTTACGATCCGTGCAATATGTTGTTCTTGTGATTCTGATGCTCGCTTAGGAGCCATATTTATCAGGGAAACGTTTCTCGATTAACGTTTTATAAGCTTTGTCATTTACTCGAACAGGGGATTAAAACACTTTATATATGAAACGAAAAAAATTAAATTCTCTTAACGAAATCGGAGGGCAAATTGCGGCATTCGATATCGAACGAAATTTCCATATAAATTCAAAAAAATTTTGCATTGGATTTCGTTCGATATTGAATGCTGTAATTTATGACCTGTTTATTTTTACTTATGTGGAGTTAAGTATATTGATGATTCTAAATTTCTTTTCTTTTTTGGATTCAAATATTTTGAATTATGCACCGTTTTTCGTTTACTTCCACATTAGTTTAAATTTATGTTGAGTAGTAAAAACCGTATCAAATAACCATAGAAATAAGTAGGACAGCAAAATGCTTATCTGCGTCTTAACTGTCTTCTTTTCAATTTAAGTCTATTCATGTCTTGATTACCGTCAAAGAGACTAAGATAGGGCTCTTTGCTTTGCTTTGAATTTCATCAAAATCGATTTGAAAGTATCCCCTTTTCTAGTCCTAGTTAACCCTAATCAAGTTAGGAAAAACTTATAACAAATCCAGTCAGAATGTGTGACATGCAAAGAGTTTTCGTATTAATTTTGTAAGCTTGTTTTTATTTTATTAATTTTTTTATGTCATTTACATAAATTAAATATTTTTTTTATTTTTTCACATTTTAGACAGATTAGAACTTTTGAACAATGCTCGTTGCAAGAGTTTTTGTGGCAAATACTGCAAGACTGCTCATACATTCTGCATTTCTTCGTTGGGCAGATATAACATCTAAGTTGAATATTTGTCTGCCTTGGGTGGTCTGAGAGTTCGCCCTATTTTGGAATGGCATGAATAATCGACAAATTAATTTTATATAACTTTAAAAGACTACGGCGTTTTATATTTGGAACAAGAAATTCCATATGTGCCTGCTATACACATCATAACTTGATTAGAAACATTTTTTATTAAAACGAAATAGAAAAGAAACAAAAATTAGTTTTTGACTTAAAACTTGAAAATTGTAAACAACTGAATATAAAAATTCAATAAAGCAGTAAGAACTAAAATCCATTTTTGAGTTAGTTAGAACATTGCAAAGTGAAAAATGAGTCAGGAAGGTAGAAATTGTCGCTTAACCCTCCTGGTCCTAACTTTTCAAATATTCATAATTCCATCGTGATCATGCCAACAAACGATCATTATTTTCTATATAAGTATTAGAATATAGTAAATATCAAACATCTAAAAAAATTTTTGTTTTTTGTTACCTTTTTAACGATGTACTACTACTAAGCTGTCTAACTTAAACACTCTTAAAGATATTGGTAATTATGTTAGTAAGCTCAACCGTTGCACAATGGTCGGAAATCATATATTTTTGGAAACAATTAATAACTTATTTTTGGAAGTAGCTAGAGACACTAATTTTTGTACAGATGTAGAGTTCAGAAATATAAGTTTACCCGTAAAAAATATACCGAGTGGGATGAACCCCACACCACATTCACCAGCGAAAAAAACAAACTTGTCGAAATCTTGGAAATACTTTGAAATATAATAAAATAGGTCAGATTGAGTAAGAAAGATAAAATTTATTAAACTACCTGTGGAAGTAACACCCTAAAGCATACATCAATCTATGAAAAAAATCTTAATATCTTCAAAATTTTAAAACAATTTTTATTAATTTTATTTTTTTTAATATTTCAATACAACAAAGAATCAAAATGATTTATTATAATATTTAAGAAGGTCTACAATTCACATTCCTCATCATCAAAGCATTGATATCAATAACTTATTTGGCAGCGGTAAATAAATGCGTCTATGTTTGTGGTAGATATAATCGAATAATATTAGTGGATCTGACGTATCCATCAGTATTGTTATTAATGCGGCTACTTTTTCTTGCATGATGTATTCTATCGTACTTGTAAAAATTATGGCTTGACTCTGCAGAACTACTGAGCTTGCAGTTATATCTGCTGAATGAGTAAGTACTTTGTGTACCATCGCAGTCGTTTGTAACCAATAATATTTTGTTTGGATAATTGAAGTCGCTTCGAAGCAAAAATTGTGGAATTTCTCGATGTTTATCAGAAGTTGACATGATAGTGTTACAATACCAACAATTTTCGAAAAAGCACTATGATGTTCAAAAGTACAACGAGCCATGTTGCTGTCGTTGGATCTTCCAAAACTTCCAATATTCGGTAGATCTACTCGCAGGCCAAGTTTTTCCCAAACTGCCCTTTGTATATTTTATTTTTTGTCTAGAGTTCTTAACTGCCAAGTCTTAAGATCGCATTTATAACCCGCCTGAAGAATAAACTTGAAAAATCGAATCCAGCAGTGAAGGTTGCTTACTCCATATCTAAAACCGTCTTTTAAATAAAATTACTTGTTGCTTTCGTTTTTCGCTATCTTTTTTATCCATATTTCACGTAGTTCAGGATTTTTAAAAATGACTTGCCCTGCAAAACAATCTATTTCACAGAAATCGCAAAGAAGCGCAAGTGTTTGTTAATAGAATAAACTCTAAAGACATCATTCATGCTATTTAAAAAAAAATAAGCGTGGACAAATTAAGAAAAACGTCTAAGATATTTTTTTATGTTGTCGGCTCTAATTGAAATTATTTAAATAATATAAAACATTTTTGATTATGTGATCAAAAACATTAAATACTTACCAACACCATTATTGGAATTTTTTTAATTATGATTTGTGAATTAACTTAATTTTTTGATTTATTGCATTCAATTTTGTCATTTGTAAGACCAATATTGTTGGCATAAACGAGAAATATTACGTATACAGGTTCATACTTCTGATTCTAGTCGAAAAATATACGAAGTGGTGAAATAAATAAATCGCCCGACTTTCGCGGTAAAGATTGGTACAGTTACACAGAGAAAATAAACACTTGCCATTGAAAAAACAAAGTTTTATTCAAATATTCTTTTTATTAGTTATAGTCTATTCGTATATTTGCACTCTTAATGAAACGCATTCAAAAGCATATTTCCAACGAAAACTTTTAATGGCATTTAAATGTTTCGAAAGAAACTGAAAACTTTTGCGAGAAGCAAAATGTTTTGAAATTTTCTTTATCTATTTTATATTTAAGTTACAAAAGTATAACCAACTTCTTTTTTGCTTTTACTACATTTATTGTTTTTGGAATTTGTAAGTTTTTCTGCACAATCAACTTTGCTGCTGCTCTGTAAATACATAGTAAAACGAACTACACAAAATTATATTGTAAACTTATTTATATTATTTGCATGCATGGAATAACAACTACTTAGCACTTATGATACAGTTACCAACTACGAAAGTTTTCTGTTGCTTTAATAATAAAAGAAATAATCAAAACACTCGTTTTGCAATAGCACAGATAAAAAATACAAGCACTAGTTATTGATTTTCATGAAAATGCAACAAAACAAACAATTTTTTGTTTGTTTTTAACATTTCTATGGATAGTTGAGCTTTAGTGCTCTGTTAAATTTTACTTAAAAAGTTTGTGATAAATTGTGAATTAAATTAAACATTTATTTTCTTATTCTTTTTAAATGTGCTTAAGAAATCAAGTTCTCTCATTACTATGTGTTTTCGCAGGTTCTTTTATTATTATATATTTGGATGAATTTTGGCTGAAGTTGCCGCAGGATGGGCAGGGAACTGCATTTTTATTTTGAATAAACAAAACTAATCCAACAAAAGTAAAATATTAAAGAACTATAAGGCATAGAATGTTTTCCCAATAACAATAATGATAACCAAGATAATAATTTGTAAAAGTAAAATATAGGCCGTAGCATTTTCTCTGTAATTGTCATCACTATTACAAATTTCTTAGCATAAGTTACAGAACTGAAAGGATTACAGTGTTAGAAATTTTTATTAGGTCCTTCTTATCAATAAAGATTACTGCGTAAAAAATAAGCAGGAACTGTTCTGCTACACAGTTTTCTCAAATTAATGTCAAAGTAGTAGACTTCTGAATGGGTGGCGCCATAACATAATAAGTAACAGTTTTTGACTTCAATACTGAAATTAGCATTCATCTAAATTTCTTTACTTGAATAAGTTATTACTTTTTACAAGTTATCAACTTTGTTGTTTTTCATTATTTAAATAAAGTATAATTTCCTCAAATAGTAATTAATATTTCCTCTTTCTTGATTGCATGTCTCAAAGAATAATATATAATAAATATATATAAACCCCAAATGAAAACCTTTACATAAAATAAATTACGGAAAATATACCGGGTGGTCAAAATTCAAGTATCTTGTACAGTGATAGATTTTTTATTTCCCGACTATTGACTATATCTCAGTACAATACTTTTGCGGGTCAAAATGACTCGTTTAACGCTTAAACAACATTGGGAATTATAAAAAATTTATTCAAGGACACCGAACTTGGCCGAAAAAAAAAATAAAAAATCAAATTCTTCCTGGTGCCGTTAAAGACCGATGCTATGTGAATAATCCAGAAACGTTCCGTACCTTTAAAACTCAGATCGGCTGAGACATTCGTGCGATAGAACCTAAAGCCTTCAACAAAGACTTAGAAAACTGGACTAACTGGATAAAACACTACAAACCCAGCCACGACAGTCACATGAATGAAATCGGGTTCCATAAATTTAAGGAGGTTATTTTTTTAATAAGAATTTATGCTTCAATTTTATTTAAAATTAATTTAAACGATTTTAATAAAAAAATATTTATTTATTAACTTCTAAAAAGTAATAAACTTTCACTAATTTTATGTATATTAGGTTTGGTTATCACAATTCTATTATTTTAATTATGTTTTTATGCGAGTAGCTTTGATAATTTAGTTTCAGCTTTTTGTATTTTTATTGAAAGTTCTCAAGTTCAAGTCTGAGTTTTTCCATTTAATTTTTTTTTAATTCATTACTTTGTTAAATTAAATAAAGAATGTCTGATTGGCTTAATTAACAAAAATATAAGTTAGAATAATATCAGGGCAAGAATTCGAATATATCGTTAAATTAAGAATTGAACTATTTTCTACAAATTTCGCAGGAAAATTTTGAAACTTTGGTGTAATGATTTGTTGACACTACAAAGTCATTTAACATTTTTTTTCTGTAATTGGAGCAAATACAATTGTGACTGTCATACTTCTATTTTATTAAAAAGGCCATAATAGTAATAAAATTTATAAAATTTTAATGTTCTTTGTTCAATTTTACCACTTTTGACGGTGGATACTAGTGACTAGGAATATCAACTATTTAACCGTTTACTATTAATTCGTTTTTATAAGTTAAATCAATTTCGATTAGTACGAGTGGCTGCTAAGATCAAGCTGTTTTCCCATTAATGATAACTTGGATTTATCCAAAAAAAAATCTTAAATTATAAGAAATGGGTTAACTGGGATTTGAACTTGTGCCAAACAATTCCAATCAATACAAACCAAATATAAATTCGGCTAATAACTTGCAAAAATTAATTACTTTTTATTTTTATTTAAAATTTGGTTTTACTGTGAGTAGTTTGATAATTTTGTTAAATCTTTTGTACTTCACAACCCTTAAGAACAACTTTTAATTAAATAACTTTTAAGAAAAAATCTCTTGGTAATATAATTTTCGATAGTAACACACTTTAACTGACAGACTTTATTTTTTAATTCGCTGGTTGTCTTAGTTGACTTTGTATTCTGGTCGATGACCACTTTGCTTAATATTATTTATACAGTAAAAGTTTTACATAGTAATATTTAGTTTTTCTAATAAAATTAATTTTATTTAATTATTACAATTTATTTGAACCATCCTGTATACTACCTCATATTATCTCTGCTAACAATTATACTCATTTTGCTATCCGTAAAACTTGTGATGATGTGTAAACATGGCATATACATAAGTATGTGCATGTAAGATAGGAAAAACTGAATGCCAGTTATTTATTACATTTAAAAAAATGCGTTTCTAACTTCCTTTTTCTATTTTTTTATATTTTCTTTATATGACTAACTAAGGAGCCAAAGTAACGTCTATGTACAAATAATGATTTATGAGAGAAGAAAAATGTGGTGTTAGTGTTGCACACGCATTCTTTCTTACTTAATCACAATACACATACATATATTAATCTTTCTATATTACTTCTATATTGCTGGAGCACTACCTTTTCCGCATTTCCTATCCCACTACATACACATTTATGTTGTTTAATATTCAGTTCATTTTCATTTACTTTTAAAGTACTGTGTTTCCTTAAAGTTTTATTTATGCCATTTAAAACTGTTGTTTCTGCTTCTGTTTAGAATTAATTATAAGTTTTCTTCAATTAATATGTTTCTGAAGAAATATGTAGGTGTGATTAATGGTCATGTTTATTTAGTGGGTAAAAAGAAAAAGAAGTTAAAACAAAGTAGAACTAAACGATATATATGAATGCAAATAATAATATCATTATTAAACCATTTATGACGAATACTTTAATTTACTTGAGATAAATAATTAACGTAACTGGTAACTTTAAAATTTAACAACAACGTAACTTCTAAAGGGCCTTTCACACTTTGCATTAAGAATTATCGAAAACTGTAATAATACGTGCAAGTGAAAGTGAAAGCACCATAATATTAAAATGACAAATAATACGATAATATATACCATAAGACTTTTCCATTTTAGAAATTTTTCTAAACGATAGAATTTTTCATTTGGTCAGTGGTGAATTTTCATAAAAGAAGTTGAACAGTCGATTGTTTCGCCGCCGATTGCGTGCCGTCTCTGGTGCGTTTTTTATTATATACAGGCTCAAAATTTTTAATGTGTATCATACCATGTCTCAAAATCAATGGCATTTTGTGTTATTTAATGTTGTGCTTTGATATATAGTATACATATTCATTAACTGCTAAACATTTTAAAAGGCCGCCACGTTTGCCGGCTACATGAAATTGCTCAGCCGCCGCTTATTTTTTACTCATATTTTTAATTTTACTTTGAGATCTGATAGTGTGAAAACAAAATGTAATGATACGTTAAATTTTTTGACAAACCACAACAAATCTCGTTAGATGAACATACTCAAACAATAAAAAAACATGATTTTATAGAATGGTTTTGTCAGGAAAACTTTTACACATCTAGCTTTTTTTTACAAATGGCGAATCTAACAATATTACAATATTTCACGGAAGTACACCAGACAACCAGGCGGGACAGTAAAACTTTTTACAGAAAATAAAAAAACAAGCGACAAAGGAACTAAAAGCTTAAAGACACTCGGAGGGACATAGCTACAATTACCAGAATTCTGAGTAGACAGAGACATATAAAGAAAGTTATAACCTCTATTGTAATTATAATTATAATTATTATAATATAATTTTAAAAAATTTTGGCAATTTTAGCACGTTATATAAGTATATTATCACAAAATTATGTTTCTTCAAATGACATGGACAAATTACACTGGTCTGCAACAAAATTCTCCTTCATAAAATAATAACATAAATATGAAGATTTTGATTCTCTAAATGTGTTTCCGTTGGCTGATTTTTTCTATTATGTCTAGATTTTGTGATATAATATTTTTAGGTTTTTTTACTAATAGACTTTATACATACAAAAAGGATTTTAGAGAGTCGTAAGAGAAGGAAGGAAAATATCGAAAGTGAATTTCATGGTAGAATGTATGCGCTTGCGCAGTAGACGTTGTGACTTTACAGTAGTTAGTTGAAAACTTCTCTTGTAATTGTTTACGTTCTATAACAAATATTTTGGCAAGTTTTGCAAGTTAAGTATTTTAAGACTAGTTTATGTATTTTGCTAAGACAGTTGAAGCTTTCAATTCGACGTTAAACAAAGCTAAAAAGAAGAGCTTGAATGGCGTTTGTAAATGTGTGCTATGACTTTCTTTGTAATACACAAGCTGTCAACTACCAACAAATCACTCAAGAGCTTCTTTATAAATAAAGCTTATAAATCTTTAGGTTGCAATATCATCCGGACATTATGCTCACTGAAAGACACTACAATGAAAAATGGTCAGCAGCATTGCTTGCTGATTTCTCTTAGACGATTCGCTGATTAACTCCAGTGGAAACGATGAAAAGAAAAAGAACTACAAAATAATTAGAATAATTTCACCATAATGAAATAAATTTACTGATACTTTTATAACTTGTGATTGCACAATAAGCAATTTTCACTGTAAAACTTAATATTTACTTTGATAATATCGTTGTTCTTTAATGGAATTGTTAAAATATTTGGTAATCTCTGTGATGTATTCATTTGCATCTTAAATGCCGCGTTTAGAGCAACAAACATACTGTTATCATGCATGAAAACAATGAGAAGGAAAAACACATTTTTTTGCAGACCAGTGTACACAAAATTTCAAAAATTAAAGCATTACAAGTATATACCTATAATAATAAATAATCTGGTACGAATAGTTTTACTACAAAGCACACAAAAAAGCATGAATCTGATAAATAGTCCACCAATAATAATTAAGTCGCATGTGACCGGATCAAAAATAAATATTCCAACTAAAAGCTCACTTTAATCGTATTCAGAGAAGCTGGTCGAGCTACATTTGAGGTCAGAATTTATTCTTCATACGGGTAACGTGATCCTTAAGCATTTGATAGGTTAGGTCTCACTTGCGTGCGTCAGTTCGGTCCCGTTGTGATATCCTAGAGCGAGTAAGACAAGAAATTATATCTGCACCGCCGCCTTTTCAAACCACCCGGTTTTTTACAAAGGCGGATAGTTTAGTAGCCCAATACCTGCTAGTTTATCTAGACCTGACAAAGTATCAGAGCCGAGTATCTTTCTTCTTACGCATACTAGCGCAGGTCATTGACATAGAAGATGAAACACAGTCTCCTTTTCCTCTTCATCGTTACAGCTCCTGCAATAGTCGTTGTAACTAAGACCCATTTTTCTAGCATATGTCCCTATGTTCCAGTGCCTAGTTAGCACTGCTACTAAGAGTTGCATCCTACCTTTCTTGAACCTGAGAAGATCACGTCCTGCTCAGGTCGTACTGGGACCACGTTGATCTAGCCACTTGGCAGGTACTTTCGTGTTCCCACCTGTGTTGAGCAAGCCGATACGATTCGCGCTGAATCAACAACTTACATTCTGCCAGAGGAATGCCAGTGAAGTGGCATGTCATTGAGTTGTCCAATGTCATAACCTGTTTAGCAATATCATCCGCAACGCAGTTACCAGGGCAGTCAGCGTGTCCTGGAGTCCAGATTAGTGTAACTCTTGAATGTATCGCTGTCACATCAAGAGATACCTGGTATTCAACAACCGCGAGGAATGTAGAGTAGACACCATTTATGATGGCGATGGCCGCCTTACTATCAGTAAATAGATAGATATCCTTAGAGATCCAATAATACCTAAGCGATCTTACCGCCCGCGTGATAGCAGAGACTTCAGCTTGCAGGACACTACAGTCATCCTGAAGTCTAAATGGAACCTTTACATTGAAGTTTTCCACATAGAAACCCCTGCTGAACCTGTCCCCTTCTTAGAGCCGTCAGTAAAAACTTCAACCGATTCTTCGAGGGGATAGGGTGTGACCCGCTGCTCCCTAGCAGGAACAAGTGTGTGAAATAGCGCACCAAAGTAAGTTTTTGGTGTACAGTAATTAATGAAACTATGGATACTCCGATGTTGTCTAAGAATCCTGGCATGCCCATAGTCTGTTCTTGTCCATAGGCAGGCAGCGTTCAATCTGATCACCGACAAGAGAGCCAGTTGTCTGACCAATATGTCCACCGGAAGCCATTTCAACATAGTGAAGAGTGCTTTCGTCGGGGTTGATCTGAGCGCCCCTGCAATAAGGATTGCTGCTAGCCCAAATACTTTTGCAAGTGTTCTGCGATGAGAGTTTGTCTCTACAGCAGCCAACCAAATTAATACACCATAAAATAGAATGGGCTTGACTACCGCATCAAAGATCCAGTTGATACTCTTGGGGTTATACACCAGTTGTGACCAACCGCTCTTTTACACGTGTATATACCTACGAGTGCATTTCCCTGGACTGGATATATAGGTTCCATGGCAGCCTGCTATCAAGGATTATTCCCAGATATTTAGCGTACTTCGAGACTTTTAAAGTTGTCCCATTGAGTTTAGGTGGCACAAAGCTTTCGACCTTGTACCTCCTAGTAAAAAGTACCAATTCAGTTTTGCTAAGGAGGGCCAGTGCGGATTCAATACATTGGGATATCATGCCCAAGTGCTTGCCAGAGACCACAACTGCCACATTATCAGCGTAAGCTACAGTCTTAACCATGTTACACTCCAGACTCAGCAGTAGGAAGTTAATAGTCAGGTTCCACAGGAGAGGAGACAGAACCGCTTCTTGGGGTTTACTTCGATTGACTGTCCTGTAAACAGACGCGTTTCCGATCGAGGCATATATGACCCTTTCTGTTAACATATTTTTAACAAACCGACAGATATTAATGTCAATGCCCAATGCCATCATAGCCTCGATAATGGAATTGGGCCTAACGTAATTATAAGGGCCCTCAATGTCCATAAAGGCCACCATAGTAAATTCCTTGTGTGCTAAGGATTTTTCTATATGACCCACCAGAGAGTGAAGAGCCGTTTCTACAGACTTGCAATTAGTATGGGCATGTTGCGATGAAGAGAGAAGTTTCATAGGAATGGCCATTCTCAGGTGAATATCAATAGATCTTTCAAGTGTTTTGAGCAAGAAGTATGTTAGTCTGATTGGCCTAAAATCCTTGGGCTTGGAGTGAGATGCTTTTCTACCCTTTGGGATGAAGACGACTCTACACATAATCCATCGTATTGGTAAAAATGCTTTCTTTAAACACTCCCTGTATATAAAGGAAAGCCATGGTACAACCAAATCCGCATTTCTCTGGAGATCGGCTGGAATTATAAAATCAGACCCGGGAGATTTGAACGGATCGAAGCTGCTGATTGCCCATTTTAGTCTGTCTTCGTCAAAGGGGACAGTGACTATGCTGGGTGTCATGTATGTTTCGTCTGTGCCAGCCCCTGCTACAGGCACTGGAGCACTTCCTGGGAAGTGTGCGTCAAGTAGTGAGTCTACTGTCTCGCGACAACTCATAGTCCAAATACCACAGGATTTTTGTATGTAGCTAGGTACAACTGGTGAAGTTGCCAGTTTTTTACGCAATCGATTGGTTTCGGAGGAACCTTCCACATTGCTACAGAAGTTCATCCAAGACTTCCTTCTTGCGCTTCTTATTAGATTGTTAAATCATTTCGTTGAGATCTTGTAACTTGACCAGTCGCCTGATCGTTTGGCCCCATTGAACAGCCTACGACATTCGCTATGCGAGTGTGCAATCTCAGGTCTCCACCAAGGTGGTTTAGCCCTTCCTTTACAAACCATTGGTTTGCAGGCTTATGCATTTGATGTTTGTGTGTCTATCTTTTTTCACTCATTTCCTACTTTTTGTTTAAGATACCATGGATCACTTATTCAAGGACTCAAATAATCTCGCTTTTCCTCTAAAACCTTTTTTGCAGCATCAATAATATTTAATAGATTTTAGGCTCTTGAACAGTTTATTCGTGTTTACATTGTGTAGTTCTTTCACGAGGGCAGTCCTAATTCGTACAGTTGCAGCTAAAATCTTTTTTCTTCGACTACAGGTTCTTCGATAGACACTTTATAATTTGATTAAGAAAAATCAATTTATTTGATATATTTGTCCAATAAAATAATATATGAATTTAGATTATTTCCGTATAGTAGCAGTTTCATAAATAATGAGTTGTAAAAATACTTGGAAAGTTCTTGCAACCACTTTAAGTCTTATTTAAACCAAAACACAAACCGCTAAACTTTTTTAAATGTAATTTCATAAATTTTAATTTTCCATTTCCCACGATATGTTTACTTTGCTTTAATAACTATGAACTCGTTTATAGTTGAAAGACTAAAATGTTTCGAAATTTTTTTTATCACCGCAGCAGACATGCTGCATATAATATATCCACATGGTCGTGCATGAAGGGAAGTTTTGCTGTACAGCAGATTAAAGCAACAGTGTAAATGGAACAGCTGGGGAGTTTCAGTTGCAATGAAAAAATAAAAATAAAAATGTTTACAACAGGCAACAAGAGCATTAGTAGCAACTGTATATAAAAACAGTTTTCATTTCAACAGCAATATAAATGAAGGGGTGCATCAAAATGTGACGGCTTACTCATCGTTACTAATGCATGCAACTGGTGGTAGCAGAACCATTTATAACAAGATTTTATATGAAAAACTAACAGTTAAAGGATTTTATATGAAAAACCAAGAGTGCATGACGCAATCTTCTAAAAACATATTTGCTTCACAAGAAGGCTTGTCCTAAAAGTAAAGTAACGTTGCTAGGGAGAAAAAAGTTCTCCCATCCTGTTGCTTTCTCTTGGTTTATTATTAATAAAACTTCTCTTTCACCAAATCAATTTTAAAACGTATTTAAGCAATTAATTTTAAAAGAATAAAAAATATAAGCTATTAAATTTTTTTAAAAATTTTGGAGTGGCATTCGTTTGCTTGTGCAGCAATATGGCACTTCCTGAGATTCTGAAAAGAGAAGCAAAACAATAATATTCACCTTAACTTAAAAAAGCCTTACTCACAATCTTGTGCCTTTGAGATGGCATATCTATGCAATTGTAAACATTTTCCAGCAATCGTTTTGGATTATTTTGGAATACTTTTTTGCAAGACACGAAATTCACCCTCAACTGTGCAAAAAAGTTTTTTTTATTTATTTACATTTACACATACACATGACAGTTAAATAACTAAGTAAAAGCCTGGAACACTTTAGTAGTTTTATTGATTAATAATAACCTAAAGACTAATTATGTTTTTCAATATATTATTTAATACAGCGTAAATACTAAATTTTACATTGATGAGAAAAAAGCTTTTATATGAAAGTAATATTAATAAGTACAAATTAGATAAGGAAAAAACAGATAAATAGAAAAACAGCGAATCGAGAACTTAAATATAACTTGCATGCAATGTTGTTGTTCGATTTTAAAAAATCGAAACAAAAAATCTTTTTTTTTTGCATTAAAAATCTTTTTTTTATGTGATTTTAGTGAAAACAAATTCAGTTTAAATTTATTTTAATTAAACTAAAACAATAATGCTTTTTTGTGTACTTAAAATTAAATTGCATAAAATATTTATTGCATACACAGAAAAAAATAAAAATCGTAGTTGACTAAAAAAAAAACGCAGATCTGATTAAAAAATTTGTTAATTTCCAGCCTACAAATATTTTTGTCATATTGATAAATAAAATTGTAAGTAATTTGTCAATTTTCATTTGACTAAAATAAAATCATTTGGTAAAAAAATTTGTTGAGTGATGAATAGTTTTCCAACAATACTTTTTGTCAGCCTAACTAAAATTTTAGTCAAAGACAAAAAAATGTTGATTAAAAATTTTATCAAACCAACGATTTATTTGGTTGAATAATAAAAATATTTGATTAAATATTTTTTCAAACCAACAATTTTCTTTGTTGGGTAGTAAGAAATTTTTGACTAAAAATTTTGTCAAACCGACAATTTATTTTGTTGAGCAACAAAACAAAGTTGACTAAAATTTTTTTTGTTATTTTTATTCTCCCTGCACCCACAACTAAAAAAAGACAAAATATTTGGAAATTAAAAAACTTTTGTTTGTGGAGGTTTTTTAGCTAGTCTATAAACATGCATTTCATTGCTGCTAATGGTAAATCATCAGTAGGACTTATACCATATTTAAGAAATTTTTCAAACCCCTTATCTTATACACTACTACACTTTTAAAAAACCAATGAGAATTTAAAAAAATACAAAACACACGGTTTTTTGAAGATTTTAGATGCCAAATATGGCATTATGACGACGCGCCGATCTTAGTCTTAAATTTGAAGATTTTCATACATACATGCTATTAAAAAGCTTTGTACTCATACCGACGAGAGCACAACAGCCAATCAGATACTGCTTATTTCACATAAATAAAACCATGCAACATATGTACGAAACATGACGTACATTCTAAGAAATATTTCGTTATTCGCACCACGAAACTTGTTGTGATCACTTTTAAAAGCCATACGCAACCAATGCAGATCCACAAGGCAGTTTTATCAGCACAGCTGATTAACCTTCTCGCATGTCCAATTAGATGCAGGCAGATACACATCATTGAAGCATTACAGATTTTTATGATGTATTTACATTTTAACCGAGACTACCTGGTAATTGTGCCATGTATACAACATGGAATAGTAGGTAATAATTAAAAAAAGATAAAAGCAATTTAAAAGACAATACGTTAAAAAAGTATGATTTAAAAAATTTTAACATCAATTAATTTCAACTTACACGGCAGAACAGAAACAACGTTATTTTTCGGAAGCCACTACAGTCCCATCATCAGTGTTCGTGAGTGTTTCCATGTACCAGCCACTTTTTAGGTTTCTCGGTTGCATGTGATTCCAAATTTGTATTTATAAAAATTATGACTCGAAAAACGATACGAGAGTTTTTTTTATTATGGAGGGTATTATTAATAGTTTTGAAGCAAACACAACTTTACTACTATCAATAATAAAATTTTACCATCGCTAATTAACGCTAAGTTAACCCATTGCTACACGTTGTTTTTATCTCATGTACCATTTTTCTTTCTAATTTTTGTTTTTACTTAAGTAATGAAGCATTTTTGCTTCACACGATTTTGGATAATCGTATTGGCAATTGAAGAATTTTCCCACAATATTTTCCGTTTTCAAACCGGGTTTCTTGTGGCAACTTTGAGAATACAAGAAGTGGTGCAGACTTAAAGCTACAAACATTTCAAGCTAAACTAACAACAAACAAAATGTTTTTGTAGCGTATTTTTTCCAGATAGAAGCAGTGTACAGAAAATACCACCAAACAAAAACACTACAACATAATGTATGTACAGAAACGAAGTAACACAAACAAAATATGTGTATTATTATTGTTTTTTCAAATAAAATATTTTTGACAATTTTTTTTGACAAATAAAATTTTTTTGTCAAAATCAATTCTTAAACTGATTAAATATTTGTCAAATTAAATTGTTGGTTTTATTTTTGCAAAGTTTGATTTTTAACAAATTTTTTGTCAATTAAACAACATTTTTTGTCAACACTTTTTTTATTTTTGATAAAAAAAATTGTTGGCAATTTTAGAGCTAAATTTTTTTCTGTGTATACATACATATAAAGCATACATAGATTTTTAACTTCAAGTTCACCCTTTTCAAATTAAATTTAGGTATTTTAAAACAAATTTAGAATTGTCCAAGTTAAATCACATTCAGTATTTATCAAAACAAATTCGGCATTTTAAAAATGAAAATCAGGCTTTTTCAAATGAATTTTATCTAAAACGGGCTGATTTTGGTTATTAAAATGCCGAACTTGGTTTGAAAAATACTAAGTTCGATTCGCAAAATACGGGATTTGTTTTGGAAAATTTTAAACTTCTTTTTTAAAAACCTGGTATGGAATCGTCACATCCGTTATCTTATCGAAAATCGTACGAAAATGAATTAAATGTTACGCCAAATAGAATTGTAAAAATGTTCACCCAGTATGTTACATTTAAAATTATTGCGAATTATCATCGGTTTAAGAAAGGCTTAGTACGAAAAATGATACGTATTTTACGTTCATGGATGTGACGATTCTACCCCTGAATTTGATTTGGAAAACGCCAAATTTGATGTTAAAACCCTATAATTAGAGTAATAATGTATTTACATTAAATTCATACATTTTTATGGTTACATTATACAATTTATTTATTAATCCTGCTATTCATTTCTTTTGTTTGTTCAAAATTTGTACAATTACGATAAGATTTTTACAAAAAGTCTTTGATACTTCAAATACCATATAATGTTGGTATATCTAATTTATTTCTTAGTTTGTTCTTATTAATATTCTTTGGAGAAAAAATTCTTTCGCCGTTAGCTGTTCCTCCTGGTATTGATATCCTGATGACGCGCAGTGTATGTAAAATTATTAACATCAATTTTGTTGAGTTTTTCAAAACAGCTATATTCATCTTTTACAATGGATTAAACTATTTTGAACTACAGACGACGAATTTCATTATAAAGTAAATGAATTTTTATATAAAAATAAAACAGTGTTTCAACGGTCAACTTCTTTTCACACATTTAATGAAGTAAAGAAGAAAATATGTAGTTTAGTTAACAGTAATCTCAAGTTATAGACTAAAAGTGGAAAATATCATATATTAAAAAATCTTTTTTTAGCTCAAAATCTTTTAATTTTTTTGGCATCTCAAAAAACTTCAAAAATAAAATAACGCTTCACATATGTATGGTAACACTGCTTCCATAAATGAATGGCGAGAGAACTTTCCGTATTCTGGTTTGCAATTAAGTGTTGCATACGTAGAATGCAAATATATACTACTACATTTAGGTATTTAATGGCAAAATATTGAGTTAAAGCGCTAATAAACGTACAATCTACTACCTTCATTGCGGCATTTAAGCTAAGGATCTAACAATACGCCTTTTTGCCGACATGATACCGATGCCGTTGTTTTTTGGCACTTACTGTCCTTTTTATAGTTCCACACTGTAATCCGGATTTTTAGCTTTCTAATTTATGGTTTTATTATTATTAGCTGCAATTCTGTTCTTGACTACGCGCGCACAGTGCTGGAGGTAATTGTTGTGTTGAACTGTCCACGCCAATTTCCCTAATCACCGTCAAAATGATTCTCCAATATATCATTGTTTATTTCTTTCGTTATTTTTCCGTCAATTTTAAAAAACCCACCATCGACAAGCCAAAGAATATAAAGAAAAAATTAAGAAAAATCTGATAAAAATCCTCTATGTAATACGGCTGTTTTTTAAATTATAACTGTCCTTCACTAACATCAATTGGTGCAGCAATTAATTATACATGTGTGTTTGAACAAAATATAAAAATTGTGAAAAAATATATGATATTTGAAGAATCAGCCCGCGTATAGCCCGTTTTAAAAACTCTTCAGTCGGTATTCAAAATTTTTATTTTACCTTTAAAACCCTTAAAGTAATTCTGGAGACAACGATCGAGAATTAAAGCACTTTTTTATAAAAGGCCATATCTATGAAATATCTTTATTTGTTCTTGTTAACTTTAAATGTCTGAAGTAGCACATGTACTTCTTTTTTAAATATTTCCAATGTAGCAACACTATCATTGCAGAAAAATTCCACTATTTTATATCCCTATAGATTTGATAAGCTTTAAGTTATCAACAGCGCTAATACTGCCAACATAATTAATATAGCTGACTCAACGTCTACAAAGTTCACTAGCCATTGCACGCGCATCCAACATAATTGCCTGCTTGCATTTATTTCATGAGAAAATAATATTGCTAAATCAGCGTCTCATATTCGCGCGTGTTGCTGCGGCCCAATTATTGTGGAAGGTGACGATAATGAAAATAACAAGTTGAACGGGCAGTCTTGGTTGCGCGTTGAATTAAACAAGTCGAATCAAATTGAATAAAGGTTTTAATAAAGTAAAGTTTTTAATTAATACAAGTGTTTAATACAAGTGTTTTATTTATATAAACAGGCGCAGTTGGAGCGCCTTAATATAATTTTTTTATTATAAGGCACTGAAGAATCCTTAACTGGCGCCCGAGCAGGGACCCGTAAAAAAACTTACGGTGTCCTTATAACCTAGTAACTTAAAACGTTCTGCGAATCCCAAGGGACCCTCCAGGACGAATAAAATATACAATCCAAATAACCAAATAAAATATATCGTCCTTCGCCAACCCGATATTCCTGGTAATCAACACTTACAACAATATTACAGAAGGTTATCGGAGCGAATGTGAGAGTTTTCGTACCGCAGTAGGTATCCGCGAGTGTAAAAGTGGATTTCCAAAAAGGAATAATACGAATCCCTCCGTGGCGATACATAACACCCAAAAAAGGATTTTCCAGTGTCTCGCGTCGCGAAACCAAGGCTCAAAAACCTACATTAATAATAAGAAAATAAAAAAAATATTACGAAAAAATAGAAAAGAAGTGTAAAACCCATAAAAAAAGAGAATTACGAATACCATATCAAAAATTGTATGAAAAATATTTTTTTTTTATTTTGAAGTAAAATACAAAAGATAAATATACTGCAAAAGCAGTAATAAAATTGAAAAATCAGAAGATTACACAAAAATAAAAAGGTGTAAAGCCTAAAGATAAAGAAAATTACAAGTACCAAATCAAAGAATTGTACGGAAGAAAATTAAGAATCATTTGAAATAAAATACAAAAGATAAATATATATATAAAAAAATACTGCAAAAGCAGTCCAAAAAGAAAAAAAGAAGAAAATAAGCCACTTTACAAAAATTAAAAAGGAAAAATATATAAATATTAAAATCTAAAAGTGCAAGGAAGTGAAGTGCTGTGTTGTTAAAGTCGACAAGCTGCTGTAATTCTCAGGTGAGTCTTGGTATCCTCTTACTAGTCGTAATAATGGAAGAAGTACGGGAAACTCTTACTACCTTAACGGGTGCGGTTAACCGCCTAATACAGGAGATGAAGGTTATAGAACTTAGAATTAATAGTATAGAAAAGAATAGTGACATGACCGAGATAAAAAGAAGGTTGACCTGTTTAGAGCAACCTAGTGCGAACGAAACAATTGTCCATAGGGACGAAATCGCGGTCTTACAGGGTCCCAGAAATGAGGAAGAATTAAATTCAATAAGTAGGCTTCCTGATAGCGTTAAGGAACTCAGGGCATTCGACGGAAACCCGTTGAATTATGTGTCCTGGGTCCACGCAGTAGAAATGATTCTGAAAGATTTTGAAATAGTGAAACACAAACCCATATATCGATCCATTCTTCAAAGCATACGCCAGAAAATAATCGGCGATGCCGACGCAGCCTTAGTCTCATACAATATTTTTGACAATGACTGGAAGGAAGTCAAGAAGGTACTGTCGCTCCACTATGCCGACAAGCGAGATGTCCAAACGCTTGAGCACCAGCTCAATCAACTCTCGCAAGGATCTTCAAAGGTGGACGAATTTTATGCTACAGTAAACCACCAACTATCGCTCATAGTCAATAAATTGAAAACAGAAGCGTATAGTGAGGAAACGGTCGATGCATTAGTAACTGCACACAGGAATAGAGCATTAGACATTTTCATTCGGGGGCTTAACCCAGATCTGTCAAAAATGGTCATTATACAACGACCCAGAACTCTGCCGGAGGCATACTCGGCTTGTTTAGAACTCCAGAATCTCACAATGAGAAACAACATACTACATTCCAAGACACCAGCACGTGCGAATGCTCCACCTGTTGTAGTGCATGCTAGAGGGCCACCGAGACCTCCAAGAACTAATTTCAATTACTTAAATAAATTTAGGCACAATAATTATTACCAGGAACAACCCAATTTTAATAATAAACCACCATTGTACCCAAAGTTTCAACAAATCAAACCAGAGCCGATGGAAACAGATCATTCAATGCAAACGAGAAGGATAAACTACATGAATCACCCAAATCATGTAGAAAAAAGAAGGGCAAGCGAGATGTTTAGAAGAGACAAACATCCACGGGTTTTCCATCTGGACTCTGAAGTTGAGGGCAAAGAACCCAATCCCCAAGAGGAAGTGACAGTCGGTGACTTCGATTCCGTAGCTACGGAACAGAATTTTATGGGGGAGGGCCATACAGCCTACCTTACATAGAATACGCTGTAAACAACGACACCACGCTGGAATTTCTAATTGATACCGGCTCGAATAGAAATTTTTGCAGCACAAAATTAACTGCCGGAAGTATACCTCTGCTAAAACCAATAATCGTTAGAACCGCGGGGGGAAAAATTGAAGTGAGTAGGAAAGTGGTAGGGAAATTCTTTGCAAAGCATGGCATATTTGATTTAGTCACCTTTTATTTGTTGCCGGGTCTTAATACCTTTGATGGTATTATAGGCGACGACACTCTTAAGGATCTTGGTGCAGTGGTCGACAGGAAAAAGAACGAATTGGTAATTAGGGACATTATAAAAATTCCCCTCAGGAATAAGATGTCGAACACCTTGAATTATGTTTTAGACGAATCCATTTCAGTAGAAACCGCAAATAAAATAAATGAAATTATTAAAAGATATAAACCACTATTTGGACCGCTAGACGGCAGTCAAGCGATTTCAACAAATGTTCGTGCGGAAATACGCACAACAACGTCAGAGCCTATATATGCGAAAAGCTATCCTTACCCAGCCGCCATGAGAGAAGAGGTGGATAGGCAAATTGGAGAATTATTATCTGAAGGGATAATACGTCCCTCAAAAAGCCCTTACAATTCGCCCATCTGGATTGTTTCTAAGAAGCCAAAACCAAACGGCGAGAAGCAATACAGACTGGTAGTTGACTACAAGCGACTGAATGCCGTCACAATTCCCGACACTTATCCTATCCCAGATATAAATGCAACTTTGGCCAACTTGGGGAGAGCCAAATACTTCACTACAATTGATCTGACATCAGGCTTCCACCAAATTCCTATGAAGGCCTCAGACATTCAAAAGACCGCCTTCTCAACCATGAATGGGAAATTCGAGTTTCTTCGATTACCCTTCGGATTAAGGAACGCACCAGCTATTTTCCAGCGAATGATTGATGATGTCCTAAGAGATTATATCGGAAAAATCTGCTATGTATACATTGACGACATAATCGTGTTCGGATCGAGCGAGAAAGAACTTCTGGCCAATGTGGATATCATTTTCGAGAAGCTAGAAGCCGCAAACCTGAAGGTCAATATCGAGAAAACGCACTTTATGCAAACAGAAGTGGAATTCTTGGGCTACGTAGTAGGCGCAGAGGGTATTAAACCAGACCCAAAAAAAGTTAGCGCAATCGAAAACCTGCTCCCCCCTGGTAACCTCAAGGAGCTGAAGAGTTTCTTAGGTATGACATCATACTACAGGCGATTTATAAGAGACTACGCAAAAGTAGCGAAGCCACTAACGAATCTGACAAGAGGAGAAAACTCAGACGTAAAAGCAAATCAGTCGAGGAATATTAAAATAAACTTACAAGACAATGCGCTTTCAGCTTTTAAAAAATTAAAGAGCCTTTTAACTACGGCGGAAATTCTTGCTTTTCCTGACTTCGATAAACCCTTTAATCTCACAACGGACGCTTCAAACTACGCCATTGGTGCGGTCCTTTCACAAGGGGATATTGGTAAGGACAAACCAATCGCCTACATCTCCCGTTCTTTAAACAAAACTGAGGAGGGATATGCAACTAATGAGAAGGAAATGCTGGCTATCGTGTGGGCGTTGGACAATCTGAGAAATTATCTATACGGAGCCAAAAAGATTAAAATATACACCGACCATCAGCCTCTTACCTACGCGCTTGGTAACAGGAATTTCAATGCTAAGCTGAAACGATGGAAGGCTCGTATAGAGGAGTACAATCACGAATTGATCTACAGGCCAGGTAGATCCAATATTGTCGCAGATGCTCTCTCTCGATTACAGACTAGCGTTAACCACATGAGCGACTGTAGCACAGAAACAGCAAGTGAAGCAGATTCACAAGCAACAATCACCGCGTCAGAAATAAGCGATAATGAGTCACAAGTAACAATGACTGCTTCCGAAGCTAGGGAGGATGACATCGAGTCAACAGGTTCAACTGCACACAGCGCACTTCAGGACTCCTCGGACTTAGTACCTCATGTGGAGGTACCTATTAATGTTTTCAGGAATCAGATTATTATAAGAGTTGGCCCTGAGCTGCAGGCAACTGAAACTCCACACAAACACTTTTTGCGTCATTATGCATCCTCACCAGAATGGAACAGCGAAAACCTATCGGATATACTGAAAAAGACACTGAATCCCAACGTAATAAATGGTATAAAATTGCCCGAAATTTACTTGGCAACCTTACAAGACCTCTATCTGCAACACTTCTCAAAATATAAGATTAGAATTACTCAGAAGGAAGTTGCAGATGTGGGAACTGAAAGTCGGCAATTCGAAATAATTCAAAAGGAACACCACAGGGCACACAGGAATGCAAGGGAAAATAGGAAACAAATTCTAGATGAATTTTATTTCCCACGAATGTATGCTCTCATCAGAAAGTTTGTCGAGCGATGCGAAATATGCAATAAAAACAAGTATGACAGGAATCCGACAAAACCGTTGCTACAAGACACTCCTACCCCAACTATGCCGTGTGAAATATTACACATGGACATAGTCGAAATACAAAACCAAAAGTTTCTGTCTGTTCTTGATAAATTCTCTAAATTTACCAAACTTTTCCATATAAGTGATAGGTCAGTCCTGAACATTAGGGAAAAATTAGTGAAAGTTTTACATTATTTCACCGCACCGAAAATATTGGTAACCGACAACGAGAGCAGCTTCCTCAGTCCCTTAGTTAGAGATTTTATCGAAAGATTGGGGATAAAAATTTATTTAACGCCTTCACAGCGAAGCGAGGTTAATGGACAAGTAGAGCGAGTTCACTCGACTCTTATTGAAATATATAGGTGTCTTAGAGCTGAGAACGAAGAGCTCAGCGTACAAGAATTAATGTATGTTGCCGTAGACAAGTATAATAATACTTTTCACTCCACTACGGGTAAAAGACCCTGTGACGTATTCTTTAACAGGACAAAGGCAGCCGACATAAAAAAATTGCTCGAGGCTCGCTCTAAGGTCAACAGGGACCTCAGGTATATTATCCGAAGAAACGCTAGAGAAAGAAATAAGAGAATGAATAGAAAGCGCACGTCCCCAAAGAAATACAAAAGGGGAGATACTGTTTTTGTTAGAATAAAAAATGTTAAAGCTAAGAGTAAACCGATTTATAGGAAAGAGGTAGTGCAAAAGAATAACAAGGTAACAATACTCACGGCCAGTGGTAAGAGGATTCACAAGGCTCACATAAAAAACTTGCAATAACAAGTAATATAGAGAATGAGAAACTTCCAATCCTTTTCACAAGATTTCTAACAAAAATTAATGTAACAAGAATTAAAATAGTAATAAGAATATACATATATATATATATATAACTATATAATTTTTTATTTTTTTTTTAATTTTTATAACTTTAAAATTTTTAAGGCTCTGAGAAATATTTATAAAAAAAAAAGATTAACATTTCTAATATAAAAAAAAGAAGTAGAATATGGCTTTGCCCAAACCTTTCCAATCACTAACCTTAACTGAATAAAAAGTCACTATTTTCAGAAAGATGATGCTCAAGGTGGGCATTCTTATCATGGCTTACACAGGCATCTTCACATCACACGCCGAGCAAATTTTTCGTTACGATGTTCCTATTGTCACGGTAAGAGCTGGAAATGCCTGGACCATCAACGGCAACTTTAAGCTAGTTCACGTCATAAAACTGGACGAATACGCGACAATCGCTGATAATGTGACGACGCTGGTTCAAAAACACATACCGCCTGGTAGAACAAAAGAAATAATTATATACCATTTAATGCAAGTGCAGGAAAGACTTATGGAGTTAGGAAGCATAAAAGGCAGAACTAGAAGATCAATTGACTGGATCGGCTCCGCTTGGAAGTGGGTGGCTGGTAATCCAGATGCTGCAGATTGGGACTCCATTTTAAGAAGCCAGAACGCCATAATTACGAACAATAATCAACAGTATAAGATAAACGCACAACTCCTCAACGCCACTAATGATGTCGTGCAGAAAACTAACGAGCTCGTTAATAGAATGAACGAAATCAATACGGGAAAAGAGGCCGAAAAACTTGGGCAGAATACCATGAACCAAGTCCTTGTCCTGAAGGATGCTGTAAACGAGGTAGTGAGGGCTTGTCAGTTAGCCAAGAGTGGAATTATCAACACAAATCTATTAAATAGAGCTGAAGTCGATGACATTATTACAGAAATGGAAACATTACCATACGCTAACGCTGTAGAAGCCATTGAGCACGGGAGCCCATCGATATACTCAAACGGGTCTTTATTACTATATGTGCTCTCTATCCCGAAGCTGAAAAAGGATCTGTATCACCGAATCATCGCTAGAGCCACGATAATAATGGGCAGACAAGTCGAGTTACCATTTACCGAATTACTTGTCAGCCAAGACGAAACATTTGGTGTGAAAACCCCATGTTTAACCATTAACAAAGTGACCGTTTGTCAACAAACATCTCTGACGCAACTTGAGGAAGGAAGCTGTATACCACGTCTGCTAAAAGGAGGGAAGGCGAATTGCCGTTATAAGATGACCATGGCACATATAATAGAGATGATAACAACTGATATAATCTTTCTAACAAATATCAAAGGTACCATGGAAGTACGAAGTCGTACGGAAATACTTAATGGCAGTTACGTGATACAGCTGTTCAACGAGAGTATAACGATCAACAATGAAACATTTTCTAGCACATCTATTTCCAGACTACAACCACTACCTCCTGTCCTTGTAAACGTGGCCAATGAGAAGCTGCTTGTGGATATCGATCAAGTACACAATATAAGTTTGGACAATGTGTATAAGCTCCAATATCTGGGTAACAAACTAAACCTGTCACTCGGATCACACCTGGCCATTGCGGTTGCCATGGGAATTTGCGTGGGCATTCTGTGGCGCAAAATAACCGGAAGAGTCAACTTGCCACCACTCCAAATTCCACAGCCAGACGATCCTGCCTTCCAAACAACATAAATGATCTGCGGGACGCAGATGCTTGAAGAGGGAGGAGTTATCAACAGCGCTAATACTGCCAACATAATTAATATAGCTGACTCAACGTCTACAAAGTTCACTAGCCATTGCACGCGCATCCAACATAATTGCCTGCTTGCATTTATTTCATGAGAAAATAATATTGCTAAATCAGCGTCTCATATTCGCGCGTGTTGCTGCGGCCCAATTATTGTGGAAGGTGACGATAATGAAAATAACAAGTTGAACGGGCAGTCTTGGTTGCGCGTTGAATTAAACAAGTCGAATCAAATTGAATAAAGGTTTTAATAAAGTAAAGTTTTTAATTAATACAAGTGTTTAATACAAGTGTTTTATTTATATAAACAGGCGCAGTTGGAGCGCCTTAATATAATTTTTTTATTATAAGGCACTGAAGAATCCTTAACTTTTATATTCTAATATATTTTAATAAATATAACATAACTCACAATAGCAATACTTTCAACCCATGTCATTTGTATTTAATTGTTTTCCTTCAAGATTGCTTGCTTTTTATATATCTCTGTTTCTATTACTACTCCTATATAGAATAACAATCAACGTAATTACGTTCCGGAGTATTTTTAACTAGCAACATATCTAGAGAGATTTCGATTGTTTTTTACTTAGTTTCTTTTGGTAAATAAATAGAATTACGGAGGAATGGCGTTTGCAAATAATTTAAAACTATTTTGAAAAACATGCTTCTTTTCAAAAATAAACCATCGAACTTATGAGCCTTTGAAAACATTTATGCATGGATTTCGCAGAGCTAAGAAGGAAGTAATTAATGTTGGACCATAATAAAACCCAACGTTCAACATGTTATTGCAGAAAACTGCCTGATTTACTGGACTTTAAAATTGTGTCATGTCACTTGCCCGATATAATATATTAATGGGTCTTCAAACGTTTTTATGATTATTAATTTTCATTTAAATTTATTATTCCCCGCTTCGAAAAGAGCAACTATTTGCTAATAGATAAATTATTTAATTCACATATAAAAATATTTTCAAAAAAATTTATGTAAATAATAATTATTTAAGAAACGATGAGCTTAGAGTAGTCTGTAGCTTTTGTTTAATTTAAAGAGAAACTTCATCAATGAACAGGAAGGAAGTTTAGACGTGGAAAGTAACATCGCAGCCAATTCACGCTTTTTCTACGACTTTTTACAAGACTTCCACAGCTATCGCTCGAATTAATTCTCGAACGCTGTTTTTAGTTGCGTTATGATCTGTAGTTATTTACGTACACACTTTCTTTCAAATACTCCTAAAGAAAAAATTGAACGAAGCCATATAATTGAAAATGAGCTTCATAGCTGATTATCAGATTGCGTACAAAATCGTGACTTTTTTCAGGTATTTAAATATGAGTATACTTAATCCAAAAGTTGTGCAAATATATAACATACATATGGGTGGAGTTTACTTACTGGATAGCTACTTAGGTCGCCATCGTATAAGAGTCAAAAGCCTTTGTTTATTTTATCACATTTTGGACCTTGCGATAATAATGAAGAACAACGCTATTGCTAGGGGTGTCTCAAGCAAACAGCTACCAAAACTAGGTCGGTCTCGTAATGAATTGGCTGATAACCTGGATCTGAGTCAAGTGTAGAAAAAGGTCGGCCTAGCAATAGCTCGCTTGAAATAAGCTTACAAGCAAAATAAATGCAAAGGATCACCTCACCCTTTGCCATCCATAGATTTGAGAAAAGACAGCGTTAATCACTGGCCTATATTTGCAAAAAGATTACGATGCAAGATACCGGAATGTAAGGGTACAACGCAATGCAATGTGCACTGTGCATTTATACTTTAATGTAAAAAATAATTTTTTTTTTAATTTTCACACTTTATAATTTAATAAAACTGTTTTTTAAATGCATAATTTTGTATAATCTTTGTAGCTCATTATAAGAATTCAAGGAACGATTGTGCATGTAAATATACATCACTACGTTTTTTTTTTTCAAAATAAAAATAAAATTGCCTTTCGGTTTGGTTATTATTTTAGTTTTTCCTACAAGTAGATACTTTTTTCAGTTAATTAAATTTTTTTTCCGAAAATGAAAAATCATGCATTTAAGGTTTAAAAAAATCGAAAAATTAAGTCGCTAAACAATCAGTGAATCTTTGCTCTTGCAAAACAAAGACTTTCAATTTCCCAAGTCTTCTTTGCAGCAATTTGGAAAATTAAAGAAAATTAAGTTATAGATCAGTTAACCCATTCGTTTCTTTTGGGACATCCTGTATATGAATCATATGGTACACTCACTTCGCTTGGCTGATCAGCAGGTGATTGAGAAAAAATATTGTAAGTACTGTGACAAAATTTTCTATAAGCGAAAAAATAAAATAAGAGAAAAAAAGAAACAAAGGTTAAAATTTAAGAAGTATCACTGAAATGTTTTTAATAATTGGCAGACGAAAGTGTTATTGGTACAAATTTATTTTTCTAAATTAGACTTTCGTTTGCAAATTTAAATTTCAAATTGATATATTAAATTATATTTTTATTAAAATCTATTAAATTGTAGAAACATTTTTATTATAAATAGAAAATAGCTTGTCTTATATATTTTTAACATGTTCGAAATTCAGGGGTAAAAAAGTGTTTACAATAAAATTTTTTATAATTTTAAGCTTTTTTTAAATATATTGATTCTAGTCATTGTAAAACACTTTTAAAAATAACTATTTTTTAATTTAATAATAAATATCATCCATGTGTCGAACAAAAAGCGATGAAATGTTTGCCTTAAAAAATGCAAGAACCTTTATATTCACATCACGGCAGTTCTGATGATAGGAATACCACATGCTTTTTACGAGTATAAAAATAATTTGTTATACTTCTATATGGGATTTTTCTTAATACAAAATAGATAAAATCAATATATAAGCAATGCATAACTCTGGTCGACAAGATATTGAAGGGTGTCTTCACAAAATTCGAGCTGAAGGCCTCCGGACGGGGAACAGGTTGTGTATAGTGAACGGCCTTTAGATATAAAGGTCAGCTACAAATAAGAGCTATGGCTCACATAAGCAGTGCCGGGAAATCAGCGGTTGTAAGAATTCTCCGACGAGGCGAGTAGGTACCGCACCCATTGTCAATCTTGTAGCGTGCGGCTTACATAGGAAATCCTGAGCCTTTTCAGCTACATAGAAAATGGCTGCCCCATCAAAAAGGCTGAGAACCTTGGGCTAACAACCTACTGCTCCTAAGTCACTACTGTTACTGAAACCAAATTTAAACTTGGAACTATGCAAACTTCGTTCCTGAAAAGCGTAGGGAAATGTAGCAGTTTTTCACTTTCTCACTGCCAAGAAATCTTTTCGAGTATGCCATGAACTAAAATCTACAAACATATTGGATCATGTTGGTTATAAAACATCTATAGGGATGAAAAAGTAATTAACAGGGCAAGTTTTTATGTTTTTTATTCATTTGCATATTTTTCCAATTTTTTCCAAGAAAGCATTTTTGATATAACTTGCATAAATTTGCATATTATGCAAGTTGGTAAATCATTTTAACAAAAATTGCTTGTGGTAACTGACGCACTTCATATATCGTCTCCGCCATGCGATCATTAAAAATTCTTCACACCGAGAATTTTGCATGTTACATGTCTGGCTCTTGGGTTGCATAGCATTGCAGATTTTGTTCGCTTACAATTTGCATTGTTAACTCACTTGTTGCGGAACTAGACACATGTATATTATTGTCCTAATTAATTTCCAGGCGACCAGTCGTATCATGATACATATTGCATTCTATGCACCCAAGTATGATCAAACCCCCAAAAATCCCTGTACCACCCACTAGATGGGGATCTAGGTTAACAACTTTATAGAAATAAGCAGCGTTTTAAATGATCACTGTGATGATGAGGCAGAGTCGATATGTAATGCAAAGGCTTAATTTAAGAATTCAGCGGTAAAAACAGATTTACCATACATTAAAAATTATTTTGAATGTATTTGCCACAGTAAATTAAAATTAGAAACCAAAGGACTTTTTTACATGAAAGTTTATCCGTCATAGAAGACTTAAAAGAAAAACTTTAGATTATTAAGAATAAAATATTTATTGAAAAATTAAACAAGTATTTAATCGAAATGTTGGCCTTCAAACGTTGACCAAGATATTGAACTTATATTTTCAATGTATTTGACAGTTTTGTACGACAATCGAAGATCCTTTGAATATCAAAACTTGGAAAAACATATGATTATACTTTGTAATAAACATTTGTTTAAATAAAGCTGACTAAAAATCATTAGTCAGTGTTTTTTCGGGTGCATATTTTAAAGATTTTTTGGAATATTTGCATGCGTATTTTAATAATTTTTTTGCATATTTAAACTTGCCCTGGTAATAAAAATAAAAAAGTTAATTAAAAGTTATCTATCTAATTAGAGTTTGAGGTTGAATTTGGCAAACTCAATTAATAATATTTTAAATTATGATTATTAAGACAGAAATAGGAAAAGGATAATTAAACAAGCAGAATATAAGAGTTCTGTTTTAGAATGTGGCGTTCATGAATTTGGTTCTACCACTTTTCAGGCGGACGCTAAAAGCTAGAAATATCAACTATGAAAGTCTGTTTGTGAAAAGTTCCTCTACTAGTTTTCAATATTCATTCTCATTGTATAATAAAAACAATTTACGCAAGTACCAGCATTATTACTCTATAAATTTTGTCAAAAGCAAATAAAGTTAATAAGTAATTTATATTTGATTAATAATCTATTCAACTTCGTTTGAAATTTAGACTCTCATTAATTAAAAGTTATAATAATGAAACTAAGAAACACCAGTCAGATAAAGCGAGTAGTATGTTAGAGGCTTAGAAATATAACTTTATTCTGAATGAACTGATTTTATTTTATTTATACTAAACATATAAATTTTCAGATAAACAAATCCAGTCGGAATAAATTAAATAAAATACTCTAACTAAAAATTTTTTGATGCCAGGCAGAAATTGAAAACCGTACAAAAAGGTAAACACTGGAAAAATACTTTTTCACAGTTTGCTAGCGTTACAATTTACAGTCTGAAAAAAATTTGCCAATGTTTTTTCAATAACAATCGCCGGGTATCCGGGAACGCAGCAAAATATTTCCGGATTTTTTGCAATAAAAATCAGTCAAGTATTTGGAAACTCAACTTCTTTTCCATGGGCCAAGAGTAACAAAGTCTCTGATGATCTATGCGTAATACCTGCTATAAGGTTAATTTCGTAATGGTTTTGGCATGTAACAGAATTAGGGTAATTGGAACCGGTATTAAATAGGCTCGCATAATAACGAACAATTTACATTGGCTTCAGCTCTAAAAGATTCGTGTTGAAGATAGTTCTGAAACTGCAGGGTTACAACGTGAAATAAACGCAGCATGTGTTGACATTTTTTATGAGAACTTATGCGTGAATATTTTGGCATTTATCACATTTTTATATTTTGCTTTAAAAACAATAACAGGATATATACATTTTATTTTATTTCTTTTTTTTTCGAAAATTTTGGATGCATTTTTCGTTCATTTAATACTTTAATATCTGGTATTTTTTTAATTATGTTTCACAAAAATAATGAATTAATAAAAATGTATGAGGCACGAAAATGCAAATTTTTTCGATTGCGTTTCTTCCTTAATTTAAAAAGGGCTTGTGTAACTAACAAAAATAAATAAATAAAAATACCAGAGGAGAACAGAAAGCTTAAGTCTTATATTTTAGATAAATAAAATATGTAGATTAGTGTATTTTTTACATTTTGCGTAGTTTTTAAATTATATATAAAGCTATGTATTTGCCAGATAAGCTCTTTATAAATTAAGGTAATGATATATTTCATATCGAGTTTTTTAACCCAAGTTTTTTGCATAGCAACCAGTTATTTATGAAAACGTTCTCGTTTGTGTTAAATGCATATTATTACTGTTTTTTTAAGGAAATGAAATAAATTCTTTTATATCAGTGACGCTTGGTTTCTGTTTGTTGATATTTGTCAACACTTTTGAAGGTGGCAAATGCAAAACAAAAAATTCAGCCAGTAGTCTAGGTTAAATATTTTATTTATATATTTTTGTTAAGTGTTTAAAATAGTTAAGGAAAATTCTATATGTTGGATTATATCGACCACTCATTTAAAAAGCAATTGAAAATTAATTATTTCAATATCAAACAAAATAAAGGGAACTGAATTAAATTATTTTAGATGACCTGATTAAGAATGTTTTAGCTCTATTTAATAGTAACAATTCTTTATAATTGAAAACTAGATAAGAACAGAGATGTGACTTATTATTTCAAATGGCTTGAAAGAACATCATAAATTGCAAATTAGGGAATGTGAATTAAACAATTACTTCAATAAAATATTTTGGAAATACATATGTACTTATTTTGAAATTTAAATTAAAACTTGTCTGGATTCAAATAGAAAAATATTTTTATTTTTATTAAATTAAGTATTTTGAATACCTATTTTCCAACATCTTCCGTGGTGTGAACATTTCGTAATACTGTAAAACCAAATGAAATTTGTTCGCAATACCAAGGATCTCACGACAAAGGAAATGAAAAATGTTTTAGTGAATCGGGTGTTTGAAATTTACTTTAAGACCATTTGAGTGCAGCATTTTATTCCTTTAACAATTCGCAAAATATTTGCGCAAAAAACGCGAACAAAAGTATGTCTTTCAAAAAAGGGCGAATTCCCCTAAAAAGTGGCATAATGGGCTCAAAACGCAACTTGAATGCCAGATATAACTAAAATATAAAAAAGGTTTAGTTTCGTACTTATTCAGACATTTAAGTTTTGACTTATTTCTGGAGTCCAAATTGTATTTGGACCCATGATGTATTTATAACAAAATTATATGTAAAATATTTTTAAAGGATATTTTTGCTATTTTTTAGCGCTATTTAAAAAATGACACAGATAGGGAACAGTTAGAGGGTTGATATGATTTAGTAAAAATTTTTTTGTGCAGTTTTACAAAAAAATACTGCACACATCTTGAACCATAAGGACGGTAAGATTTCTTATGTTTCACTTCCTCCTAAAATGAACTCCAGATGTACTCTTTGAAAACGCCGATAAACCTATTTTTTTATTGGTGCGAACTACCAGATTCAGTCGTTAGAACCATATACCTATTTTTTTTATTTCTTGTGTTATACAGTGCAATTTATGCCTTAACGATTTTCCTATTAAGAGTGTTTTAATAAATTAGCCCTGCACAGTACCACAAATGATTCTGAAAATTGCGCGTGAAAGTGTCCTGAATAATAAGAACTTCTCCGTCATTCGTTTTGTCAAGTTGGCTGCATTAATAATTTAAAGGCCATACGAATGTTTTTGTTCAAGGTGTTTTTTTCACTTTTTCCATGTTTTCACACGGTTATAGATCGGTATATAGTACGTACACTTACTATTTTCTGGTTTTAAAATGTAATTACTAATTACTAATGCAGCCAACTTGACAAAACGAATGATGCAGAAGTTCTTCTACTATGGGGCTGTTTTCACGTGCAATTCTCAGAGCTGAGTCCCAGATCAATGAGCTGGAAAATAATGCACTGTGCTATTCACAATCTTGCTCATATGGCATTGCATCATAGCATTACTAAAATGTTAAAATATATTCTTATGGCCTTATTCACAAACGATTAATAAAGTTATAGTAGGTTTAATGTTGGATATTTATATGTTTTAATGCACACATTATCTTTATTAAGCGTTTGTGAATAAGGCCATTACTATACACTAACAAAATATAGAGATGTAATCTTGATACTATTTTGCAAATATGCATGACTTAAAACCTCAAGTTTATATTTATTCTACGTATGCAACACTCAATTGCAATCCAGAATAATAAAATGTTCTCTCGACGTACATTAATGTTTATGCATGTGTTTTGAAATTTGGCTGCATCTTCTCATACATTTTTGAGAGACAAAAAAACATTTTGCTTTAAATACTAATGGATAATCAGTTAAGTGTGAATATCTGTTTTGCAAAAAAATATTGCAAGCTAAGCCGACAAGATCGTTCACGATTGATTGAAAATGTTAACAATTGCAAAAATAAGCAATGTCAAATGCACAAGATTGCAAAATCGTTTATAATATTTTAATGTGTGCACAAAATATTAATATATATATATATATTATATCATATTTAGATGCAGGATAGTTTAACCTTCTAACTCATACTATTTTACATTTATTTATTTTTAAAATAATTCTACCGTTTTGGATGCAAACATTTGTGCATAATCTAATTCGCACTATGCAATTCGCATAATTGCAATACATCAAGGTCATAGCTGTGAGATGTTGTTTCTTACGAACACTTTCCAAAGTTTAGTTTACCAATTACCTTAATTTTTCTTCACTTGTTATTGGCACATGGTAAACATATTTCTTTTTATCGTTTTTTCTTATACTCTGTGCTAATTCATTTTATATTTTTTTCTCCTCTTCGCACTAATTTGATTTAAAGTGCAAATAAGACTACGAAAGTTGCCAAACACAAATGAAGCCTTACTTACCCAGGCAATCATTCCTCATTACAGCTATGAGATTTTTTTAGTAGTAAATTTTGATGGTGACTTAAGTGTGGCCTTTAAAAAAATTAAAAACAAATAGCTTAAAAAATTTTCACAAGGCAGAAATTATAGAAGATTCTGTAAAGATGTAAAATGTTTTTTTCTTGACAACACCACCGTCAGCGTCAATCAGCGGTAGCAGTGGGGAAGCTTTGCAAATGTTTAAAGAAAGCATCATCAAATATTACATATAAATAGGAAACTCTAAACATGCAAAAGTGCCAAATCTTCAGTGGTGTTAATTTTCAACGTTGTGCTTCAAGGACTACAGAACCTACACCACTTTTAGAGGGTTAAAGGGCTGAATATAAGCAGCTCAATCGTGCTACCTTTCATTGCGGATTTCTCATAAGTATTTGAGAAATAAACAATAAGGCTTGACAGGCGCCACCAAAACAGTACCCTTTAAAATAAATATGTATTTATTATTCAGTTTTTATTGTGAATGTTTATGTTAAAATATACGGAACAGTTTTAAGCCTTAATAGTTCTTTTAGCAATTCCGTTAACCATTTGTGGGCCGTTTATGTATCATTGGACGAAAAAACTAGCTTCCTTTTCTCTACATTGCCCTTTATAGTTGCTTGATACTTACATAAGTTTGCAACGAGCATTATTGCAAAAGTAAGGGATAAACCAAAAACCCAGTTTGCTTTCTTATGCACTGTAGTAAGATTCAGAATAAAAGCAACTACTAGACGTAGTTGGAATCATTTTCCATATTTCTGCATTTCTTAATTATACTCTTACTTACTTATTTGCCTTTAGACACATTCGCCTTATTTGTGATAGTTTATTGTGGTCTTGAAAGAGTTAATAATAAATAAAAATCTTTATGATTTCGAGTTTTGCGGATTTTATCTACTTCAAAGTCAAAATATTTTTTGTTCTGTTTCCTTTTTCCCCTCTTTTGGATTTTTATTCCCGTTTTGCTATTTCTTCTTCAAACGGAAAGAAGTGACAAAGTTTTGCATTTATTATTGAATTTCAGGGCATATACAAACTTTAGATATTTTTTTTAAATAATATAACTGCAAGATAAAAAGAAAGTTTTTTTTTCATCTTGTTGCAAGTTTTATTTTCTTGTACGATTTAACCGTTCATTCGTTATGTTTTCCGCTATTTCCTTCGTTATGAAGAACCCTTTCCCTAAAAGTTGTTGCCATCATCCCATCTGCATGTCAGACCATTACGACAATTGTTCAAGCAGAATCTGATGCCACAGCAAGCGAACGTTTTATGGCAAAAAATTTTTTTTTTCACTTACTTCATTGCAAAAAGAAACTTAAATTTCTTGTAGCTGAGTGCAGTGATCAACAAATTTGTTATATTTTCACAACGTCGCTAGTGTTGTTGCATAGCAAAAACGAAATATTTAAATGAGAAAATACTTTTCGAAATTCTTGAAAGCATACAAAGTCTTTTTATTTGCAATTAAATTACATTAAGTATAAGGGATTTAGCATTCGTTATGTGGAGGTTAAAATGTTAAATATTTAAGGCAATTGTGCAATTTACTGTAAGTAATAATTTCTGTATACTTTAGTATACTTTAGCGTTTATAATTTGCCTGGTTGATACTCCGCCGAAATGATTTTAATAGCGAGGCAAATAATAAAGTTTGTTTTAATAATTGTCTGCTTTTAATTTAACACTTTGAAATGTTAAAAATGGGAAAATTAAGAAGAACCCTTTCGAATTTGTTACCCTTATTACATAATTATATGCTTCCATTTGCAATTCAAGGCTTTTTGAGGCCTTTATTATGAAATAAATATTTCAAATGGACCATTAACACGGTACTGTTGGAGCTAGACTCCATGGGACTTAAATCTGTAGCCTGCGCAGACGACGTTGCAGTAGTCGTGTCGGGTAAACACGCAGACAAAATTTCGCATCGTCTCCAATGATCTTTAGTTCACATTACTAGGTGGTGTACCTGCAATGGGCTTAACGTTAATCCGATGAAGATGGAGCGCGTACATTTCACGGGAAAATACAACATACCGTACCTTACGTTACCAGCTCTAAATTGAGTCACACTCAGATTATCCGACAATGCAAAGTATCTGGGCATCGTCCTTGATTCTAAGCTATAATTGAACCTAAAGATACCAGCAAGAGCACCAAAGGCCGCTGTTGCTCTCTATTCCGGCATCCATAGATGGGCATCAATCCCAAAACGGCCAATTGGGTCTTTGAAATGGTCGTCAAGCACATATCTATGTATGGAGAAATCATCTTGTAGGCGGCCTTAGGCAAAACCATCTGCTTCAAAATTATAGATAGAATTTTTCTCCTTTCTTTATGCCTGAAAAAAGATTCGCATTGCCAATCTCTGATAGTCTCCATCCAATTAATGATCCTCGATACCAAGGGGGTGTACTTGAGGTATACACTGGCGGATGAAAATAAGGTTTAGGGGTGCGAGGACGCATTTAAATTCAACAGAGAATGCGTTTTAAACTTTCAGATCATTGTAGTATAACTCAAGCCGAAATATCGACCATAAAAATGGCAGATAACTGGTTAATGTGTCTAAGTTTAAAGTTAATACGTATCTTTCGCCTTCACACAACCGTGTTCTTAACACCGTGCATGTTAAAATAAATTGCTTAAGAAAAACAAATATTATAAACAAATCCAGAAATAACGAACAAATATTACGAACAAAATTGCTCGGTTTTAAGTATTTCGTTATAATCAAACTCCATTGTATATGAATCGCAATTTATAAGGAAAACTGGTTGGTTGATTTTATTCGTTTTAACCCATAAGTAAAATATTACGTTAAATTATATTGAAAAAATACATTTATTATATTTAAGAACCTTTTTTTAATCTCTTCCCTTAATCTGTTGAATTTCAAACAGTAAAACATTTTTGAATTTTGTATGATAATACTCGTACCTCTTTTCGCACACGCAGTGTCATAAAAAGAGAAAATATTTTAGTGAAATAAAGTTTTATAGGTACTCAATATACTATATTAGCTATAAATATTTTATTACCAATCAGCAAGTTGTATTTTGTACAGCAATGAAAGAATAAGCAATATAAAAACAAATAAATTTTATACTTTATAGGTGCCACAAATTGTGACGAAGTGAATAAGTATTACTTTATTTATAAAAATGGTTAATCTGTGTTCATATTTTTTTTTTTTTTGCTTATACAGGTAACTCTGCAAAAGCAGTTTAGCTGTCCCTCCTTTAACATGGCACTTCTGCAACACAACAAAATTTATTTTGGTTTTTGTTTTGTTTTTAATTTAATGTTTTAATGAAATATGAAAAATAAATTACTTAATAAAATATGTTTAAAGTGCAAATTAAATAAATATTAAAACATCACTTCTCTTCTTGATACATTGTTTTGCCTCATATAACGCAGCTTTACAAGACGTAAGTGTTTTTGGAACATATCTACCGCATTAAAGTAGAGTTACCTGTATTTTAAAAGATATTTCATATTAATTATTGTTTTTTTATTAATGTTCATTGAAAGGAAAGGGGTATGCAAATAAAAGCTTCAAAGATTTATATGAATTTGTTTAAAATTTTCCATAGATTCTACTTCAAATATATTCTACTGAATACCATAATATCCTAAAACTTAAATTAAAAACATTAAATATAAATTTTCTATAACACAGCAACCCTGAAATTTAGAATACAAAATTAAAAGGAAATGTAGCTTTACTTTGAACCGGTTCACCTTAAACCAACCGAAGTTATTTTTCTGATTTATATTGTTAACTTACTTACTAACCAATCATAGAGTAGGTCGCTTCGATACTTATCGCATACTGAATTATACTTACATGTGAATTATAGTTAATAGTTGTAATAAGCCCTGAATAAGGAAAGAAATTCCATCATTTAATGTATACTGGTTGTCCTGAAAGTAAAGGTAAAGGCATATAATCCCTCGATCAGTACCACAACTTAGTAAAATAAATTTATTTATTTTTTTTTTTTATCTCCCCTTAAACTCAATAATTATAATTACCCTTATGAGCGATTAATGTAAATAACTCCTCAACTTCGTTACATCTATAGAAGAAGTCTAATAATAACATCCAAATTATTACAGCTATTTTAATAATCTTTGGATACAATACTATAAATACAAACCGCACTTTCTTTCACTTCCTCGATTGTAATTTCAGTGATATAAAAAAAAAACCATTTCTATCATGAACATATTGCGGAAAAAATCACAAATCGGAATTTTATATTTGAGGCACTCTTTTTTTATATAACTTAACATTTTGGAATTTCTCCCAATTTTCGAAATAGAAGTTATGTTTAATGCTTTTAGATTTTTAATAGTTTAGCAGTTTATGGTCAATACTTCCATGTATTCCATGCATCTTTCCCAAATTATAAATTTTTTGCGAAGTTTAGTTTTTTCACAAACTTTTCTTCATTTTTGCCATTTCCATCAATATTAGTGATTTATAGTTAATTTTATAACTTGTTCAAAAAAAATAATTTATCTCGTATTATCGGCATTTTCGCAAAAGGCGTGACTTTTTTAATGTTTTATATTTTTAAAATTTTTATTGACGGATGAAATGCAAATTTCCAGAATGCAAGGACTATACGCAAATATCCTGCGTAAAATGGGGAATTAGTTTGTGCTACAATGAGCAAAACAACTGCGTTAATAATTCTCATACTCTTTAATTTCAAGCTCAATTCCTTAAAACTATTTTTGCAATGTTGTATTTCTGCAATATATAGTTTTTTTCAATAAATAATATCTAAATTTTGAATTCAATTTTAATCATAGCTTATTTGCCACCTATTAAAAAAAACTAACGCTGTAAAGGGTTAATCATCTATCTTTCCGGTGTTTGGAAGATTTTTCGATTGTTTTATATCAATATTTATACATAATTTGTTGAACTGTTAAGGTTTAAGTTGAAATATTGTTTGGTTCCAATTCCTAGTGGTGTCCACCCTGATAAGTGGTATAATCGAACAAAGAAAATTGATAAGATGGTGTACCGACTGAAGTTTAAAAATAATTCAATCTTACATCTTTCTTTAATAATTTGGCGGTAAAAAAAATTTCTTAATATGTATTCAGTTTTAGCGACTTTAATAAATTTTGCAATTTTTCGCGAACTTAGGCAATAGGCGTTAGTGTTGTAAGAAACGGTTACTTTTGACAACTGAACACTACTCCATACTTTTTCTATTGAGTACTCGATACTACTCAGTGCTTTTAACGTTTTTTATTTTTTATATCAAAATAAATATATTCAATAGGTTGAAATTCGATTTTATTATTTCACGTACTCCATAATAATTCATGGATTAGCGAATTTCGTAATGCATTTAAAATATCTAACTAAAACGGTCAGGCTTATTAATTGTTTGCGCTTAACTTTCCTCAAAACCGAGCTGCATTAATGTAAAACAATTTCGAGCAATATTTTCGTATTTGTATATGGAAATGCATTTCTGAAAGTATTGAGTAGTTAGTTTTTGGCATTGAGTACCGGGAAATATATACGGTATTAGGTACGCGGTACTCATATTCTCAATAGTTTTACAACACTAATAGTCATGATTTTGTTTCCAAGATTTTGCTACTGTTGATAATAGTAATTGAGGATGGTCTGACCATATCAACAACAACTTGACAAGCAGTCGGTCACAAAAATTTTGTTTGGCATCACTCTATACAAATGTATAGCAGTTGTTGTTTTTTACATTTTCTACAAACCTCTTACAACTACAATTAGAGTTGATAAAAAGTCAGCCTAGTTAGTAATGGTAAAGTAAGAAAACAAAAACAATTGGTTGATTATTGAGTTCTTGTTACAACTATGATATTATATAAACTTTTCATTTGTTTTAATGAAGGTTTAATATCTCCAGTTGTTCTAAGAAAAATTTGGGTAAAGTTCCCTGATGATCTGCATTAGCAATAGTGAAATGCGCATAGGAACAAGCTATACCCCTCAATAATCAATTGCAATTAGTTTTTTAACAAAATTATTAATGTTTTACTGAATAAGTAAAATATTAATATTGGGAAAAAGTGCGAATAAAAATTTAAAATACTAAAGTTTTGCGATTCCCATAAGAAGCACTAATTAACACCGGTTAAGATTGGTGATATAAAATTATTTTTAGTTTAAGTTACAAAATGGTTGGTATGTAATACAAATATCGATAATTATCAGAGATGAATTTTTATGTAGACAATTGCTATATTTGCAGTGTTTAAAAATCTTCCTATAGATTTTCGTAATTTTCGCATTTTCTCTAAATTTTCGGAATTCTGTAAATATTTCACTATATTTAATCGATAGAAATAAAAAATTAACTATATTTACTAAAACATTTGAGAAGGTAACAAACCTCCGTTAGTTTGTACGAATTTAGTCATCGTTCGTCAACATTAGAAATAGAAATAAACGCATCGCAGAGATGCTGTTCATATCTGTTTTATTTTCGTTTAACCAAAATATATATAGGAAACTATTAATAGTACTGTCTTGACGAAAATTTGTTACAAAAAAAAACTCTTACGAAACAAAAAACCTCCTACAAAATTATGCAAAAAATATTTAGTAAACGAAGCCGGTGTTCCAAATACAATATGCCGCCAATGCAGAAATAATTACTTTAGAAAGCGTAGTTAGTTTGTATATAACTCAGAATAAGAAACCCTTCTACAAATGATTGGATATATTTCAGAGGAGAAAATCGTTTCACCCAACCCAATGCCGGCAATACAAAATTGTTTTAAAAAGCAAAACCGCAGTAAAAAATTCGTTCGGTCGGCATAAGGCTGTAATAAGTTATTTAAGGTGTCTTCAACTCTTTTGAGAATCTCAATTGTCTCGAAAGGATTAAATAAGTTCCAAATTGTTTTCTCGATGAAAAAAAAAATTCCACAAAAAAATTTTGAAAATTGTATATGATTTATTTCAGAATTTTTTTTTGGGCGTTATTTCATAGAACCACTATTTAGAGCAATAAAGATCAAGAATATATTAATCGCCGCCATAATTGACAAACCATTAGTGTGTAATTGAGTTTTGAACCAGCACCTTACAAAATTTCATGTTCAATTATGATTTCAGTTTGCCACAAAAATTTGTAAATTTACCTTTAATCACTTTTACACACCCACATGATACCAACGAAGCATTGACCGTCATGCGTTATTATTTCTACAATATGCTGTCGTTCATTTGTGTGTGTTTTTTAGATCATGTATGCATAAGCATGGATTTCATAAGGACAAGGCCAAAGTGGGATGCGCGCCAATTGATAAGGTTTCTTAATTTTTGTTTTATATCGAATTGTTTCTCTGGCAAGATGTACGTTTTATCTAAAAAATATAACAAATTTTCAAAATATTAAAAGTCAAAGGATTTAACTTTTAAAGCATTAAGTATATGCATGTTTCAGTAAATTGCACATTATTCATGTTTGTTTTATAAATAAATTAAATGGCAAATAAGTGGAAATATTTACTATTATTTCAGTTAATGCATTTATACATTAATCTTTGTGCTCTACTTTATTAACAAAATAAGCAAATTCTACCTTATCCCATTTGCGCACAAATTACTTTGCAGAAGTTTCTCACATGTGTACATAATTGCACATGTTTGTATGAGTTTGTTTTAATCGCCACCAGCACAGTCTGCTTGGCACATAAAATAGCAGCAAACAAAAAATTGCAACATCGAAAAGCTTGTCGTCATGTTATTTTAATCAGCAAAAACTAACCAATGGGGAAAATAATAATAAAATAAACACCTGATTGCAAATGTTTGTATGTTCGATATATGTTTTTCACAACAGAGTAAATGTTGCTGATTTTTATTCAGCGAATATATTGTTGAAAATTAAATTTAATTGTTAAATAAATTATCACTACGTAATTTAAGTTAATGAAAATTCTAAAAAATACATTGCATATTTATATTTTTTATTTTTGGTTTATTTAATTACACAGAGTTAGTTTTTTAAAGGATTAGATAAGTATCGGGTTTTCCAAAAAGGACTTGACGACTTTTTTTTAATAAAACGCAAAGCAATTGAGATATTTCAATGATCGACTTGAAATACAATAAAACTTCGTTCAAATGGCCACCGCGGGCACTCTGGCAGCGATCGATTCGTTGGACACAATTTTCGATGATTCGGACACACATTTCCATCGTAAAAGTCGCTATTTCGCTTTCAATGTTGACTCTGAGCTCTGCCAACGTCGTCGGCTTGTTCGCATAGACCAATGATTTGACGTAGCCCCAAAGAAAAAAGTCTAGAGTCGTTAGATCGCTCGAACGAGGTAGCCAATTAACTGATCCATTTCTTAAGATAACAAGCTTACCAAACTTACTCTTCAATAAATCCATTGCAACGTGTGCTGTGTGGCTTGTGGCACCGTCCTGTTGAAACCACATGTCGTGGAAGTCAATGTTTTCCAATTCGGGCAAAAAATAATCGGTAATCGCGGCGCGAAAACGATCGCCATTTATAGTAACGTGATGATCGTTATTGTTGATGAAAAAATATGACCCAATGACGCCGCCAGCATGCAAACCGCACCAAATAATTGGTTTTTGTGGATTCATGAAGCACATGTGGATTTTCACCCGACCAATAACGCATATTTTGAGTCATAAACGAGCTTCGTTAATGAAGATGATTTTGCGATGAAATTCATCATCTTGGCACATTTTCTCCAGAGACCAATCTAAGAACGTACGTCGTGTCAAATAGTCCATCGGCTTCAATTCTTGATGCCCAGCTCTTGAGAACGCCGCGTAATCGACTGATTTGGATCGTTTGCTACGGCAGCATCACACAATTAATATGTAGACACAAATTTTTGCACTAAACTTGTTAATGCTTGTCTACTAAGGCGAGAATAATGACCGAAAATTTGAGTTAACACTCTTAAAGTTGCGGTCACCCACTCCGAATTTCGGTATTACATTTTTATAATTTGCATACGTTGTTGGGTCGTTTAGTTTACCATGATGAAAATGTTGAATTTACTGAAAAAAAGGAAAGTAACAGATGATCACTGAAATATTGCGTTCACAAATTAAATTTAAAAATGTCAAGTACCTATTGAAAACCCCTTTATTTGTTAAGCTAGTAAAGTTAAAATTTAAGGAAGTTAATTGTTTAAATTAAACGACGAACTATTTTTAAAATTTTGCAAAGTAGTTGAAATTTTTTTTTAAACATACATATATCATTGGCTTTTTTGTTGTTAATTTCCCCGAAATAATTATAAAAGAGACCGTTGAGAAACCCTTCCTAGTTTTTAGTTTTGGTTTCGTTCAACGAACTAAATAAAACATTTTATTAAAGACTTTCAATGTTCAACTAAAACAGGTCCTAGAAGAGCTTTACATAAAGTTATTTTGTTCAAACCACCAATTATTCAATTGTGTTTTTAAATGTGTACTCTTTGTTGAAAAATCGTTTATAAAGTTAAACTGAATTCATAAAAATGGAAATATAATTTTCTCGAAAATATGAAATACCCGTAAAATATTCAAGCATGAGCTTTCATACAATATTTAAATTCAATTAATTATTTAAACGAGCGACCTGAAATAATAACTATCTTTCAAATTTCAAGCAAAACAATAATAATAAATGAAAAATGTTGCAAAATTAAAACTAACACTAACATAACCCTTCTTACGAGGTGGACTGATGACTGCCTTTGGCTGCACTCATTTTAATTTGTTTGAGTTTTATTAAAAAAAATATTTCAGAGTTGTGATTTTTGCTTTTAAAATAAACGTTTTTTTCTTTCTTTGAAAATGATAACATTTTTCTGGGTTATATTTTTGCTTCAAAATATTTTGTGCCCTAAAACTAATTTTAGATGATTTAATACCAAATTCATCTCCAGAGTTCGTAACTAAACTCTTATTTTTTCAAAAATAAAAATTAATTTTCAGCCTGTTCATCAAACACAATTAACTAAAACAACGAGTAAAAATATCAACGTTTTTCCTATTTAAGTTCATGCAACACGAATGTCAAGTTTTTAAACAAAACACGTAAGAACTGACACAATTTTTTGGTCTTTGTATCGCGTTTTTAAATGTCAAACAGCTGAAAGCAAAACGAATATAATAAATTATTCGCTGTGGAAAAATGTAATTAGACAAACTAAATAAAAATTTAAAAAAAATATAAAAAATTTTTTCAAAATATTAATTTAAATGTCGTACAACGAACAATTGAAAACGTGTTACACAAATCATATTTGTTACGTAGTCGTTAACGCGTCGCCCAGTTTCATTTTATTTTTGACGTGTTCCATGAACAGGCTGTTTATCTTCCAAGCAAAAAACAGCACTTAAAAAATTACTACAGGATATCCGCCGGGAAAGTATACTACTTTTTTTGTTTATAATTTTTGACTAAATGAAAGAAAATGGATCTTATATTGATATATGTGTTATTTAATTTGGGCAATTATGTATGGAATACAATATCAGATAAGCGTACGCCTCTGTTAGCCTCACAAATGCGAGCCGTTTTGAGCTCATTTTTCATTACATTCTCACACATTTCACGCAAACAAAATTTTCGTGATGAAATTAATGAAATAAATTTCTAGTTTCTGGTTTATATAAAACTTGAAAAATAACTATTATATTCTAAGGAAAAATTTAAACATGAAAAATAAAAATTTTTTCTAAGCAAAAAAAATCAGAAAATTAAAATTTTAAAAGTAATTTTTGAAAGTAGTTTTATTAGTATAACTTACAACCGTTTATTTCTCATCTACTTTTTATACTTTGTCATTTCTAATAAAAAAAAAAGTACCAAAAGATGGCTAAGGTACCGCACTCATTTTCAACATACATGCATTCCATCACTATCTAAATTTTTCACGTAAGATCGTAATGAAATTCGATTTTCTACAGGTTGGTACGTTACGGCCAAGCAACATTTCGGTCAGGTTAGCATTTTCATTGCTTTTTCATGTAACAGATACGATCAGCTGATACGACAACATTTACGGTCGGCTAAAAAGGCTTTAAGCACACAAACCTTTACATTTACTAAACATTTACATTTACGATACATTTACAATTTCTACGATCGACTAAAGGGGCCTTAAGAGTAAATTTCATTTTATAGAAAAGTTTGTTATATCGTCGACCCAAAGTTATCTTCACATATATCACAAAATCAAAAAAAAATGAGAGAAGACCGTGGTAAATTTTATAGACCTATTGATCTGCGCCATCTCCAGATCTCTATCTCTTATGGGTTTTAAGATATTACGGAGGCATTTTATCAAAAGTGGATATGACACTTTTGATAAAAATTTAACGCGTTATAATACCGTATGTAACATTATTATGGATATACGATAAAAAGTATATGAAAAAAACGGGTTATCTTCACGTATGTTTCAGAAAATAAATATTAAGTTATTTTCCCGTACGTACGTCTTAAAAATGAAAAGTTAAAAATCAATATTATAATATAAATATCTTCTCCTCGACTATTTTATGGAATAGTTACAGTATATGATTATTATTTTATAAAGTAGATTCTTAAAGGATATAGGTTAGTTTTGCTTAAATTTACTTTATAGTAATTAAATTAAAGTACAATTCTACAACTAAAATAAAAAAAAATTTAATTTTCAGCATCAAAAAAATACATAAGATTAATAATTTTCAAAATACATTTTTTTAGCACCGTAATTTTATATAATTTTTTATTGAATAATTCAAGTTAAAATATACTTAACAAAGACAACCTGCTTTTTAAACAAATAAATCGTTGTGTAAAGTTTTAATCTTGTGGAGTACTACTGCGACATTCGTTATTTTTGTGTTTTTCAACATTCCCTACAATCTACACTGGCGGCGGCTTTTGCTTTTATTGCCTGTAAACATCTTTATATTTTACAACATTGTGCCTTATTTACAACATTGTACTTAAATACAAAAACTGAAGGGTACAAACAAAAATCTCCTTTGGTGATATAATTACAATTAATTTGGTGTTTGGCAGTAAGAAGCCTTTGTATGTACATATTGTTTCCTACAATTTGTTTGGTGTTTTTTATTTTTGTTAATAATTGGCGCTCCGCTAACAAGCAGCTGATTTAAATATACACCTGGTGTTGCCAGATTTCTTTTTTTTACCGCATAAGTGGGGGATAATGCTTAATTGTGTAATTTAAAAAACCGATGAATAATAAACGTACAATTGACGCTAGATCGCCTGATTACACTGAAAAAAAATAGTAAAAAACATTTGTCTTGTCAAAATATGGCTGAAAACAATCAAACAGCTCCCCAAGACGTTTTCTCATGGATTAGATTTAGCGATCTATTAGATGATAAACTGAAAGATGTTGCTAGAAAAACAAATCTAGTAGTGATCCAAACAGAAATACAAGAAATAAAAGAAGAGAACATAAGACTTAATAATGATATAAAAAAGCTCACATCACGTCTTGAGTACATTGACCGTACGTCACGTTCTTCTAATGTTGTTGTTGCCGGTTTGAATTGTAAAAATGTACAAACAGCCAGGGAAAAATTTACAAAACTATGCAGTGATGTTTTAAAAGTCAACGCTGATGTGGTGTCAACCCGCATGATTTCTTCTGGAAAATCTTTTTTGTTCTGCTTAGGATCGAGTTCGCAGGCTTACAACGTCGCTACTGCTAAGGGTTTATTGAAAGGTCAATATGTGTTCATTCAAAAAGATTACACTGAAGAGGAACAAAACGTGCGATATACCCTGAGACAATTAAGCAAAAATATTTCAAAAGCTAATGAATGAAAGTCATGTGAAAGTCAGGCTTGGTGAGTTTTGTATATTTATTAATAACAACAAATATACATGGTCCAGTGGCAAAGTTTGTGCTGATTCTGTTGATGGTGCTGAATACTTAAAAAATATTTCATCAGAATGTAGTTTCGTTATTGATGTTTGCATTAATGATAGGATGAATACAGTAGATTGTAATGTTAAAAATGTAGATATTTCAAATTCCCAATAGCAATTTTATTTATGCCATTTAGTTTCATATAATGTAGCAAACCTTGAAAAATCATTAAAAATTTAGTAAATTATTACATTTATCAATAATTTTGATGTATTTTTTCTTTTTGAAACCCATGTCACAGCAGATAGATAGCACTTGTTTTCGTCATATTTTAATAATTATTGTATACATTGGATTGCAGCAATTTGGCATTAAAAATTATAGAACAAAATATTTTTTGGGCTAAAGAGTGGGAAAATCTTTGTCAACATATACAGTTTACCCCTGATAACTCAATATCTCCACTTAGCAAACAGTGGAAACCTATATTGGACCAACTCAAACTCAAAGAACGTAATGATTACATAGAAAATGCAAAAAGTTCACAATTTCATGATCTATATTCTATACTGGATTACAATGTTTCATCATTATATACCTCAAATTTTTCTTCACGAACAGTCAGTTTAATAATAAGGGCTAGAGGTGGCAAGATCTTTCAAAAATAACACTGTTGGTATTTGTACTATGTGCAATTTAGATGCTTCGGAAAATACTTTTCACTTTATTGGTGTTTACCCATTGTACAGAGAATTTAGAATACAATATTTTGATAAAACTATACTAAATTTGGATGAAGTTATATGTGTACTAAATGGCTTAAACTTTTGCTCCCTATATAAATATATAGAAGTTTGCTTAAAATATAGAAGATTTATTTTAAATGAATTTGTTTTTTAATTTTCTATGAAAATATTAACTTATAATTAATCTTGTTATTTTTATTAAAAATTATATAAAATCAATATTATTATTATTAATATTATTTACTTTCCTAGAATTGTGCCAATCTGGCTTACAACAAAATGTTATGCCATATATAGATTTAGATATTAAACATATTGTAAATGAATTAAATATGTACATACAAAAATCTATTTATAGATAAATAAATAATAATAATAATACATTTTTTTTCAAATATGCTTTCTAAATTAGTAAACACTCTCTTCCTGGCTTGTTTTTTAAGCTTGTTGACTGAAATTCATCTTCAGTCGAAGATTATTTATATTGAAGAGATGAGAGACTGAATTTATTAAATATTTCTTTTATTTTGGTGAGCATTTCTGTAATCTTTATAGTTATCTTTCTGCATTAATAGTTTTTTAAGTTTGTTATCAAATCTCAGGGAATATTTTTTATATTATAATGTATAAAAATTTTAAAAACGTAATGTAAAAGGGCAGAACAACTGATGGGAGCGAAAACACATCAATAGTATTAGCTACGCGCAAAATTCAAAAGAAAATAAACAAGAAATAACGAGCAAAAATGCATAACGAAGACTGAATAACGCAGGTTTGTTTAAGTGCTTACAGGTGGGCTCACGTGATTTCCGTGTTGATGAAAATGCAAACAACGTGAGTGTAATATGCTTAGTTTTTTGGTATCGTTAACGCACACTTAGGTGAGTAAAAAGTTGTTCACAAATACATATATAGCTCTTACTAATTGTAATATACCTGAAGATAATTCTGGAGATAAAACACTAGTGCTAATTTTGCAGTTTATTTTCACGTATGTACCATAAAGTAAAAAATATTAAAAAAAAGTGGCATTTACAATTAAATGCAAAAAAATTCAAAATAGCTATAACTTAAAAAATTGTTTCTATGACTTTGGATATTTTTACATAAATTAATAAAAAACTTCAAACTAAACTATTGGACCACTTTTTCCACGTAAATTTTTTGGTATATAATGTTGAAACTTTAGTGGGAATTTCAAAGCAAAAGAGAATTGCAGAGCACATGAAACTGTGTACCCTTCCCCAATATTTTCACCTCTCTTACCAATAATCTCAAGAATTGCTGCAACAAAAATTGCAAGTCTGGACGAGGACTAATTGACTCTTTCAGCTTAAAAAAATGTACATTGTCATTAGAAATCGTAAAAGAACTAAGATACATTGAACAAATTTTACAGCAGAAGCAAAAACTCTCTAATATGAAAAATTAAAATTAATTTTTTTCATTTAAGGTTATTTCCTACAAAGAAATAAGTACAATTTTAATATGTAAAATTTTCCAGGAACATGTATTTTGACTTGGTGCATCGTAATCAATAGATTGATTTATGGCACGCATCAAAACTCCATATTACCGTTGTCGAAGTTGGTTGAATACCAAAAAATTCAACGAAAAAGCAGCTTGATCTGATCAGTCAATGGCGCTAAAAAAGCGACAGAGTATGGCATATATGGAACAATTAAACACCAGAGATGACAATTTCGCACTAACCCAAATGATTCAATATTTTTTTAAATTTATTAATCGAAAATACATTCAATATGAATCTATTTTATTTTCTTTGCACCTTTATAAAAATAGCCACCTACAGTGGCTAGACTAGCTAAACAACACGCAACAAAGAAAATTTTTTATTTAATAATTTGCAATTTTCGTATCCTAATTTGTTAAATAACACGGTTAGTGACCTCGAAAACAGTACTCAACCGTTCTTCTAGTCCGATGAATAATAAATTGTTCCAAATAGTACTCTCTTAATAAAATAATGAATTTATCAGATTTTAATTTGAGCTAAAAAATTCCTTTTAGTATAAACCAAATCTGAGTGCGAAAAATTACTCACAAACATTAAGTAGCACTTTGAATTTTTATAAATCTTAAAGTGCTGTTTTTGTAATCCAAGTAGCATGGACGTTTAGAAAATTTGCATGGAAATCACTCAAAAAATTTAGTGCTTTTCATATAAATTTTCTGATTGTCCAGGCTACTGGGATTACAAAAACCAAACATAACACTATTATATCCTTTTTAATAAAAAGGATATACAATAATCACAAATGTGCATGCTTCAATCACAAAAAAAATGTTAAATGACTTTTTAATGTCACACAAAGGACTGTACCTAAATTTTGAAATGTTGCTACGAAATTTATAGAAAATATTTCACTTATTAATTTAAGAATATATATATGCGAATCCTTGCCCTGATAATATTCTAACTTATATTTTTTCTTAATTGAGTCAATCTTACATTCTGTATTTAATTTAATAATCCTGGGATAGCTACTTTAATTTTGATTTCTCGTTAAATGGAAACGAAGCTCTGTTTGACTCGACCGCGTATAGAAGAGCACGTAAAACTGTATCGATTACAGGTGTGTATGCATTGACTCCCTGGAACATCGATCCAATACATTGTGCGTTTGGTTATCTTATCGTAACTAAAATGAAATATGGTTTAATGTTATCAAGGAACTTGTTCCCGAACTACCGTCTTTTTGGAAACTCCACATTATTTATCAGAAGGCATCACAAACTGATGCCAAATGATCGGTACACATGTAAGAGGGAGAATTCTTTTGATTAGCCGATCAATTGGCATGTGAAATAAATGCTCTGCAGAGGTTTGCCTTGCACTTTCTTTCGAATGCCCGCATACACTACTCCCATAACCAATTTTCCTACTTCCTACTGGAAATATACAGCTTTTTCTTCTTTTTCTGCTCTTATTTCACTTCCAACTCTATTATAATATCCTTAATTTGATATTATGAACTAAGGCATGAACTTATTTTAATTTTTATTTGTTGCTGCATTTGCGAGCGATTTTAAAACTTTACGGTTGCTGCTAAATTCTATATAGCTTTATAAAAATTTTCCAATTTTCCTTAGTGTTTTCACAAGTATATTGAGAATAATAAAAATAATGGTTTATCACAAATGTTACGTAGCATGAAGCTCTCAATAATATATGAAATTTACTACTGAATTTTAGATTTCATAAAAAGCAAACTAGTGTATTTTTATAGATATAAAATGATCATTATATTATTAGAAGAATTTTCATTATGAAAACTGTGTCTGTTTTGCAACACACATTCGTGGTACAGTAGAAAAATTTACTATTTGATAGTCACTTCTCATAATGAATTTATGATAACTTCCTTTTGATTTCTACGATATCAGAGCTTAGCTATTGTCAATTTAACAAAATGTGAAACATACTAGTAATGCTAAAAGTTCTTAATAACAACCTGACAATGTAGATAAGTAAATAAAATTCTTTTATAAACAAATATGTGGACATAAGGACATTTATTTTTGAACGGAACATTGACATGTTTAGCTCAGAACATGAAATTTCTTAAATTTGTTGTTTAATCAAAAATCTGAGGGAGGATGTGAACTGAAGAGAAACTCGTCAGCTCTTCAATCTTATAAAAAATACAGTGTTTGGATCTTCATCTAGCAAAACGGCAGCAACAGCATAGGAAATGTGATCCAGTGGATAACAATTTTAATGAAATAAATTTTTTTTAAATATTATTGAGATCATATTTATACAAACATTATTTTTATAGAAATACAATTTCTCTGATGCTTTCACTAATGCACTCTACAGTAAATCAGGCTGGGATGTAAAGAAAGTAAATTCTGGCAATTAAAAGTACTGCATCTGAAAAGAAACATCCGATACATTAAAATTAAAATAATATAATAATAATAATCTTACTTGAAATAGTCACTCCCACATGTATGCCATTTAATTTATATTTGTCTTTGCTTAGTCAAATATTTGTTTAGTCGAAATTAACAAACCCCTTTATCTTCTTAATTTAATACTTACAAATAAATTTTAATATTAGAAACCTTTGAACAAAGCAATTTTTCCTTTTCAGTACCATGACAAACATACTTAACACACATATACAGCAACCTTCTGCTAAGAACAGACAATGAGACATGACCGCATTAATTAATTTTATTTCCTTTGTTCGCATAGAATATTTACCGCAGAGTTTTTTAATTGTTCCTAAAAAAGGATTCTCAGTGATTTAATTGTCTTCCAATGATTAGAAAAAGTTGAGTGATGGTAAAAATTAATTGGGTTAAATTAAAGAACTTTTTTTATGTGTACATAAAAAAACAATGAAATTCTGAGCTAATAAAGTTTTTAATAAAAAAAATAAAAAATAATAACGCACAGTGGTACCTTAGGTGAGAGAATTATCGTTTATTTTGTCCACGCTAAAAGTTACTAGTTGAGAATTGCAAACATTGAAATCCATATTTAAACATCAAATACTAATTAATTGAAAAAAAAAATTGTTTATAACATTTCTAGAACATTAATAGAAAAAATTATTGGTCAAAGAATTCTGAAATCAGCCGAATATTTCAAATTAAGTGATGTGTAACTTTTTTCTTCGTAAAACTTAAAAAAGTTAAGTTATTTGTTTTTTTTTCATATCACATTAAATCTTCACCAACTTGAGCTCAAAGAATCATTGATATATTGATGATTTAAGAAAGTTTTCCGGCTTTTTTTGTAAGAACGCATATCGTAAATTATCGTAAGTGAGTGAACCACTGCACAGTGGACACTTTCACAAAAAAAAATCTAAAACTTCTAAGTCGCAGATTAGACAACCTTAAAGGAGGAGACAAGCCTTGTAAATTTACTAAAAATGGCCTTATATCTCAAACACTAACGGCACTATAGTATTCATCATCTTAGGCTTACAAAAAAAATTCTTAAATGTTATTGGATTTCAAAAATCAAAAACACTTCGAGTTTTCTAAATAAAATTAAAGAAATATTATTCTGACAATTCTTTGACTTTCATAAATTTCCTTTTTTGTTTACAATTGTATCTTAATTTTAAAAACGCCATTCGGTCATTACTAAAATTCCAAGTTAAACAAATAAACAGTTTTTTAAAATTTTTAAATTGACTTAAAATTTTCTGGAGAAAAAATATATGTGTTTATTATTTAAAATTTTGTAAATAATACTGCTAAGCTTATTCATTCTTTTAACAGATATCACGAAAAGCACCAATTATTTTGTATTTTTTAACCCTCACCCTACATTTACGGGCCTATAAAAAAATCCGATTACTGATTTTCAAAATTCCACCGATTATGTTTTTTATGACATAAATAATTGCAAGTTTTTGCAAAAATTTAAAACACGAGCAGATTTTGTGAATTAACTAAAAATTGTATATAAATAAAGTTTTGTACGACAAAACTAGTTAAATAATTTTATTTTCTCAAGTTTAAATTTTTGGCTTCTCATCAATCGCTTTACTACGCAAAAAAATATTCATATGTATATTTTCCAGATATATGCATAGAGTAGGATCCAGATCCAGAGATATGCATAGAGTAGGGTATGAAATTTAAAGAAAATATATATAATGCTCTTAACCTCTTCCCTTATGTTCACCCAATTGTTTTTTGCAGCTGCTATGATTTGTAAAATTCTACATAAATCTCGTAAAAAACAAAACTTAATTTCTAATGTTGTACAATACGTCTGTTAAAGCTTTTCATAATAAAAATTATTCATCGTAATTATACTATCCGTGTTACATAAAAGAGTACTTAGTACCACTAACAGCAAGTAGTTAACGAATAGCAAGAGAAATTTATTATATGGATTTAAAAATGATTTACGCGAATTGCTTATAGTGGTACTCGTCGTTTCTAGCTGATTATTATAATGCTTAAGAAATTAAAGTTTCAGTGCTCCAGGTAAATGATAAATTCTCAAAGGTGCTTATAAGGAATGATATATTGTATACAAAAGCAGTGTTCTTTTGTAAGAATAAGCAGTGAATATTAAGCTGTTATGGAGTTTAGTATTAATAATTACACGGCATGCAAACTTCTCTCGGAATGCGTTCCTCTTGCCTTATTGCCATAGCAACAAATTCCTAAGATCATAGAAATAATTAATTTGGATTAAAACTAAAGACATTAAAAACACAAACACACGTCAAGGCCCCCATCGACTAATCTGTAGCAAAGATATTTAAGTATTTATTATTATTATATTTGATGAATAAATAAATAAGCAGTGGTGTACATTATTAAATGTGTATTTGTGTGTCTTTTATTTTTGAACAGAGAACCTCAAAAAACTAGTAAACGCTTAAAGGCTCTATTGTTCAAACGTAAATATTGCGGATACGCAAACATTGCCGACAGCTGTAAAATTCGTCAGAAACTTAATATAGGCAACAGTTTATGAGTAGTGTTACCTAAAAACTTTTCTTTTAAAGTCCACTTTCAAAACGTTTACTTTCGAAAATTGACAATTTATGTACTTGAATTGAAAAACCAACTAAGACGTTAGCTATTTTCTTTTGACTGTTTGGTTATATTATATAAGGGATGATTTTTTAAGAGCTTTTGGATTTGACTTAAAAAAAATCACATAAAATATGGAGATTTGTACGAAATCTTTGTTTGAGTCGACAGAACGATATATATATATATATATATATATATAATTCAATCTTTAATAATGATTTCGTATTAATTTTGACCGCGGCTAGGCCTCAATGTTGAGTACAATTTTGGCATATACTCTCTAACATATTGGCGGTATGTCACAAATAAATTCTTCCAAATTGACTTTCAGCGCGTTAATAATTGCTTGCTTGTTCCTATAGAGACGAGCCTTAAGATAGCCATACAAAAAATAACCTAAAGGAGTTAAATCGCACGATCTAGGTGGCTAATTGACCGGTCTTAAATGTGAAATAAACTGTTCGCCGAACACGAATCACAATTGGGCTATTATTTCGCGCGCTGTGTGGCATGTGGGACCGTCTTGTTACAACCACATGTCACTCCAGTCGAGCTTCTCCATTATTTTCTTGTAAAAAATAATTTGTAATCATCGCATTATCGGCGCCGAATCGATAATCCACGGTCATCAACAACTCATCAACAACACTGGCGGATACAGCTGCGATAGTTGGTGATTTAATGTCCAATTAAATTTGGTACGAAATTTAGTCACTTTATTAACCGAGCGTGAATTTTGATAATTAAATTCAATAATCTGCAAGGGTTGTTCATTTATAAGTCGCAAATAACTGATGAGCTGTCAAAAACAGTGTTGCCAAAAAGAAAGTTGCTAAAAAAATCGCCCTTTAAAACATGTATTTATTTCAAAATATTCTGCTGTAAAAGCCACAACTCAAGCTTGTTACAAAAAGGACGGTAGTTTTGTTCAAAAATCGCTCTAGAAAAATATAAGAAATGTAATTGGTTCGGTTTTCATACGACAATCGAAAGGTACCTCAAACCACTATAAAATGATTTATTAATTTATTAATTTATAAAATATGGCCAATAATAATAAGCAACAAATGTGATCCGGATCGAAAGAAGAGCACCAAAATACGTTTATTTATTTGGACTGTTTAAAACGCGTTCTACATTTTACCAAGATATTTATTTCAAAATCAGTGGTGAGAAATCTTTGGTTTATAACAAAATTATGTTTGTGAATACATTGAATTGATTCTACCATAAGCACATAAGCCAGTTATTGGACAAAAGTTAGCGTAATTTGCATAATTTGGTATATAAAAATATTCCTGTGGAGGAATATAAGCCAGTAGGCGATACTACAGTGGCACCAGTCACAGGTACGATAAAAAATCATCCCCGTCCAAATAGCTACAGTTGTATTTTTTTAATTTTTTTTAATTGAATATATTTTGTTGCCATGAAATACACATTTTTTTAATTATGATATAAAAATTTTCTCTTTTGAAATACACAAATATTTTGTTTTGTTATACTCGTATGCATTAAAACAACAAAACCAAAACTTTTGTAATAAAATAAATTAACAAAAAAGAAGAAGATGATATAAAGAAAAACTAAGAAAATCAATCTGTTTTTATGCCTTAAATCGGCAGTTTCTTTTAAGAGAGCATTCAGCTGCTTCTCACTCCAATCAGGCAAATAAATTTGGCTTGGAAAAAATATAATTTTCTGCCTGCAACGTTGATTAAGCCTACAAGCTCCGGGCAGGTAAAAGTTTATAGAAATAAAGAAACCAACACATATACCAGCTGTTCAATATTACACTATCGGCCTCTTTATATATCACGTAGCATCGTTTTTAGTGTTCTAGCATTTATAAAAAAAAATTTTGTCATTGCAAACCACCAATTCCGCAAAAATTCGATTGTCTTTCAATTAAAGGACACACTACAAATTACATTAAGAATGTTAAAAAGTATTTAAAAGCAAAAAAAAAGTTAAAAAATGTTGTTTCAAAAATATTGCAGGCAACTTTGTTTGAACAGTAAAATTAAAATTAAAAGCAGCTGTTTGTAATATTTTATTTGAATTAAACACAAGCGCTTAGTTTGATCAACTTAAAATAATTGGTAATTTATTTAAAATTTGCTTTGCTTAAATACTAATTTATTGAGTGATTATTTAAATATCACTCAAGTTCTTATTTCTATGCTTAATCAACATACGGTGGCTTTTCTATTATACCAGGCGTTCGGAGTTTTGGAGTGTAATTTCTAAATACAATATTTGTGTTTGTCATTTTTCGAGTGGTGTATAACATCCATAGTAATAATTTGTTAACTCGGCACAAAAATTGGTTCACTGTTCAACGACTTATTCTTATCAACAAGAATGTGTAAGCGAGCATTGACCGTTTATATTGAAAATATTGGATTACCAGAAAGAATATAAAATTGCCAAAACGTGGAGTAATTAAATTTAGTACTGACCTATCTTAAATTGTATTATTCAATTGTAGTGCCTTTTGTTTACATTTGTATACATGAGCTTGACTACTATTTTGTTTATGTATAAAAATAAACTGAAGTCAATGAATACGCTACATTAGTTATACTGAAAATTCCATTGGTACACTACATGTTAACTTAAGACGTAAACCGAAGTATTTGAGCCAAAAAGCTGGCTAAAATTATTAAACGTGTTTTTTAACTAAAAAACTGAATTTTTTGATAATTTTAATTGTAATTTGATACAAAAACTCTACTAGCAGATTTATGGCTCTTTTTACAATAACCCTTAGGTTAATAAAAAAATGCGTTTTATAGGGGTGTGAAGCTGATAATAAGAATTTTCAAATTCATATTTATAGGCAGCTAATCGCCTCGTGAAGTGCTAAAAGCAATGTGAATAAGATTTAAATCGAATAATTTAAAAGAGACAAAATATTATGACGTCAAAAAAGTATTTGAAAAAGTTCCTGATTAGTAAAAAAATAAATTAGTGCAAACTTTTTTTGGGGTCTCAAATAAGAGATTCTAAATTTTATTGTTATATAAAACATAATTTATACATTAGCTACCTTTACTTTTAAAAACCTTTTCCTTCTTTTGCGTATAAATTTTAAATTTTAATTTTAATCGAATTGTTCCAACATTAATATTTAAGATAGTTTATTTTTTGAATAGCAAAAATAGGATTTTAACATATCTTGCAGTGAAAAAAATCAATGTCATACCTTTATTCGTTTAACCACAAAAAAATTATCATATAAAGATGCTGAAGCCGAAAAAAAACATTTAAAGCTAGTGCAATTTTCTTCACTATCCTGACTTCAGCAGTGTCTCAGAGCTACAAATCGCAACATAAAGTCTTAAAAATTTACAAAATTATGTAATATTTTGTTGTTTATTGATCTGCGTACTTAGCTTTTAAGATTTCTTTAAATTCATGTTTGCCTTTCTGGCCAGTTTTTTTGCAGAAATCTCCCCTGTGAAACGGACAGAAATTATAGTTTTATTAAATACGTTTGCAAACGTCCGCAATGTTTACCAAACTGTACTTATTTACACATCAGTTTTCTGAGAAAAAATTAGCATATGATTTGTAACGTATATGTTTATGTAAGAGTAATGAAGCATTAAGACAACAATACAATTATTTTACGTATATCGAAAACACATCTTCGTAGGTGCGATTTTAAAATAGAATATTTATAAAATTTATCTTCTTTGTCGGTCAAAGCTATTTTCTAAAGCGAACTATTTTACAGCTGTTATGTGTAAAAGTAAACAACAATCTTTTTTCTTGTGCCAATACTTTTTTTTATTTTTTATTCTTAAGATTTATTCACATTGAACTTCTTCTACTTCAAATTATACTCTGTTCTTTTTATTCTTCAAACTGACTATTTAGACCTTAAATTTAATTACAATTTGCTTAGTGCTTAACAAAAAATTACCTACATATAAAAGTATAGAATAAGCATATTTATATATATAATTAAATTATTAATAATCATCTTCTGAGCCAATTGGTTTCCGTTTGTGAAACCTGTACATTGCACAATCTGTCAACGCAAGCAATTTCACAACTAATCAAGTGAATGAACTGATTACTGCTGCGCTAACCAATTAATGCAATGTACAGGTAGGAGGGTTGTTCACTGCTGCCTCACAGCACAGAAAATTCTTTAATTTAGACTAAATAAAATAAACTTTGAAACACGCTTAAGTGAACTCATTTATCTCCCAAAGTATTTTCCAAACCCTCAATCCGATCTAAAAAATCCAATTTTTAGGGTAAGCTTCATTTTCCTACTTATCATTACTTTTGAGAAAAATGTGAAATTTCATTGAGAATATTGATAATTAAAAATTTGGTTTACACCAAAAAAAATATATTTTAATATAAAAAATATTTTTAACTCAGAAAAAATATTTCCCAAATATTATGTTTTTTTTATTTCCTACATTTATAAAAACAAATATAATATCCTTAGCTTTAGTGTGTAATATATTTATCTCTTTTCCTTTCCACTGATACCCTTAAGCTGTGGTATTATTTCACTGCTATGCTCATATGAAATTGTATCCTTAACTGGGCCTGCGGCTTATAAATCACTGATTTATGTTGAAAACTTGCTGGTCCTACCCAATGTGTATCGTGGTGCAAGTTTTAAAAAACTTCCCCATAGTTTTTCCCAAATACTTTTAGAAAATTGCAATTCTACTAGATATTATTTGATAAATATTTTATTTCATAAAGAAAACATCAACTACGACAAACTCCAATAAGAACTTTTAACTTATTTCAATTTTTCACAGACTGAAAAAGCACTAAATAAATTTTTCTATTAATGTAATAATAGCACAGCATGTTGAAAAAAAACTTAAGTCAAGAAACGGAATAAAAGATAGAAATTATTTTTAATGAAGTGTTTATGCTTGTATAACTTTTGCGAGGCTGCCAACTCAATGAATGCATAATCACAAAGTGGCGCAGTAAAAAATAATATGTAACAGTTTTATGTTAAACTTTCTTGAATAGCTACTTTTAATGATCGTTTATATTCACACATTGCGAAATTGTAATATAATAAGTTTGTTGAAATATATGCAATGGAAGAAAGACATTAGCGTTTTAAAAAATATTTTCTAAAATAACTTTAAAGGGGACTTAAGTTTAAAAATACCAGCAATAAAATCTATTTTAAAGAAAATATCATTATTACTATTACTATTATTTCTTTAGATCATACAGCCATTATAAATCCGTTAGACTTATTTATTTATTTTATTTATTTAAGATTCTTTATTTCAATACAACAAGAACATGTCTTATATTATAGTATTGATTAGTAATTTGACATATGTATGTAACAAGTTCATAAAACTAATTTAATAAAAAAACAATAAACAATATTTAGAATTACATATGAATAAATAAGAAGTGTAAAAAATATAATAAATAAAATAAATGAATAGTAATAAAAGTTACAGTTAAGACAGATAAATCAAAAGGTTTGTCCTTACGTTTACAAATAGTAAAAAAAAAGTAATTACGAAAAGTGCTTAAATATGGCAGATTTAAAATGACTTGCATTGTTTATGACTTATATTTGAGGGGGTAGCTGGCTCCAAATCCGAATTGAATTGACAAAGAAGTGTTGTGTGGAGATCGCTTTATTATATATTATGCTGTTTATCCTGTTTCCTCTATTCGATCTAGAAAAGGTTATTTTTCGAAACAGGTAGGGTGGTTGCTGGTTATATACAATTTTATGTAAAAACAGTAGTGTTCGACAGTTTAGCAAATTATCAAAGATTACACCGTAGATTTGTTTTGCAAATTGTGAAATACTTCTGAATCTTTTAATACCAAATACATATCTAGCAATGGTATTATATGTTACATTTAGTCTTCGTCTACTTACAAAATCGCAACTAGCAAACAGCTCACAACCATACATAAGAGTTGGCAATAAATACGTTTTGGCTAAAAGCATCCGGATATGAACTGGTGTGAAATATTGCGTCATCCAAAGATTATGAAGCATAGCAAAGGTTTTCCCACAATTTTTATTAATGTGATCAGACCAATTTAGTTCATTATTAAATATGACACCAAGGTTTTTAGCAGATTCCACAAAGTTTATGATCGTGTTATTAATATGTATTGGTGGAAGACACGTTGCGAAGTTTTTAGGATGTCCCACGACTAAAGCAGCTGATTTTTTGGGGTTTACACTTAATCCATTTGCAGATGCCCATAAGTAACTGCAACTAATATATAGTTGTACATCATCAGCATACATTTGTAGTTGACAATGTTCTACATACAATGGAAGGTCATTAGCATATATTGAATACAAAAGTGGGCCAAGTATCGAGCCCTGTGGTACACCTCTTGGCATCGAATAGCTGCTGGAGATTATTGAATCATGGCAAACACTTTGACTTCTATTACTTAGGTACATTGATAACAGCTTTATCGCAGTGGAGAAAAATTACACATATGTTTTAACTTATAGCAAAGCACTGAATGATGTACCGTGTCAAATGCCTTAGAATGGTCAAGCAGTATAAGAAATGACATTTGGCGTTGATCGATTTGGCACCTTATTTCCTCAGACACAATAATCAAAGTACTAAGGCAGCTAACCCTAGGCCTAAACCCAGATTGTCTTTCACTTAACAACGAGTTAGTATGCAAATGACGGCTTATTTGAGAATGTATTAATTTTTCAAATACCTTTGATAAGTATGGCAAGATCGCAATAGGTCGAAAGCTTTTATCAGATTTTAAGACCGGTACAATTTTGGGATGTTTTCACACAGATGGGAAGGTAGACGTAGTGATAATGGTATTTAACATATGGGTGATGTAATCAAGGGTGTAAGGAAGTGTAAGTTTAATGAATTTTAGATGCACTCTATCATAACCAACGGCGTTAGATTTAATATTAAGAAATGCCTCTAGTACATCTTCCTGCGTAAAGTCCACAAAATTGAATTCATGTATTTGTTGCTTATTAAAAACGACGTTGTTATAAAAATTAATGTTAATTTGTGGCATAGGTATATTTGCAAACTGTTGATTTAACTGGTTTACGTCTATTACTTGTGTATCAGCATTGCTGCGATTGACTAAACCTATTTTATATATTTCTCGCCATTTTTTTCGGGAGTCAATGCATGTTTGGAATTTATTTTTATAAAACATTATCTTGGCATTTCTTATGTTTGTGTTATCAGCAGCTCTAGAATATTTGAAGTCTTCATAAAGCTCTGGTGTTCTAAATCGTTTCCATCTAGCATATGCACGATTTCTAATGTCAATTAAAGATTTTATTACAGAAGTAAACCATGGCTTGTCATTTCGCAGGTTTAACCCAATGGAACTCATTTCTTCTACTAAGCTATTATCTTCAAGTATATTTGCATTAAAGTCCCCATTTAAGATTATATGATCATATCCAAGAGTATAAGTACTTAACTTTCCTATCATGGAGTCCATATTGATACATCTGTTAGGCCTATATATGGTCCTAACCTACAGAGTTTCATTATTATTAAAAATTTCCATCAAAATGTACTCAAAATGTTTTCACCAACTTCATTTTTGCATTTTTCCTTGCAGGAAATACTTTATTTTACGTATGTAGCAACATCACCACCATTCGTTGTTCTGTCGGAATGAAAGAGACGATAGCCATTTAGATTGTATGTAATACTATCAACATCCGGAAAGAGCCATGTCTCAGAAACACAAATTATATCAATTTTAGAGTTTACAAACAGAAGATGAAGTTCATCCATTTTATTGTTTAAGCTCTGGGCATTAATATGGCAAATGTTAAGTTCAGAAACACCTTTTGAAAGAGTTCTTATCATGGTACTTAAATTTTCTCTAGAGCCATCCCTCGTATTGTTAGAATTTATTATCATTATATAAAAATATTGTTTTAACAATGCAAGCGAATATTAAGTTTTTAAAAAGCACAATATATGTTTATATTAGATCTATCTAATCCTAGCTCTTTCAGTTGAAAGCAAATAATGTGTAAGTGACACCTTTCTATTTAAGCTGTTGTCGCTAAGTGGGACCCGGTGACCAATCCACCGAACTTTTCTTTTCCGAATGTTCACTATTATTGGTGTTTGATGTGCATTTTGCGCAAGGCACTTATTAGAAGTTATAGTTGGCCAAAATGTGCATAACGTTATTTGCAGGCATCCGTTCGTAAATACGTCGACTGCGCTTATATCTCTGCTTTAAACATTCCATGATTTGCACCCATATAAAAGTGTAGATTTTACACATTGTCATCAATTTTGTATCAGCAAAACTTTGCTTCACAATTAGTTTCCAGTATAAATGTATTACATATTTTTCTTTCTCCTGTGTGCACTTGAACCACCGGAAATAGATAAATATTTCCGATGTCTCGTGTTTTGGTTGTTAATGTGGAAATTGTTGGTGTTTGTGTTTTGTATCTCATAATCTTCATTCTACCAATTTTAATCTTGAAATATGCTCTGGATGCTTCCAATTCTATATCGATTGATTTGTTTTATATGTCATTTAATCTGCGTGACAAGAAATTGTTATGACAAATATCGAAAAATAAAACAACACAATTAATATTGATAAGCTCTGCACAGCTTAAGAATAATTTATACCATTTACTTCAGTAATATAAAGAAAGGAAAAAGGTCAAAGTTTTTCAGTTTCGCATGTATTGACAATACAATATAAAGTAATAAAGGATTTCTAATTACAGAAACAAATGTCACTTCTATAATCAAAGTGTTCAGGTCTTTAGTTTACCCCATAGCTAATTCTTCTTGCTTTGCATAGAGGTCTTCGCAGAAGACAGCCAATTATGATTAAAAAAAAACATAGATACATGTCACACATCCTTGTCTAATATCGGATTTTATAATGATCCATTTACTGACATTTCCATCTTGGAGGATGTGGAAAATTAATAAAATTAGTTCTTTAGTTGATTGTCCCTTTGTAGGCCAGTGCAATCTATAATGCGAATTGCGGCAAGGTATCAAACGCGTTTTAAAAAAACATGAAAATTCTATGAATTGTTCAACGATAATCCCTCAGCTATTTAAATTTTAAGAGCGAGATTTTCACAGACGCTGACCAGCGAAGAACTAAATTTGAAGTATGCACCAGACGTTTGTCAGTTATTGAAGCAATTAATTTGTTTATAAATCCACTTTTTGCAATTTTATAGGTCCTCTATATTTTAGGTATGTTAGTCCCAGACTCAAAATAAAAATCTATCCATCCATACTTAAATCAATCCCAAGCGGGATTAAAGCCACGGTAATCCAAGATTTACTTAAATGAAATACAGATTGATTGATTTGATTACGGACTCAAGTAAGTTATCAATTTAATTTAAGGATTTTTTAGTTAATTCAAGATTTTTGAAGTGATTAAAGAATTTTGTATTAATTTTAGGAAACTCCAAGATTGGTTATAAAAAGTAATCTCGTTTTCGACTTTTTTAAAGTACATTTTATTGATATTGGTACTCAAAATTTTAAATACGCAAAAGTACGCAAAGTAAGTAGAAAAAACATTAATTTATTACATCGTTTTTCTTTCTGAGCAGAATTGTGCTACTGTATTGAAAATAATCTTGCACTTATTTCTGAAGATGCCTTTACCAATACGGGTTTAATGTTGTCCTGATAAATAAATTCTATTTTATTAAAATAAAATTCTATAAGAGAAATTGTTACTAAATTTTAAATAAAAAACTTTAAGCAAAACTAATAATGAAAATCTGCTAGTAACACAGGTCAGATAGCAATTAAATCGGTTTAGCTGTAAGCTCAAGTAAGCTAATAATATGTTTCCGCTGAAGAGAAATCACCTAGACTGATGTAAATTACTTCGAAGCGTTGCACCACCCTGTAAGTGATTTAGTACTCGAATTCTGGGAATCAAAGTAATGAATAAATTTTGCGAGCAACAGCTGGAATGGATATTTTTTTCCATATATGTATATAGTGACATTTAAAACAAATGAAATACTTCTTAATGTAATTTTTTGCAAAGTTGTCAATCGCTATTGCTGGATGACCCAACGATGTAGCTTGATATATAACTAGGGTTGTCAATTATTCGAGTTTTTTATTTGTTCGAATAAAATTTTATGATATTATTTTTCGAATAAACGAATTATTTTGAAATTTTCTTTGAATAATTCGAACGAACAAAGAATAAAAAATTTTATTCGAATAATCTAAAAAAAGTAAAAAATTACACATATGTATTAGTTTAACTTTTTTTATTTACAAACTCAAAACACAAAACAATCCATTGCAAAAGAAAAAACATTTTTAATAACAAACTTAAAAATATTATTGAAAACGAAATGAAATTCATATATATATATATATATATATATATATATATATATATATATATATATATATATATTATATAATATATTAATAGCCCGATTTTTTAAAATGAAAACATTTGTTCCTTCGTATAAAAAACGAACAAAAACTGATTTAGGTTTTTATAACGTTGATAACACTTTTATGTGAGTGACAAAAAAGCTTAAATTTTTTCTGATGTATTTTTGGTTATTATTTATAAAATGAACATATTTGTTATAACGAGAGCAAATGTTAAAAACAAAACGATAAGCAAAACTCATTCGTTTGAAAAATTAAAACATTACAAATGGATAATTGCAAGGACATTTTAAAGAAAAAATCGTAAGGATTGAATAATATTATAAAATTTTTTGTGTAGCTTAATAAGAACTTAGGTATGTTTGTTGTACATACATATGTATACATCTTCAAACAATTTTAAAAACAAGCGAACGACGTGCGCCCACTTTGAGAAGTTTGTAGACCATATGGAAGCCTTTCTACATTTAGCTACTGGCAATCCGTTATTTAAATGCATAAAATTTGAAACAGATTCTACGTGGAAGAAAATAGCACGGAGTTTGAATTCCATTGGGCCTCCAGAAGGAACATTGGTGAAGTGTAAAAAGGTATTTTATGATATTTTCGATAATTGCAAACTTGACTCCAAAATAACACAAATTTTAGACTTGGGCAGATCTTAAAAGCAGAACTAAGCAAAATACCGCGGAAAATAATAAAAGCCTTTTTGAAACCGGAGGAGGACCTAGCCGTATAAAAACGTTAACGCCGGTCGACTTGCAAATTGATAAAATATGGAACCTCTCATCTGCAGCTGCACCACCAGGACCTGTACGTGGCTTAAAGACTACAGTAGTAAAACCTACAAGTAGTTGTAATGTGACTCTACCTAGGCACAGCAACAAAGTGGCAATAGTAACGCCGACTCGTTCGAATGATAAATTTCCAGAGCCTCTATCATGTTCACCTCTCGCCTCTTCGCCCAAGATAATAAAAATGCCACCATCAACCCCAACCACTTTCAACTCCATTCTCACCTTTAGTAAAACAACACAAAAAGAAAATGTTTACAAGAAAAAAGAAACACTGCAAACAAGGTATGGTAGACAATGAAGAAGAACTGACACTCTTACTCAAATAAGTAACAACTCAAGATGCGAAACTTCGGGAAGTGGAGGATCAAACCAAATCTCTTAAAAATATTGCTGAATCAGCGAAACTTATTGCTAAAATAATGTATGATTTATTTGATGATTTAAAAAAACTTTTTAAACAAAAATTCTATGGCGCTTACACAGTGGACTGAGACATTGAATTTTTAATTTTTGTTTCTATTCTTGCTTTATTTCATTTTTTCTTAATAGCTACATAGAGTTAACACCAAACAAAGTCCTTATATATATGTGTAAAAAATATTTAAAAAAACGCATTGGCAATAATGTTGTTACACGAAAGCAAAAAGCTTTATATATGTCAAAAAAGAATACACGAAAGCTTTCAAATATTTTATAAGAACCATAATTTAAACGTTATCGTAACAAAACGAAAAATTCATGTGAGATTGCTTTTGTTTTACAAAACAGACCTAAAAAATTTTGAATTTTAAAACAAGCAAAGTTTCAGTTTTAAAATTTTTTTTTTGTGTACGTTTACATACAAAAATTTTTAAATATCTTATTGATATATTTTAAAATAATTTTTTAAAAACAGCAGATAGTCCAGCTCTTAAGCTTGTAAACGGTTCTTCGTTTTATTTGTAATAAGAGGACAAGTAGAAAAATTTCTCTTACAAATTGTTGATGTTTGTGATAAGGTTACAACAGCATAAAAGAGCATATCAAGTTTGTTTATTCATTTCATTGGTTTTTCTAAATAGTTGAAAAATCATTTCTGCGTTAATACAATTTCTTACTTTATTTATAGACTTTTTAATATCAGTTAATAAAACGTTATCAATTACCTCAGAAATGTTATCTAATTCTTCATCATAGTCAAGATCATTCGCAATAGTATAATCGTGAAAGCAAAGTATTTGCGTACTCCTTTGTTTCGCTTCTTGTAGCATATTTTAAAAAGCTGATATTGGATGGGAAATTCCCAGACTTCAGGAATATTCTTAAAGTATTTAATGATTTTATACGTCGTTCATTAATTCGATTCTTAAAGCTTCTGATTAAATCCGTATAAAAGCAATTGCAATTTTTTCCTAAACTCTATCCGGAATTGTACCTTCCAATTCCATTAAAGAGGCATTACCTTTTTCCAGCTCCTTAATTGCTATATCTAGAGGGTTTAAGTTACTATTTAAGTCTGATAACAACGATAATATATACAGACAGTACTAATCCGATGTATTTCGGCTACTTAACAATTTGAAAATTTATAAGATGTCAAATAGTTTTTACATAAAGCAGTTAAGATAATTTTTCGAAACTTCGATTATTCAACAAAAACTGTTCGAATAATTCTTTATTCTAAATTGAAAAATGCTTGTTCGCAAATAATTGTTATTCGAACGACAACCCTATATATAATGTAGTATTGCATACATAAAAGAGTTCAATTAATAATATTTCCGACATGATTTTAAATTAATCAGCATGGTTTTAAATAAATTAACATGATTCTCTCAAATCAGCATAATTTTATGAAAACATAGCGGGAAAAAACAGACGTCAACTAATCAGCCAGATTAGCGAACATTGTACAGCATTACTAAATATGTAAATAAAAACAGATATTTGAAAAAGTTCTGATCTCTTTAATTATTGTCTGATATGAAAGTTTAGTTTTAAAGATCTTTCAAGATATATAAAGCAGCATGTTGTTTCAGAAAGCAAGGAACTTAGTTTAAATCTATATGGACAAAATATTCCTTTTGTTGATAATATTCAGCAGTAAATTTTGACAAACTTTTCAAATTTAATCATCATGCTAGAACAGTTCTTAACAGAAGTCGAGGAATAAAGATTGTATTTGGAAGAATGTTTAATAGTAGGTAGTTACCGGAGACAACAAAATTTGTTAATATATAAATGAAGTATTAGACGGTTACTTTTACATGATTTTTTTGACTTGGTATCCTATTACTCTAACGGCTATGAATGAATTTGAATTTTTTGAGAGAAAAACTTTTAGACTATTTAATGCATTTAAACATTTTGTGCATCTTATGTATTTGATCTAATAAAAAGATTCATTAATTCTTTGCACAGACTGGACAATTCAGGACATCATTGCTAATCAAGCGAGTTTTAATTAGCTAAACACTAGCTACTACTCTCCCTTGGGCTATGTTTAAAACGAAATTGCTTTTGTGAATAGTTTGTTGTCAAAATTTCATGTCTGGAAAATTCCATGTGCCAGAGTTGCAAATTTTATTATTTTATTTATATGTTTTTTCTTTTTCTCCATTTTTTCTAGTTTTAAGTCTAGCTTTTAAGTCCATTCATTTCTATATAACTACTCTTGATTGTGCCGGTAGCAGGCATTTAATTTACAAAAAACCACACAAATTGATAAGACTGTTACTTCCTAACATTAAGAATATTATAGCAAAACATTATAGATTTCAGTTTTCTTTGTAATACTGTTTTTCATTATTTATTTTGTAATGATTTTGTTTTTTTTTTTGAAGTCTCAAATAAACTTAACTTCACTTATAAACCAACATTAGCGAAAAAGGGATTGATTAATTTATTTTTTATGTGAAGTTGCACACCAATTACATATTTATTTGCATTCATAAAAATAATCTGCAAGTTACGTTTAATGGAAAGTATTTCAATTTAACTAGAAATACTGATCTAACAAATTATGTAGACTTTTACTGCATCTGACGATTTTATAATCCACTTTTGACTGAAAATTTATTCTTATTAATTAATTAGGATGTGAGTTAGTAATAAGTTAGAAAAAATCGTAATGTTCCGAATACCTGGGAAATATAACATATCTTATATTTTATAAAAATATATACACGGTCTTTTTCTGTCTATTGCATCTACAGTAGTTTTGATATAGCTTCCTTTTGTTTAAGAGCACTTTTGACTTAGCCGCATAAAATGAGTCATTTCCGTCACTATTCTCAAAAATCCCAAGCAAAACATTTTTTTAGTAGATATATGCCCAAAATTTTTGCCATTTTAAAATTATTTTGATACAAGAAATCCATGTTAGCTGCGTTTTGATTTAACTGCCCAAATATACATATTTTCTGTAATTAATATTCCTAAGCCTTGTTTAAGTGCATTTTGTATACCTGCACATTTACAATATTTTTTGGCAGTTTTAAAATATTTCCATATAAAAAATCAAAGTTAGCTGCGCACATTACACAAATATGGTGGCCACTTTTTTACTTAACTTAACTTAAGCCATTTATAATTAAAAAATTCGCAAACAAGACACACAAATCTCAATTTGTCATCATCAAATTTCATCTATTATGCTTGCATGTACATATATACATACATTTAAGATGACAGCATTTTTGACTTACGTGCACAAAAAATCGTGCCAAGTTGATGTGCAGCTAAGTCAAAATTACTGTATTTTTGAAAATTATAGAATTTTTCATGAACAAAAATAAAAAAATTTTAGCATGTTACTAACAAAAAAAATAACAATTAATGTGTTAAGTATACGCAACCAATCAAAATGCGTCATTCTTAGTTGAGAAGTATGCAGCAGTTTTTACTGTCTGTTTTATGTATGAGTAACATTTTTGAAGTACATAAACTCTTTAATAAAGTATACGCTGCAATACATAAAAAAACATAAGCGACAAAAAAAATTATTTTCGTTTTAAAAAGACTTATTATTATTATTAGTATGGACATAAGGTCATATAAAAAGTAAAAGGGCCTAAGTTAATTTTTCATAAAGAACTTCATAATGCACACTTTCGAGACTAAAAAATCAATTCTTTACGCAAGTCTGAATTAATCATACTGTCTCAAGTCCATATTTTTATAAACATAATAGACCTCTGCCTTAGTTTCACATTCCTATATAACTGTGATTAAAAAATTAAATTTCTGGTAAATTTCTCAAGTAAATTTCCGTTTGCTAGTACTGACTTCAAAAGAAAAGTAATAAGAAAAGTCGCATCTTAAGAAAATAATCTATAATGTAAAAATGTGACAAAACAAATTTACAGAAGTCTACATGATTATATTTTCGTGTAAAAATAAATGCAATTTTCAAAACTGTATTTTTGGCAGTCTTTATCGAGTTCTTTAAGACTGCTGTAAAGTTATGGAAGACTTTTTTGTAAATAAAAATAATAATTGTAAAATTTTTTTTATGTAAATAATTTTAATGCGTGATGGAACATCTTTGTACTACATGTATAGCATGCTGCTCATTTTAACAAAAACTATACAGCTTGCAAAAAAAATATTTATTTGCAGATGTGAACAGTGCAAGCTAAAACCGTTTTAATACTTTGAGCGTTAAAAATTGTTATGCTTGATGACAATTTGAAGACAATTTTAAGAGCCATAATTTTTTGGGTTATTTGAATCATTTTTAATATTAAAAAAAACTGGATTATTATTGCACGAAAGTTCATGAGTATTCTATGTTATTTAAACATTTAATTTTTTCTACACCACATCTTATTAGTTTCATTCAATTTATTAAATAATAATAATAATAAATTTAATAAATACTTAATTGAGATTTTATTTTCCGTTCTTCCAGAGGACGACGATTCATATCTAATTTAATTTTTTAGTTATACTTTTTTTAAAAGTTTCAAAGCCTACTATGCTTATACTTTTGTAATTTTTAAAATACTCATTTGTTTTTTAAGGTTTTGTATAAGATAAGAGGTTTGAAACTTTTCAATAATAAGGTTTAAGGTCTACTAATGATGAAGCATAAGCAGTAATGAAATGCAAGCAGATTAGCTAAAAAACCTAAACAAACAAAACTTTTTGAAACGTATTCGTTTCAGTTAGTTTTGATTAAAAATAAAATATTTTGAAGAACATGCAAAAACATATTGTGTAATAAACTTGTCCTTATTTATTATGGCAAAAAGTCCATAAAAAATAAATATTATATATAATGTTTTTAAACATACGTAAATATATATATATATATATATATATATATATATATATATATATATATATGCATACTAAAACGCTTAAGATTATTTTTCTTCTATTATGCTTCCATCGTGTGATTTGTTCTACGCCACAAATATAGCAAAACTTTATATACAAGATGCAAACATTTACATTTATACAGAAATGAAAGTATTAATGCAAACCCATACTTCTTAAAAGACTTGTTAGCTTATTTTTTTAAACTTTCTTTTTTTGAATTCTTTCAATAAAACTATTCATGTGCTTGTTTTAATGCTACCTGAACAATACTTTACAGAAGAACTTTTCAAAACAACAAACCACTTAAAAAGCCGGAAATGCTACACAAGCTGCTGTTGTTCATCATGAAACAACACAAAAAGATATTTACGAATGCAGTAAGCTAAAGGATTTTATGATTGTAATAAATTTTCTAAAATTAATTGCCGACTAGAATTTTAAATGTACTCCGCTAGACTAATAGAATAGCAGGAAACCAAATTGTCATACTTAAAGCAGCAACTAAAATTATTCAGCTGGAACTTCTAAATTATTCAGCTAACTTCTTTTCATTTAACAAGCTGCGGACAGAATAGTGGATGATGATATAATTAAGAGCAGGACTATATATGCGCAAATCTTGTATGACGAACGCTGCATTCGTACGCGTTTTCACATTAGTATATAAACAGTTTTTGGTCTTTCAAAAGAGGTACCTTCAACTTATGCAAGATGTTTAGTGGGATATAGTTGTACTTTCGAATGGCATAATAAATAATTATTTAGCGAAATAATTGATCACAAAGTTTTATGACGCACGTTACGAAAAACGGAAGTAACTTTAAAAGTTAAAGTAAAATCTAATTCCTAAAGAAAGGATAATATAAGGAAATTCTAAAATAACTTATTTGCAGGCAAAAAAATTTTTCATTTTTTATTAAAAGACGTGAACGAACCCTTTGTGACGCACGCTAGGTGACGAGTGCTACATTTTTTTCCATCTAATTACAATGTTTCCAAAAAAGTAGATACAAATATGTTTACTAAAATTGAAGTGAATTCAATGTATAAAAATATGGCTTTCGATCGGGCCATCTTCATTAACACTAAAGTAATGATATGAATATTTAAAAATTGTTCATTTCTGGTATGAAATTATAAGATCTGAGGTAGGGAAGGATTTAATAATAATTTGTTTATTAATGATCATCGAAATACATTTATTTTATTTATAAAATTATATATGTATCTAGTCTAATATTCCTTAAAAAAAAGAGAAAGTTGATATTGAAGTTGGATAAATTTCAAAACATTTTGGTTGGGGACTGTTTCTGAGACTTGCTCATATTACAATTTGAAATAAATACAATACCACTACCTACAAAGGATCAGTAACTATTTAACATGCAATTGTACATCCCCCAATGAAAATTTGCGTGGCTTATTGGTATAAAAATTTAATTAAACAATACACGTACACATACATTTAGTCAGTACTCAGACCAGTTCTAGGTTTTTTGATTTATTTTTTTATAAAGATTAGAAGCAGGCAATAATTTAATGCTAACAACTAATCATTTTGATGTGTTACCTTCTTGGAGAAAGGGGTAGTGTAGGAAGGACAGATGGTAAAATGTGTAAACTTAACTGATTTATAACTCTGTTATTGCGGGTTTTGTTAATGTTTCATACCGGCACTGCAGCCTTTGGTTTTAAGGTTTTGTTAGGTTTTATTTTTTATTGTTAAGATGTATAGTCATCTTTTTCATTATTTTACATCTCTGATGAATTCAACAATACCGATGAAAAAGGTAACCATTGCTAAGACTTCGTTATTTAAACAGCCCAACCACATCAAATACAAGGCACACTAATGTACATCTGAAAAATGCCGGATGCTACGATTTTTCTGAAAGTGGCCTCGTGCCCACGTTCAAACACATAACTTTTTTTATAGACAACGTACAAACTACTTCAACCAACAGCACCCAACAGCCGTTTGATAAAAGACAAGATATAATATATACAAAGAATATATCTTCGAAAAATTACTGACTTGCCGCATGACGCTATTAAGAAAAATATTAATTACAAGTGGAGTACACAGTGCACACTGGGTAATTAAAGGGCAAAATTTATTTCAGCCAAAATGCGGGACGCATGTGGCTGAAATTTGGAATTTAAGAGGCGTATAAGGCGTATAAGCCATGTACATAAAATCTTAAACAAATAAAATAAATTTTTCCGGGGCCTTTGTGTCACCTCAACGTCAAATTTTTACAAAACGTATGAAACTTTAGCTTCAACAAAGCCAAATCTTGATTTGAAACATTATTTAAATCAATTTCACTGATAATAAAACTGAAAACAGCATCAGTTTAGTAGTTTTCAATCCAAAGTGATTATTATTTTTTGGCTAATGTTCGTAACGTTTTTAGTCAGAAAGAATTGGACATGAGACAATATTCCAAATGAACAAGGCAAAATTTTAACAATAATTAATCAGTTTTTTATTTTTATTATTTTTCACATATATAAACATTTAAAAGTTCAAGTTGAGGCCATCTGAAAGAAAATGATATAAAAATTATTCTGATTTTTCAACTTTTTTATTTTCATATGTATGTTTTATTAAAAAACTTCTTCAAGCTTAAGGCCAACAATATAAATATAAATAAATAAATTTATTCAATATTTCGCTTTCTCAATGGCAAGCTTCTTCAGAGATATACATATATGTATATAGGTAATTAAAATTAATAACACTGTATAAAAAACCAAATTTTTTAAAAAATTACAAGGTCCGGCCTATAAATTTTGATAGAAGAAACCAAACAAAAAGACACGTGTATTGGCGTTTTGAAAGTTTACAGCTGTATTTCATTTGAGGGGGTTAAAGTTTCCCATCTCTGGCACATTCTTATTGAATGAAGACTTTTTGAGTTAGCGATTTTGTTGATATAGTTTCAGTACTTCTGTCAAAAATGTAGCTAAGAATTTAATGCACAAATTTTACTACAATTTTATGATTTAATGCCAAAAAAATTGTTTTGTCCTTTACTTTTATTTTCAAAAATCTTTAAAAAAAAAACTTTTTTTCGCATTTTTGTAACATAATTACAAGTATTCTAGTCCAATGCTTAGTTACGGTAAGGTGTCACAACTTTCGGTACCAGTCATTACAATATGAACGTGTTAAATCACACTAAATAGCTCATTAGGACCACTTTATCCCTTAAAAATATTGTTTTTTTTTTGTCCTAAAACACAAAATATTTTTTTATGTATTACGTTGTTCTATTTATTTGGTATTCATATTTTATGTTTAATTAAACAGAAATAAATTACTTTGACCTACTTGTAAGAAAGCTTAAAATGTTAATGTCCTATACTATATGCGGCACAAATTGCTGTTGTCCTTTCTTGTTAAATCATAATAACTTTCACGTTTTCTGAAAAAAACTTTTAACAACTTTAAGTTTAAATAAAAAATATATTGATGGCCATCTGTTAACAACAGTTAAACAAATTTTTATCATTTTTTAGGAAACGCAAAAGAGTTCATATAAATTGCCAAAGAAACATTTTTATCCGCAAAATGTAAATACCATAATTAGTTAATAGCTATTTTATTTCGTGACAAGTTACGCTTTCAACCTAATTATAATATGATTTCATCAATTGAAACACTATAGAAATCGGTTAAATGTTGTCAATGTATGTCCATCGATATGTTGGTCTAGATGTCATTATTTCAAATTAAATCTACATACATTTTTTGCAACGTGCAGCAAGCCAGAAAGAACCCGAAGATAAAAATGCATTTCATATAGCATTTATAAAATAAATATGACAAGACCTGACTGTTTCTGCATCCATTTTATGCTCCTAATAGATATTTGAGCGATCTAAAAGAATTATATTTTAGAAACTAAAATTATACATCCCCAAAAATCTGCTTATTGACTTCATTTCGTAATCATGTATAAGTTATTTAATGTCATTTTACGACAAATCACTGCTTTATTGTAACGTAGTCATATCACAAAAAAGCTCATATTTCAGAAAACCATTTTAAAGTTTTTAAATTACTATCATCTCAATGGAAAAACAAAGATATTTGTATAAAATTTTTATACAAAAAATTTATTTTTTTGTTATATGACTAAAATGCAAGAAATTTTTAACAGCTGAAATCGCAACATTTGAATATTAAGCCAAGTAATGAGAAAACAAATTTATTTAATCCTTTATTTTAGTAATTGGCTACTAAGAATCCCATAATTCTTTTTGGTTGCATTATTGGAAACAAACGTTCCACACTGTGACTGTATGATTTCAAATTAGCCATCTGCTTTCTTCATGCATTCTCTAAAATATTTAAAATTATTCATTTAAACGCAAAAAGTTTTAATATTTGTTTGTGTTTTGCACATTCCAAAATATTTGTAGATAGAACGTACATGCATATGTTTGTTTTACACTCATACATGTAACTGTGTACATCCAGGCTTATGTGTACTACAGTTCTAAATAAATCAAAAAATAGAAAACTAAATGTAAAAATATTATAAATTCGAAAGCATACAAATTTTTTCTTTATAATATTTTAGTTCATTTACAGGACGAGCAGAAGAAGTGTTGAAATTGTTATTGACAGATTGCATAAATTTGTTTAGCACATTCTGTCACAACATGTACTCAAACCAACAAGTAATATAGAGTAATTTCGTTTGGAAAATTTTCATGTAAATAGGAATATAAAAAACTTAACAAAATTTACACGTCATTTTTATTCGGACTCAAGTTAGATTTTCTCAATCTTTTATATTAAGAATTAAAAATATTTTTTAATGTGTTAGTTGGAAAATATTTTACAGAATACAGAAAAAAACTTTACAAACTTTTATTTACTTTCAATGAAGAGTATGTGGAGGATGTGATTCCTTTTTGGTATGAAGAGAACTATAGCCGAGGCATTAAGTTATGAAGTCAGCAGTCCATCATATAGCAGGAATGTAGGATTATGAATTTAATTAATCTAGGACTCATTCGCGCAAGCTTGCAGTATCCGACAATAATAAACTTATAAGAGTTTACGTAATGAATCGTGTTCTAAAAACAGACTGATCTCAAGTATCTACATTAGGGTGCGCCTTACCTGTAAGGAAAAAAATATTTTCAACTTTTCGTATGTGGCTCCATCTCAAATCGTTTTACGCATCAAAAAAAAAGGTTCGGAAAAATCTGTTCGGATCACATAACGGGATGGTGTGGCTCATTCACCTTTAAATTAGTGATGAATTTTCAATATCAATAAAATCAATACATATGTTATTTATATACAAAACCTTCCAAGTAACTATGTGTATTTTTAAGTGGAGTATAGTTAACCAATAGGTTTTAAACCAAAATCCCTAAAAAATTATCACCCGACATTTTTTTTATAAAAAAAGTTCTACAAAAAATATCATTTATCCTCCAAGTTTGAATATTTGTACAAAAAATTAAAATTTTCAATTTTACACACAAAAATGAAAGATTTTTATTATTATGTGAATCCAATCTTTGTTATTAACATCTGTTCTAGGTATATCAAATACAGAAAAATACATATTTTTTAATTGTTTTTGAAAATAAGTTTCGAAAAAAAGGAACGTATAAAATTTGTTTATAATAAATTAGATGAGGGTAATTTTTATATAATTTGCAACTGTTCACATTATTGTTGGTTTTTTTTTCTACGTCACGAGACATGACTTGATTAAATTCTTCCACCAACTTTACAGCCCGGGCGCACCCGTTCTGCATTGTCATTAACTTCTTTTTGGATACTTACCTCATCTAAACCTGCATTGCCAGCACTGTCGGTATGCCATTCTTTTAGATCTTTCTTTAAAAAACCCGTTCAAATAGAAAATCTTTTGAAGACATTTAAAGTCCTTTCTGTAATAAAAGCCTCAATATTTTTACACATGAACTGGCTAATGTTAGTATAGGGAATGTTAAAGTTTTTGTTGTCAGAGTTATTGAACTTTTGTAAAGTAGTCATTATAATTTTTTTTTATTTTTACTTATATTTTCATTTACCAGACTTAATAAATTTATATCAGCAATTGGCGTTTTTATCGAAGATTTTAAATAGCTTTTCACTATGAAAATACATATGTCTCTAAAGTTAAACTTTTCAGAATTACTTAGAGTGAAGTGTTCTCTAGATAATTATATTTTTAATAAATAAATGGTCTCAGATATCCAACGCGCATGGTGAAAGAAACCTGCCATTTAGAAAATAAACTTTGGAAAACTAAGGCTACTGAAAGCGAAATCAACTGTATCTGTCATACCGCCTAGTATTCTTTTACATAACTTCCATTCCACATTTAAAAAACTTTTTTTAATTTCTGCCAACTCATCTCCAAATTTTCTAAATATTAGTACACTGCGGGCAAAAAGATATTTTTATTTCCTCATTAAAAACGCTCCTTTTAAAGAACGAATACAAATTTCTTAAGCATTTTTAGTTTGTCTGCAGAAAACACAACCAAAGTCTTGGCAGGAATCGAACCTGCGACACTCAGACTAATAGGCTGGCGTACTATTCAGTAGTCTATAAAGGCACGCCCTCCATAGAGATGTGATGACGGCAACGGAAATAAAAAATTCTTTTTCCAATATTTTCTCCAAATGAATGCATGCCACCCTGCTTAAGTCCTAAATTGGATGCTGTAGTATCGTAGAGCCTGGACCTATTTTTCGACTGTTTTTATCGGTTTCTAACACACTTTTAAACACCACGCATATCAAATATAAAAAACTCATCATCACAGACAATTTAAAAAAGGTGTGTTCATTGAATCAACAATTTTCTTATTAAAATTTAGAACTTTACAAAGAACAGAGTACATAAATCATCACAGTTTTTGTTTGGGCCTAAAATAATCAAAATTAATATTGTGTTTGTTTTAGTCGGACAAAGTATATTCAAAGAGCCTATTTGATGAACAACAAAAGCGATAAAGTGTTATTTTAATTATCTCCGTTGTTAATTTTATTCTTCTCTGCCAACTGATATCTGCCTTAATGACGTAAACGTAATTTATATTTATCTCCATAAATCATCATATTTTGTATGTTTATGTCAATATATGAATGTATTATAAATACTCTTATATCACATATTTCAGTATATTTAACGTGTTACATGTTGTGCAATACAAAGGCGGATGCATATAAATTAATACAAATTAAATCAAAGATATCAAGAGTTTATACATACAACTATTCAATAAGTCTTCAATCATATCCCGCTGCCGCAATTATAAACACAAATGATCTAAAAATAAATCAATTAATTGAAATAAACAGAAATATTTAATGCTGGATGGTGTACCACTCACTTGGGGCATAACACTAACAATTAGTTGTCATATCCACAACGTAGTAGTTAAAAAGGAACATCGTTGATACATAATATATTTATAATTTATGCCTGTAATAAATAAGAAAATATAAATAACATTCATGCGTACTCGTATGAATATGAAAACAAAGGTGTAGATCAAATTACGTTTATCATAAGCACAAAAAAATTATATAGACTTAAAGTGTACTTTAAGAAAAAATTTTATAAACATATTATTTTTAAGTAGACTTGAAATAAAAAATTATTTTTTTCTGTGCTACAATTACTGCTCAAAATCCATAAATTGTTTACTTTAATGAACTCTGTGTATCTTTCTACTGTGAACACATTTTCAATAAACATGCACGTGTACATATGTTGAAATTTTATTAGCATTATGCTAGAGCCGACACTTTTCGTGCGATAAAATTGTTATCTTCCTGCGAAATACAGGGCGACATACAAGCAAAGTCTATTTCATAAATTACAATTGTTTCTACAACAACAAAGCTGTCGTGGAAACTAAACGTAGAGGAAAGGGTGAGAAAGGCAACAAATACGCTCAATGCATGCAGGAAAATCCTAGGAAAGCTTGGGGTCTAACCCCTGATCTCACACATTGGATTTACACGGCAGTAGCGAGACTAATTTTACTCTACGAGATACTAGTGTGGTGGACATACCAGAACAAGTTATCATACCAGAATATGCTGGTAGGTACTCAAAGACTTTCTGAACTTAGCATTACCGGTGCTTTGCGTAGCACACCGACTACGGCTGTAATCCTGTATCTACAACCGATTCATTTGGTGACAGAAAGTACTGCATCAGAGATCCGCTTAAAAGCGACGGCAAAATTTATAGTTAGACCATACGTATCTTAGGATGTATAGATTGTAGCAGTGACTACATCATTCCGAAGTTATCATTTAATAAGAAACCGCGCATTACTTTAGAGAAAGACGCCTGCTTAGCTGGACTTCACTCTGACCATAGAATCTTCTACTTTTATACTGATGGTTCCAAAATGATAGATGAAGTTGAAGCTGCAGTATACTGCCGGGAGCTGCGTATTCGGGAAACTTATAAGCTTCCCGTTTACTGTAACATATTCCAAGCAGATATATTTGCATCCAAAATGGCTACTGATCTGGCATGTAATCCCAGAACTAGGATTTAGCATATTAACTTCTTTATAGATAATCAAGCGGCAATCAAGGCATATCCGCCAAATCTACATACTCTTCGATTTTTCAAAGGTGCAAGGAATCATTTAATATACTATGTACGAAGAGAAGAGTATATATCTACTGTGTTCGTGGATACCAGAGCATAGAAGGTAACGAGGAGGCGGACGAATTAGCGAAACGTGGAGTTCAATTACCGTATAACAGGGTGATAGACATTCCAAATGCAATTCGCAATATTTAGAGATACATAGACCCAACTATACAGAGGAAATCTGAGGTGGTTTGGGGAAACACCGAAACGTGCAAAGTATCCAAAGTTATGTGGAGATCCTATGATCCAAAATCGACTAAACTTCTTCTATCACTGTCAAGAAAAGACTGTAGGCTTCTAGTAGGACTAGTGACAACTGCAGATTCTATGGAAAAATAACAGTGGAGCACATACTCTGCTTCTGTCCGGCACTTATACGCTCCAGTGTGGACTGTTTGGGTGATAATTACTACCAAGATCTCGAGGAAATCTTTGGAATTGAACTAATGAGACTTCTAACATTCGCCAAGAAAGTGTGGAGTACTATTGTTATCATCACATCGAACTAACTTTTTCATTTACGGGCTATCGTTTTTATGACCGGCCAACTTAACCTAACCTAGTGCGAAAAGTATAGGTTAGATTCTACAGGCTATGTGTCAGTAGAGAACTGGCTTACTAAAGTGTACTTGCTTTCATTGTCTTCCTGCTCTTTCAGTGTTCCACTATTTCGAAGCAAATTTACTTGCTACTCCAATGTATTTATTATTTTTGCATTAGCGCACAGCTTAGCAATTCGATCTTCTCTTAGAGGGAGCAAGGCTACAATCTCAGATTCCCTCTTTTGTCATATTCTAATAGAATTCTTTGAGCGGACGATCTTATATGTATAGATATCATCCCTGTAGTTGCAGGTTTCCTGCAATCCTACTAGTATTAAGCCGATTCGATATGGAGCGGATAACATCCTCTGATCATCTAATCTAATCTACGCTGCCTTAATTTTTATGTTTATGTATTTCTATTTTGCAGCATGTGGAGGAGACACCAACTAAACAGAAAAAAATTTCCAGTTTTCTCTGATGAACAGATTTGCAAACACGTAAATTTCCATATGTGAAAAAGAAAAACTTTGTTTCAATAAACAAAAGTTTTTAAATTTTCTGTGATGACGAGTTTTGTATTTTTATAAAATACAATTTTTCTAATATTTGCTCACAAAATAAGTTAAATATGAATTTTTATATTTACCAATAGGTAAAGAAATCCTTTGAAGTTTTAAGACATGTAATTGTTTTTCACCGTGTTTGCTCGCTACTCGTGCTATAAGCATAAGCAAAAAGGTATTAGCAACATATTTCACGAAAAAGGTTTTGTTTGTGACCCATTTACCAAAGCAGCTGAAAATCTTCACTCCACTAAAGACAATTCAAAATTCACCAAAATTGAAAACTTAATTTTTATGAAACTTGCATGTAAAATTGGTCTACGCTAGAGTTCATTATGAAATCAAATGAAATTGAATTTCAACATCTGCCTATTTAACATATAAAACGTTTTTAAACTGTGAAAATTTAATTTTGTCACAAGCTAACAATGTGGTTTCCGGTAATAGGAATTTCTCATTTCCTGTTAAACGGAGCACATTTTACACAGCTGAATAAATTTTATATATTCTTCTAATTTTGTTGTTGTGAATTAAATTCAATTCAACCTTCGAAATTTTGTTTGGTTTTTATTTTATATCTTTAGTATTCTTGCATCTTTTATTTGATGTATATGTATGTATATGTTTATATGTGTATATATATATATATACAGAAGTATATTTTTCAACTTAAAATTTCAATTAAGAAACTTTGCCGTACGCCTTTTAATAGAAAAATGATTTATCTTTGATAGCAGTGTTTTTACGATTTTCCAGCTTTTTCCTCCTTTTGAAAAAGATATTATATCTGTGACTGTTTTTTATATATACATACATATCTATTTGTGTATCTGAATATATATATATATTTTTTTGTATTTCCTCTTTAGCCGGCTTAAAGCTAAAAACTTTGTTTTTGTTTTTATGTATTTCTATGGCATAAAGATTTTTTATAAAGCCTTAAAAAATACAAAAAACTGTTTGTGCAATTTTTCTATGGATTCTAAAAAATCTTTGTGAAAAAAAACTACTGCGATTTTTACATAATAAGGATTAGACATGACACTAATGAAAAGTGCAAGGTTATAAGCAGAGAAAATTTAAAAAAAATTGAACTATTAATATTTTAAATTAGGAGAAGCCTTATGATGTTTGCCAAAAAAAAAAGATTTAAGTAGCCAAGGAGGTAAAATATATTATTGAAACAATTACACAGTTATTTGCACTCGAAGACAACAATAGCCTTCGAATTATTTCGATAGAAAGAATTCCGAAAGTCACTAAATTTATGGAGTTCATAAACCCATATTATGTTAATTTTTAATTTTTGATTCTACTGATCAAATATCAGAGGAAATGTCCGCATGTCTCCTTTATTTTATTCATGAAATGTAAAAATTGTCTACGCCATATAAAAGGCATGAACATCAATAATACATTAGATAGAACTTGATAAATTTTTTATACTCGGATATCAATCGGCTGGTCCAGATATGAGAATATTTCAAAAACTGAATAAAATTAATTACAAATAACAAATACTCCCATTATTTATGAACCAAAATTTCAAAAATATAACCCCGCAGTAAGTTATCCTGTCAGTGTAATTTTTAATCATTTTTTTCAGTTTTTGTAGCTATCTCACGGTTGTCTCGCACAATATTAACTTTAAGGCTTTGGATCGTTTTTGCAGTATTTGCAATGCATTATCCTTTAACGGCACCCTACATAGTCTGAAGGGATCAAATCGCACATTCAACAAAATATAATGTATAATTTTTATACCGCTACCTTAATAAAGAAAGGACCTTTCCGAATGGTTTTTTTAATATTTCGAAAGATCCTCATTTAATCTATCAAATTATAAAAAAATTTGATGTGAACAAATTTTTTTTTGGCTTTTTATATTACGGCAACAATATGAAGACATGGTATTCATTTAATACAATATATCAAGCGGACTTAAAACAATTATCTTCTGATAAATTCATAAAAACCGCTTTACTTAAAAGTCATTATAGTATATATTTGCAGTAAAGTGTTCCTTACTCTATCTATTGTCGTTAAATAATTAATTTTTTTCTTCTATTTTTCTTCAAAAATACTAAAATTACTTTAAAAAGATTTAGAAAAATATACCTGTGACAAAATACATAAAAGATTGTATGCAAACCGCATTATGATTTCTAGCATCTTAAATCCTGTACGACAACTTCATGCCTTGTGTAATTTTTTTTATATATTTTTGTCTAAAAATTTAGCTGGCATGACAAGTTTATGTGTTTGCTTTGAAGTATATTTCTATTACATAAGAATCATTTAAAATTTTTATATCCTTCACAAAAGTAGCAGGTTCTTTTAAAATTGTCACCAAAAATCTACAGATAATAAACAGATAAGAACGACAAACACATATTGTAAGAAATTATTAAAAAAATGTGTACACATGTACACATACATATTTACGTACGTACATCTTGCTCCTTTACTGCATATTTCAAAAAAACTCGTTTTTTATAAAACGAGCTTAAAGTTTTTAAATTATTACACACATTGCAGTGGAAACATAAAAAAAAGGTCACAATTCAAAATTCTTAACTTTTCAGGAGAGCTAAAAAACTGTTAATCGTGCAAAAGCAATGCAATTAACATAAAAACAGACATAACAAGATGTTTCCAGTTATAGAATATAGTGATGAGAATGAAATTTTTTAAGTAGTTAGAGATGTGAAATGTGAATTCATTTATGAAAAAAAGTCAATTTTGGAAAATTTTGAGTTGTGACCCTTTAGTAGTTAGGGTGCAATATGTAATATGATGCAGTAAATCGTAATCAATAAATAACTCATATTTTAATTTTTTGACGATATGTTGTTTTGCATTTTAGGTGACGATATGTATGTACGTATATGGATGCGGATATATTCTATAATAGTTTTATTATAATTTTTGACACGTAGGAAATATCAACACATAACTAGGGATGCCGGGATTGTAGGATTTTTCAGGATTCCGCTGACTATTTGGAATATCGTATTTTTGTGCTCTAAGTTTTTTAAATATAAAATATGGACTATTTGCAGGGTAAAATGTTTTCAGTTCTGCAATTAAAACTAAAACAATAAATATTTTAACAAATTAAGGTTCATGCATTAAATTAAAATTATAGAAGCCAAAATAAATTCATATTTGCTGTAAGTTAAATTTATTAATTCTGTGGTAACAAACATAAACCGACTAACTCAACTTAAGAAAGAAACGAGTTCTATGTACTATCGGGAATAACAGAAAAGGCTTTATTTTTTCCTCAAACTCCCATTTCTCTAATCTAATTTTTGGTCCAGATATTAAAAAAAACCCAAATTATTTAAATCACTTTGAGCTCTCTTAACATTATCAATAGTCACCAAAATATACTTAATTATATATTTTTGCAATATTCTATTTTATTAGTATATAGATTTAGGTTGCTTACGCAATATAAATTTTCCCAAATAAGAGTGACCTCATAAACATATTACCCATTCCCCAGCCACTTTCAATTTGCAATAATCGTTTAAGTTCTTATAAACTCAAGAAAAATAATTTTTTTAAAGAGAAGTAAAACTCAGGCAATTAGTATGCCTACCAACCAGTACGTGTGTTACATTCTTTGGGAAAGGGATAGTGAGAGAGGAAAGATGGTGAAAGTGAGAAAGTTTAATTTTTACAATTCTGATATTGCGCGTGGTGTTAGTTTTTAGATCAGCGTGTCAGCGCCTCTGCTGTCAAGTAGAGGCATTAAATGTACATTAGCTGTATAGCCATTTTATTAATTATTATTTTACTTCGCCGGCGGTTTTGCTACAATAGCGACGAAGGAGGGCGCTGTGATGTCCGCTAGCCAGTATGAATTGCTGCATTCGTTACACTTAAACAGTCCAACAACAACAAATACGATGGCATAAAAATGCACATCTGAAAAATGCTGTATGTTATGACTTGCCTAAAGCTGGGCTTTGTAGTCAACGCGCTAACTACTTCAGCCAACAGCAGCCTCAATATAAAATAAAAAACATAAGTTGTTGTAAGCTTTCAGAATTAAGATTTTTATTTGATAAAAAAACATCTTAACCACTTTAAGTTTAATTACCAATTTTGGTCAAAATATTGCGGTGCAATCAATGTGTTCTTATTTTATATACATTTTTTCCTAAGCCATACTTGTATTTTTTTTTTTTTTCAAAAAACTTTTCGAATATTAAAATTGAGTAATCTCGGCTTAAGCTTTTTATTGCTTGGGACCACAGAATTGATTAAGCACGATCCTTTTCTAAACTGACTAAAAAAATGTGTAAAAATAAACGTTTTTTAATAACTATTGCACACAAAGAAAAGTGGCGTAGTTCACAGTTAACAAAGCAATAAAAAATGTACAATTAAAGTAGAGAAGTGGTACTGATTATCAATTGAAATAATTTCTTTAGATTTTTCCTTATCCTGCATATAGCAAGATATAGAGTTCCTTTTCAATTCTGATTGGCGTACAAATGGGGTTTCTGTAACCATTTTGTCTTTAGGTTCTGCAATATGATTTAGACGTTATATGTTTTGGTCAGATGGTATTTTATTTTCCACCTACCCTGCCAAAGACATTTCTCTAATCACCGCCTACGGATGAATCCGATAAAATTTCACAACAAAAAACTGCGATTTTTTAAGGAAGTAGGGCGATATGTACGAAATCCCTTGATTTGGAATTTCAAGCTTGGTATCTCTGCGGATAATCGACAGCCAATTAGTGAAAAGTACATTTATAAGAAAGTGCTAAACACAAAATGAATCTCAGCAGCAAACTGAAACAAAAAGTTCGGAACTCTTAGCAAACGAAATAAAACAAAAGTTTTTGTTTTTTGTTTATTTTTAATATGAAATTCCCTTTTACTACTCAAGTGGTCAAGCTTATGCGAAAACACTTAGAGACAGAAAAGTAAAAAAAATCCAAAATAAACTTTCTAATACAAGATAAAATAAATTATGTCAAGAGGATTTGTATGACAATCTAAACTGTGTGAAATCCCAAAACTTCGCATATTGTTCGCAGTTAAAGCACACAATCTGGGTCAATGATTTCATTCCATTCTCATAAATGCTGATGATTTCTCAAAAGGAACTTAAATTAAGTTTGAACGGAAAATGTTAAAAAAAAATTTAACAAGAACAAAACATTATTTGATAACAGTCAGAAACAAAAGCTAAAGTTTTCATGTGTGCACGATGAAAAGTAAAAGCTGTCATGAAATAAATGACGCTAATAACTCTTTAATAAAAAAACAGAGAGCAAAATATTTATAAGGTCTTATTATACCGTTCACTAATTACCAGAAGTACACATAAGTTTGTTATTCCTTTTGTAAAATCTGCAAAATAATTTTCTTGGTAATATATTTCAGTTTTTTTTTTCTTCGCATAACCGGGTGTCTTTAGATCTACGCTATTTCATTGCCATTTTCTTGTAATGTCATCCACAGCTTAAAAATTAAACCAGTATATTAAATACAACAAATGAGAAAACAAGTAACAAATTATCTAGCTTAAACTTCACTTTAGTTTCATACTGAGGCTCTGTGAACCCAAGAAATTTAGAAAGATAATTTCATATCCTTTTTTTTAGCAAAAACAAACCGAGAACCTTTTTGGCTTATCTGCAGAAACACTCAGGGTCTAAGCAGGAATGCAGCTGATGCCCCCAGACAAAAGGGCTTGTGAACTATTCCCTAGACTACACTGATTTATAAAAAGAAATAAATTTTTATTTTTATTTTGGTAATTTGAAGATATATACTTCTTACGTGATTTCGAAAATACTTGGCAAGATCTTTTTCTGAAAATTGCAAATATAAATTGTGATTTTGCGACTAAAATACGAGACATGCACATGACGAGATGGATAAATAAAATAACACCCAAAAGATAACTTCCAATGCAATGGGAAATAAAAAATAACACTTTCCTGCTAAATTTAATACAATCTCAAAAAAAAACAAATTAATCCCAAAACCCGTAACCAAATAAGTATCAATTTTTTTAAACTCCCAAGCAAAATGACGAAATACATAAGTCCCAATGAAATAACTGCAAAAATATCTATATTATTGATAGACATACACGTTTTTTTATCTCTCTTTTACGGCCGTAATATTGAACCGATTTTATATATTCTTAAACGGATTTGTCATAGATGTGCACAACCTTAATTCTATTTATACATGCATGTATCAGCTGCAATTTGAAAAATAAACAAAGTGCGTATGTGTATTTGTCCAATTTACTTTTAGATAGAAATGAGACTGAGTTTTAAGTTGTTTATTTAGAATCTTTTTTTGTATTTTATCGTATGTATATACGTAAATGTTTAACATTAATTTCTAGAATGCGGTCGATTGAGTCGACCACTGTATACTCCAGCATAAAATAAGTTCAAAATATATTATGGGCCCATGAGATATAAGAAAAATACTATGGAAACAATTGCTAAAAGGCGTAGCGGCTACAATACAATCGAAATACAATAAACTAATGCAAAAACGTATTAGTAAGCGAAGCAGGCATCTGTAAGCCAAAATACTTGCATACATCTAGAATGCCGATAATGCAAAAAGGCTTAAGTAATTTAATTAAGATGTATTTAACTAAATCTTTCTGAGAACCTACAAATATGTGGAAAATTAAATAAGTGCAAAAAAAAGATGAAATAGTTGTGAATATTCACATCGACGAAATAACACAAAGGCAACATTATTTTTCTAATCTTGTTAAATTTTCAGTTTTTCAATGAAATGATTTATGTAATTATTCCCAAAAAAATTTAGTAAATCCTAAGGAAAAAATAACACCTAAAATTTATCAAAAAGTTTTGGGGACTTTCTCATTTGCATCTTGAGTGTGTTTTTTGCGTTATTTTATAGAGCCTGGGAAAACTATTGGCCCAAGTGTTTTCCAATAAAATTAATGCTCACATTTCTGAATTCATTTTATAATTTTTTATAATTAAAACATTATCTATATATTAAAATTCATTATATTAAATATTTAAATTCGTAAAAGGTATCGCCAAAGAGTTTTTCGCGTGAAAAGGTTAAGAATAAAGTAAAAATCGCATTTCAACTCCTTCCAAGCCATCAATAAGTGTATATTTTTAACAACTTCAGAAGTTATGCAGATAATCAGCTACAAAAAAGAATAAACTAATTTTTGCAAATTCTCACGACTCATCGAAAAATTTATGTTTTTCTTTTAATTTTATAAAGTATTTCTTTTCAAAAATATATTTATTCAATCAAATTAATATAAAAACAATGTATTTCCAATTCATTCCATTAAATATCACCAGCAACTTATTTTTTCTAAGTATTCTGAAAATACTTCCATCCCATCGCTGAACAGGAATAAAAAAGCGAGGTTCTTGCAATGCTAAAGCCTGTATAATAATTCGTAGAATTGATTTGAATTCGAGATACTTCTGGATCGAAAATTCTGCACTGTCTTGACTTCTCTGATTATTTTTTTTTATTGGGCCGCAATCTTTGAATACTTTATGTTAGAAAAAGAAATTCAAAAACTCAACCAATCTATTGCAAGTTGATGGAGCTACAAGCTATCTTAAGTTTTTTTTAATCTGGAAACATACTTCAGACCAAAAACCATTTTGTAAAAAAAATTGTTTTCAAACTATAATAAAAAAATCACTGAACTAACGAAAATCAAAATGTTTTTGTTGAAACAAAAAGCAGATCTACCACATACATACGTACATCCACACATACGTACATCCACACATACATACTTATTCAAGCCAACACATTGACTTTTTGACTGCAGAAAGAGCAAAAAATTAATTATGTCAGTTATTCAACCAAAATAAAATTGTTAAAAATCACTCAATTTTGTAAATCAATTTCTTTACTTCCAAACAAAGTTTTTCCATTCAGCCAGCAATTTTAATACCAATAAATGTTTGACTGTTGCTGTTGTTCGTTCAAATATCTGCGGATTTCATGAAAAACTGCTTATATCGGATTTGATTGTATGGTTTAAAAAAATATGCTTTTATCAGAAAATACAGCAATAAAGGTAGCTCCTATAGAGCAAATATTTAAAGAAAAAATTGCAGTATGTAAGAAATAACCAAGTGGCTATTTGTAACTGAGCTAAAAACTGTTTGAAAAAATAAATATATTTTAATAAAAAATAAAAATTGTTCCATGTTATTCCAAACATTTTAAACAAAAGTGAAAAGTGTTTCGTAGAAAGCAATTTGTTATCAAAACCCTAAGATCAATGGAAATATGCGGTTATTGCTGAAAACCACAAATATAATTGTTGGTATAAAAGTTCGTTGCCATTATTTTCCTGGCAAAAATTTGCGGTTTGTTAAATCTATATTATGCTGAAAATTGATGGCCGTGCTGTCTATAATTCCTGCAGTAAAATTTAAGCTCGAAACAAGTTCAATTTTATAACAGAAGCATTTTTACTTCAAACGTTATAACAGGTCGTTTTGATATCTAGCGGCTCTAGTCGTATGAATTTAATTTACATTACACACAGTAAAGAGATTGATTGAAAAGTGGTAACAACTATTAAATATTTCTTTTGTTAATCAATTTTTATTTAGATATTCGCAGGTCACCAGCTTTTCACACGTACAAGAAAATACATCTTTCCTTTCTTATGCATTTTCTTTAATCATAAAAAAAATAAATATCAACAAAATAATAATCACTTTGGATTAAAAACTATTAACTACCAATTTGTTCGAAAAATAATCACTTTAATTAAAAACAATTATCTACTGGCTTGAGCCTTGCAATGTTTGCTATCACATAACTAGTTAGAATTCGTCAAATAAGCCAAAAAACAAAACTAGTTACCAAAAAAAAGCAAAAAGCAACAGTACTTAAGTAAAACAAAAAATTAGAAGGAAAAATGGTACATGAGATAAAACCAACGTGTAACAATGGGTTAATTTAACATTACTTAGTGATGGTAAAATTTGAATATTGCTAGTGGTGAAGTTGTGTTTGCTGTAAAAACAAGAAATAATAGCTGTAAAAACAATACAAATAACTCGTATGCTTTTTCGAGTCATTATTTCTATAAATACAAATTTGAAATCACATTTAACCGAGCCACCTAAATAGTGGCGGATTCATGGAAACACACATGAACACTGATAATGTGAGTGTAGCGGCTCTCGAAAAACAACGTTATTTTTGTTCTGCCGTGAATTATGAAATTACTTGATGTTAAAGTTTCCCTTGTTCCTTTGGGATATTGTCTCATGCGCAATTCTTTCTGACTAAAAATGTTACGAACTTTAGCCAAAATAATAATCACTTTGGACTAAAAACTACTTAATTATCTTTTGTTTATTAAAATTCAATGAACCCAAAATTATTTTGCATACACAATTGAAATAAAAAAACACAAATTTTCTTTTACGTTATTTCACATTTTATTTCATTGAACTGAAAGGATAATTTGATACACGACTTCATGGACTGGCAAAATTTGTTGAACTCAGAATAACTGCTGCAGAAACGGTTCCTAATTAAATATTTTGTTGTTAAAATTTTTTGTATATAAGAAAAATCAAAACTAATTAAATTGGTCAGAATTAAGTTAACTGTTTAAGTACCGGTGATTCACAAAAACACATTGCTTATATCAACTTTTGATAGTAATCACGCTTTAATTGCCGGCGATTCATGTTGCTTTAATAACAAGTATAAACACTTGGTGACTCCGACGTATTTCTCGTCGTCATAAAAATGCATTAGATTGCAACGCTCGCCAGGAAATGTTCGAAGGAGCTCAAGATTCCAAAAAGGCTTTGGTAGTTTTAGCTGATGAATTCTTCAAGAATCATTGGGCGATCATGGCAATGGAGACCCCACACGCTGTATAATAATGAGAAGATACAAGAAAACTGTAACAAAATCACTCAAATCAAAGCGAAACATAACAAATTGCTTGAAAAAGGATCTATGAAGCTGTTGCTATTAAGTAACGCAGAACATACTTCACCGCGAACAGTAGCAACAAATTTCAGACCAGCAATAAGCATCAGCTGAAATCAGAAGAATCCTTTGAGCATTAATGAATGCGTTTGCTCGAAACACTGAAGACATATTTTCACAACGGCAATCGGAAGATCATTCATCATATTGTAATATAAAGGCGAGGATCAATGAAAAATATCTGATAGACACTTATAATGCGGCTTTGTGGGTATTAACTGATGAACATAAAATCAAAGACTACACTATGCAGACGTTTCATAAGCTTGAAGCAAAGTCAGAAGCAGCCATAATTGGACTTCAACAACATATGCAACTGTATCAACCAAGTCCTACTCAGCAGACAACACGACCAAAATAACTCTTCCAAAAATATCTACTTACCTTAGATGGAAACTACAAACCTTAGACGGAACTCAAATACATCTTCTCAGAGCTGGTCCACAGCATGACCATAAGTGTTGCAAAAAATATGCATATCATCACAAAGATAATAGATATCTGCCTGCAATACGAATCAATTATGCTGCTGCCTGGCCACAATTAGTAGCAGATACATATGAGAAAAAAATGCTGCTAGTATCATGCTGAGCAACCTAATATCCCTGTCACCCACTGAAATTAATCCTGCATCATAATTAAAATTACTCCATGATGTTACCAAAGAATGTCTTCATGGTCTAACGGCACAAGGTATACCAGTTCAACATTGGAACACTGCGGTTTAACAAACAACAGCAGCCTTATTGCAATTTCAGAACCAAAGTTTTTATAGCACAAATTTTAGTCCTTGGAGATATAAGAAAAGAGCTACAGGTTAACAACATAAACTTGCGCTTCTGTGACAGCATCAGAACCGAATCCAAGCTTTAAAATAGGGAGACTTATAACATTTACGTTTGCAGAAAATTCACTTTATTCATATATCAGTATTTCATATTGGGGATTGTAATTAATGAGACTATTGGTACTTGAAGTAATATTTTAGCATCTTTTTAATTGTATGTATTACAAAAATTCTATTATTTTAGAATAAAAACTCATATTCGATATTCCCTACTGATAGCTAAAATATATCGTCCTCCAGTAAGAGATTTCATTTTCATTCGGATCTTTATTTCATTGCAACGAGGAGGGTACCCCAATAACAATTGAAGATAGTATCACCCAAATGACCGTCATGGCTACACTTGCAGGACCATATTCTTTACATGAAATTATCCTTTACCAATTCGCACATTTGCAGCTATATGTCCTCGATAAATTCATTCGATCCTTGAGGTGTTAAATAGATTGTGTGTGTGATTTTCATAACTCTTGTCATTGACGAAGACGTTAAAAGAAGTTCTTATATAAACTTGAATCACCACAACACTTAGGATTTTTTTCAATTGAATTGCTTGCTTTTTAAACAATAAACAAAAGCTGTTATTCTGAGCAACAACTGTTAGCAGTAAACAATAAATTGTTGATATACAAAGCAAACACAAAATCAATTGGAGTTGATTTTTAGCCTTGACATACATATTGAGCCAATTGTTAGTTACCTTATCTTTATGCAATGATGTGTTTGTATAGCATTCATTTTAATTAAGTTTGATATGAACAATATGTAAAGCTATGAATTCAAAAAGAGCAATTCCAGCAAAAATTTTCTTGTGGGTTCTTTCAAATCGTATTTGCGTTTATGCATTTTCTGCAATTAGTTTTTTTTTTAATAAATATTAGATTTAAAAATAAAAGTTTGGGAAGAAATACTACAATTTGGAGACTTTTAACATCTTAGAACTTCCAGTGGAAAAAATTTGCTGCTTAAATTTTAGGGGCCGTATTCATGAAAAATAACACAGTGCAACAAGAAAAACCAGCCTCAACCATTAAGTAAACAGAACTGCTAAATGGTTTTGAAAATTAGTTCAAGTTGGGCCATTGTTGAAAAATTTAAAAAAAAAATTATTTGATGGAATGTAATTGTGCGTACTTATTGTTGCATTGCATCCAGTGTGGAAAAATACATTATATCCTTTATTTCAATAAATGGTGCGTGGTATAGGCGTGGTCTACCAATCTGCAACGGTTTTTGGTTGTATGTATATTCGCCCTTGTTGATGACAGAGAGGGATTGCAAGAAAGATGGGATCCCATTTACAAAGGGATTTTAATTACTGCCACCCGTTCTTGGATGAATATAATTATATCGTTAAATGAGAGGGAGAGAAGATGGTTAGAGATGTTTTGGGTTGTTGGTATGCAGGATGATATGTAACAATGCTCACCTTTAGAAATAGTAAAATTGAATTCGCAAATTTAAATTTGATTACCATTCATTTCCTGTTTGTTCGAGCAAATAAAACAATTTAATCATATACAAGTAATTCAATTAAATATAAGTTTAATACAAATTAATTATAAGTTTGGCGATAAATACACTTAGTGTTTTAAATTTAAGATGTTGATCCGATGATCAGTAAAAATCATGTACAAGTTTAGTTTTGAATTTTTGATGTTGATCGGATGGTCGATAAAAACGGTTTAACTAAAAACCGAGATTTCTTTTTGTGTCCTTCACATATTAATAAACAAAACATTTAATGGATTGGAAGTTTTTATTCTACACGGTTTGCACTAAAATATTAAGTACTGCCAAATTTACGGCATGTTCACTTGAAGAAACGACTCAGTTTAATTATAATTCATTTTATAATTTTAACATTCAAACTGAGTTTGAACAGGTTTGATGCTAAATCCATATTTACGTTACTGTAACGCTTGTGACACTACATGTCAACTAAAATAAAATAGAAGGAAAATAAATTAACAAACCTCTTAAGCAGCGACAAATTTCGAAAGTTAAATAAAAAATACATGTAAAGCGTTGAACACAAAAAAGAAAACAGAAACTGTGCGAAATATTCAACTCAAACAAAGCAAAATACTAAGTAAATGCATGAATTTGTACAACTGGCAGAGTTATATATCAAAGAATCGAAACTGACTATCCGAGGTTCCATTTTAGAAACTCACCTGTTTAAAATACCTTATATTTTACAGTAGGATCTCAATTTTTAAAACCCAATTAGTGCAACTCCTACGAAATCAATTTAGCTTGTAAAAATAAATTGAAGTAATTTTTTTACTCTAATTTCTTAAATAATACGGTTAATTGATGCAGATGCACCAATAAATACTACTCGTACTTTCTTAATTAAATAATTTCAAGTTATTAAAAAAACTTTCCTAAACTAAAATGAAATGACTAAAGTGAGATTTGAATTTGCGCTAAGCAATTCCTTTCAACTTATTATATTTTTTAATAATACAACTTTTTAACGTGTAGTATCTCCAACACTAATTAGAACCCACCGAAAGCGTAAGATGTAAAAAAATTCAAGGTTCGCAACGTGGTCATATGAAAAGCAAAAAGCATAAACAAGAAACACACTATTTTCAACATAAAATGTCAGTTAGATTGTTTATTATAATGTAAATATATATTTTTTCTGCGATGGAGATTGCACAAATACAATTCAAATTATTAAATAGACAAATCACGCCCACTTTCAATATTGAAATCAAATTTTTATTAAATTTGGTACTGCATTATTCTTAAGTTAATCCAAGAAACATTTTAAGCAAAACGCTCTATTTTTTCTATCAAAATTCAAATTGCTCAAAAAAAGCCTTAACTAACTAAACCACATGCTGAGAAAATTAAAAAATATAAAAAATTATTGCATATGCATATTGTGCATAACTAAATTTATTGTATGTAAATTGTGGCTTCTCTGGTCAACCACAAACGTGTTTTGAATAACATAATGCGCTTGCAGTTTAAAATGTTTTGTTTAAAAACAGTTTTTTTAACTAATATTTTTATTGACTCATAATTTATTCCAAATTAAAAATTTTAAGTTATTTATTGGCAAATATATGCGCTGTCGCAAAAACTATATTTTTCGCCTAATATTAGTGGCACATGGTTAGAGAATATTATTTATTTAATTTATATTGTCAGCCAAAATTCAAATAGTTTGTGAAAAACAATTGTAGCAAAAACATTATAATTTAAATTATTAGTTTTAGAATCAAGGCTACTTAATTTTAATAAAACAAATAAATAAAATAATAAAAAAATAAAAACAAATAAAATAATAATAAAATAAAATAAATAAAATTGAAATAAAAGAATACTAAGCATTTTTTCTATAATGTACTAGTTGTGTAATTCGTTTTTTTTTGTTTGTGAAAGCCAAAAACCGTACAGCACATGTTTTGTAAAAATGCAAAACAAGTGGGTAAAAATTGTTACTTCTGATCACAACTAAAAATTACTCAAAACTTTGGTAGTGCCAAAACCTTTAAAAAATCTTTTTAGTGATAATAAAGTATAAATTAATAAAAAACAAAAAAACTGCTAATACCGAAAAGCAAAACTTCCAAATTGGCTTGAAGTTTTTGGATTTCGGTTTCAATATTTTCGCTTCCACTTGCGTCGATTGCTCTGACTGTCATTTACCTTTGCTTGTCACATTGTTCCGTTGTTCGTTTTACCGTTACTTGAATTATTGTGAAATTCTTGCGCCACATTTTAGTTTTATCCAAATGAGCCGCGGAAACACGTCGTGTTAACAATTAGTGAAATGAACATATTTTAATTAAAAAAAGTTATAAATTTTACTGTTTCAAACCAATTGAAGGCATTTAATGCAATAAAAAAGCGTTATAGCTAAAAATTTTACCGAGATGCATCAATTGTGCGTGTCCTGAAAATCCTTGAAGAATATAAAAAGGCAAAAACATAAACATTGATTATATTTTCATACGATAAAGAGACCATATATTCTAAAAATTATGAAAAATTCCCACTAGCTTAGCGTCAGGTCTGAGAGGGTTAATAAAATTCGAGATAAAAAACACATAATAATACAAATAATATATAATGAAATTATTGATGTTTTGTTTCATAGCGTAGTAATAAAAATTTCATATTATATATAAAATGGAAATGGAATAATTATTAACAAAGCGGACGCCAATCGAAAGTCGGAAAATTTCTTTTCAGTGTTATCGCTTCTAAAATATGAATTTTATTTTAATTTCCCACCAGAAAGTTCTAGAATTATACTTTCCTCCTTATGGAATCGTAATAAATACTTGACATCATAAATGCCGATGACATCATGAAATAAATGTATCACTGCACTATAGTTTTTCCATATTCTGACTTTGTTTAAGAAATCAAATAATCAATTCAAAATTATATTATAGTTTAACATGCATGTCTTAATATACACTCAAATATGCGTGATAATCAATTATTATCATTAATTCAAATGATTTTTTTGGGCAATTACGTAAATCTTTTTAATCTAAGAATATAAGAATATTAAAGTATATGAACCACAAAAGAATATAGAAGTCAATATAGATGAAATATATATGAAAATAATAATAAAATATTTTATTACTGTCTTATACAACTTTAAATATTCGAGCATTAAATGATATAAAAAAACATATAAATATCTACGCACATACATTTACTGACAGATTGTAACATGCAGTCTACACTAGATATAATATTAACAATTTTTCTATCAGGAAAAGTCACATTCAATTGCAGAGAAAAGTATAAACTTTAAATTAGTAGTATCTCAATGTTATGATATTGTTAATATCAATGTGAAGATATTGAGAACATTGTTATAACAGATTTCTAAACAACAATCTTTTGATAATAAATGTCAAAAAGATTACACGTAAATGAGAATCTATAAAATAAAAAGTAAATAAATGTTTCTTTAAATGGTATTTTCCAATTTACAACGTGTTGGAAGAGTTGTAAATTGATGATAGCTTTCATATAAACATCATTTTGAGCAAATATTTACGTTTATATATATTTTTGCGCATTCGAAAAATTTTAATTTGTTTGAAATAAAAAATGAAATGCGTATTGTTGTAATTCTGCAACATTTGTAGCTTTGAATTGGTCTCGAAATTACTATTATCGATCACTGCTTATTGTAAAATAAATACAATTTACAAAAAGTATTTTACATTTAATAGATTTAAGTAAAATTATAATAACAAAAAAGTTTAAAAAAAATTTTCTGCATTAATTCCATACGTCTTAATATTATATTTTTCTGAAAGCGATAAAAAAATTATGCATTTAAGGATTAAGAAAAACCAAAAGAAATTTTGGTAATTACGTATAAATATTTGTCATAAGTTGACAACACGTAATTGATATTATAATTATGCTGGAAGAATTACTAACCACGAAATAAAATAAGTTCAAATTAATAAGCAGATACTATTAACTAATTTGGATATTTTAATTTTGCAGTTAGGAATGTTTCTGGTTAAATGATAAAAATTCAGTTACAAGTTGAAAACATATTATCTTTGATAAGTTCAATTTACAACCTATTTTATTAGTTGTAGGCTGTATAAATATTGTTGATAAATTTTATAAAGACTTATGTTTAGTAATCTGCTTATGTGAAAATTACCAACGAAATATACTCGAATACAACTTACGATTCAAATAGTACTTTATGAATTGGAACATAGTAACTCAATGAGCATTTCCACTTTAACATGACAAATTCCCAACAGTGGTTCCTGGGATTTGGAAATAGTTTTTTTTTCTGGGTACCCGACCATACCCAAGAATATTAAACCATGTAATTTTTAAAACAATTTTATATTTACTAATCTAATTTCTTCAAGCTTTAGGTAAATTTTCTTATAAAAAAACGTTAACAAATTTTAAACAAAAACTTAAATAAAATAAATTTTGTTAACATTACATTACAACATTATTTTTTAATTAAAACAAAGGAAACAAGATACTCAGAATTGATATGATTAATATAAAAATAACAAAATTGTCTCAAATACGCTGATGCGCATTCCTTATTAATCGTCCTGGTTCGGACATAAATAATTATTTATGTATTTTAATTGGTGCGCGGACAGTTGGCTTATAAACTTTGTAGCTAAATTTGTACATTAACCCTTTAGTTTTTAATATTTTTCACCCGAATAAATGTGTTCTAACTAAAACGGTTGAATTTTTTAGAACGACTTATTTCCCCGGATTCTCAAAACAACTTTTCGGAGTCTGTAAAATATAAAAGTGCATTATTTATCAACATTTTTTTAATCCACGCCTCCCGGGAGCAAAACCCTAGTTACAAGGCTATTTATATTGTAAACAAACAAAGAGATAAATAAGAAATAGTTAGTTCCACAAATATAAATCAAATACTCGTACGATTAGATAATTTTATCTTAACTGTTATACAAAAGTGTTTTTATACCCATCATCCAGCTCTTATAAGTTTAAGTTGTATTGCCGTCTTCATATATGCGACTCATAATACAACAGGTTCAGAACTGACTGAAATACTATCAAAATATTACTTTTGTAATTTTCTTTAGCGTTAATACAGCGGGTTTCAATAGCTCGCCATTTTAACAGTTAAGATTCAGCCTGTAAGTGTTAACAGATGACCAGTAAATATAAAGCCATCGATAAAAATGGAATGATAAATGCATGAACGCATTGAAATTGTTAAAATTCACTACAAAAATTCTGAAAATTATGCGGTCCCTGTTCGCAAAATTAACGCATTTTTGCGTCGTCGAGAAGCAGCTTCTCGGGTAGCAGTTGTGGAGCTGGTGGAAGGATTTCAGCTGTAGGGATAATTGTGTGGAATTGTACTCGTGCACGTTGTCAAAAAACAACTGAGGCTATTGTTGTTGTAGCTTACAGTTTTGAGGAAAACTCAGTTTTCTCCATTTCTCGTCGAACTTTGGAATTGGGCATTCGACAAACGACCGTACATCGTATTTTACATAAAGAATTATTTCTTAAGGGTTTTAAATTTCAGTTAACACAAGATCTCACGCCTACTGACCACCAACAACGGTGTTGTTTTTATGATTGGTTCCTTGTGATGCATCAAAGTGATTCGGAATTTCATCGAAACATCAACTTGAGTGATAAAGCTCATTTTCACATTGGAGGTTACGAAAGCAACCAGAACTAGAGTTATTGTTGAAATGCCTCTTCATCCTCAACGTTTGACTCTTTGGTGGAGGTTTGGTCTGGCATTACCATTGGACCTAACTCTTTCAGAATTGAAGATGGAGCAACTGCTATGTTAATTGTGTTGTGCTATCGAGGATGATTATTGATTTTGTAATGACGAAATGAGAAGGTAATAATAATGTGGACAATATTTATTTGCAACAAGGCAGCGCTGCGTTTCCCACAAGTAACGACACCTTCGATCTTTAGGATGAACACTTTCCTGGCCATGTGACTTCTCGAAGACGCGGATTAGCCACCAAGATCTCCACTTCAATTATGTATGTTGAAGTCCAATTTTCGACTGTAATAATTTGTACTAGATTAGAGAAAATGTATGCATGTTTTCTTTAATGTGTGATAGTAAATGGTATGTTGAACTACCTGTTGCATGCATTCTTCGTTATCTTATTACATTCCGGGTTGTATCGTTCCAATTCTGAGCCAGTAAAGGAATTGTGGGGTGCTATACATTTATCTATTTATAAAGCAGCAATGTCAAAAACCCGTTTTATAGCTTTCATCAAAACTATGCGTTTTGATAATGGTATTACACGTGCAGAAAGATCTTTGGAAATCAACTTGGATAAAACTTATACACCGCGAGAATCCCTTACTATTAACGAGCAATTGTTCCTTATCGAGGACGAACATGTTTTACCCAATATATTTTCTCTGTTCCAGCAAAATATGGATTAAAAAAAAAAAGTTATTGAGAGAACACTGAAGATGGCACATAGCCGAAACCGGTCTGTTTATCAACCAAATTTGACGTGGGATGACGGAAATTCACTCCAAATTAGATTAAAAATATGTTATGATTGTGACTCTAATACATATTATGCTTTGAAGGAAATAATATATAGCGGAAAGCTGCCTAATGAAGAGCGTGAGCGGAACCAAGGACGTGTTGTATTACCGTTCAGTATCAAATCGTCAATGTAAGACTGCTTACAAGTAAACCAATTTTTTGTCTAGAGCCTGTTTGTGTTGGACACTCTTATACGTTGAGGAAATGCAATATGTGCAATATATCAGAAGATGTGTAATTTATTTTATCTTTTTAATTTTAATTTGTTCCCCTTTATTACCATTACTTTGGATTACCTAATCTCATTAGTTTACCTGAATTCAATAAATTTATTTAGGAAGTAATTTTTTTGTATTTTATTATTATAAATAACTATCGCCTACAAATTATCCTAAATAATATAGTAATGATGTACAAATTTTAATTTATGAGGTCCCGAGGGACCTTTTTGGTTATTGAGCCAGCATATCGGAGGGTTAATTTTAAAACTCCACTTTGCTCAGCCAGAGGTTTAACTTATAACTATATTTGTGATGAGCACAAGCTCTGATATTCTACCACTCATAGAATAAATAACTTATTTATTTACCATTAAGAAGTTATATAACTACTGCAAAGTAATACAGGGGATATGTTGTTTGTTTGGAAAAGTATATTGTCCTTAAATTTTAGTGATTTCTATAAAAATTGTTTACACAAATCAGACTCCTGGAATATAAAAACCGCACTTTAAAAGCAGTTTTTACCTATTTATTACTTTAATTGTATATCATACATTTTTCCTTTTTGCTTTTAAAATTCTCATCTTTGAATAAATGATATCCCAGTCTACGTAGGCCCCAATAATATGGCGTTTGTTCTCATTTGAGTCCATATAAGCAGTTCGACCGTGCAGCATACGTCTATTGTTAAAAACAAAAACTTCACCGGAATTTGTTTTAAACTCCACCGTCGAGGCATAAGCAATTTGCATGAATTGATCATATGCTTCATACCACAAGTCCACAATTTCCAAAGGAACGGTGAAATGACTATCACGTTTAGTGGTGTTATGATTAATACGATGGTAACGACCATCAGTATCCAAGCTAAAGAACGAAATATATTTAATTTATAGATTTTAAAACGTCTTAATGAAAAGAAATACTTTATTACTGGCTCTCGCCATATATTATAAAATTCCATGTCGCTATCCTTCCCAATATCGTACCAGTCCACAGGAGTTCTTAGCAACACTTCATAATATTTGGGATGATTTAGCCTTAATTGTTCAGCTACATAAAAACCATCTGTAAGAAGATTTGCACCACCGGCAGCCTTTGATTGCTGCAAACAATGCAAAATATTTATACCAGCAATATATTCGTAATATGGCAAGTCTATGTGCAGAGGCAAAGGAGTCATTAGATAAGCATAATTGCGAGCATTTTCTTTAGACTTTACTTCAAACTCGTCACTGTAAAATATATATTAAAGATTATATAACAGTTGCAAAATTATTCAATAAATCGAAATACCCATAAGTTGTTCTCTTTATAAATCCAATACGGTCAGCTAATTGTCTTGCAACACTAATTTCCTGTGGCGCATTTTTAATGAGAGCAAATCCATAAACAGCTAAAGACTGTAGCCATTCGTAAAGATCTGAAGAGAATATAATGGTTATAAATATTGGCAAATTGCGGTAGGGAAAAGTTGGCTCACAAAGTCCTGCGGCAAAACGTAACAGTGGAAAAAACAAGCAAAGTTTTTTGTTTGGGACGAAAAGGATTAGAGAAAACATAAGACCCGATTTATGAAAATTTGTCTTATTTTATTTGAATCTTTTTATTTGACATTTTTATCTTACATTGGCCAAAATGCAAAAGCTAAAGTTACTAAAATAAATTTCAAATAACAATTGCAGGAAAAAAACAATCACAATATTTAATTTAATAGTAAAAAATTTAGCGCAAATATAAAAAATGAATTTTTCAATTAAGGCGTGTTCGATATTGGCAATCTGTGGAGGGCATGTTTTGGCGGAATATGTAACATTTGTTGCTTATTATCCATTCAGTGTTACCAAATAATTTTTAGAAAGTGATGTAATTTCGAAACAGCTTATAGTTTTTATTATTTTGCAGTAGAACTTCAAAGTCGGTTTCCCAACGAATCGAGAACATCATAGTAAACCTAGGGCGGACAGATATATCCCCATAGCCCATGAAGGTTGGCATAAAACACCAGTTCGCCATAACTCGCACTTTTGCAGACTTGAACAAAGCGAAAGCACCTGGAACGCTCGGAGAGGAATTTTATCTCGGCCGAAGGGTTATCTTTACTGAAGAGGTGTATTTTAGAATAACCGGGAAGCTGATACATAAAAAACCCGCCGTCCGATCAATTTCCACAAAACAGTTACTTATTGTTGTAGTTTTTGTTTCTTTGAAACGATCATTATAGATCAGTGATAATTAAATTTGTTTGTTCAAAATTCAACGAGATCAAAATGTACCATGAATTTCTCCAGCTTTATGAAGCCACGTGCCACATTAAGATCACCGAAATCTCTGCTAATAGTGAGATCTGACCCAGATCAATTCTCAATCGACTCATGCTACACGTCTTCAAAATTCAGGCCATTGCTCAAAGGAAATTATCATGATGTATACGGCAAATTATATATACAGAGTATACTATTTTGTTTGTTTATAATTTTTGATCAAACGAAAGAGAATGGATATTATATTGATAAACGTTTTATTTAATGTTGGCAATTATGTATGAAATACAATATCAGATAAATGGCCGTCTGTGGTAGCCTCACAAATGCGAGCCATTTTGAACACATTTTTCATTACATTCTCATACATTTCACGCGGTATTTCATTAATTTCATTACGAATATTTTGTTTGAGTTGCTCAAGCGTTTCTGGTTTGTTTGCATAAGCCTTGCTTTTCCGATATCCCCACAAAAGGAAGTCTGGAGCAATCAAATCAGGCGACCGTGGAGGCCAATCAACATCACCATTTCTTGAAATAACTTGTTGTGAAAAGAGGTCTTCTAGTAATTCCATTGTAATCCTGGCTGTATGTGATGTTGCACCGTCTTGTTGATACCACATGTTAATTAGGCCAAAAGCATGCAGTTGTGGCGTTAAAAAGTTTTCATTCAAGTAAGGTCCAATGATTCCTCCTGACCAAATTGCACACTAGACTGCCACTTTTAATGGATGCAAAGCTGAGTGATGAATAGTTTGAGGATTTTCCATTGCCCAGAACCGACTATTCTGTTTATTCACATATCCATTCAAATGAAAATGTGCTTCTTCAACATTATGATTTTTTCATGAAAATCCGGGTTGTCATGGGCGAGCTGTAACATCCTATTGGCATAAGTACGGCGGCGCAAATGGCCTTGTGGAAAAAGCTCTTGTGTCAACTGAATCTAAAATGCAAACAAATGCATATCCTTGTGCAAAATTGTGGGTAAAGTTGATCTTTGAAGACCAAGCTCCTGAGTACTGCGTCGAATTGAGGTTGATGGATTGTTTTGAACACTTTCTGGAGCAGCAGTAATGTTTTCAGCCGGTCTTGCAGCACATTGTGGTTCATGCTTGTGCCTATCACCTACAGACCCTGTTTCTTCGAAATCATTCACTACACGATAAATAGTGCGTTTTGTTGGCACGTTGTTTCTCCCAAAAATTTCACGTAACTATCTCATCGTCACAGTAACCGATGATTTATTTTGATAAAATGTTTTATCGATTAAAACACTTTGGTTTCCCGAATATTTTTCCAAAATAAATTTGCCACGTGTCTACTTCACGACTGCCAAATATGAACTGTCAAGACAAATGTGTACCAAAATGGCGGCAAAACAAAGTAATATACGTTCCCAGCGGACACCCTGTACATTCATATTCTTTGAACGGTGTCACCTTGCGGACCAATGAAAGAAATCAAATCGCTCCTTTATTGCAACGTAGTCATATCTCAAATAACGTGATTTTTTAGTTATAAATGTTGAAATATTCGTCGTATTGCTCTTCATTTTTTGTCAAAAATTTATACAAATATCTTGTTTACTCTCCTCTTGAGGGCAGAATATATTTTTTATTTTTACATAGATGAGTGTGTTAAATAAAAGTTTTAAACTCGTTTTCTAACGAACGAACTTTTTTCAGATATGACTATGTTGCAATAACGGAGCGATATATCAGAGATAATATCATGCAAAGACCTTTCAAATAAAAATAAAACTTCGCTATTATCCAAGAAAAAATTTGATAGCGATTTAATGAGTTTAAATGTTAACAAACATGTGAAGTATATGTATATCGACCCCTATGTGCGATATTACCGTATGTCAAAACCTAAATTTTACAGGATATCTTTTTTATTACTATTTTTATTACTATTATATACTACAAATTTGTTACATACGATAAAATATGCATTGTGTTAACTCCATAGCTTTTATATATATCGCTATAATATTTCGTCAATAGATGAATTAATCGATTTAGAATCGATTTCCAAAAAAGTATAATATACGATAATTTCTGGCACAGGGGTCGATATAACTACATAATTTCACTGCTTCTACTTCGGCGTTTTAGCTCGATGCTTTATCATGACTATCTCATTGGCGGCAAATCGTCTCGGATTCCAGAAACAACTTAAAAATATCAATACCCAGAATTCATTGAGTTCACAAAACCTAATACAATTTATTAGCCATTTCACAGCTTATTGTAAGAGTAGTAAGCTGAATAACTATTGTTTTTAATGTCTATTTAAACATTTGCCTAGAAACATACTTATGTGGAAGCAACCAACACCTTATAACTCCTACAATAGGCTTTAAAATGGGCATATATGCCTGCTGCCTTTGAAATTGTTGTTGTATTTTGTGGAATATGTTTTCGTTGCACAAACACTTTATAACTTTTTTCGGGAACACACACACACTTACAAACATTTTACTTTGCAGCGCCAATAGTAGAAATGATAATCACACGCTCTAATATTGCGCAAATGAGAGAATAATTCACTTTCCCATTTACTATTTATTATTTATCTTGCTGCTATAAAGTAATGCTAACGGTATGTAGTTTGTGTGAAAAAGTATTTGAAGATGTTCTTAGTAGAAGAAATTACGAAGTTTTTTGTTAGATACTTCACAGCTATCAACAACGACCCGTTCTTATTGAGAAATTCTTTAGACTGACCAGAAACCAGTCCTGTAATCATAACGATTTCAAATTGTGTTTTTATCTTTTCCGCTCGCATTAAAATTTTGTTAAGCTTTACAACATATTCTTATACATTTTTTCGACCTTTTTTTAAATAAATCTAATTTATCTGGAGCTATAGGTAAATTTTTTCAAAAAACGTTAACAAAATTTTATTAAAAAACTGATATTTCGCCACTTCTTTGTGTGGTTTCTTCAGGGAAATATAAAATTTTGTTGACTTTTAAAAAAAATTTACCTATAGCTTTACAACATATATAACACCTCCTGACACTTTCCTTTTTAAATTATACTTCAAATAAATTATTCGTAGTTTTTCTAATACATTTATATATATAAAGTTTTCACGAGTATCTATTATTAAAAAAAAAAGATTTTAAATAGCATTTAACACTACCTTGCCCTTACCAAAATCATTTGCAATAATCTTTTGAAACTCGTAAGTTTTTAATATCTCATTGTAGTCTTGTTTGCCCCATAAAACTTCCTTTGGCTTATAAACTTCTTCAATGTATTTCTGACGCTGCTTAGCAGTAAAATCTCGTTCTTTTAGCCATTTTAAATTGTATTTTGATTTATGGGCATCTTGCCAATCTATGATTATTGTATTTTCGTTACTGTCGGCAGTTACTAGTGTAGCACGTGTAGCCTTTTCATTGTTGCAACGTTCCCAATTGATTTTACGACTTTTGGTCGTGTCGTGAAAGCATTCACTGCATTGGCAATTATCGCGTAGCCAAACTGTGGGAAATTTCATTTCATGTCTTGCAACTGTTGAAGTGACTGGCTGTTCCTCGTCCTCTTTCACGATTATCAATTTTCCATCATTCATCAGTCGTGTGCTAAGGCAACGTTTAGAAGCACTGTGTGTAGCTACAAAATAACCATTTTTAGTATTTGTTGTTAAATTTCCGTTTAAAAGCTGTTTATTTCGAACGTAATTGAAATTTGTTATGAATCTACTGCAACGATTGCCAAACATTTTCGTACTTGTTTTTACAATTGCTGCTCAACGTTTGCACAGCCACAACCGACACACTTAAACGTATTAAATTTGATGGCAGAACTGTAAATTGAATATGAGTGTTTCAAAATCATTGGACAAATGGTCAATAAACTAACAACAGCTGATCTGGCGATAAGCAATTGTTATTAAACTTAATGTCTGTGCGTTTATAAGATTATTTATTTCATATGTATTTTGTGGCTGATAATACATACTCGTACCATTGTTTGTTGATAAAGAGTACACTCAAAAACTCGAGTTGGAAAAAATAAATTTTATGGCAAATTCAATAGAAATTAAATGAAAAAAATGCTCAAATTTATTTTTATGAAATTAAATTCTCTATTCATATTAATTAAGATATTCTTAACAATGAATTCTTTTAATTAACATATATAATAACATTTGTATTAAAGTCATGACTATATGAAGCTTACATTGCCCAATTATTTTTTTTTTTTTGAATGGAGAAAACTCTCAAAACTCTCTCTTGTAAGCAAAGCAATATAATAAACTCATAAAGTACATTTTTTTAAGTCGTATAGCTCACTTGGTCACTGCACTAAGCGAAAGCAATTAGCGAAAGAAATATACTAAAGTACATGACAATAGTTGACATATTTTACCTTTTGGTAAAACCTTAAACCTTTTTCTGCGAAACATAAGCCTGAATTTACTTAATTTTATAGGCTAAATCTTGATATTTTTTATTTCCATCATAGCAAAAGCTTCTGCATCATCTGAAGCAGGCTTGTCAGTGAGAGTTGTACCTTCTGCTTAGAAATACTATTCGAGGAGGCATAATTTTTGTTCGCGACGATCCACTTAGGAACTATTTTTTTTTGTTAGGACATAAACCTGCGCTTCATTTAAAACATAAAAATGAGCTTAAATCATGTATCTCCATCTCATTGCATCATTCAGTTTTATTATCTTTAATTTGCGATATTGTTTATATGAAATTGTTAAACAACAAAAAATTAAATCGTGCCCATCACTTGGAATCTCACCTTCGCTCTCTCTTCCTTTCAATAAGTGGGAGATTAAATTCTTTGTATTTAAAAATAAATCGAGAAGTTTTCCTTCTTTTAGGTAATTATCACATAAATCGATATGTGACGCGATGTGACAAAAGAAATCTTATCAAACCATTAATTATAGTAGAAAGTTTTAATAAGAACGCAACAAAAAATTATAGCTTTGAGATATTTTAGGTAAAAGTTTGTCAAAATTTTTGACTTGTTTTTAACTGTTGATATAAAAGTATCAACAATTAATTGATCTTCAGATATTTAGGTAGGATTTGTTCTCATAAGTCCAAAACGTGAAATTTATTTCTAACCTCTGGCTTTGTTCTGCAAATAAAATATTGCGATGATTTAGTAATTTTCGGTGAATTAATTAGAAATTAGATTAGATTAGAAATTATTAGATATTTATCCAAATAATAGCGATGAAAAAATTATGATGCCTATTAGCCATTGCATAAATAATAAAAGCATGTATATAATGTATTAAATATATTAATTTTTTAAGACAGATATACCACTTGAATATGTTTAAATAATGATACAATAATATAACTTCATCATCTATTAATACAAATATTCTGTTATATTTTTGATCCAATACTGAATTTATCCATTTTTTTCGTTAATGTACTTAAAGTGCATTTTTTTTAATAACTTTTAAAATTTTTTAACTTGAATTTTTTATTAATAATAAACAAAGTGTTGAATTATCAATACACATTTTTTTGCCTTTGCAAATGCAAAATACCTTAAGTAGGCGAAGTTAGTTTTGGTCATACTTTAGAGAATAAAATCATTTGAAAGGCAAATTCATAACAAGTGAACTTAACAAGTACAACACTACAAAAATTACAAGCATTAACAGCCAGGCCCACTAACTGCTTTCGACTCGTTCGAGTAGTCGTCTCAGTCACTCACTTTTTTTCGTCTGTGAGGCCCACTATCTATCTACTTATCGTTCGCTTTGCCTTACGTGTATGTGTGTGTGTTATTTGTATGTAGAGTTTTACGTTATCGTTTTCTTGTCGACTTGTCGAGATAAATGTTGTTAGTGGGCCGCAAATCAGCTGTTTTTCGTTAGGTATGCGACAACTCGAAAACGAAAATCATCGTGGGCCTGGCTGTAAGTTTTTATAAAATCATAGTACATTGTCAAAAACCTTTGACTGAGGCGAAAAAATAAAATATTAAAAATTATTATTATTTTTTAAAAAAGTTTTGTGTGTTAAGAGTTGTTTTTTTGAATTCTTTTGAAATAATAACTTCAACAAATATTATTATTTTTGAAGAAATGTGTTTGGAAATCTTTCAAAGATCCGCTAATGAATTATTGGCTCCTGCCATCCGTAATGCCGTTCAACGTCGTTGTCAATTGGTGATTTCCTTGCCACCCACCCAAAAAATTTCCACGGCTATTAGTACACAATACAATTTCATTGAAGACCACTTTGCTTTCGAGAGGTTACGTAAACTTATGTTTTTTTTATCATTTTCAGGAGAAATTGTTTTAGGTGGAAGTATGTTCGCAAAGATTCTAATGTCGAAAATATTTCAAAAATTAGAGAAGTTAGGCTACCATTTGGTAACAATTAATCTTATCGACTCTCATTATTGCAGCGAACCTGCAAAATTTGTTTCTACTTTGTTGTTGGTTTTAAATATGATGTTACGGATGGGTTTGCCTCATGTTAATGTTTTATCTAAGGCTGATTTGCTAAAGAAACATAAAAAAATTACACATTAATTTGGATTTTTATACGGATGGTTTGGACTTAAAATATTTATTGGAAGCTTTGGAAAATACAAAAAAATAAATGCGGCCATTTGTTGGATGGTTGAGGATTATGCCTAAGTATATTTTCAAATGTTGGTTTCCCGAAACACTCAAAGTATGCTGCGCTTGCGAAATCACATGGTTATTTTTATAAAGCTGGCGATTGTTAATACTTTGATGGCCTGCGCTGTGGGTGCTGAACTGGAGGCATCCAGGCAGGCATTCGACTGATATTAACTCCTATTTGCAGAATGGAAAGTAAATGGAATATTCATTAAAAAATAAATTTGTTTTATACACGTATTATATGAATAAAAACTAAATTTTAAATTGTGTATGATGTTGCATAAATTTAATATAATAATAATGTAAACAAAAGAAAATAAATAAATTTTGTTATCCAGCCCAAATTAGCCTTAGATACAACTAAAAAAAAGTTATCAGCTACGCTATCAAGTTCACCTGTTATTAATTCGCCTTGATCGCAGAAGAATTTTTGTATTTTGAAGTTATAAGATTTTTGTGAGCATTTATTTTGTTAGGTTTTATTCATTCCATTTTAGGATTTTTCAATTGCTTTGAATTGGGAGTTTTTCACTTTTTATTTTTGTTGTGCCCAAAATTGGAAGTAATTTCATTTTGCAAATTAGCTATTCTTTAATTTATTATCGATTATGCCGTTTTTCATTACTGTAAAAAAAACATTTTATTTTCGTTGGGACTTATCTCATTTGGGGTTATTTCTTGGTTCAAATAATTTTGTATTACAATATAAAATAAGTAATAGGTTTATATTCGTTTAGAGGTGAGCATGCAACATCGAAAATACTTTAGCTTTTTTTGAATGGAATTGTTTCGCTTGAGCTTAAATCTGAGTTTACCAATTTCTTTTTTAATTTCAAAAATGTTTTTGATAAATTAATATTCATTTTATTAAAAGAGTAATATTAGAACAATTTATTCATCAGACTAGCAAAACTGATCAGTACTTATTTTGAGGTCGCTACACCATCTCATCAGCGTTCTTTAATCGATTTTAACTAACTAGAAATATCAACTATTTGATCATGTTATTAAACAAATTTGAATATGGAAATTGCTACTATATATTTCTAAAAGTGAAAGCAATTTTAGCCAGTACTGTATTACCATCTCCGATGATTAATTATTCATATTACTCTCCCGCTTTTTCCAGATCAAGCTTTTTCCATTCTTATTTTTTAATTTTTTAATCTTTATCGTGCGTGTACGTACGCGTTTTAAAAAACTCTGTTAGTGATCGTGTGTGCTCGTGAGATCTCAAAATTCGCTCGTGTATGAATCTCTGTGATTAAAATGGTTGTATTCGATAGCGTGTGTGGTCGTAAGATGAAAATTATTCACTGTGCACATCTCTAATTAGAACTTCTTAAAATAAATCTTCAATAATACTTTTCAATGCATTTTTAATAAATCACTATATAAGAAAAATATTAGTTTCGAAAAAAGGACAAATTAAAAATAAATTCAAGTTTTTTGTTCGCACTAATTTTCCGACAGCAAATTCGTTTATAACTAAAAACTTGGAACACAACTTCAATACAAATTTGTTTCTGTAATAATGTGAATAATACCAAATGCACATGATGTTTTTTAATGGCTTAATCATTTCATATACATAATTTTTTGCAGTAATTTTTAACCACATATACAACAATAAGGCGGGCAATAAAAGAATAATTAAAAATCATTGTGTGGCTACCAAAGTGAAATGTATATTTCAATTAAACTTTAATAATATGAATCTTTTGTGTTGAGTTACCAGTGGTAAATTTGTGTGCGTGATATTATTTCAGTTTGCTTATTTAAATGTAATCTTGCTTTTAAAATTTTAAACATTCTTGCTGAAAAACGTATAACATTAAATGAAATGATGTATATTTTGGTGCAACACTTTAAAGCTTAGAGTGATTTGGTAGTGGTTTAGTTCCTCTGTCTGGGTGTTGTGAGGTCTATTCCCACAAAAGATTATGAGCTGCTTCTCTTTTTCACTACAACTACAGTGATTAAGGTCTTTGTTAATATTCTCGGGTAATGAAGCTAAAACATAAAACATAATTGTTTTTGTAACACTTAATAAATTAAAATATGTATAGCTTTAAAATTGATCAAAAACAATATTTAAATTACAAAAAGTACATAAAAGAAATTCTGACCGTGAAATCCTAAACGCAGTGCTTGTGTTTATATTGAAATTAAGTTTGATATCACGACGAACCACTCAGTTAGAAAGATCAAAGTTTTTCACTTTTTACACGATTTTGCCTGAAATAAGTTTTCCCATAACTTTATGTATTGATCATACTACGCACGGAAGAGTATTTGTGCCAAAAATATGGTAAAAAGGGAAAAATGAATTTAAAGAAATCTTAAACACTAAGTACGCAGCTAGGAAAGTGAAGAAAATTGCATGCGCTTTTAATGTTTTTTTTTCGGTTTCAAGATGTTTTTAATGGATATTTATTGTGTGGCTAAACGAATAAAGTTATTACATTGATTTATTTTTATTTTAATTAAAAGATTTCTTCAAATTAAATAAACAAAACATTACTCAAACTAATAAAAAACAAATTTTTTACACTAACTTGCACCACATTTTGGAATCTTTTGATGGTATGCTAGAAGCATTAAGTTTAAGTGTAAGCTCTTCCCACTATTATTTAGCCTTTGGTGTATCTTGCAAAAAGTTCGGCAATTCGCCCTTTGCAAAGACTGTATGCACCGCCATAAAATTCGCAAGTTCCTCCTTTTGAGTATAATTTGTTTTTATTGTTGTTGACCTAAAACACTAAAAATATTAATATATTTGTTTGTTATTCATAAAAATTTGAAACTTACATTTCCTTTATATTTACTTTTTGCTAAAAAACGTTACTTCGAGTAAAATCTCAAATGGTTGCGTCCAAATGATCACTCGATATCGAATGCCATCATTAGAAATTTCGATATATATTATTCGATAACGGATTATCGCACAATCGAGCTAGAATTCGCTCGAATACGTTTGTCAGACTTAGTCCCGTAGTTGCAATCCTTTTGTGACTTCTATAATACCCTTGTTGTTAAAATAGTATTTATCATTCTTAAAAATAAAATTATGATTATTATTAAAATTATGAGAACAGTAGCAAAGCTCTTCACTAATTGAGTTGACAGCAATCAAGATCTTAGGGAGGGAATCGAACAAACAAACAACGCATTTATAAACTAACGCACTGTCAACTGACTTGCTGCGGTACCCAAAAAAGTTTTACATGGATGTTCGACTAACGGAGATCAGAACACTTATTTTGTGTGTTAGTAATAAAAAAAAGCATTTTCATTACATATAACACTATTTTCACATTCAGTAAAACAGTAAAAAAAAAAAACGATAAATAAAATACTACATACAAACGGTTGTGAAAAAACAAGTTATATCAATGCTATTGAAAATGGCCATAATGTTTGAAGTGACAAAAAAAAGAAACAACAACAACAAAATTCCAAAACACTTCAAAGACATATTTGGCTACTAAGCTGTATCCACTCAACTTCAACAAGTGCAAATCGTATCAACACCAATGATAACAATAACATCAATTATAACAATAATAATTCATATAAAAGGCTTCTATAAAATTAAAAATATTCCAATAAATAGTATTGGTATTAGTACAACGATTTTGATAGAATTTATAAAAACAGTGGGCTAAAAATTAGCGAATTTCAAATCAAGGAATTTAAGAATAAAAAACCACTGTATTAAAATATGCTTAAAGACATTATAAGTGCGAAGGCATTTTTTTTTAAGAAAATAAACATTCAGGGAATTAATGCCTTCCAACCAGTAGGTAGGTACCAACAACTGTTTAAAAAAACAACTTCAGCACAGTTAATATTTAAATTTGATCACCTCTAAATTAGAGTTAAATTAACCAATTCTCGCATATCGGTATTATAACATGATACATAGTTGTGTTTTTTATATATTTGATCAATTTAAACCAGTTATAAGACAAAGTACAAGAAACACTGCAAAGCTCAAGCCAGCAGCTATTTGTATATTTTAATATGAATAGTTTGTGAATAAAATTGGTTGCTAATCCAAATTGATTATCTTTAGGCTAAAGTCCTTCACGTTTTTAGGCAGAGAGAAATTTTTTTTGCTGTGTTGAGTATATAAATATTGAATTAAAAAGTAGCATTCGAGGAGCATGTGGCAGATAAAAGGAAAATATAAAAGACAGCAGACCATTAGCCCTTATGCACTCGGAAGTACATAAATAAGCGAATAAAAATTTTAACTGTCAGTAAAATAATTTAAGTTTTTGGTAGCTTCCTTGCTATAAACAGATTTAAACGTTAATGATGTAAATATAATTATTTCCGAGGTGGCATGTTATTTAAAATGTCCATCTTATGGCCGGTAGTCTTTATTTGTAGTTGGCAATGTTTCATAACTTATTAGATACGACTCAGCTGCATTTAAAAACTACATAGAAAACAATAATAAAAACATTCAGCAAACAGACAAACGAAGAAAGTTTTTTAGCGAAGTTTAGCAAAACAGATATTTATGCCATCAATTGAACAGCGCTCAGCAATTCCAAAGTTAATGGGCTGCTTTAGAAAACGCCTCGCTTTTGTTTTAGAAAGTTGTTTATTGAGATCTGCAGTTGGTGTAAGAAACCGGTGTCTTATGCACATTTCAGCACTTACATATTCGCGAAATGATGCTCAACAAAGGAAAATTAAGCTTTTGAAATATATTTGAGTTTTTAATTTATTCAGTTACCTCTTTGAAATCACAGCTTGAGACCAAAAAGTCTGATAATTTTCCTTGATGAGGCAAATACACTAACGAAAAAAGACCATTATGAAGCTGGCACAAATAAGTTTTAATTTTAAAGCTGATTTTCATGGTAAACCTGAGCGAGTAGCACTGGAACATGTAAATTAACTAGGTTTTACTTATAACAATTCATGGCTCAACAGACAAGACATCATATGCAAAAAAGAATCATCTGTGTGATGACAATGTGTGTAAGCCATTAAAAATTCTTTTCTGTTTCTAATCCAATCCACTACTACTGTCTTCTAGCTTGCAAGCGAAATGACAAATTTCAGCAGAAAAATTTACAAAACATTATTAAAAATTCGACAAAGAGTTGTACCAAAGATAAGTAAAAGCTCTTATGTAGGAATTCTAACAAAAATATGCTTCGTTATTTCTTGTAGCTTTTTGTCTTCGAAAGATAACATAAAAATACATAAATCCATAGTCTTGTATAAATTCGGGCAGACAAATTGCTAAAAGAGACGCAATTTGCATTTTGAATGCATTTGTGTCTGCATTACAAAGTGTTTTAATATATTATGGATAAAGATATTAAAGAAACGAATGTTCGAGCTTTATTTCAATTGTATATTGTGTGCTTGACTACACAAACAACAATGAAATATGGAGTGACAGCCCTTCTCTTTGTCTCAACTGAATGATGGCAACACAATTGGTTGCACATCATTACATTGCCAGTATCTATGAATTACATTTATTGTACTGCAGGGGATTTATTCAAATGTTAACAAATACTCGTATCTATGCATATATTTTAGTCAAAAAAATTTTTAAGTATTTCTCTGAACAAATTAGCTTTTAATGAACATTTGCCAAACATAAGCTTTAGTTCTTATTCTTTTTAACTGAAAACTGACTAAAATTGAACATGACAAATAATGTATTGTTTTTTTTTCTATTTGGTGTTATTTTTTCTTTGGATTAGTCCTTTAGATGTTGTTTTGATAAGTCATGCAACAAATCAGCCCAACATTTAGTGTGTCAGTCAGTTGGTTAGTAAATAAATACTTAGTCATTATGTTGATAGTAATACAAACAATACAAAATACTCGTACTGCAGAAGTAGAGGAAATATGAATAAGAAAACAAAAACACAAAATAAAATAACAACAAAATATTAAACGAATACAAAAGGGAAATAATTTGTGTCAGGAAATTAAAATGCAAAATACAATCGCACTAACATAAAAATGCAGCATAAAGATATTTATTAAGATGGCAAAATAATACCTAAAAGGAAAGCAAAATGGAAAATTAATTCCAAACCGGATTTTGTTACGCGTTCATTGCTGCATAGAACAACACTTGTAGATTAGTACATGCTCACTAATATTTCAAAACAGAAATTCAATAGGACATAACTAATTGGAATTCCAATTCCCTAGCATATTATGACTCTTCGCAATGAAAACACTCTGCAAGCGCACCTTCGCAGTCCTTCTACTTCGCAGAGGCCACTGAAATGCCCAAATATTTTAATGTTAAGTAGGGAATCATAACAGGCGGTGTCTACGTCTACATTTTCAATTGAGTTTATTTCCCTTCGGAATTGTAATTTAACCTAAAATTGTGTACAACGTTTTTATTTTAATTGGAAAACAAATTCTTTGATTACACAAAGACAAGACATAATAAATCGAAATATTAAATTGATTGAAGAAAAAGAATCATCTTGTTTTATGTAATGGATTGCAACATGCAATGGATTAATATCGATGCATAAACATAATGCAAAATATCTTAAGGATATAAGAAAAATAAATAGAATAATAATGTACAATATGCTTTCTATAATTTGAGCATCTAAGAGAAAATACTTAAAATGATTACTTTGGTTTGTAATAAATAGTTCAAGTCCCTTAAGCACAATATTAAGAAGACAAACTAAAAAGGAAATTGTATTAAAAATATAAGGAAAAGTGAAATTTTAAGTAATTGTTTAGTGAACCCTAATGAACTGGGCACTATTTGCCTACATATGTATGCAAATATTAAATTGAGGTATCATTGATCAATGATCGATGGTCAAGTAACAGAATAATAAAATGAACAATTTTACCATTATTTTCGGAGATTTTGTAATGTTTTCTTGAATTTTTTGTTTGCAGAAAATTTACATAATAGCCCAGAATCACAGCTAAAGTTCAGCTCTGATCTTCAAATAAAACTTTTCCATTATCCAGTCTTGTTCATTTCAGCTTTTTCAAGTCAGTAAATATAATTGCGTCGTACAGACCGATAAGTTTACTAGTCATATTCGCTAAAATATTTGAAAGAATATTTTTAGAAAGATTAATGCCAGATTTAGACAAACTGAACATTTTTTCTGAATTTGGTTTTCGGAAGATGCACGGCACTCCAGAACAATGCCATCATATCGTTGCCTATATACGAGATACGTTGGAAAACAAAAGATATTGTTTAGGAGTATTTCATAAAGTTTGGCACAACGGTTTATGGTTTAAGTTAAAAAAAATACTTCCAACACCTTTTTATTTGCTGTTAAAATCTTACTTAACAGATAGAAGTTTTTATGTTAAAGTTAACACAGAGATTTCTAAAATATATAAAATAAATTTGAAGTCCCACAAAGCAGTGTACTTGGACCAATTTTATACACAATTTTTACGTCAGACATGCCAGTTAATGATAATGTTTTAATCGCCACATACACAGATAATACTACAATTTTAACATCTTGCAATTGCCAGATTGATGCATAAAATGCAGTACAAACGCAACTAAATGAACTAGAAATATGATTGAATAAATGGAAAATTAAAATCAACAAGGAAAAGTCATCTCATATAACGTTCTCATTACGACGAGGTAATACTCCAGCCGTTCTTCTTATCAATAATGTTATACTACAAAAAGATCCGGTTAAATATCTGGGTCTCTATATTGACAAAAGATTGACATGGAAAACTCATATTGAAACAAAAAACAACAGTTAAACAATAAAACGAAAGAACTATATTGGTTACTTAATCCAAAACCAAAATTAAGCTTGCAAAACAAGGTTCTTATATATAAAACAACTTTAAAACCAGTGTGGACTTACGGCATTCAGCTTTGGGGTACAGCCAGCAATTCAAACATCGAGATACCAATCAAAAACTCTCAGGTTAATTGTTAACGCTCCATGGTACAGGAAGACTTAAAAGGTACCATATCCTGGATTTGCCGTTTAGAAACTTACTATTTTACGTGTTGTCTATATAAATACTAGCTTTAACTTTTTTATCATAATTTTTAATTATATATGTTTTCTTTTGTAGTACATACATATATCATTTACATTATATATATATGTACATCAACTTATGTTGTTCTCAATGGAATTCAACATAATATGTTTTCACCATGTCAAATTTACTTATTATCCTTGATTGGATAGATTGTTAATAAAGAACTTCAAAAAAACAGCTTCTATCGGTCTTTTAGTAGTACAGCTGTTATTCTCCGATGTAGTTTACCAAAAGCAGATTCTCTTGATGGGGAAATTTGTATCGAAACGCTAAGTGACCAACCCATCTTAGTCTCTGCGCTCTTATAAGTGCTGATAGGGATGATTCATATACTGCCGCTTTGAGTTCATCATTACTTCTTATCCTACACACAATTGTTGTTAATTTTAACGGTCCTAGGACCCGCTTTAGGAATTTCCTTTCCGCGATATCCGTAGAATCCGCATCTACTAGTTTCAGGGTGCATGTTTAACACACGTATGTCAGTACTGGTCTAATCACCGTTTTGTTCAATTTGATCTTAATCTGGTCCATAATATCAATTCTGCAGTCATTTTTTGTCTTGACATATTTTAAATATTCTAAGAATTCCCATTGTCCGAAGTTTCTGATGAAATCATTCACCCTGCTCCTCACTAAAATCGCCCAGATTTTACGGAAATCGGTCTAAACAGGAGTACAGAAAGTTGATCTTTTCGCCTTTAGTCATTGAATTGACAAAATTAGGGTTTTTCACGTGTTGTGGTTCATCAAAGATACCCGCTTTCAATTTTTCTGTTTTCAGGATTAAACTGGAAACTTACGTAAAAGTTGATGTATTTCGTCGGGTTCCAACAAATTTGGATCATCAGATAATTTAGATATGCTCCGATGTATCTCTTATGATTTTAGTTAGGGTCAATGAGCAGAAGTAGCAGTCGTAATGATGATTTCAAGGCTTACTGCATCTTTTTCTTGTTTATTTGGCGAACATTTTTTTAAAGTTTTAATTAGTTCCTTGATAAGCTAATAGGCCTTAAAAATTTTATAAATAAAAATACTTTTTCATTTCATTTTTCTCGACGTTTTGTGTATTATTTGTCTACTTCTTTATGGGATCGTCTATTTAATTAATGAAAATAATACTTTTAAAAATTTGTCGATATATGTTAAACAAAAGTTACTTATAATTTTTAAGTTATACACATTTTTGAAACTAAAATATTTGTATGAATAAATAAATTACATTTAAACAAATCTTTATCTAATATCACAAATAATACAAATAATATCAATTTAGAACAACCCTGTAGCTGGTGTTGATGTTGGCTGTATCTTCTTTCAAATTCTGTTGCATTCGTAAGCTCTTCCTTGTAGTGTCCTCTTTGATTAGTATTTTCGAAATCAGCTGAGTGTCCATTTTGCAGTATATGTTATGCAAGTGCTGTTGTTTCTTTCTTTCTCGTTATATTCTTTTTTCCACTGGACCATACTATACATTTCAGATACACCATATCAGGAACCCATGGTTTGTTCTGACTGCACAATTTTATTTTAAAGTATTTTTGATATTTTTCAAATACATATTCACCCCAAATGTAGCAAAAATAATATAGATTAAGCATACAACATTTTCTTGATGAAGCCATGTCTAAAACAACAACAAAATATATGTTAGTGTCCAAAAAAACGAAAATCTACGTAAACATGGCAAATGAGGGTACTATAGCTATAACTCAAAAACAGGAGCGGTTATGGAAAAATGTTTGCCGTATTTAAAAAAAAGCATGAATTTTATGTAGAAACAAAAAAATCATAAGAAACAAACGATTTTTTCAATTTTATTGATCAATGTAATCCATTGCACTGATTTATTCCGGTTCGTTTTCGGACAGATCACTTTGAACCCGTGTCGCATTCATTCATGCTGTTACTTTTTGCCATTCTTGACAATCTTATTTGCTTAACTGCGATTCCAAGTTGTTTCATTCTGTTTGATATGTACGTTATGTTGATATTAACGAAACCTTGTGTAAAGTCTAAGAAGAAATGCGCCGTGTTTGTACTGAATTCAGAGTCTTTTTGTAGTATTTGGGCGACTGCGGATTTGCCCGATGATCTAAAGCTTGTTTTGATAGTATTCTACTATATCCTTGGTAAATTACTTTAATTTCCAAACTATTAAAGATGTCATTTTGTGTATTATAACTGCTGCTTTCTATTTGAAATAGTCTCCTCCACCCGTATTTTCATCGTTTATGAGTGTACTTATTCGTGGACCATTGTACCCCCTTGTTTTGAAAACTCCGTTTGCACTCCACTTATGACAGGCAATCGATTAATTAACATCGTCTTGCAACACATATCGTTTGTAATAAAAATAAATAAACTAAAAATTCCTGATGGCTGGCAAAATTTTATTTCTAATTTAATATATATGCTCACATTTATACGTCCTACAATAAAATGGACGGCAGACAGTGAAAACCAAGATACGTTAATGTGTGAAAATTTACAAATGATAAACATCTTTGGTTACTCGGTGCGATGCTGTTGAGTTTCTTCAAAACAAAACCTTTGCCATTTAGCAAAAAAAAAGTAACCACCTTTCCGTATAATACGAGTGAAAACTAGTGAGGCTTGCATGGCAAAAAATAAACAAAAAGTTGATTTTCAAGCTGCTGCCAAGTCACACACTTTTTTCTTTTTTAAATTTAATAAAATGGATTTGCAAAGAAAAACTACTACTAGACATGTTGGATGATAAACAGAACTGTCATATGCGCTCTGACTCTTGGTTAGTTGGTATTAAAATTCAAAATGCTTTTATACAATATTTAAAGCACTTGTTGTCTAGACCATGTTGCATGTGCGGGAATAGTAACTAACACTCTGGTATGATTTATGTGCATATAAAATTACCTTAAACTAATGCCACAACAAGTGACTCTAACTATTTAATACTTAACTCTTATCAGTAAGACAAGTATAAAGCTGAACCAGTTAAGAAAAACACGATACAATTTTAAAACAAAAGACTACAAATAATCGTTATATATATATTTTTTTTTTCAAACATTAAATTTTTTAGCTGTAACCGTGTTAAGAGCGGTGGACTAAAATGTTAAGAACAATGTTTCAAAAAGCTTGTTTGTTTGAAAAAATATTTCTTGTTTTGAGAATAATATTGAAATATTTTACTGCAGCCACCAGGAGATGCTCATAGATGTTAAAAATTGTTTATTTTTTATTTAATTTTTTTGGTATTTTTACGAAAAGCAAAGAGCAAATAAGACACCGAAAATGGAAATAAAAAGTGGCATTAACAAAATAAATTTATTTGTTCATGAGTATTTTACGATTTAACTAATAAAACAAAACAGAAAGGACCACAAAAAAAGAAAAGAAGGAATACTAAATTAGCGAGCATCCCGCCAAAGCTGTGACGCAATTTTAGCGGGGTAATAATTTATCATTGTTAATGCTTGTAATCTTAAATATCTAATATTTCAGGGTAAAAAATTTATGAATTTTTTTTATGTTTAACTTGTTCTGAATTATTACACTGTTCAAAAATTTAAGCAAAAATGTTACACTTAAACCAGACGATACACAGCAAAAATGATTCACCATTATTATCAAGAAAAAATAGTTGCCTAAATTTACAATTCAATAAAACAGATAAAATTAGTTATTATCAAAATATTAGAAAGTTTTTTTTTGGACATATCGAAAAGGAAACTAGAAAAGTCGGTATTGTGATTAATACACACGAATCGGAAAGAAAAATAATACATAAGAGTACCTGGACATATTTTCAGAATTCAGAACAATCTTTGAAGTCTCTGTACAACTGAGGTTGTTGTTATAGACTTCAACACACAGGTCTAATCTATACACAAAACATCAGGTAGGCTACATTTCTGGTTTGAGCCAAGTAAACTAATCAGTATCCGGAAAAAAACAAAAGGTTGACTTTCGTACAGTGTGAAAAGGGCCACTCGTCAACAGTAACTAGTGAAGCTCTAAAAATCACGCTAAATATTAAAGTTTTGAAGAAAATTAAGATATAAGAATTTAAACTTTTTTTATTTAAATCAGAATATACTTTTTAATTGAATTTTTGTTTTTAGTTTTGCTTCATAAAATTTATGTTTTTATCAATTGTTTTTCTTGCATTAAAATAATATGCAGTCACTATATTTTTAAAGGAAAAAATTTAGGTTTTTTGAGATTTTTAAAAAATTAATTCAGATGGAAGTAGAGAGCTTTGGTACCCAACTTCTCATATATTAATTGCGGCACAATAAAAACCCTTCCCACAATAGAGATATAGAAATTCAAAAAAAAATTTACTTGCATTCTGGGTGGTTTTATGTTCCGACCTAGATACTCCGCCTCTATCATCTCCATAAGTTAAGCAACAATTTTTTGCTTTTATTGATTTGTTTTTTTAATAATTGTGCCATCGTATACTTGTTCAACGATACCGTAAAGTATGTAAAATATTACTCATACGCGTCAAGTGTAAGACTTTAGGTACGTAAGAAAATAAATTAAGTACTGCTATTATTAAGAATTATTTACCGATTATTTGCAAATAATTTACCGATTAAATTAGCTGAGGTTGACATTATTAAAGGCGTTTTCTTTTCTAAAAAAAGTGCAAAATTGTTTCCCCTTTTTATTGAAAATTTGCAATATAATGATTTTTTGAAATAGTATCATCACTTACGAAGCGAAATTTTTGTCTTAAGAATAGCGATTTTTTTTAATAAAAGGTAAAATAAATGTTGCATTTTTTAGAAATGAAGACGGCATAATTGTTGTCTATTAAGTTTATTCGATTTGTATAGGATTGAAAAACTTTTCGATTATAGTTTCAATAAGAGCTTTTGTAAAAAGGAACAAATTAATAGATTCTTTTCATATAGATATTTCGCTCTATTGAAATTTTAATGCGATTGCATTCTCTTTAATCTTGTTAATTTATTAAATAAATAAAAAAATTAAAATAGTGGGATGCACATTGGTTTTTATATTATTCTTAAGTTACTAAATTCAAAAAAACCAAAGTTTCTTTAAAAAAAACCGTAAAAATTGTTTATTTAAAATTTCTACAATTTATTTGTATAATGCAGGAAGTAAAAATAAAATTCATGTAAATATTGCAATCTGTCCCGAAAAAGCTAAAGCTGGTTCTGTGTATCAAGTTTGATTATTCATTTTTTTTTCAAAATATTAAAAAAATGCTTTTCTCTACTTAAACAAAGTATAAGCTTTAAAAATATCTCGCTTAAAATATCAAATAGTTTTATTAAGGATATTTAATGACAAATTTTAGCTTAACAAGGGTTTCGTAAAAACCCTCATCTTACATTTTGATGGTAATAATGTATTGTTTGCAGTTCATTTTGTATAAATATATGTGTAATGATTCCATGAGCTCTAATATATGTAATAAAATTTTCTTCTTGTTTTTGTTTCATTTTTGAGAAAATAAGTTTGATTATACAAAATTAACTTGTTTGATAAGCCGGAAATAAAAATTTAGTACGTGACGCCAACTAAACTAAGAAAAGCCAACAAACAAAACGCCATTAGCAAAGTCAGAAACAACCATATGTTTGTGTATGAGTGAGAAAAAAACAAAGCATAATAATGCATACACGTGTACTCATTGCCACTGGCGATAGTGATACCAAATTGTGCTGGATATGTTAACCCAAAAATACGAAAATTTTTAAATATAAATACCAAAACCGTAAATTTTTTCGTGATCCTGACAGTAGAATATATTCAAAAAATTCTATAGATAAAACTCTTGTAAAAATATCCTCTTACGAGTATATGAAATAAATTAAAAAGTCAAGATTGTGGAATAATTTTCAGAAATGGATAAAATTTTTTGGCAAAAATATATGATTACCGAACAAAGGTCGCTCTAATTATGATATATTCAATTGTAATATGTTATTTGAATGTTGATGAGTCAGGCTTCAGTTCATTAATTCAAAATATTTTTTTTAAAGAAAGGAGTTTGGTACGAGCTAAGTAATTCAGCTAAGAAAAATCAGAGCAGTTTAATGTTTTATTGTTTTCGCGACTCTATGAGCTTATAATAATTTACAATCACCCCTATTCCAGTTGTCGTTGTAAATTTCGTCATCGTTTGTATTTGAATGTCACTGTTTGTCATAGCAACCGACATTTCGTTATATATTACGATGACAACAGTTCATCGATTTTTATTTAATAAAATAACACATCTCTATTATTTCAACTAGTTGAATTATTTTATTATTTAATTTTTCAGGAAAGTGATGAAGAATATATAACAAAAACTTATCGAAAAAGAATTCCGACATCTGCAACTTACCAGATGAAAAATAAGTATCGAAACTAATCTTTTACAAAATAACAGTTTGTTACTTCACAAACATATTTTAAAGTTACCTTCGACTACATAAAACTCCTTTTAAGTTTGTGCTGGAGGCTACAGAACGCGATATAGAGAATGGAGTTCGATTTACATGCATTTCTAAAAAGAAATTAAATAGGCAGCTACATTAAGGTTTTTAGTCTGTCTGTCACAGCCAACAGCTTCTTCCAGGGGCTGAGAGTACATTGTTTAAATATTCCACCTCCGCATTCAGCTTCGTTAGTTACCTTTTTCTTTTTTACTTTAAATTTTAATTCTCGCCAGACCTATGAATGAATTTCATTAAATTACTGTAATGCAGTAATAATTATCATGGTTGTCTTACTTTCAGCCACCCATCCGATAGTTTTCTTGGTGGACCAAGCGCATTTAACTCCTTTGCAATTTCTTCCCAATTTGCTTTGAAATTGCAGGGAATTTTGCCACTACGGAATCCTACTGCAGGAGAAAGATTTTTCCCAATTCTTTCACAAGTTTCTGGAAATGGTCACTATATTTTTTTCAACTTTTTCCATTTTGCTCTATAACTCTTTCACATCAATTTCTATGACGACAAAATTGGAGGCGTTTCAGTACAATCACGCCGTCGCAATTTCTAATGGAATGCCAAATACTACGATTATGACAACTGCAATAATAATTGAAGACCGTCCGACCGAAAAATATTTAAAAACTTTGTTGTTTGTGGTTAGTAAAATAATTTTTATGCCTGCACTTCATTGCTGTCTATACCTAATCATTAGTATTAATAAAAACCCGGTATTAAAACAAGCTTACCAACAACAAATTGCAACTTTATGAAAATTAATTGGGGGAAAATTTTATACCGTATTCTTTTCTAAAAAAAATTTTCGTTTTTTACTGCTATTCAGAGTTTTCTTAAGACAACAATTTTGCCTCGTAAGTGTTGATACAATTATTTGTAACTAGTGTATCCAGTGGTTGACTCAATCGACCGTATTTTAGAAATTAATATTAAACATTTACATAAATACATACGATAAAATACAAAAACAAAAAAACATTATAAATAAACAAGTTAAGACTGTCTCGTTTCTATGTAAAAGCAAATTGGACAAACACACATACACACTTTGTTTATTTTTCAAGTTGAAGCTGATAAATGTATGTGTAATAACTTTGCATGTGTTAATGGCAACTTTAAACGCTTACGGATCCTTAAATATCAAACCGATTTAAATAAAATTAAGATTATGCGCATCTATGTAAAAAGCCGCTTAAAAACAAATGCATCTTTCCAAAATCGGTTCAGTAAAACGGCCGTAAAAGAGATCTAAAAAGACATTTTTGTCTATTAATAATTTGTAATAAACTCAATATTTCAAAAAATCATTATTATTATTTCAAATTTTCCATAAAAACGGCAAAAAATTTTGCACTTTTTTAAGATCATTTGATCGTTTAATATATTATATATACATAGTATTTAACAAATAACATTTTAGCATATTAAAATATTATAGTGATATACAAATATACCCAACATACCAAATGGCTTGAGAAAAATATAATAATAATAATAATAATATTACGAACATAACTTATGGCTTATGTTTGTAAGCTTATTATTACAACTTACAAATTTCTAACAATTATTTCAAAAAGATTAGCAAAGTCAGATATTTTTGATACTAATAAATATAAGATGACACATATAATACATAATATAGAATACATAGACTAGATAAATCTAATGTTGTTTACAAAATACCATGTAAGTGTAATGATAATGAAAATTGTGATAAAGTTTGTGTAGGTACAACACAAAATAAACTTAAAACTATATTAAGAGGACGTAATTCAAATCACTATCCAGATGTTGATAATGTATAGATTTTAAACTCGAAAAATACGTATAAACGTCGGTATATGTTGCAGGTAATTAATGTAGCGTCAGATTTAAGAATTAATTTTAGAGCTGATATTGATAGTGTAGCACAGAATTATAGGCATTTAATATACAAGGCTAAAGAAGTAAATATATAATAAAATAAAATAATACAATAATAGTGTTTCCAAATTTTCAGAATTATTTCATTTCCTCATTTAAAAAAAAAATTACCAAAATTTTTCAATTGACAACCAATTTTTAATTAAAAAACGGAAAAGGAAATTGCTGATTTGTAATTTGTCAATTTTTGTTATTTGAATTGTTTAACGATTTTTTCTCCTCTTGAACAATTCACCGAAATTTACCAAATATTGAGAAAAAAGTGACTTGAAGCTCAACTCGAAGAATAATACAAATATATTTTTAAAAAGCCGAAAAATTATATACTCGTATGTAATCAAAAACTTTTTCCGAATTTATTATTTACAAATTCACTGATGCTGGCTTGGCATCCCTATTTTACAGATATGTACACGAATACGTATCAACAACAACCTTGTATGCCCTTAAATCTACACACTGTAAATTTTAGTAGAACATTTTTGAAAAAACAGACGAGGGTATGATAAAGAAGTAGCTTAATTTTACTACTTGTATACCAGAGTACGAATCACAAATGTAAATCAAAGAAAAATAACATTTTGTCACAGATTTTATTTGTTGCACGTGATACTTCACTCTTTGGTGTGGTTTTAAATTTAATCATACATATATTAATTTTTTACGTACATAAACATGTAACTTTTCAAACGTGTTTTTGAGAGATTTCTCTTATGTATGAAAGTGTATTTCTCAGCAACAACAGCAACAGTAACTATAGCGACACACGGAAAATAACCAGCAGTCATTCAATTTTAAAGCTACGTGCCATCAAAAAGAACACTATAAAACTCGTATGACTTTAATGCAGATTGGAACTTATAAAACTCGTTTCCCAATACTATTTTATGTTAGTAATTAAATTTCGATAACTAGCGTTCTAAGCAGAGATGGTAAAGCTGCATGTTTTATTTAACGTTTCACTTTAAAAGGATAACAAATAAATCTTAACCTTTTAAAATAATAAAGCTTATTAAGTCGTCACATTCTGAGATGGAGGGAAGCGCGAAATGACAGGAAAAGAGCTTTCTTCATAGTTTTCTCCACCGTATTATTTCTATTAATATTTAAAATGCCTAATATATATATAAATAAGCAAAGACAAATTTTTAGATATCTTTTTCTCCTTTCTTTGCCAATCGATGTTCTTCACTCTTTTACCAAATGCTAAAAACTGTTGCGTTTTGGTGACCCGACTATATATTATTTAAATCGGTTCAGTATTAAATAAAACCCAACAAACCAAAACAATTTAGAAATACCTTGTAGCAAGCTTACTAACATAAGCCTTAAGTTGAGAAAAGTGTTGTGCTTACTATTATAAAAGCCCTAGAGAGAAAAGAACCTGTCACAGGATACGTCACTTTTTTTGCGTGAGGGAATTTTGTAGGCACTTTTGTTCTAGTTTTGTGAAACGTCCCCTTTTCACCAGTCACGACTAAGGAACTTTTTGTACCATTCACATTTTCACCAGTCATAGGACAGGTATGTTCAGGACAATGGGTACAACATTTCCCGTAGGGAGGCTTATTAAAAATTATTTATTATTGAAAACTGAACCGTTGCGATAATATTACTTGTCTATAATATAATGTAAGCTAAAAAGTCTAATTATAGAATAAACGTACAGAAAAATACTTTTATAATCATGTTTATAATAAGCTTACCTTCGTAATATTTTATTAAGCTTCAGAATATAACCAAATAATATTTGAAGAACTGTAGTAATTTTTTTATTAGAATTTTATTTGTTTTTTATTTTATAAAATATTATATTTGTAAATTATTATCTTTTGTTTTTGACGAAGTGAAAGAAATATTTTGAGGAGTACACTAGTATATATAAACTACAGATCCACCCCAAAAAGCATTATTAGATACATACATACATTATTGTAATTATATTGTAATTATATTCAAATTTATTATGCTCATCTGCCTGTTGCGATACTGATTTATTACTACATGATATAAAAAATTGCCCTTGGACTTTTTGACCAAAGTTTCTAATAAAAATTTGTATTTTTCACTTTTTCCTAACTACATGAAAATCAGAAGAACATTATATTTCTTATAAACTTAGTCATATTAAAAAGGTTACGAGAGTAAAGCTTTTCCAATAGAAACGCCGAAAAGTTGTAAATTTAAAAAAAAAACCGTAAAACTTCCTTAATAGAGATAAAAACTTATAGAATGTGATTCACATTCACATTCCTTATATTTATAGATATTTGTAGAAGTTTTTATGGCTTTACAAAACTTACAACTTTTTGCGGAATTTCGCGTTTTTAGCAATGTGGGTGATTTTTTATATTTTTTATTGATTCATCGACTTTTAAATGATATTAAACGTTTTAATATTCCTGGAAGTTATTGCGAATTTTCGTAAATTTTGTTTTTTTGCGAATTTTCCACATCTCTTTGCATTTGTAACTCGTTTTAGAGGATTTTACATCTTTTTCTAAATATTGGAAAATTTCGCACATTTTCGCGATTATGACTCAGTGAGCTCCTTATTGCTTCATTTTTTAGCTTTCATAGAAACATGAACACAAAATATTGATCTAATATGCAGGAATTTCTTTGCCCTTATTTTTTTTGTAAAAATTATTTTTACAAAAAAAAATGCAATTTATTTATTTTGCATTAATTCGCTTTACATATTTTGTTTTATTGTAATTTCTTTTTCTGTTTCGTAGCCAACAAAAATAGAAATTAGTTTAGTTTGACTACACGACAAAAAAAGCATGGACAGCAACCTGCAGCCATGTAGTCGTGTAGCCGTGAAATTAATAATTTTCATATAAACACATGTATTCTATTTTTGAGAGGTTGTAGTCGATAGCCTGCTGTCGTGAATGTGTTTATAGCTTATAGCTATCAAAAATATTAGGTACGTCAGCCAACTCTGTTATTCATTTCTGTTATGGACACTAACATTACGAAATAGTTGTTTGTCTAACACATTGTACGCTAAAGTAGCAATAGCCGTAACTATTTGCTTTGTGCATGTTTCTTTTTTTGATTTTATTAGTTTTAAGCCTGCTTAAGTTGATATCATTTCTGTTATTGTTGCCTTTTTGTGACAGCCGTAAAATATTAATTCTAATTCAGCATTAAATAGACAAATTTATTGAAAAAATATTAAAGGTTAAATATTAATGGTCAAAGCAACCATACTATGGTACTGTGATTGAATCATATGGTTGTAAGCAAACCACCACCGAGCATATTGCTTATTGTTTGAAAAGCTTCAAATCATCAACGCTTAGTGGAGCTGACGGCATCCCAAGATGTGTTTTAATAAATTGCGCATTAGCTTTTTGCAACTCGTCTATCAATTATATTTAACGCATCTTTAAATTGAGGCAATTTCCCAAAAAAAATATAAAACGATTCTTCTACAATTTATTTGCTCGAATCCGGAAAAAAGGCAAATATAATAAAACTGCATGATTGATTGCCTTATTCACCAAACTTCCTCTTTACTGCCTCCACTTCAATATGGGTTCCGATAAGTTTATTCCTCAAACACAAATTTTCTTCACTTTACAAAACTAGTGAATAATTCTTTTCTGAATGGCCTTCACACTGATTTTATATACACTGACTTCAGTAAAGCTTTTGACATAGTGAAACATTGTATTTTATTAAATAATTTAGATCTGCAACTTCCTTTGCTGGATTAAATCATATTTAAGCAATAGAACGCAATCAGTAAAATTTAATTTATTTATTTATTAGTACATATTCTACAAAGTAAATTTGCAGAATATGGTTGCATAAAAATGGAGCCGGTAACTAGACCATATGTCCATGATGTTGTTAACAGTATTATCAAAGATGTTCTTGTGACTGACTGTACTCGATCTTTGCCTTCACATGGGAAGTAGTAACGTGGTTGTCAACAAAATTCCACATAAGAACCGCAAGACTATACGGTTATCCGTGGCAAATCAGTCAACCAGTGCGAGCGAGACGAAAAACTCTCGAAGACCAAACAACACACGCAAGCCTGACCGCACTTAAGAAATAATTACGATGACACGAGAGCTGTTCTTCAGCCCAGAGCTGCTGAACGACTGTAGTAAAATTTAATTCTGCAGTTTCAAGGAAAATTCTGATATACTCTGGTGTGCCTCACAGTCCTATATTAATTTTACTTTTTATTAATGATTTGTCAGAAGCAATAAAACATTGTAACGTATTAATGTATGTTGACGACGTTAAAATATCTTCAAGCATTAAACAGACAACAGTTCAGCTTAACATTGAAAACGACTTGGATAATTTCTACAACTGGTGCAATTTGAACATATGGATGGATTTGGGAATTCCGTTCGATTCCAAACTCATTACTAAATTCCTCTGTATTTTGGCTTTTATAAAAAGATGGGGTAAGGAATTCAATGCGCTCGTTATTACAAAAAGATTATTTAGATCGCTTGTAAGGCATATTCTGGAATATGGTTGTATCATGTGGGACCCATACTATTGTCCATAGTGATTGCATTGAGTCTCTTCAAAAACAATTTCTTATATTTTGCTCGAAAAACGTGTACGTGCTAAAGGTGTCTGTTATGGCAAATCTATTAAATGGAAAAATCAGTTCTGATTTTTTGCTGACTAACATAACATTCAATATTCCACAGCGTTTATTACGGTCTTTTAGGCCATTTTATATCAAGATTTTTCATTCTAATTATAATACGTCGGATCATTTTAAGTAATTATGCTGTTGTTTTAACGAAATGTATAATTTTATATACTTTTCTTTAAATATCAATATCATTAAACGAAACGTAATTTTATTTTTAAACAACACTTAATTTCTTTGAATGTTTTTCTTTGTATCATGAAAATTTTTTTATTAAGTACACACTTTTATTGCTTTTTAGTCTGTAAGGAATTATGTACATAGACCAATTTAAATAAATAAAAATAAAAAACAATGTGATTGAATTATGTGTTTAAAATAAAATCATGTTTTTATAAATAATACATTGGTTCGAGTAAATAATAATGTTTTTCAAAATAACTATATTAATTATAAATTAATAAAATATTTCAAAATTACAACTAACTACAATAATAACATAGAATATATCATAAAATTATCGAAAGGCCGGCGTAGCGAGCCTTAGTCTTGCAGATATCGAGGCTAGACTGTAGGTAATCCTGAAATATTTATGTCCAGCCCAATCATAACCGGAAATTCCACGTAGGTTTTTGCACTTTTCCCTTTTCTTCTATTGTGAATAAAAATTGCCCCTTTTTTCAATTGTAGGAAGAGGAAAAATTGGGGAAAAAGTAGGTGTCATCAATGGGAAATAGATTTTCATTTCTCAAGTTTTTGTTTTCACTTTCAATTTAGAAGGCAATTCGCACAAAAACTTGAGTATTTTTTTTTCAAAATTAATTTTAAGCAAATAAAAAGTTTCAGTAATCTTCATAAGTCGAAAATTACAAGTGCATTCAACGCATCGCTCAACTGCCTCCTACAAATCCTTTCACGTTTTAATTCTTGCTCTTCTGCAACAGAAACGTTTTCAACAAGCATTCGCATGCGTTGCATTTCAATTCAATTCACTTGAAGAGAATTAATTCACTTTTGAAAATTTGTAGTCTAGAAATACACGCTGACTCCGAAATTTAAATATTCCCTTTCCCTTTTTTTGTCTATCCCGCGAAAATTTATGATTGGAGGAATTATTTCTCGGAGAAAAAAATTTTCCGGGGGAAATAAATTCCTTGGGAATATTTATGATTGCGTGATTAGGCCTAATTATAAATACCGGCAGGGATTTTTTTCGCTGTGGATTGATTCGTTCGCGAGAAAAAATCCTCTTATTCTAATCTGCCAAGGAATACGTAAAAGAAGAAGAGAGAAAATCAGAGAAAATTTGATTTTCATATTTAATTTTATTTTAATTTAACAAATAAAACTTAACAAAATTATGTTTTCCTAAATTTATTTATGATCGAATCTTAAATGTGCAGCATTGCGCTTATAATAACTTCAAACAAAATTTCGCTGCAGCTTAGAAGAGAAAAATTAGCCAAAGAACTGCAAACAGTTGCCGCAATAAAATCTTTTTAAAAGGTAAAGTTTTTTTTAACACGTTGACTGCCAACTACGAGATAACTCGTAGATTGATTTCCCTTCCAGGAAGCCAACTACGAGTTATCTCGTACTATCTAAAACTGCCACTTTTTGTGTAGGTACGAGTAAAACCGTATTATATCAGTGCTAGTATCGATAAATGGCTTCTGGAAAAAGAAAAAAATAGTTTTGGCTTGCGTGAGCTGAACATTTATTAAAAAAAAATTATGGAAAAATTCATTCAATATAATGGAAAAATTAACTAAAATTAAATTAAAAGAAAGAAAATAATAATAAAATTATAATAAATTATAATAACTATAAAACAAAATATTATAGGAAGCAAATATGATGTTTTTTTAGGAGAAAAAGGACCTACGAATTAACTCGTATTTGGCTTCTGCGTAGCGATTTCTGTCACAGAAGCCAACTACGAGATAATTCGTAGGTCCTTTTTCTCCTAAAAAAACATCATATTTGCTTTTTCATGATACCTATCATCTAGAAATAGTTTTTAGTAATATAATGTGAAAAAATCAAAATGTAATTTTTGGCCAGTTTTCTGAAAATGGCCTTGGCAGTCAACGTGTTAAAGAATGATGTCCTCTTGTGAATTTTAGTGCCTGGCGTGAGGCGGTGAAATTCATCAAAAAAGTAAAACACTGCGCATGAGTGTATTTAGAACAAATCGGCCGAGTTATAAGAACTCAGGAAATATGAGTACGTGGAATCAATTTTACATTTAATTAAACTACAATTTGTCACAGCGCTTAAATCATTGTCTTATCATGCTCAGTTCGGAATGCATGACTTCAATAAAAAACTTGCGAAGCCTTATTTTCCCGAATTGGCAACTATTCTTGTCAAGTACAAGTTTACGAATATATTGCAGCTCCAGCCTTTTAAAATGCCATGGATACAATTTTATTAGCAAGGGGTCATCATTTGCATTTAAATAAATATTCAGCACACATGTGTTTTTAGTCGAACGAAAAGAAATTCAAATGAAAATGATCTGAAAATAAATGCACGATTCTGGGAGGGAGATCATATCTCAGAAGCCGAACTTTGAAGCAGCTGATGAGGAGCTTTCATGCTGCCAGGCAGCTGAAAATTTTCTAATGATCTCACTAAACGACGTTTTTTACTGCGTGCATAAATTGCTATACAGCGTAACAAGTTTTATAACTTTAAAAATATGTTGAAAAATTACCAGGACCGTGGACCATTCTAATACTTTTTAAATGAAAGTTTTACGTTTATGCATTTGTTCCCTTCAAAATTGTTTGAGAAAAAGCTCGCAGTAAATGCTAATACTGATAATGCCTATCTTTTCCCCCGGCAGAATTATTCTCGCAGAAAAGGGAAAATCCTACAGATATTTATATTCACAATAGCAGCATTGGGAAAAGCAAAAACTGTTCCACGGAATTTTCATTCATAATTGGGATGATTATTTTTAATTTTAACAATACAAAATACAAATTTTAATATACAAAAAGTACGTAAAGGGTGATTTTTTAAGAGCTTTCGGATTTGATTTAAAAAAACACATAAAATTTAGAGAAATGTATGAAATCTTTATTTGAGTCGACCGAACGCTCTACTGTATATAATTCAATGTTTAAAAATGATTTCGTGTAAATATTGACCGCTGTTACACCTCAAATGGTTCATACTTTGGTATCTCACGAATAAATTCTTCAATATTAGATTTCATTGTGGCAATCGTTGTGTCTCTTCTGGAATGAGTGTTAAATTAGCCCTACAACTCGTGCGTTAAATCGTACGATCTAGGTGGCCAATTGATCGGCTACAAACGTTTCGCCTGTTGTGTCACGTGTGGCACTGTCTTGCTGAAACCTCATGTCACCCAAGTCACGCTTTTCCATTTTGAGCAAAAAAAGGTCTAATTGTTGCTAATGGCGCCAAATCCTCTGTTCGCACTCTACGTATGCGTGTTGGTGGTTTAATGCCCAATAATGTAAATTTGGCGCGTTATTTTGTCAAAAGATTCTGAATAGTTGCCTCTGAAGGTCGCCCAAACTGACAATAAAATGAAAGAAGTGCACGATGCACTTTCTTAACCCAGTATGAATTTTGATAATAAAATACAATAATCTGCAAGCGTTGTTCGTTTATAAGTCGGTCTATGGTTATATTATAGACCAAACTGAACATGTTAGTGGGTCATGTCCAACCTCAGCCATTGAGGCTTTAATTGGACTACCACCCATACAAATCTTTATAAGATCTTCTGTGGCAATAGCCGCTTATAGAATGGGTCTCGAGAGATCTGCTCGCTGTGTTGACAGGGGGCAGTCGTCGGTCCAAGGGCAGTGTGGGACGTTAACGATCCCGCTGTGGATTTCAGAAGTTTCTGTTGGTATACGGATGGATCCAAAACGGAGGATGGAGTTGGTGTTGGAATTGTTGGGCCCAACGTAAAAATAGCCTACGGTATTTCAGACAGAAAAACAGCCAATCACCGAATATGTTGACATTAATCTAAATAGGGGCATAGCTATCTTTTCCGATAGTCAGGAAGCTCTCAAGTACCTCCTTTCATGGGAATTCTGATTCTGGGTGGGTTTAGAGTGCTTTGACTCATTACAAAAGCTATCCGTGCGGAACAATGTTTCCATTTACTTGATAGCTAGGCCACAGCGGTCATTCGAAGAACGAGAAAATGGATGAACTGGCTAGAAGGAGTGTAACATCCCTAATCAAAGGAGAAGAATACTTCGACCGCTAAGGAAATGTGGCTGATTTCTTTTGGTTTAAGGCAGGCAAAAGCATTGATGCATCCATTTTCATATAATGCCATCCTGAACCTCAACAAGAACAATTTACAGTTTGTTACTAGTTTGTTTGTTGGCTACTTTGGACTGAACTATCCACTGTAGAAAAGTAACCAAGTTTATTCAACCTTGTGTCGTTAATGCTTAGATGGTGATGAGACAACGGCACACATTCTTTGCGAGTGTATCGTTTTTCATTCTGAGTTTCTGTGTTTGGATGATATTAGGCGGTTTCTCAAATATCTGTGCTGACTTTCATAAGTAGAATCATACATAGATTTATTTAAGTTAACTTGTAAATCTATGGCACAAAAGATCCACCAGGTGCAGCAGTGCCGGTCTTTGGACCAGCACCCCCTTTTCTATTCTAACATGTTGCACGAATACAGATGAGCTTACAAAAACAGTATCGCCAAGAAGAAATTTGTTAAAAACTCACCGTATAGTAGTAAATGATATTCATTTTGTATTAATGTGACTGTTTATATTTATTTTAAAATTATAATAAAATGAGAATATATTTGAAACATATCAAGAATATTGTTTAGGGCTTTTGAATAAGTATGAATGAAATGCGTTTAAGAAATTTTATGTTATCATGCCCGCTTAAGCGAAGACTACTGTAGGGAAAATACATTTTATTTTAAACTAACTATTGTAAGAAATTTTTATTGTGATGATGTTTTCTCAATACCTGGCCCCTGTGTTGATATGAAAAAGGTATTTTTCAAAATTTCTGTAAACAAAATAATTGCTTGTTTCTAAAAACTCCTCTTATCATGAAACAACAATTTTATTAAACAAATTCAAATCAACGAACTTAAGCCTATATAAAATATATTTCTTTTTAATCCATACACTTCTGAGAAAAACCAAATAATTTAAAATAATAATTTTGTTTTAATCTACATGCATGAATAAGCCATTTTTTCTTTTTCGTTTTCACATTCGTTTATTCATTTGTTTTGCTTAATTTTGATTGATTTTCGATCATCTATCAATTGATTGTTTTTCATTAATGTATTTTTGGTTTTATAATTCAATTTTGTTTCTTCTATGTGTGTGTGTGTATGTATGTTTATCTTCATTTCAAATAGGAATAAACTTGTCAGTCATTCGTTTATCATTTTGCCAATAAGAGATGTGTTATTAATGTTCCAAATCCAAGTGTCTTAAATCACAAAAATATTTTTACAATAATGACAAAATAGACAATGGAATAAATTACTTACGATTTGTGAAATTTTTTCTGACCAACATTTTGTCAATTGTCTTGAAATGTAAATTGTTTGCTGCCTTTTCTATTCTAAACAATATGACAGGGGATCTAATAACGGCAAATGATGTGCCTTAAGTAGGGATAAAGCAATTTATTCACATCAGAGAAGATTATAATCTATTACGATAATGAGTATTTTTTTTTTTTGTTTCTTTTGGGAGGAATACTAATATTGCAATAATTCTATTAATGTTGACACAAGATGTAAAATAGATTCACATATGAATGCATATTTAGCCAAAAATTAAGAAAATTTAATAAGCATCAAATTATGGAAAATAAATGTATGGATACGTAGAGTTTATTGGGAAATTTTTGTATTTGTGATAATTGTCATCAAGCACTATTTGCAAATCCATGTATAGAGATAGACCTTTAGGTCTCTTTTGATGCTCAGGAGCAAAAATTTGGAACAATAATATTTTTTCCAAATTTTTATCGGTAAATTTAAAAACTTTTCAAGCTTAAAAATATCAAAGTATTGAAAAAATAAAAGAAAATTATTTATTTGACTTTTTTCAGACATGCATTCTTAATGGAGTTAATTAATATTCAGTTTTTTTGACTAAATTATTTTTATTTTAGTGTTCAATAAGCAAAATAACTAAATTAAAATTTTATATAGAATATTGAGCTCAATAATGGTATTTATTGCGATAATCTCAATAAAGGGGCTGGTCTGAACAATTATTAAAATTTTCTGTAAATATTGATTTTCAATTTTAATGGGAATGACATCTCATGCATAATTTTGTTACACAATATTAACGCTTTATTTTTAAATTTGTATTAATAGTATTCAAAAGGAACTTCTGCAGGTCTCTGAGTGGAAGTGGTTAATTAAGCGAATTTAATTTCAATTTATTTATTAATCTAATAATTTCAATAAAAAAAACAGAGTTACTGTTACACCGAGAATATATAGGGATACATCATACGTTTCTCTACATATCTGCATTACGAATATCAAGGGCACCAATTTGGATCCAACTTGTCCGTGCTATGTAAGGTAACATAAATATTATGTCTCCATTTAAATATAATTTTAACGAACAGAAGTGAACAGCGTGAATAATTTCATATAAAACGTAAAACCATGTAACTACACATTTTTCGATTTTATAAGAGAAACTTAATAAAATATTTAAGTAAGCAACCAGAAAAAAATTATCTTAAAATTTTGCATAAAATTAACAGACTCACTTATATTTTGGCAAAATATTATAGTTTTTAAGAACGTGCATTTTCACAATAAAAAAACGTATTTTGATATATTTGTTACTTACATGGTTTTACGTTTCATATGACGATACACAATACAATTTTAATAAATTCAATCAGTGAGAAATGTGAAAAATTATATAAATATATTGGATAATGAAGAATTTACTTAGAAAATAAATTTTATTCGATTAAATAATAGAAAAAATGTTTTGATTAATCAAACACGTATCGGAATAATCAATCAAACTGATTGATTTTCAATTTGATTTCTTCAAAGAGATAGCCGTCTTTCTTATGAAACATCTGCCTTTAATTGCAATGAAAAGCTGAAAAATTTCCAAATAATTGCAATTTTCAATTACAAAAAGCAAAAGCTAATCAATTCAAATTTAATTAAATTTATATCGGCCTAAATTTTTGTGTCAACATGATTTTAAATTTCTACCAATGCTAATAGCATTTCACTTTATCGTATTTATTGAACAAACTCATTTATGTGGACTTTTTTTTGTACGTAAAAAGCAAATTTAACGAAAACGAAATTGCAATTCTATTGAAAATGAAAATAAAATAAAATGTTCACAATATTTATATGATTTTACTATAAAAAAAAAAGTTGTCGCACATAGCACATTTGGTAGTTGTGTCAATCAGATGTTCAGCATCACCGGAAATTAATGTTGTTTCAATGTTTAGTGTCACATCCAGTGATCTACATAACATATACAAACATGCAATCATACAATCTAAATCAATACAGGGTGGCGCATTGTGCTGGTGTAGGAAGCAAGAAAAATTTTGCTAATAAGACTTGAGAAATTTAAAATCGAACAGTATAAAATAGAACAACGGATAAAAATCATTGAATTTTGTTGTTATTTTTATATTATTTTTCTGAAGCAGTATGCTTGCTGTCGACATTTTAATGCACTTAGTGGAGCCTTTATGTAAGCAATCAATCGGCTGGTTGACACTTTTCGTCCACACGGTTCGGTAAGAAGTCTCTCTGTGCTGGAAGATAACATGTACTCGATAATATAGAAAAAAAACAGAAACAGGAACCAGGAGACATTCTGCACAACTTGTAAATTTCTTTACTATTGTATTTGAAATATTCCGAGTTTTCCTTCTACAAATTTTAAACAGAAGTAAACAAACAATTTAAAGAAAAAATCTATAATAATTGAAACCATAATGTTAATTTTGAGCCACCTTGTTGTTATTGTATGTAAATTTAATACCTTTTATAAGGTACAAACTCTAGAGTTGCTATTCGAATAAATATTTTCGTATATACGATTTTTTTTGAACGAGTATAACACTCTTTGAACAATTTTTGACGAATATTTTGAAGGATCGTAGTGGCCATTTTTATAGCATAAAATTAGGTTTCTTTCAAAAGGTATAAGATAGAGCTCTTAACAAGAAAATAACCGAATGATTCAATGGCGTGCTTTCTTTATTGAGTAACTGCTCTATTAATCATTGTTCTGCTTGAATTTTTTTATCGAGTTACTAAAAATACCGGATAATCGAAGAACTCATATCACTAGATTCCACAAGATGACAATCCCAATTGAACTTCCTCACTAGCGTTGAAGCCTTTGTATTACTTGATCCTTTGTATTACCTGAAAAGGCGATGGACAGAATAGCGTCTACTTCTCCCCATTTGGCTTAATGCTAAACCATATCGGAGCCAGCATAAATAAGCTAACTTCCTCTCTTGATATCGCGGCTAAATTTTCAAGCAGCGGATTATTGAAACCGCCATTTCCAAGTAGATATCAGGGATACGACGGAGAAGACGCTCTTTAGTATCTGCCTCCTCTATATATATAGAAGTCACTATACTGTAATTTGAATCTCCTCTCATGCGCACATATACATACAGCAGTGTCATGTTATTACCGCCACAAATGTTCTTAATTGGTCTCTCTCATCATAGCAGGACCATGTAAACCCTGATGTCAAGCATTCTCAGCTATTTCTGAAATAATGCTTTGCAGGAATTTAACAGGACCCCAACCATTTGGTTCGTATACCGATGGTAGATTCGGGCCCTGGATTTTGTTGGCATCCCCACAATAATGTAAACCAGCTCACTAAAATGCCGGAGTAGATCCAAGATTGGATTTATCGCGATCTTGTTAAGAGGCATCCGTCATTTATATCGTGGCAGTAGTGACAGTACAAATTCGTATGACCTCGCCGTATATCTTGTAGCACCTCATACAGTTTTCTGCCCTTTTAATGGCTAATATTTCCTACGCTACACTGACCGCGTCGCTTAAACCTTATCGTTAGTTAAAGCGGCGAATGAGAAACCACCTACAACTCCATAGTCCGATTCGGTACCTATAGATCTCTTGCACGTTCCCCTAACGACAATATATCATGGATGAAGTGTCCGAAAGCTTTACAGCAACTTTTCTATCCGGCAGGAGTTTGGGCCAAAAGTAATCAATAATTTTTTAGGATGCCTAGTAGGAGTTTGATGATTCTGACATGTCAGTGTACCCTTGTTTCCATTCTGATCGCAGAGTTCATATCCTACTTCTGGACCATAAGATCAGCTGGCTGTCAATGCTCTATTCAGGAGAGTGGTTTTGATTGAGTGGTGCAAGGTGCACATGTGATCATAAAAGTAGAGGTACGTCGAATCCTTTCAATCGTTAATCCCTAAATAATCCCCCATACGTTAGTAGGGGATATATTCCCATTTTAAAGATCCATTTAAAATTCCTACAGCTTATACATAAGGTTTTCCCTATAGGTATACTACATGCGTATATTGCTAAGGCCGCCTTATCAGTTCTGGACAGCTTGAGGCTCAAGCCGTCAGACAGTATAATTTTCACGGGCTGCAAATGAAGAGTACAATATCTGTTTTATGCAGATTAACACTGAGACCACTTTCGGTGCTCTAACTGCAGTTGACTCGCAATGAGTCCTTAGCGGATGCTGACAGAGGAATATCTACGGTGGTCACCACAATCTTAATTAAACATCTTGAAACCAAGTTCGACGGTCAATGAATATAAGACAAGGTTCCATAGAAATGTAAGAGTTGTGAAAGGTATTTATGTGTAGAGGCTGTTTTCCCTGTAGCACTTTAGTTTATTTAATGCTCAAGTGTATTTTGAGCTACTTGGTAGGCTTCTACTGATGAAGTACCAAAAGCCTGAATCTGCGAGTCAAAAGTAGTCTTTAATTTTCTGAATGGCTCTGATTTTATTTGCCATCACCTTTACTATTTATACAATTTTTCTTAACATTCTTTAACTTTTCTATTACACAATTTTTGTTAACATACTTAGAAACTATCGTATTATGAAAATTTCGGTTTCCATTTGCTTGCGAAATTTTAAAACAGTTCAGTGCATATATATATTTATTTTAAAGTAGTACCATATTCATTGCTCATATTTAATTTTATTTTATTTTTTTGCGGTCATTTCATTTAATTCTTTTGCGTTTTCTTAACTTTTTGGTGACTAACTGTCTGTGCTTTAATGAAGAGTGGACACAACACCATCCTTTGGAGTGCCTCAATTTGCTACTTAACGTATCGTAGCCCCCATCAGAGTGGATATAAGAATCCAATTTTTGAGCTGTATGGTGTGCACATCAAAATTTTTTCGTAAGTACGATAATGATTAAAATAAAATGTGATTAAACTCGAATATCCATAATTCACTATTGAGGATCTTCTATTATTATTTCAACAAACGAAACAAAAGTCTTAAATAGCAACAACTATACTAATGTCGTTTTCTTTTCATAAAAAAGTGCAAAATTTTCTACCCTTTCTGTTGAAAATCTACAACAAAATATAGTAAACTTTTCTCTATCAGCGACTGGACGACTTGTCTTAATTCTGAGGAATTTTGACAGAAGAACTTAAATCGCACAATGAAAATTTGTCCAACATATTATAAATGCAGATTTTTAAAAACGTAGCTTTTTGGCTTAATCGACATATATCTGAGACAATTAGTTTAAAAAATATGAATGTTTTGAAAAAGTAATTTATCGATTTTTATTAATTTTCGGCTTATTAAAATCTAAATCTAAATCGCTTCAAAATGTAGCATTCCGCCGGGCACATAACATTCTTCCTCTATGGTGTTTCGAACACCGGTTTAGCTTTCAAACAACTCTTAACGACAACTTTTAAAGAAACTTTTTGCCCAAATTTTACTATTTCTTAAAATTTTAACCAAGTACTTAAAAAATGTGTTTTAAAAGAGATCCCAGTTTCTAGAACATCATAGACAGGCGTGTGAAAAATCTTTACTCAGAGCCGATTTTCGAAATATTATGGAGGAGAAAGCAATGCTGAGCTTTAGTAAAGATTTTATGAATAGCCATGGCATAGGGATTTTCTCCTTAACAGTAGTTAGAATAATGGCTAAACTTAGTAACGAATATCTGCACACCCGGACTTTGGACATACGCAACATATTTTTGCGTATTTATTTAGTATTGTAAAGTTTTTGGGAAAAAATAAAAAATATTCAATTAAAAATTACTCCCAAAAAACATTTACCCCATTTTTGATGCAGCCAGCCCAGAAGTTATGTTAATAATGTAGTTCAAAATTATAAGGAAAACATAATAAACTTTTTTCGAAAAAAAATTTTTAAAAATTATAAAAAATATTTCAGAAAGCTTTTCGCCTCAAAGTATTTAAATTTTAAATTATCTTTCACTAACTATTAATAGTTGACATTTATTTAAATGTTCTATTATATATTTATAATGTAGCATATATCTATGTTTTGCAACTTTAGTGAAAACTTCTTGCATCGAAATCTTTTGGAACGAAAAATTCAAATAAAGGATCAAAAAATGTTTAACTTAAAAAAATTAATTTCAACAAACAATAAACACGACAGAAATTAAATTCTTCTGAAAATAAATATATTTTTTTAAACATAATAGAAGAGTTTTGATAAAATGACAATTAAATAGCAATTCGAGCAACATCACTAACACAGTAAAATATAAAATTCATAAGCATTCCAAAAACTCAAACGTTGAAACGATGAATGTTTGAAAAGTTCTTTCTCACAGCAAGAAATGAGTATTTTGTGAAATCTACTCAAACGTTGACATATGTTTTAATTTACATGAGCCCTTCATTAACAATTAATTCGTGAAAAAAGTATAATATATTATCTTCAAAGTATTTTCCATCGAAAGCTTAGATCTCTACCATCTTTCTGTCATTTAATGGACTCCATGTTGCTAAACGACTCCTCCCATTGTATTTCATGAAGTACAATTGTTCTGGAGTGCACCTTATTCCAGTTAAGGCATTCTTAATTGATATAAGCCAATAGTAATCGGAAAGAGCAATATCTGAGCTATACGGAAAGTGGAGTTAAAATTCCGATTCACTATTTACCAAATATTTTTGACTGGTCATGCAACGTGAGCCCAAGCGTTATCATAATGAAAAAATATGAACTCGTATCAGGTCTCGCACTTGTTATAACCGTATTGCGTACTATTCTCTCTGCAAGTGGTTAAATTATACTCAGTACAGGTTTTCCGTGCTTGTATATCGCTGTTTTAATAGATCGTAGCTGATGACATGCAAATTCAACATCTCCTCAAGCAGAGAAAATAAATGGCTGCCATAACTTATAATTATGGAAAACAAACTATTAATATTTTAAATTAATTATGTTATACTAAATAAAGTAATATTTACATTCAATCGTTATATTACCAGCATTCATAAAAAATACAACATTGTTACATTTAACCATATAATTTTGTTAAAAAGTTATCAATCAAATAGTATCTACAACCATATTATTATAAGTGTGTTTACTTATAATTAATTAAAGACTATAAAACAACCAAATTATGCTTTTCTCAAAAAAAAACATTTGTTCTTTATCGCTCTCTTTGTTCTTTGTTTTGCTGTCAGCTATATATTTTACATTTGAAGTATCATTATGCTTGTGTGTGTTTTGATATTAAAAAGATTTTTTAATGTGTAGAAAAGATCCATTAACAAAATTACAATTCTTAGTAAAACAAATTTATAAAAGAGAGAGTAAAAGTTAAGAAAAATATAAGTTTAATTATTAAATGTCAGAAAATTAAAAAAAAATTACGCGTTATGTATGATTAAAAAAATATATTGATCTATTATATAAATAGGCAAAGGCAAATTTTTAAATCCCTTTTTCTCCTTTGTTTGCCAAATGGTAGATATTGTTGAGCTTTAGTGGCCCAACTATATATTATTTAAATCGGTTCAGTATTAAAGGAATTAAAGGCTCCTAAAGTTGACACCACTACATATGCTAAAAATACACACGTACATTCACTTATGTAAGTATTGGTTCGATTAAAAACATAAGCAAAGCAATGAGAGTCTTTAAGAGTACCTCCATATGTATGTGAGTAATAAGATTTTTTCTTTTTTTTCAAATGAAGCATTGCAATGTTATTTTGTTTGGGAAATGGGAAATAAGGTACTCTTTTAAATGATCACGGTTGCCCCTACGATGTTTTTTTCATTGTGCGTGGGTTTCAATTCCAGTGGCACCCAATTTTCAATAAAAATACAAGTGCATTTAAAAGTCTATGAATTGTTAGTCAGCCTGTTCGCAATGATTCTACAAGCAGTTTTTGTGCTGGAAAGAATTCATGAGGGATAAGAGCCTCCGATTCCTTGAATATTACTCCCATAGACCACAAAAATGTGCTTTGAAAACCTACACTCATAAAGGGTGTTTTTTAAGCCCGACTAAACTTTGACTTATATTAATTATTTAACTTAAATTATATTATTATATATTAATTATATATTAATAAACAAAAAAATGTTTTATGGAAAAGATAAATACATGACATTAAAATTTGAAATTTATTTCGGCCGCCACGCCTGTTCTTGGAGATGCGTATTCCGGACGCCCAATTTTAGGCAACTATTGTGAGCATTGCTGGCCGTATGTCATGAATAACACAAACAATGTCGGCCACAGGCGTCAATTGTTGCTGATTTATCAGCATAAACCAGTATCTTCAAGTGGCTTCACAGGAAATAATCAAGAGGTATCAAACTAAACAACATTAAAGGTCGATTGAAAGGTCCTTTTCTCGAAATCAACTTATCGCCAAATTTTTATTTGAATAAGTTGGCAGTTAAGGTCGTACGTAGCGCCATTTAGTTAAAAACACATCTCGTTTCTATCTTGATCTATGTCATCCATATTTTCAAATAAAAAATCATTGATTATGGTGCGTTAACAATCTTTATTGACCATAACGCGAGCTCTGGCTTCATTTTTGAAGAAATAAGATTCAATGATGCCACCAGCGCTTAAGCCACACCAAGTGATGCATTTTTCTGGATTTATTGACATCTGTATGGTCCGTTGTGCATTGGTTTCACTTCATGTGCGGTAATTTTCTTTATAAATAAGCCCGTTGAGCCCTAACGCTGAACACAATTTTTCGATAAAACATTGGATGGCTTTTCAACTGCTCTAGAGCGCAATCGGCGAAAGAATGACGCCGTAGTGTCTCTAATTCATGTACCTGCTGGACTTAAAAGGGTGCAAAATTTGCGTAAAATTATCCATATAGTGGACGGACAGGGACCCAATTCCTGCAATCGAAGGTAAGTCCAGAAATTTGTATCTTTTTCCATACTTTCTTTCACTAAAGAGATATTTTTGTCGTGTTGGTGATATTGCATCATTTAGAGAGTATACGTGGTGTGATATCTATCCACAGTTCGATGGATGGCTTGTTCAGATGGACGATTATATGCGCTGCAAAAATCACGAAGTCATCCATAAGTTGCGTGAACAGATGACTTATTGTCAAAATATCGTTATTGAAACTATTATGATCATAAAAGTCAAGAAATGATCGCAGCTTGACCTTGCATAAGTTCTTTCGGGTTTAGCAAAACACATTATCTGAAAAATCGTCTTAGCTCGACTTGAGTTCTTTTGTTCAAAGTCCACTGATATGTCAGTCTTAAAAACGATCTATATAAACCATGTAAATTTTTCCGAATTATCTCTTCTTTTAGTTTTGAAAAATCTTTTTAGACTGCCTTCATTCATATTTATGAATAAGAGAAATGAAACCGACTGACATAGACATTTGACAATCACTTTGAGCAGAAATTTGTATTTGCTTCTTTTTAAAACATATTTCAGTATGTGTGAGTTGAATAAAATATATTATGTGTGTGTTAGAACGTGAATAAATATTTTACATACAGATAGACTTACAAAAGTGTTCATATAGTTGGAGATGCAAACATATACTTTTGAACATAACGCAAAATACATGACTACTACAAACAAATAAATTCGTTTGCTTGTAAATTTTTCTATGTTTGTGTGTTCAGAAGAGCATTTCAATGCGTTGCTTACATAATAGTGGCATCAGATGTTGTCAGTGGTAACACCAATGTAAGAAAATAAATGTAATTGTCAACATGTGACATGATACATATCATATTATAATACACAGTACAGCATTTTACATGCAGTCATAAGATTACTACAGTGAGGCGCAAAAAAATATTATTATGTTAATTTCTTTAATTTATTTTAACAAAAATTATCCTTTTAATGCATATTGAAGTTTTTTTAGGGACATGAAAAGATAATTAAATTTATTTTGACAAATTTGATAATAAAAGATTGTTTTTTGATCTGTTTTTTTCTGATCTAATCTTTTCCTTGTATAGTGTATTTTTCATTGAATCACGTCGCCGTTTATTTGTTTTAATTTTTGAAATCGTGTCTGCATATAATTGCCAGACAAATAAGTTCTTACATTTTTTAACTCTGAGTCACTCAAAATGAAAGAAGCCAAAAATGTGATCCGCATGGTTTTTAACCCTTTCACCACTAAGTGCACCTAATGGTCTGGCCAGGCCACATTTGAAACCCCTATATTAATAAGTAAACTAAACTAAATTTTGTACTTATTTTGTGTTTATTTATTTAATTATGGTATTATTTTGTAATATATTAAAATTATTATTTTACAGAGTCACTGCAAATGTTTTTCGATGAGTTTCCGTTATAGTTTTACAAATAACGCACAACTGACGGTAGTTAGCTGAGGTTGATTAATAGATAGACCAAGACATATTTCTTTGCGGTTTGTTTTCCTTTCAATTATGTTCACCATGTCTGGTGCAAAAATTTCCTTAAAACTTTGTACCGGGCTTGGCAGAAATTTTCGAGATGGACCAGTTTTCATAGCAACAGGCAGATTAAGTGCTAGTCGTCTACCAGTTGTTGGTGGTTTTACCTTCCACAATAATCCTGCTTTGCTGGCAAACTTTTCACCACTTTCAGCATCCTTTTCTTCTACGTCATCATCATTATCATCATCACCGAACTCCTTAGCATGTTCCACAAATTAATTTCTTAGTAAGACGCACAATCGATGGCAGCATTTCCAGGCCCATAATCATCTTCCTCTTTACTTGTAGCATACGCTTCTACATCATCATCAATGTTGCACAGATATGCCATTATATTTTCAGCCGCTTGTCATTCAGCAAGTGTAATCTATTGACTACCATGTCAGCAACATTTATATCTGAAGCTTTATCACTTTCCATTTCTTTATCTATATTTAAAAATTAAAATTATTGCTTGACTAGATCACTTATAAAGCACAAAAGCAACTGTATAAAAACTTTATAAGAAACTAGATCATCACTTGACATTGTCGCAGTCTTTAATATTATTATTACGGTAATGATTTTGAAAGTGTTATTGCATAATTTAGTGAAGGTTTCTATGCGTAAAGAAATTAAAACAATCGCTCTCTGAGACTTTTGCTTTTACTTTGCAAAGTCTTGAATTTGGAGACAACTATAGAGAAGAACGTGAGGGCAGACTTTGCGAGAATAGACTTTGCCATTCTCGCAAAGTTCTTGATTTATATATGTGAAAACAACAACAATCCAAGAACAAATTCAATGCTGACGAATAAGACACTTTAAAAAAATTCCCTAAGTAAACTTAAGAATACATATTCATAAAAGTAACCTATGGTCCAGCCAGACCATAAGGTGCACTTAGCGAACTTTTTATTATTTTTATCGCCCCATGTAACCCAATTGATTCCAAATATATTTTATTCGATTCAGAACAATTTACATACATTTCACAAACTTAATTTTACAAAACTTTTACTACAAAAGGGATATTGCATATAAAAGTCAATTATGGTCTGGCCAGATCATGATGGTCATCTAAAGGTTAATTTTAAGTAAAAAAAAGGGCAGTTTTGGAGCATTAATTTTTTTTCATCATATAACTTCTGCTTACGGATATCTAAGAAGTCAAAAACTTGACCAATTTTATACTTTATCATATTCTTCTAGCTTTTTAAGAATAAAAGATAAACACATTTTATTTTACTAAATAAAACTGGACTGCAAAAAATAAGTGGCACTGTAAATAGAAGGGAGGTTCTAGACATCACACTAGTAAGCGCTATGCACTCGAACATGATCAGAGAATGGAGGGTCTCTAACGACTGTACTTTTTCTGATCACAGATATATTGAATTTAAGATAGAAATTCCACTAAACAGGCCAATGCCCATAATAAACAGGAAAAAAACAAATTGGGAGGAGCAAAAACAGCTCCTCTCTGAACTAATTCCACAACCACCTGTCATAAACGACAGGCACGATATTGATACTGCGGTTGAAAATCTAAATAATGCTTTCAACCTAGCAACATCAGAAGCTTGCAGACCTAGTGTCTGCCGGGGTGGGAGTAAACCACCATGGTGGAACTCCGAGATAACAAATGCTCGCAAAGAGAGCCGTAGACTTTTCAATGAGGCCAAAAGACTAGGAAACTGGTCCGATTATAAGTCCTCCGTAAACAATTTCAAAAACCTGGTAAGAAACGCAAAACGCAAATCCTGGAGGTCCTTCTGTAGCAATATAGAAGGCACTTCGGAGACCAGCAGACTGCGTAAAATCTTAACCACGATTCCTTCAACTCCCAGCTTCATTAAAAAATCTGATGGGAGTTGGACTACTAGTGGACATGAGACCCTCATGGTTCTGATGGACACGCACTTTCCCGGTTGCGCTCCGTTTACAGGAGAACTCACGACAACCACACACAATCACACGTTAGCCCCATTTCCCATAAACAGGGAAAACATTACATGGGCCATAAACAGCTTTCATCCGTATAAATCAGCGGGTCCCGACAACATTATACCTGCTGACCTCCAGCGGAATGCAGACCTAATAGTCCCATGGCTTATTCGGATATTCTCGGCATGCCTCGCATGGTCATATATTCCGAAAGCATGGACCAAATGCACCGTGGTTTTTATACCTAAATGTGGAAAAACTACGCATACAAACGCAAAGGATTTTAGACCAATCAGTCTATCATCCTTTCTACTAAAAACACTAGAACGATTGATTGATCTGCATCTCAGATCGGTAATCAACTCGAACTTACTATCCACCGCTCAACATGCCTATACGAAGGGCAAATCGGTTGAAACGGCACTACACTCGCTTGTTGGTTACATTGAAAAATCCATAAAGCATAACGAATTTGCTCTGGCGGCCTTTCTAGACATAGAAGGTGCCTTCAACAACATCAACCCAGAAACCATCATCATGGCTCTGGCAAGACTGAACGTAAACCAGTCAATAACCAATCTCATCAAAGAATTATTGACTAATAGGGTCATCACATCTACGATGGGATCCTCAACAATCTATAAAGTTGCAAAGCGAGGAACGCCGCAAGGAGGGGTTTTATCTCCAATCCTGTGGAACCTTGCCATAAACACGGTACTGTTGGAGCTAGACTCAAACAGATTTAAAACAGTAGCCTACGCAGATGACGTTGCAGTAGTAGTGTCGGGTAAGTACCCAGACACAATCTCGCATCGTCTACAGTCAGCCTTGAATCACATTACTGGATGGTGCATCAGTAATGGACTCAACGTTAATCCAATAAAGACGGAGCTCGTACTCTTCACGAGAAAATACAAAATACCGTACTTCACCTTACCAACTCTTAACGGAGTCACGCTAAGGTTAACCGATAATGCTAGGTACCTAGGTATCATCCTAGACTCTAAGTTATCGTGGAACCTAAACGTACAAGCAAGAGCAGCGAAAGCCGCTATTGCCCTCTATACCTGCAAAAAGGCCATAGGCAACAGATGGGGTATTAACCCCAGAACGGCCAACTGGCTCTTTGAAATGGTCGTCAAGCCCATATTAATGTATGGTGCAATCGTCTGGTGGCCGGCCCTAGGCAAATCCACCTATTCTAAAATCATTGACAGAATTCTAAGAACATCGGCCTTGATGATTACAGGCGCACCTCGCACCACCCCATCAAAAGCCTTGTTCACAATGTTACACTGGCTTCCTGCCGATCTAATGGTCAAACAACTGGCTATGAACTCGGCAATTAGACTCAGTGCCGCCGGAACATGGAAATCACTAGGTGATGGACATGCAAACATTATAGGACAGTTCGAAAACCTTCCCGAACTTATTGACTACCGTTCTCCCTACCTTATGCCCGAGAAAAGATTCGCAGTGTCAATCTCAGATACTCTCCCTCCATTCATTGATCCTAATTACCGAGGGGAAGTGCTTGAGGTTTACACTGACGGATCCAAATCAGGTGTAGGGGTGGGAGGGGGCATATACATTCCTCAATTTCAGCAGAGGATACGTTTCAAGCTCACAGATCTCTGTAGCATTACTCAAGCCGAAATATCGGCCATAAAAAGGGCAGCTAACTGGTTAAGGTACAATAGGGTATATAGGCAGGATATTCGTATATGTACCGATAGTAAGGCTGCATTGAACGCTCTATCGGGTGTTTACACAACATCCGAACTGGTAAAGGAATGCCGGACATCCCTAAACGAGATGGCGTCACATTCCAACCTCGAGCTAATCTGGGTACCAGGGCATGCGAATGTGCCTGGCAATATAATTGCGGACAAGCTAGCCAGGGAGGGATCTCGTCTACAAGAATGGGACACCGACCGGCTAGTGGGAGCCCCACTAAAAAGTTGCAAAATTCTTATTCAACAGAAACTTATAGGGTTAGCACAAGCTAGATGGTTCAATGAACCCACATGTGCTGTCTCCAGATTAACCTGGCCCCATTATGATCGAGCAAAATCAGCCATCATTCTGGGGATCCCTCGACATCAGCTACGTATACTTGTGGCTGTCCTAACAGGGCACTGTTTCATAGGTGCCCACGCAAATAGACTAAATCTCCCTTTCAACGACTTCTGTAGAAGTTGTCATAATGAGGAGGAGGAAGAAACCGTAAAGCACCTCCTCTGTCAATGTCCAGCTCTGTCCCATCACAGAGCCATGTATCTAGGTAACTCAACTTTACCCGAACTCGCAGACCTTACGGTATGCAATCTGAAGGGAATAAACAAGTTTATTCGGAAAACCGGTTGGTTCAATACTGACCAGAATATAGGATAGCCAATATTTTTTATTTTTTTTTCTCGCTATCCATAACGGGCATCACAAAGGGACCTATTCTCCTGGACCCAAGTGGGCCGGTTGCTTGAAATCGGCAGCCTGTACAACCTAACCTAACCTAAGGTGTCTAGCAAAATAAAGCTGTGTAGCTTATGAATAAACTGGTTTAATTGAACGATCACCCATATTATTCGAGAGAACCGTTCGATTTTGTAGATGAATTTAGAACTTGTTTCCGTTCGTTCAGGTATATTTTTTATGTCAAATTTACTTTCGTTCATGGATCTCTTTTATGCTGTATTTTTTGTTTAATTTGAGTTATTTTAAAAATTAAATAAAAATTATATTTTTTAAAACAACCCATAATAAGTATATTAAATATTAAGCTAAAATAAAATGTCTAATATTCTAGTAAAAAAATAAGAAATTGTTTCTAATCTGAACTTAACTATTTTTTTAATTAATAAATCCACTTTTTTAATAAATTCTTTTAATTAATTACATTGTTCAAATATTTACAGCCGATCTTCTTAAGAAAATAATGCATTAAAAAATAGAATTGTGGCCGTACTGTCGTTCAATTGAACGATTGAATGAACGGGTCAATTTTTGATAATTGAACGAAAATTACCGATCACTGAAATGAACGACTTGGCACAGCTCTATTTGGAAAAATCCAATATTAATTTAAATGCAGTATTGTGATGCAATAGTAATTTTTAATATTTTTGCATATCAGTACACTGACCTACTTAAATAAAAAGCAGTAAAAAACAAAAAATTAAAATAAAAGAAAACTGACACCTGAGTTTCAGATAATTCTGAACGAAATGCGAATAAAATAATATTTTTGAAGTAATAATTAAATGACCAAAAAATTTTTATTTGTTGTGGATTAAGAAAGTCTACATACTTATGCCAGAAAATAAAATACATAACAGCAAAAGTCATCAAGCTAGCCAAACTAATTGACAAACTGCCTTTAACAATTACTCATCAAAAATTCGTGAAATGTGAATTGCTGCCTTTGTACGCCAAAACAAAATATTTCAACACTGAAAAATAACATTGACATATTTTTCTTTACATAAATAAAAAAATATCGATTACAGTAAAAATATAGAATTCAAAACTTTCAATGAACTTAAAAGGCAGTATTTAAATTTTTACTTTTTTAATTCGTACAAATAATGTACTGCTTTTGCACTTAGGAAATGTAACAAATTTGCTTTATACAACGAAATTAAAAGCTTTTTATAGTTGCGAAATAATATTTTATAGAATGAAAATTTAAAAAAGGCAGTAAGTGAAATGTACTGCCTAAGCAGTATAGTTGAACGATATTTCAAATGTTTACAAATAATTTTATATCTTTCAAAATTATGTTTCACTGTTTACCAAACGTATAAGGGAGTCTGTAGAATCTACTTGTTATTTTGGCAACGTTTTGCTGAAAAAATAAATTCTAAAATAATGTATAAACATTTGTTTTCAAAATATATTCAAAAAAAAAAACATACAAGATTTAAAGAATGAGTTTTATTAAATATTACTTAAAATGTATTAAAGATGTATGTCAGTAAAAGAACGGCAAAAAAACAAAATAAGTCAAAAAGTAATTAAGGGCAAATATGTTAAAATTAATTACATATGTTTTTAACGAACATTTGTGTTTTGAAAAATGGCTTTAACAATTATTAATACATTATTTTTAAATGTTATCTTAATAACTACACAAGGAAAAAATAAATTAATACACGGCTCAAGGTGTTTTTTAGTTTAGATGCTGGCAGTGTTGCGGATGCTGATTATTTTTTCTCAATTTAATTTTTTAGGTAACACACGTCAAAATGTGTGATACCAATTGCTTGTTTTTAAGAAAATGAAAAGGAAAATTGTCGGTGAGAATTAATATTGAAAACTAAATTAATATACGAAAACTCGTTTCTGTTTTCAATATAAATATGAATTTTCACTCAGACTTTAATTTTCGTTTTCTTAAAACATGCAGTTAAGTCAAGGCGAATTTATTTTAATATTATAAAAACACCAACTTGTTGCCACAAAATGTGAAAAACAGAAAAAAATGTATTTAAAATGTATTTTGAGGATTTGTTATTACGACCTAAAAAATCAATGGAAAACAACATAGGTTAACAGGTTGTCAGTGAAGAAATAAGAAAGAGTACCAGCCCACTTGGGTCCAAAGTAATTATGATCCCTTTGAAAACAACATAAGACACATATAAAAAAATTTCTGCCACCACGGCGAACATTCAGCTGGGCTGCCAATGCCACCTCTAAAAGGAATTCTTCTTGCGAATATTTTTGACATGTTCATTTGTTTACTTTTTCTTCCATTGCCCCCTGCATATGCAATGCATTGTGCCGGAACTAGGAAAATTGGTTATGACAAAGAGAATAAAAAGCGTAGTGCTTGTGGACGTTCAACTTGGACCTTCCCACATTGAAATTAATAGGAAAGACCTCTGCAGGAAGTTTATTCAACATATGAACTGTTCGGCTAAAGAACGAATTTTCTCTGTAATGCGTAGTGCGATCCACAGGCATAACAATCACAAATGGGTGCGCTCTTAACGAAGAACGTGTTGTTTGCAAAAATGACAGGGTTTCGGGAACAAGTTCCTTGATTTCATTACAGCACATTCCACGATAAAACAGTGAAACAAATCCCACATTACGTCGATGCTACAGTGAGTCAATATAGTTGGCTACACTACTGTCATCGATGAGCTAATTTTCCTTCTCCTTTACGTGGTTAAGTATCTTCAAAATAGACTTTTTACCATTAGCCAATACGTGAGAGTTGTATTCCATTTTCGGTCGGCTTAGGTATTATAAATATTAAGGAAATTAGATTGAGTGAAGCATCTCTTACACCGTCTCAGAAGCCGAGGCAGTTGTATGCTTCTTTTGAGACTTGAAAAATAATATCAATCCATTGAACATCTCTATATAAATAGGCAAGTGAAAAAAGTTAAGTTATTCGCTTGATTTTTGTTTTGTTTGATGGATTGTCAATAGGAGCAGCGCAGAATGTATTTTTTCTTCTACATTTTTGTGTCTAAGATAGTTAAAAACAGTTAAGAATATTGGCCAATCATAAAGCCATGATCTCTCTTTCTCTCTTAATTTGCTAAAAAATTACAACAGAAAACTCAAAATTAACTAAATTAAATTTGGCTTGGCAGAAGGAAAAACTTATTTTATTTGTTCATTCTATTCTTATTTCCATCTTTGTATGCACTTAAACGATTATTACTGAAACTAATAAAATTTGGATATTTAAATAACGAGAAAGTTTTATTAAAGTCAAATACATTATGGTACTGTATTATTTTTCTTTAGATGCTTAAAAATAATATATCTATATATAAATAGGCGAAGACAAATTTTTAGATCCCTTTTTATCCTTTGCTTGCCAACCGATTTTCTTCAATCTTTTACCAAATGGTAAACATTGTTCAGCTTTAGTGACCCGACTATATATTATATAAATTGATTCAGTAATAAAAAATAAGAGGCTCATAAAGTTGACACCACTACAAATGCTAAAAATATACACGTATTGGTTCAAGCAAAGCTATGAGAGTGTTTGAGAGTACCTACATACATATGTATATAAGTAATAAGATTTTTTTCTTATAAATGTGCGTGTTTGTATGCAACTTCATTTGGTTTATTGCTTTTTCCATGGGGAAGGGAATAAGTAATTAGGTAGTTTCTTCTGTTTAAAGGAATGCAACAAAAATAGATATAAATAGGTAAAGTAAGAAAACAAAAACAATTGGTTGATTATTGAGTTCTTATTATAACTTTGATATTGTTTAAACATTTCATTTGTTTTAATGAAGGTTTAATATAATATCTCCAGTTGTTCTAAGAAATATTTGGGTAAAGTTCCCTGATGATCGGCATTAGCAACAGTGAAATGCGCATAGGAACAAGCTATACCCCTCAATAATCAATTGCAATTTGTTCTTAACAAAATGGTTAATGTTTTACTAAATATGTAAAATGTTAATTTTGGAAAAAAGTGCGAATAAAAAATTTTAAATAGTAAAATAGATATACGTTTAAACTGGCGGTCGAATTTCGACCACTGGGCGTACTCTAGTTAAATTTTATTTGCATTTCAAGAACATCAAGAGTCTCTGATTCCTCAATAACCACAGCAACCATTATTACAGATGGAGCAGCATGATTGGTCGTAAATCTGTAAGTAAGCATACAACACTGTGTCTTACGAGCATTAAATTTGACACCATTCGCTCGGCCCCATTCGAAGATTGTTAAATGATCATTATTTAGCGAATCATTCATATTTTGCCTCATGGCCGCAAATTCCGGCAGGCTTGGTCTGTTACTGAATGAATACGAATGACAAATGCTGCTGTTGTCTGCAAAAGAGTAGATAGGATTGGAAGTTTAACATAGAAGGTCATTTAAGAAAATAATAAAAAGGATTTAAGAAATAACGGAACCTTACGGTACCCCTGAATTAAAAAAAAAGCTAAACTAGCATTTAGCATTTGTTTTAAACTCTTAGTGCTAACTCAGAAATAATAATGCTAGATCTAGCACTAAAAGTGCTAAAATGGCAAGCCTGGTGTTTATTGGGATATAAGTTAGAATTTTTAGCAGGAATTTGTTGCAAAATAATTGATCACAAAGTTTTGTGATGCACGCTACAAAAAATGGCAGTAACTTTGAAAGTTAAAGAGTATTTTCATAATTTTATGGGAATTTTGCATAATAAAGTACACAAAATATAAAATATGACTCTCGATCGGGCTATCTTCATTAAGTAATGATATAAATACCTAAAAATGGTTAATTTCTAGTATAAAATTAGAAGTTCTGAGGTAGAGTAGGATTTGGTAATAATTTGTGCATTAATGATCATCGAAATACATTTATTTTATTTATACAATTATATATCTAGTCTAATATTCCTTAAAAAAAAGATAATAAATAAGTTGGATCACTATCAAAAAATTTTGTTTGGTGGACTGTTGCCGGGACTTACCCATATATCAAAATTGAAAAACTGTATTTCAAAACTAATAAATTGTTTCAGAAAAGTACATATATTTCTCAGTTAAACATAATTTTCCTTTTTTATTGCAGAATTTTTAATTTTATTTTTGATTTTTCTATTTGCATTTAGAAATTTTAATGTACAAATATTTATAGGTTGTGTTTTTTTCGTGAGTGTTTCGTGAGCGTGAGTGTTTCGTGAGGGTGAGTGTTTCGTGAGCGTGAGTGTTTCGTGAGCGTGAGTGTTTCGTGATCGTGAGCGTGAGTGTTTCGTGAGCGTGAGTTTTCGTGATTGTGACTAATTTTTTTTCCACTCACGTGAGCTTGAGTGAACATGAGCTAAAAATATGAGGTCGTGCGTGAGCGTGCATGAGTGAAATTTTTTCATCGTGAGCGTGCGTGACCGTGAGCTATAAGTCAATCACGATCCCATCTCTAATATAAATCGATAGAAGATATCACCGAGACCAAAAGCAAGATGTTTTGACAGAAGTGCACCATTCCAAACTCTATCAAACGCCTTGGAAATATCTAGACCCACCACCTTACTTATGCCAAAATGGTGAATAGAATGACACCATCTTTCCGAGAGCACTAACTTTACAATAGTTTTAGATTTTATTGAGACTTTAAAAATTAGATCACAAATCAGATGAACAAGAATAAAATAAATTATGATAAACTTAAAACTATACAGTATTATTTTAATAAATATCTAAGACATTATTAATTCTGAAGTACGCTACATGCTTAGTTAAGCTTCACTGAGACATGATATTTTACATCAGTAGATAAACATAAAATTATATTGCTCAAAAGTATAACAAAAGTTTACAAGTCCTGATTGATAGTCAAAATGAGATGTTATGGTAAAACTTAAAACTAACACTATAACTAAAACCTCATATTTACAGAAAAAACTAAACTAAAAACTACTTCTATCTCCTATTCGAACCTGGGAGAGAATGAGAATAAACCCCTGGTAAAGACTAATTACTTGAAATAATTAAGGAATTGATGTCTTCTTTTAAAATTCCGACTGGTAAAATATATAACCTGTTACCCCAATTAAAGCCCTCCTGAGAGTGAATAATACTTGTCATCAATCCGTTCTCGTAGTACTCAAGACGGTTTATAAAACAATATGATGAAAGAGGTTTTACTTGAGCCTGTAATTGAAAATCTTTTGACGAAATTTTCAAAATTCGCGGTAACACAAAGTCTCTAACAGATCCTCTCCAAAATCTCCAATTCCATCATAACGGTCGGATAAATCGAAAACCATATGTTAAAACCATATAGCATCGCCGAACGGATGCTTACTTTGTAAAGTAAAAACTTAGCTCTTTGGCTTAAGTGTCTGTTAGCAAGCAACATTAAGAGCATACACTTTATACGCAATCTCTTAGCCTTGGACATTCGGCCATGCTCGTTAAACTTAAACAGTTTATTTAATGTTACCCCAAGGCACTTCATCCGATCTTTGAATGTTTGTTTGAGATTCAATCTTTTACTTCGTCTAACAATACTACAGTACCTTTACCAGAAGCCTTACGAAAACAAATGGCTTCTGATTTCTGTGTATTAATTCGAATGCCCAAGTCTTTACAAAAGTTATCGATTACAAAAAGGTGGGATTTCACCTTTCTTTTCCAGCAAGTGCAAATAAGTCACGTAAAAATAGTAAAACAAATACAATAAAAACTGATGCAGATAGCGAATTAATAAGATGGTCTTAGATTTACAAGCGCAAACTTACTCATTTAAAAAGGCTTGCGATGAATTATATACAGATTGGATAAGCATACAGAAAAATTAATTACGGTTACAATTTTACAGTTTTTCAAATAAATAAAAAACACTTTAGAAATGTGATTGTGAACAATGCGACATTGCTAAACAACGTAAACACAAAAAAACAAATTTATTTTGAAATAAAAATTTAATTTTACTTTAGAAAACTGTATCTTTTATTTATCACTTCAAAGGGATATCGGTGTTACACACATAAATTTTTCCCATATCTAGCAGGAATGTTTTTTTTTTTATTTAAGACTAAGTCGAAACTATTTAACAACTGTAAAGAAATCAACTATAAATAGAAGTTAATAAATTGGTGGATAAATTCAAGTTGCATATTATCTAGTTTCAAATTAAAAGTATGATTAAGAATATGCCGCATAATTTTTAAATTGAAATTAGCATTTGGCCTATTTGTCCTATAATTGTTCCGGTCAATCATAGATATGGAAGTTTGATACTTTTTGGATTTCGGATGTACTTTGGTGGCTGTTCCAATCAAATTATTATCAGTAGTCGAAATAATGAAAAGTTATCAACTGTCTATTTAGTGTACTAATCTAGTGAATAAATAAAATGCATATTATCTTCTATACTATACGTTATGATGGAATTTATTCATAATGCTTGTATCTTTACTGTCTGAGAAACAGTGTAAAGATTCTGTTTTAATGAAAATCAATTGTGCTTGTGATATATAAAACTTTTTGCTTTTTCAATTTGTTTATTAATATAAGATTGTTCAAAACTATTCGTGCTAGAATATTTCTTAATAAAGAGAACTTCATAATTTTTTGCAGAAAGTTTCAAATGAAAACCATTATTGCAAAATGGTCTAATCATACCAAACTAATAAAAAATGTTTTCGATATTTATTTAATAAATATTTAGAGTATAACAGTAAACTCCAAATAAACAAAAATATAATGGTTATTTATTTTTTATATATAGAAAGTCCCAACGAGCTCTCAAGTATAATATATAGTTTCTAGCAAAGTTAATTGTTCTCTTACTTAATAATAACATATCTAAATAAATAATATATTTAGAATAAGTTAGTTGTAAGCAAAAAGATTGGCAAAAACCTGACTTGTATACAGGGAAATATAAAAAGGACAAGGTCTATGGTTAAAAAACCAACAAATTATTATTGCGTAAGCCACCTTACTTAGCATTCAAGTTAGGTTTAATGATTTTATCTTTCATATATATATTTGTATCAAAACGACGATTTTCTATTGTCAGTTCTTTACGATTTATTGATTTTATGTTAGATCATCGATGGATATGATAAAATATAGGAATACCATCCTCATTTTGGATAAAACCATTTCTATCGAGGAAAAGAAAAGCCTCAGGTGGAATGAAACCATTTTGTAGCGTTATTGAAATGTACTCTTCGGAAGCACAGTAAGGAGCCATAATTAGATTATTTTCGGTGGTATTCACTGTGTTTAAAGTAGGATCTCTTATAATATGAATAATAAAATTATCTAATCTAAATATTTCGTCTTTTTCATAGAGAATTTTATTTGGTATAATTTTTTTATAGTTACTGTTCTTTGATCGGTATAATGAAGTCTAACACCGGAGATATGTCCTTTCATATATTCGTATCTAAAAATAAAGGCATAACAATTTAACTTCTTATATAAAAATTTGAATAAATTATGAGGTTGTTACTTCAAAATTTGTTAAAACATATATTAGTTCTGTGATATACTCAATAAAACAACCAGGCTTAGTATTTAGGATAATAATGAATTTATTTTAATAAATTAACGTCTGAATTCTTTGCTAGTTTTTTAGAGAGTAAAGTTTAGTGTTCATAATTAATCAAGAGTATAGTATGTAAAATATAAATACTGGTTTTATACTTATATACATAACTGTCAATGCGTATATTCTTACGTTTCTTTCGAATTACATTTTATGCAGATAATAAATAAATGTGATATTAATAAACAGAATATGAATTCATACGAAAACAAGAAAAAATGAAGTAAGTACTTTAAAGGAGTGTAACCATTTCATAATACACAAGATATACTACAAGTTCTAACAAAACATAAATAAAATAAAAGAAAAACAAATAAAATAAAATTAAATAAACTAAATAAAATACAAAATTAATTAAAATTATATTAAATAAAAAAATATCGGTTATAAAATAATATATAAAACAACAAACAAATTAAATTAAATAAATAACATTAAAGTAAAAAAATAAAAAAGTATAGAATAGAAAAAGTGGAGTTTCGATTTGGTGTTTAAATTGGTTTGGTAGCGAAAATTTTTTTTTCATTATTACTATTTTTAATCGCAGCTATAAGTGTACATATAAATGTGAAAATGATTAAGATATATGTGTATTGCTACATGCTGGTGATTTGGAAATTTACATTTATTTCTGCACGGAAAAATAATAAAGTAGAACTCGACATATAAATAAAAAATTGACAACTTGCTTCTCACACACGGATGATATGAGGATTAAATTTTTTTCAATTCTGTTTACGTTTGTTTGGTCAAATTTTTCTATGAGTTGAATTAGTTTTTCATTCAACAGTATTGCATTTTTGTTCCTGTTTAGGATTTGATTTTTTTGTACAAAATAAAAAATTATTTTCAAATAAATGTTTTTAAATTTAAGAAATCATATAGGAAAAAGTATTTTAATTTATAATCCTTTTTATTCAAATGCTGTGGGGAATATTTTTTAAACCAATACCAATGTAAAATGGTTTACTAATGAAGTCGTAGACTTAAGCATTAAACACATTGAACACAGCCACAACAAATTTTTTCTAAGCATCAATTTGCTTAACATATTTTGTTGTATTGTTAACACTAATTTTGTTTTGTACCCAACCAAGGCGAATTCACAACAGGTGGCCTCGAGAGATCAGGTGACTGAATTCGCTTGAATTTTGGCTGCCAAATTTTTTAAATTATTTTGTTTGTTTACAAAAAAAAAATTATTCATGTATATTGCTGCAAAAACATTTTTTATTTTAAATAACGTGTCACATAAAAACTTCTTACATTGAGCTCTGTATATTTTATAAATTATTTATTTGCTGTTGCTTATCAATACCAGCTGACTATGGAGCGAAGGCAGTACTTCAACCAGCGTACTACCAATAGTACCAGCTAAACCACCGCGGAAACTGGAAAGCCACTAATACCCTGAGAGTTCCTTATGAAGTTGTCGGAATTGAAGAGGTATGGCATGTATTAATGGCGTGATTTGTTGGGAACACATTTCGCCTATTTGTGCCCTTGCAGATATGGTTGGTGATGTCGCATCCGAATTATTTTCTATGTCAAGTTTTCCTTAGCCATTTTTATATCCACATATTCACAAGAAATAAATACATATGTATGTACATACATACATACTTTATTTTTTTATAAATTTTCTTTTTCATTTTGTTTTTATTATACCCTTCACCAAAAAATTTGGAAAGGGGATATATAGGTTTTTCATTCCGTATGTAATTTCTTCATTATTCTGGATCCTTATAGATAGAGAAGTCGAATGAGCGATGTCCGTCTGTCCGTCTGCTGTATTTTGTTGAATTTAGAATTAAGGCCAAAACACAACATAGAGAAATAAATTTTATACCATTCTCTTGGATTTTTTCATAAATTTGTTCGGTTTGAAAATAACAAAACTCGGTCCAATAATTAATGAGATATAGCCAAAATTTTTTTTGTTATATTTCCTATTCTGTTGTTTTTTTATGGCCCCAGCTGTCCTACGGTCAATTTTATGAAGCAGATCTCTTGTATGGAGTTCTACGAAGGTTTAGACTGAAAATAATTGAAGTCGGTCCATTAACGACTAAAATATGAGCAAAACAAATGGCATTCGAAATAATTTTACTCTTAAAATTTTTTTTTTTTAAATTGCGTTGGGGTTCAATCAACAACCTACTGGTTGGTAGTCACAACCGCTTCTTGTACACCACAGAGTAGTTGTATTTTTCATAGTAGTTTACGCGCTTAAGAACATAATATATCTTATTTATTATAAAATACTAAAATTTCAAATTCTTGATGGAAATTGGTGTGGTTGTTGTAAATTGGCCCTTTTTGTCACACATATATTACACACATACTGAAATGCGTAAATGGGCACATGTACACATTGTGTGTATGCATGTGTAAACTAAACAGTCTTAAAGTAAAGATTTGTTGTTTTTTTTTTTTTTTTGTTTCTTTAAACATTTGTTGTACGTTTATCAACTGCATATATAATTATTATAGTCCAACAAGAAGTTCAGTTTCCGCGTCGGAGTTCGACGAAAACTTACGTTCGGATAATATTCGACGGTCGGAAAAATTAGATCCTGTGAGATATAAATATGGTCACAATAAATTGTTAATATGAGTGCTAATTTATGTCTTATTAAATTTAAAAAATTACAAAAAAAATATTCCGACAATAAAGTTCGACTTCCAGTTCGGGTTCGGTCTGAAAAATCTACTGAAGTTCGGAATCGGTGTGCGAGTTCTGTTTGAAAAAGTGCGTTCGGTCAGCCACTAATAATTATTAATTATAATTTGCAATTTTACTTCTATCAATCATGTTTTTTATTTGCGTGTGATCTACATTAGCGGTATTCAGTGTTTAGTGCGTTTTGCATTGCAACTCCTTGCAAGTGCAACTAATTTATCATTGATAGTGAGAGCTGTTTTTAAAAAACATTTCAAAGTTTACTTTGACAAAATCTTTTCAATTTTCTTTTAATCTTTATTTCGCTTCTAGACACGCAAAGTTTACTTTGAAAAAAATTTTGTGTTCGTTTGTTGGATGAACATGCAAACATATGCAACCACATACAAGTATGTGTAAACGATGAACGAAGAAGCAAACAACTTTGCGAGTACAATTATTTGATTTTTCTCTTGTTGTTTGTTTTATTGCATCAGTCAATTCCATTGCTTTTAAATTTCTTTAGTAAATAACTTTTGTTCATTACGAATGACAGCTTTAAAAGTGAGTGATGACAAACCATAGCAAAAAAGCTATACCATTTTCAGTGTTGCTAAATTGCAATAACGTGGCAAATGCAAATAATAATATTTTGTTGTTCAATTGCAAAGAAAAGCAACGATATTTTGCATTTTCACTTATGCAAGACCATTCGCACTGAATATCGCAATTATGTTATTTTTTTAGCTTATACGAATTTTATATATGAAATGAAATTATGTTAATCATACGCAACCTGCACTAATATTTACAAATATGATCCCAATGCACAAAGGAGTATTTGAGCTAAAAAGCTGGCCAAAAAGGCACAAAAGAATTTAAAGAAATCTTAAAAAGTAAGTACGCCGCTAGATACACAACAACATTTTACATCATATTGCAAATTTTTAAGACTTGTTTGCGTGATCAAAAGCTATTTTTGATATTAAAGCAGAAGTTATCTTGAATATACACTTTTTTGCAAAAAAAACAAAGAAATAGGTTTTTAAAAGTGAAGGTAACAAATGTAAAAATTATGTTTAATAACACAATAAACTTTAGAATCTCTAATTTTTTTAAAAACCATAAAAAATCTGCCACCAGGTTTTCGGGCCAAGTACTCCATTGTGCGATGCCTGCATATTTGCATGGACCACTAAAGTACCACTATGTTAAAGTTATTAAAAACATGATATAATATTCCATGTTGGTTTGATCTGAAAAACATTTTCATACAATTCACTTTAGCTCAGTAATTTATCTAAAAAAATTTTAACTTAAATTAAAATTTACCCTGAATTTTGAAAAATGTCCAATCTCAAGTGCCTATGATGAATTTTGAAAACTCATAGATATGCATAAATACAAGCGTATAAAAATAGTATTTAATTAAAATGAAATTCTATTAAATAAATTGAAATAAGTCCAAACGATTAAACTAAATTAAATACATTCACGTTTTTATATGTGTCTTTTAATTTAGAAATTTTATTTTCTATTTAAATTATCTTTGAATTATTTGTTGACAATTTCTCCATATTTCACACTTCCATAGTATGCTCCCTAAATAGTTTAGTTTTTGGTATAAATATTTAATTTAATTCTTATTTAAACAAAAAATTCAATCAAACATATTTGTATTCTATGGGGTTTTGTAATTGAGGAAAATCATTTGTTTGCATGTGCTGAAATTTGTGATGTGTTGAAGTTTTTTTTAATAAAAATATTTTTGTTTATATTTAATGTTTAATATCTAGGTTTTAAATAAATCAAATAGATTTGTGCATCCGAATGTATACATGCACAATACAGTGGTAGTGAAAAAACAAATTAAGGTAAAATATAAAAAAGTGTTAAGTAAATAAGAAACTTGACCGGTGAAAATAACACACCTAATACATGGCATGGTTGAGTAGAGGCAAATTTAGTATGAATTATTGTAAGCCGGTAAACTGGATGAATCGCCCAGGTAATCATGGTGCAACCAATTCCTATGCATGCGTAAATTACACATGTCGTTTAAATCGACATGCTCAGAAGAACAAAATTTGTAAAGCAACTATACCAGCCACATTAGCAGTGCTAGCACCTAAAATTTTGTATCACCAAGGCCACCAACTCCAGATCGTAGGACAGAATTTACAATAACGACTAGAGCAAGTGGTGCTACTTATGAAGATCCATTTGATAGCGATTATGTGCCCCAGCAGGAAAGAGATGGACCACAACTAATAACACAAATGGAAATGGATTTCATTGTGGCCATATTGGGACTATCGCAGCGACTTGCCTTGCGTCGAACCGAAAACCTTCCATTCCGCTAGCAATGGGTATTAACATGAAAGAAAGATATGAACCATTGAGAGATATAATGAAAAAAATCAAAAACTACGAAAAGAAATAGAAGATTTGCTGTGATTTAAAGGTCGCTACCATTTTTCAAGGGCTTTCCAAAATTATTTTGTTTTCTTTGTAATTGGGATTCGCAGTCACCTCTGAATCAATTCCAATGTAATTCGTGGAGACCAAGAGGAAGTGTGGAGGAACAAATGAAACAACATGGACTGAAGAATGCACCTCCAATTGACAATACTCAAGACATCTTTCTGCCACAACTGCACATAAAATTGGGAATTTTTAAAAAAATTTTGGGAAATTTTTCAGTTTAGCGACTACCTAAGCGCTACCTAAACCGTATTACGAATCATTCCTAAGAAGTTCATATATTCTAAAAAGTTGTTTACTGAAACCTTAGGTACGTTTTTGTTGTGAATTCTTTTCTTGAATTTTTAACGGTTCGCTACCTATGGACCTGAACAGTGGAATAAAGGTAAAAAATCGATTTTTTTTAATTTTTTTGTGATTTTCATCTTGACGATGAAGATTTTTTGATTTTATGTGTTCACAGTTTTTGTTTTTTACAACAAGGTCTACAACTTTTCCTCAGAAAGTAAATCAAAGTTCTGAAAGATTTGCAAAATATGAGCCTGAGAAAATGATCAGTATTTTGCAAAAATTACACCGAGGCCCCAAATCCTTGGGGGCCCATAAAAAAAGTGCATGACTTTGGGCAAAACTGGGAGAGTGGTGTCCGTATATGGTTATTTTTCCATGACAATATATTACACACAGTGTAATTTATCATTCGAGATATCTTATTTCAAATTTTAAAAATTTCAGAATATTTTACTTAAGAAAGCTTAATTTAATAATTAGATCAGTTTTGCAGGGCCTCTGATGCCAATTAGGCGCATTAAATGTGTTTTAAGGTGTTGTAGCCATTTTATTAATTATTTTACTTCGCCGGCGATTTTGCTACAATATCGACGAAGGAAGGCGCTGTGATGTCCGCCTGCATGCACCAGTATCAATTGCTGCCAGTACTATTAAGTGACCAGTGCTATGCCTTCATCACTTAAACAGTCCGACAACAACAAATACAATGTCATACTAATGCACATCTGAAAAAATGCTGGATGTTATGACTTGCTTGAGGCTGGGCTCGAACCCACGTTCTTAGACATTATTTGCTTTGTAGTCAACGCGCTAACTACTTCAGCCAACAGCAAATAAAAGAAAAAGTATTTATTATTTAATATACGGAAATAATTGCAATAATTTTTTTTTCAACAAATAAATTCTATAACTCGAAGTCTGTGTAAGTCGAAGATTTTTTTATGTGAATGGTGATTCGAGTTATGGAAGTTGACTGTATAAGAATTGATAATAGGACTTCCTAATTAAGCTGTCACTACCACCCGCTAGATGGAACATTTTTAACTTTTATTCTTATAAATAGAAGCTAATACTATATTAAACTAATGCCGTTTTCATTCCTAAAAGATGTAACATTTCTTTTACTTTTTATAAAAAAAATGTTATTCTAAGTTTTCTTCAAAAAACAGTTTTACTTTTTACTTTATGTGATGTTTCAATAATTTTTAATAAACTCAATATTTCAAAAAATTATATTACAAATTCTCAATAAAAATGGCAAAAAATTTTGAGATTTTTAGAAAAGAAAGGAAAACGCCATAAATAAATCACGAATTATACTCCCCCGGCAGAAGGACAGACAAACAGACATGCAGCGAAAAGGATTCTATTTTTACACACTCTCTACTACGGAATCCTGAACATACGTCTAACCAGGTACAAATATGTCAAGTAAAAGTTTATAAAGTGCTATTTTGGAGTGCCTAGTGTATTTTAGGGAGGTTTTCTGGAAAGATGAAGCCGCTTGCCTTCAGTTTATCCACAACTCTTTTCAAACTATTTAAGGCATACTCCATTGTGCACTGAAAAAAAAGCCCATACTACCACACAAACATTGTACGAAAGATTTCGTTATTTTGCGCCGCGAAACGTACGAAATTCTTGATCATGAAAATAACTATTTGAAAAACTGTCCCTGTTGAGGTACGAAGTATAACTCCCACTGAGCTGATACTTCAGCCAAATAACTTTATTATGTATTTCCACCAGAAAAATATGTCAAAGTATCAAAATTGCAAGAATAAATTTTCGTATTTCCCGGTTCATACACTTCAATTTTTATTTCACATTTTCGAATTCGGCTGGGAAAAAGACAGAGAAAAGAATCCAATTATGTATATTTTTATCTCGTCTTTTACATACAAAATAAAAACTTGAGCAACAAAAATTGAAGTATGTATGTAAATGTAATTCGGCAATTTAAAATCGTATCTGTTTACAAAGAAATACAAATGCGAATAGTCTTCGTTACTTTCGTAATGTTGTGAAAATCGGCCTTCAACTTTTTCTGTAATATGTATGAAAGTTGTGTAAAATCCAGTAAAAAAGTGACTACGAATGTTGTTTTGCCGTAACATGCTAATTAGACTATTTTCAATGCATTTCAAAAGGTTATCATCATTCCTGCTTTGGAAAAGAATACCACTGCTATCACGCGCAACTTAATGGAAATTCTTAGAAAGAATACCACTGTTATTTCAATGGGAATATATAGAAATTCTGGTAAATATCTAACCATCAAATAGTCGTGGCTTTCGTTTGCTGCATTATTGTTGGCGACATCCCATTTGAACTCTTTAAAAAATATGCCATAAAAGACTCCTTAGATAGTCTGCTACTCAGAGTACAATATTTTTAACCAATTTCAATACAATATAATACTAGTAGAATTGACCTCATAAAACAGTTTTTAATTTTTTTCAAACAGTATCATTAATTTTATTTATTAATTTTCTGTAAAAATTGTGATAAACCTTCTACGATTTTTTTTAATTTTAACTATATACTTCGCAAGACTTCGCGGTGTCCCTTTTCTAGAGTTTCGCCAGAATCTAAAAAAAAAAATAATAAAATCAGATATTTTTTGCGCTACTGTACAAATATTTTTTCTATCAGCTTCATTTCGAGTGCATAGAAGAGCTTGTAAGCACTTGTATGAATTTGTCACACTTTGATATGGATTTTATTTTATATAATATTTGATTTATATCGTTTTAAAGTTTTTCATTTTCTCTAATTTGCTTTAAATGTTTTTTCTTATTATGCAAAAATACACAAAAAAATATATATATAAATATATATAAATGCATTAGTAAACTCTTCAAAAAAGTTTTAAAATTTTTGACTTTATGTAATACAAAATTAAAATTGTTTAAATCGAAATGAAAAAAAAAACAAGAACTAAATCACAAAGATGTCTACGAAGAGCGAATATAACATCTTGTTAAGCTAAGGACCCTTTGTCCATTATGTTTCTTAATTGAGAGCAAATGGATTTCACTTTTCACAATGTAAACTTAACACTTTTTGTTGATATAGATTTAATAATTATTAAAACGTGAAACAAAAAATTTGTATTTACATATAAAAAAATTGTGAATTTCCACTTCGTTGAGTTGTAATTAAGAATTTGTTTAGTTTAATTATTTAGCATTTTCTTTAACTCACTAAATAATAAAAAAAAGCATTCTAGGTTAATTATCTCTAAGAATTGGATTATTAATTTTTGTTTGCACTCTGTTTATGCTTTTGACTTTTATTGAGCTGTGCAATTTAAAGTTGCTGTTTTGCTTCTCTGGACAATCCAATTTTTGAAAGGATAAAAAAAGGATACGACTGCAAACAATAATGCATTGTTACTGATGTTTCTTGTTTGAACTTTATATAGCCACTCAGCTTGATGCCCTCATTTTTACTTGCCGCCAACATTTAATGTAATTTATGGGTTCAGTGTTTTCTTGTTGCCTTTTCATACTGCAGGCTTAACAAGAGGTTATTGTAAATATTTTTTTGCTCTTTTTATGTTAATATTTTTCGTCAGCTGTTATTCCTACTGTATACGTTTTTCATATCAAAAGGTCGTAATTTTTCTGGTGAGTGTTTGTGTGTTACTTTTGAAGGTCTTTTTTATGTACGTACTCGTATATATACATATTTACGTGTGTGCATGAATTATTGTATTTTATTGACCCTCCTTTGTTTCTGCGCGTCTTTATGTCACTGAGGAAAAGTGAATGTGGGTTAAATTTATGGTTTCATGTTAACTAGATCATATTATTTTATATAATATCGCTCCTTTATTGCAAGGTAGTCATATCTCAAAAAAAACCGTTCGTCAGAAAAAGAGTTTAAAGTTTTTAATTTACACACACATCAAAGGAAAAATAAAAATGTATTTGTATATATATTGCACACAAAATTGAAAGCGTTATAATGAATATTTCTGCATTCTTAACTCAAAAATCACGTTTTTTGAGATATGACTGTGTTGCAATAAAGATTCGATATGTACATATACATATTTATGTTTGCAAAAGTATTATTTACATCATATGTTATTTTGACACTGGTCGATTTTTGTTCTGTCCATAATACTGTCCTTCAGGCTCAAATGAGACACTTTACAGCGTTGCAATCTCAGGCATCGAAAAAAATTTGTTATCAGCTGTTTTGGTGATATCAATTGGCCGCTTCAGTGCTGCGGCTTGTACCCTATAAGTTTTTAATTTTGGGATCCCAATAATAACTGGTACTATACAAAAAATCCTGGAACAATCCGCACCCTTACGGCTAATATCGTTCGACTCATGTGGGAGGTAAAAACGGAAACATTCAAAAAAGTCTCGAAAAAGTTGTCTGATATGATAAGCTCCTGCGAAACTTGTCGCGACACTTACATAAAGGAATCGTGTTCCATAAATAATCGGAACATTTTGTATTTCTAATAAAGACAATTATGCTCAGATCATTTTATATATAATGTATAAAGATACTTATATTTGGAACATCCGGTATATAAAGCATTTTGAGTTTGTTGCAGCATTTGAGAGGTAGTAATATAAACATTTAAGTTAAAGGAACAAAACAAGCTCAACTAATAAGTGTTTTGGAGCAAAGCACTTGTCTGATTGCGAGCCATTATTGTATGCTTCTGTCTACCAAAAAGTGATACTCAAGTAAAACCACGTAATTTTGTTACCATAAAATTGTCCTGCTGGGATGACACGACTTATTCGTCAATATAGCTCAGTTGCGTTGACAAAAAACTACGGATGCTACCGGTCCAAAATCTCTAATATATAGAAATTTCATTTAATTTTGCAAGTCAATGAGCACACGGGAAAAACCAAGACAAAATTTGAAAAACAACATCGCCGCCATGAAAATATTCTGGCTAAAATGGAGCCACTTTATGCTTTTCAGTGATTTTCAGTAGCAATCTTTTCAATGAAATAGCTAACGTAATAGTAAGACTTGTATATTCATATACCGATGTAATGAAAAACTAAAAATGGAAAAAAATATACACATATCAACCATTTATAGAAAAAAATCTTGGAAGCATTTCTGACACATCGGTCTGTGACTTATGTGGGCCTGCTTCTTTTTACACATGAACATAATGACTCCGAAAACAAGCTTCAAAATTTCAAAGTATTAGTCAAAAAACTTGACCCTGAAGGACAAATTGACCTTGCTGATGATTTCATAATTTGATGTGAAAAGTTTTTGTAAAAACGGAATTCACCGTTATCGTGAAGATGTTTTCCCTCAAATATTTACCAAAAATGTATATTTCTTTATTTTAAACTTGAATTTGTTTAATTTGTAAGCTTTACAAATCTTCTTCCCTTTTATACATTCACTGAGAACTGATAGTGGGAAAAAAGTTCATGGGAGATTCACGATAGCAATTTTCCCTTCAAGGGAATAAGAATATCATGGCAACAAAAATTACACTTGTTATTCACGATAGGGGTGATTAATAAACGCTTACTTTTTGACAGTTAACTATGAGTGTGTAAATCAATCAAAACAAATGTTTGACACCACTTTTTTATAAAATGCATTGACGGTGTAATTCTACAATGATTAGAATTATTAATAATATTGATTTCTAATTACTCTTTGTTGATAAATGTTCATAGCAAACTACTAATTAGTCAATTATAATTTTTAAAAGAGAAGAGAGGAACTTAATAAAGGGATTTTCTCTTTTTAAAGCTTCATAATTCGTATACAAATTAAAACAAAATATCGACACAAGACCAATATGGCATTTTTCTGAAGCAATACTTAGTAGATGCATAGTAATTTAATTTTAATCATATACTGTTTAAGAAAAAATGGCAGAATTTAGTCCGAAAAGAGGATTTTATATGTGTGTTTTGTAGTAATATACCAGAAGTTGCCAGTTTTTTATTTTTCCGAATCAAACCTTTAATAAAACGCGCGATAGTAATAAAAATTTTAACAAAATGGAAGCAGATTCTTAACGTTCATAAAATTAGCTTTAAAAGAACCCCGAATTAATAGTATATTATGTTTGTATAAGCTTGTATACTTACTAATGTGTTTAATTTGGAATAAGGTGGGAAGGGGTAAGGCGGTATGGACTGTATTTTGGTTGGAAGCTTAAACAAGCAGAGTGACTGGATTTGCGGGGATTGTTGTGTAATACGCAAGGGATGCTAGAGTACTTTATGGTTGAAGTGGATGGTGACATTATGATTGGTAGGATTTATGCGGTGTAGTTGTTGTATGTGATTGAGGTGATCTTTGAAATAGATTACTGCAAGAATCACTATTCCTTTTGCAAATAAGGAAGCAAACGATCCGACTCAGTAACCAATGGTTTAAAAACAAAATAAAGGCGATAGCAATTAACTAATTTCACAATATGAAGTTATTCATTTAGATGTTTTCTCGTTGAGACTTCAAAGTTAAGTAAATATAAGTATTTTAGCTTTTGTACCAAGAATGCTATTCTGAGTAAAAAATATGGCCCAAAAAGACAGGAAAAGATTGACATTTATCAATGCTTTTTTTTATCCAAGTTAACATTTAGGGTTTGTTAAGATACTTTACGTTATATGATTACAATGCATTTCAAACTGTAGAAAAATTTAATTCAAATATACAATAAATTTTCAACATATTATGTTTAAAAACTACAATTCAATTGATAAAGGGTGTTTTTTTAAGCCCAATAGAACTTGAAATTGTAAAAAATAACACAAAAAATTAAATTGTAATCAAATTTTTTTTTTATTCGAAAGATCAATACGTGACATTAACATTTGAAAATGATTTCGGGCATATGGGCACTGCGGCTGTTCTTGACGAAGCGCATTCTGGACGTCCAATTTTGGGCCACTTTTTCGAGCACTGCTGGCCGTATGTCACGAATAACACGAACAATGCTGGCCTCCAAGGCGTCAATTGTTGCTGGTTTATCAGCATAAACCAGTGACTTCACGTAGCCCCACAGGAAATAATCGAGAGGTGTCAAATCGCACGACCTTGGAGGCCAATTGACAGGTCCATTTCTCGAAATCAACTTATCGCCAAATTTTGATTTCAATAAGTCGATGGTTGCGTTCGCCGTATGGCACGTAGCGCCATCCTGTTGAAACCACATCTCCTCCGGATCAATGTCATCCATATTTTCAAACAAAAAATCATTGATCATGGTGCGGTAACGATCTCCATTGACCGTAACGCGAGCTCCAGCCTCATTTTTGAAGAAATAAGGTCCGATGATGCCACCAGCGTGAAAACCGCACCAAACGGTGCATTTTTCTGCATGTAATGGAGTCTGTAGGGTATCTTGTGGATTGGTCTCACTCCATATGCGGCAATTTTGCTTATTAACAAACCCGTTAAGCCAAAAATGCGCCTCATCGCTGAACACAATTTTGCGATAAAACAACGGGTCAGTTGCCAACTGATTTTCAAAGTAAATTTGGATAATTTCGTAGCGTTGTTCAAGCGTGAGTCTATTCATGATGATTTGTCAGAGTATACTGAAACAAATAAAAAAAATGTTTCATCAAAATTTAATTTTTTGTGTTACTTTTTACAATTTAAAGTTCTATCTAGCTTAAAAAAACACCCTTTAGAATTCAAATCAAGTAAGAATCTTTATGCATATTTAAACAATGTTTGAAAGTTGTTTCCCACCATATCTATGCAGTTTTTTTTTAAACTAAAATCTTCATGTCTCTCGACGGGAGCTAAGTTTTAAATTCAAATCCATACTTTCTATCGATAATTTTCGTAGAATTTTGTGTAGATTTCCATTTTGCTGTACGCATGTCATACTTTTTTCTCATATGATTAAATAGTATGTATAAGTCTGAAATATTAAGTATTTTCGATTTAAAAAGTTTTATAAACTGAGATTGTAGAACTTAATAAAATCAAGTTGTTATTTAATTCATATTTTATTGATAAATATAGCACCATGGTAGGTATACAAAATTTTAATTCTATAAGTAAAGATTTTAGCCTATTATGTATAACTTTTCCACTTAATTTTTTTGAATTTGTACAATGTGATAAGTTTCTTACAAAATAATTTAATAAGTTAAGGAAAAATTCTACGAAACATTAGAAGAAAAAAGGTTTATACGGAAAATATTCATAGTTGATAAAGAATTGATGTGGTCATGTTTATTGGGTTTTCAAAGGGTTAACTAAGTATTTCCATTTTTTAAGTAATCAATTACAGTATTTACTGATACTAGAGTACGCCTAGTGGTCAAAATACGACCGACAGTTTAACGTATAACTTTTTTAGATGCAGTCATTTAAGGAGAAAAAAACTACCTAATTAATCATTTCCTTCCCCATGGAAGAAACAATATAAACATGCACATTTATTTTGTTAAGTTTTTGGGTGAAGCTAACACATCCATACGTAATGAACAGACCATGTACATCCATATTTAATTCTCATCTCTTTCAATTCTGATCCCTTTTTCTTTTACAACTTAACTCATTTGCCAATACTTACATAAGTGAATGTACGTGTGTATTTTTAGCATTTGTAGTGGTGTTAAATTTAGGAGTCTTTTATTTTTTTAATACTGAACTGATTTCAGCATTATATACTTGGGTTACTGAAGCTCAACAATGTTTACTATTTGAAAAAAGAATAAAGAAAATCGGTTGGCAAACGAAGGACGACCATTCAAAGGAGGAAAATCAGATGTAAATATATTAAAGAGAATTCAAGAGAGACATAAACCTTGAGGACATCAATCAAATTTATAAAATTTTAAATAGATTTTTTTAAAAATTCCTGTTTTTAACCAAAAAATTTACTATTTAGTTATGTTAGGAGAAAACAAAAATTAAATTGCCCAACTTTGTCAAGATTCATTCAGACTGCAGGCAAATTAAGATTTTCTTGATTTCCGCCAAAATGAACAGGAAATTAATTAATTTCCTTTTAAATTTTAATTATTAACTTGAAATTAACTTGAAATCACAATGTATACCTGTGTTTTAGTTTGTTTACTATTTTTATTAAGAACGTATTTACAACTATTGGCAGTAAACAATATTTATTTTTTAAGTTATAAAAAAAATTATTTAAATGCAAACAAATAACCTAATTAAATAAAAATTTGGCTTAATTTGGATTCTAATATCGGTGTGAAACTGAGTAATTTTGGTACAGTTTCAATGGGCCATTAATATTTTTCAAAGATAATATCGTAATACAAAAATACATTTAAAAAACTTTGTATAAATTTTAGTTTATGTGGGTAATATGACTCAAGGTAGCACATACTAGCAGGTCAGTAAAATTTTAAAAGTTCTCCTTATACTGCAAAAATAATTCATTCCCCGTTCGAGTTTATAAAAAGATAATACGTTACCAAATATTGCTACTTGTTTTCTTCGTATGGTCTACCCCATATATTTATACTTGTGTAAAAGTATAATGTTGTGAACTTGTTTATCGTCTGCTTTAACTCGTATTATATATATATATATATATATAAATATATATATATATGTGTGTGTGTGTGTGTATGTATGTGTGTAGTATATGTCTCGATTTTAATAATGTTTTTTTTTAGTTCAGCTGTTAACATTTAGTAAAATTCTTTTTCTTCTATTCCTCTTGTTATTTATTTTATTTCTGTAAACATGATAATACTTTTCATGTTTCTCACCAATTATTGTTGTATGAAATGGCTTTGTGTGCAAAGGGAGATATATATTTTATTGTTTTCTTTTACCAAATTGCCAGAAGATTAATCCTTCTTGCATTGGCCACAGGAAAGTGATATTAAATAAATAATTTATATGATATTTTGTTTAATTGAGAAACATCGTAAATGTTCTCAGCACACTTAATAGAACCATTTAAAAATGTTTTGGAAAACAAAATTTTAATAAAATAATTCTTGTAACTTCAATTAAATAGGTGGCCAAATTAATATCTTATTAATAAATATATATGGATATTGCACAAACTAATCAACGCAAAATGAAATACTAAACCTAAAAAAAAATCATTGTATATTTGGATTTTTTGTCTAATTAGTTGTTTTTGCATCTTATAATTTATAAAAATAATTAAAAACCCGATTCATTTAAATTTTAAATATTTTTTATATTGGTTTTGTAAGCTGCTTTAGATTGCCCATGAAAACATTTTACAATTCAATAAAATACAAATAATTGTGTATGAAATATTAATGCAAATTTTTGTCGGTCAAAGGACACTGTAGCGTATGAGTATCTATCTGCATGTAGCATTAAGTATACGCGTGTGAGAATTTCACAACTATAATAAACGAGAAAATGTGTTGCATAATTTTAAGCTAATATTATTATTATCCAAAATCGTAGGTGGTACATAAAGCCAGAATAAAATTTTTCCAATCCTCTTAATGCTAACAATTTCATTTCACTCCACGTTATATGCGCCTTCTTTAGTTCGTCTTGAACTTGTCATCGCCGTGTTAAAGCGGGTCCGCCTATACGTCGACTACACTGTGGGTTCCGTTCAAGGTCTTATTTGGCAATAGTTCCTTGGGGCATTTTCAATGTATGACCTATCCATCGCCACTTCCTGCATTTAGTTTCATTATCCATTGACTTTTGATTGCACTTTACGTATTGAAGTTGCTTTGAGATTACGTTTGGCCAATGGATCCGCAAGATTCTTCTCAGGCATTTGTTTACGATAGCCTGGATTCTGCCAGTGGCCCTTTCAGGTGTATTACAAGTTTCGCACACATAGAGCAATAGAGATTTTACGTTGGAGTTGAATGTGCGTATTTTGTTGATTGATTTACAGACATTGTTTAAGGCTCCAAATGCTTATCTTTCTTTTTTCATTCGGTCATTAATACACTACCACGATAATTAAATTCTATGGCGATTAGTGGTGCTGTATTACCGGCATTTATGCGCAAGTATTTGATTTTAGAGCTATGTACATCAAACCCAGCTATTTTCGCGTACTCTTAGACTTAAATTTGTGCTGTATGCTCCTCTTTGTGGGTCACATTCGGTGTCAGAGTTTAGCAAAAACCTACGTTCGGTGGATGTTCCGCAAAAGGAAGTATTTTAAAGCTAAGATGTTGAAGTACAGCATTTCCAAAATAAAAGGTTTTAGTGCTTGTTAATTCTACTTGTATTAACAAAAAATTCAAAAAAATTAAATTTTTTTTGTACTCAAAAAAAAATCAGTTAATAGTTCGGGTTCAGTCTAAAAACTATACCAAAAGTTGGGCTCGTGTTCGGTATGAAAAAGTACATTCTGTCGGATACTAATAATTTACTATTCGTATTATTGTCGTTTTCAACCATACAATTCAATAAAGAAAATATCACTTTGAAATAAAATATGGTGCTACAACACTCACGAAGCGGAATGTTGTCAACACATTCCACAATAAATCGTAGTTTTATTTGTTGTGCAATAAGAACGAAAAGTGTTTTATTTCTGGCCAATACGAAAAATTAAATAAACATACTTCAAGTGTATATTTTTTATTAATATGTCAAATGCAGTAATGTGCACGCACCACTTTAACAAAAAGCTATAATGTAGCTGACGTTGAAAAATCTATATTAGATTTTTAAATTTTATTTAGTCTTAAGTTAAAAAAATTGTTTGGCTGAAGTTAAAATATGAATTTATTCACTTCTTTTTAACTTAAGATATTCAAATTATTTCTGGAATGAAAGTAATATTAGAGCAATTAATTCATCAGACTACTAAAACGGATCAGTACTGATTTCGAGGTCGCTGCACTATCTCACCTCTGTTTTTTGTTCGATTTTACCACTATTGATGGTGGATAACTTTATCTAACTATCCGTATTATTTAGCAAATTATAATATGAAATTAATTCTATTTTACAAGCTAATTCAATTGCGGTCAGAACGAAATTTCCATCTCTGAAAGTTAAATATTCCATATATTGTTACTCTTTATCCTTTTCCAGCGCCATTCGCTTCTAGGATAAAGCTAGTTTCCATTTACGTTTACTTGGTTTTTTGTCTTTTGTAGTTTTTAGTAATAAATATTTATACGTAATTAGTTGATATCCGTATTCACTAGTATCCAAAGTCGGAAGTGGCAAAAGCGTAAACAGAACGCTAATGAGATGGTGTAGCGGCCTCAAAATTACTACTGAACCATTCTGCTAGTCTGATGTGTAAATTATTCCATATTACTTTCTTACAGCCTGTTCATCGAACACAATTAACTAAAACAACAAGTAAAAATATCAACGTTTTTCCCGTTTGGGTTCATGCAACACGAATGCCACGTTTTTAAGCAGAACACGTAAGAACTGGCACTTTTTTTGGTCTATGTATCGCGTTTTTAAATGTCAAACAGCTAAAATCAAAACGAATAGAATAAATTATTCGCTGTGGAAAAATGTAATTACACAAACTAAATAAAAATTCAAAAAAAATATAAAAAAATTTTTCAAAATATTAATTTAAATGTCATACAACGAAAAATTGAAAACCCTATTTGTTACGTAGTCGTTAATGTGCCGCCCAGCTTCGTTAATAAAAATAATTTCAATTAATTAAAAATTTCTTGAAATATAAAAAAATTTGTTAAGAAGTCAGATTTAAAATATGATCAGACAATTCCTTTCAACTTAAAATATTGTTTTGTTCTGTAATTTCAAACTATATTATGCAGAAAGTAGAGACTCTGTAAAGCATTGACTTCTGGTACAATATGAAATAAATAGGAAATAGTCCTCAAAAGAAATGTATTGTGTGACAATGTAGAACTGAAAAAGCAAACTTAATAAATATACACCTTATAATTTATTAAAGAATATAGTATCACTCCAACATGCAAGTTAAATAGAAAGAAATGTAAAAAATAAAATATTGACAAGCCAAACAGTTGTATGAAAAATGTTAGCAGATGAACGAATGTTGTTTTGAGCTACTGGTGAATTACAGGGAGCCTGAATCTTAGAGTTAAAAGCAGTCTCTAATTGCCAGAATGATTCTGATTTTATTTGCCATCTTTACTATTTATAAAATTTTTTTAACATTCTTTAACTTAACTATTACACAATTTTTGTTAACATACTTAGAAACTATCTTATTATGAAAATTTCTGTTTCCATTTGCTTGCAAAATTTTAAACTAGTTCAGTACTCATATTTATTTATTTACTTCTTTTAATTAGTTCCATGTTCAATGCTCGTATTTCATTCCATTTAGTTCTTTTGCGTTCATTTCATTTAATCATTTTGCGTTCATTTCAATTAATTCTTTTGCGTTTGCTTAACTTCTTGGTGGCTAACTGTCTGTGCTTTAGAATCCCTTAGCCAGACTGCAGGCCGACAAGACATATAATCTTTACTTAACGAATTTACTATTTGGAAAACCAAGACGTGAAAATCCTTAATTCGATGACCTGCAAGGCAAAAAATATTTACTCAGCGAAGCCACTATCCGACATACCGTGAGAGGAAAATCTTTTATCTCTTTATTTATTTTTAGAATTATTTATTAAGTTAATTATGATTAGTTTTAAGATTTAAATCCGTATTTATTCAAAAATAATTTGGGTTTGTAATGAATTTTAAAGAAAATCTGTATGAAATATTTTTCTTAAATTACATTCTAAATACAACCTATTTGTTATGAGTACACCCTTTAATATATTATTAAAACAATTAAGTTAAGTACTTAAACTTAAAATAATATATTTCTTAATATGTAATCATAAAAAAACAAAAAATTTTTCATATCACGAACGATCGAACAAACCAATCTATAATTTGAGAGGCGTAATAAAAAAAATTTCCGTGACTCGCTCTAATATCAATAAGTTTGTAATATTCATAAATGACTGTCTACATAAAAAATTGCCCGCTTATAAAAACGAAACAAAATTGTCGAAATTGGAAGTTTTAGGGGCATTATTAAAATTTTTTATCGATTAAATATTATTATTATTAATAGAAATTATTCTGACTTATTCGACCTTTCTATTAAATATTATTAAATAATTTATTCAAGCTTTAGGTGCAGAAAATATATATAAATGATTTACTGATAGGGATTAGTTTATTCTTAATAAAGTTAAAGAGACTAAACAATTTTTAAAAATTAACCAATATATTTTATTTATAAATGTGAATAAAAAGCAGCACTAGAGATGCAATGAATAAACCGGACTATATTTCAAGAATGAATTAATGAATGAACTATCTTTATTGAAATTATAATTTTTTAATTAAAAATTTTGAAAGACAATTTAGACAATACATAAATATCAAACTTGATCGATTAAAAATAAATAATATAATCATAAACATAGGTGACAATTTAATACATATGTAGCAAGATGCTACATCCACATATCAAATAATGGTGAAAGACCCAACGAACAAACTACAACAGATAAATAATGATTTTGTCGGCAAACTTTTCAGATTAGAAATAGTAACATCAATTGAGATGAAAAATCATAAGACAACAGTTGCTACAGCACCAAAATTATATGGAGTTCCAAAAATTCATAAGGAAACATTTCCATTAAGACCTATATGTTCAAGTATAAATAGTACATCCCATGAATTTAGTAGATATTTGGCCAAAAATTTTGAGGAAGATAACGGAAAATTCTATATATAATGTGAAGGACTCATCATTACAATTTAGGAATAGAACGGAACGTACCAGGATGGGTAATGGGGATAAAATTATTTAACTGGATGTTGTATCTTTATTTCCAAGTAAAAATGGGATATTAGTAAAGAACATACAACTATTGAAAAATAATTATTGTTACGGATTATTAAATTTTGTATAGATGACTCTAGATATTTATAATATTGTCATAGAATAGGTCTTCCTATGGGATCTCCAGCTTCACCAGTTGTAGCCGACATTATTATGGAGGAACTTCTTGATACGTGCATTACGAGATTAAATTGTAAACCAAAGGTTATAACAAAATATGTGGATGATTTATTTTGTATTATTTCAAAATCTGAAATCGAAGAATTGTTAACTATGTTTAATTCTTTTCATCCAGACATTCAATTTGCAATTGAAAGGGAATGTGACTATAAATTACCATATTTAGATACAATAATAAAAAGCAAGGGTAATAACCTATCAGTAGATTGGTACCAGAAGGCTCCATCGTCGGAGAGAATAATTAACTATTATCCAAAACATCCTAAAAGAGTTATTATGAATAAGGCAAATATCTCATAGATAGAGTACTGAATATTAGTGATATTGAATTTCATAGGAAGAATGTGAGGAGAATTAGAAATATATTGGAAGATAATGACTTCCCTAATCAACTTTCTAATAAATTGATTAGACAATACAAAAGATAAATAGTACGACCACTGGGAATGAACCAAAAATTTATAAGTCTTTGACTTATGTACCGATAATTTCTGAAGGGTTTCAGAATTCTAAAATCTACGATTTTAATAATTATAGGATGACTCATAAAACATATAATACATTAGGAAGTTTATTTCGTAAAATGAAGGATAAAATGGAAATATTATGCAGATTTAATTTAGTTTACAAAATACCATGTAAAGGGAAATAATAACGAAGGGTATATAAAGTACCACTAAAAATAAACTAAAAACTAGATTAGCCGGACATAAACCTGATCAGAAATAAAAATATAGATCAACTCAGAAAACTGGATTAACATCACATTGTGCAATGTTTCAGCATACAGCAGATTTTTAAAACACAACAGTTTTGAACACAGAAGCAAACTACAAACGTCGTTTCATGCTAGAAAAAATGTTACAGATTATAAATACACCAACCGAACAAAGAATTAACTTTAAAATGGATACAAAAAATGTAGCTCAAAATTACACAAATTTAATTTATAAAAATAGAACAGGAAATTGAATATTTTTTATGTTTTTGTAATAGATTTAAGTTATATTGTATTTTTGTCGAATTTAATTATCAATTTTTTTTGACAATTTTTTATTATTTTTTCAAACAAATTTAGAATAAGTTACTGATGCTTCCAAGTTACTGATGCTTCCAAAATGGAAGAAAAAGTTGGATCTGCAGTATACAGTCGGGAACTGGGTATTCGGGAATCTTATAAGCTTCCCGATCACTGTAACATTTTCCAGCCAGAAATATAAGCAGTCTCATTAGATAGACTATGTACCAACAGAAGAGTACATATCTACTGGAGTTGTGGAAATCAGAGCATAGGAGGTAAGAGAGATGTAGACCCTACTATACAAGGGAAATCTGAGGCGGTTTGGGGAAAAACCGAAACGTACAAAGTACTCGTATCCAAACTTATAATGCAAAATCGAATAAACTTCTGTCACTATGGAGAGAAGACTGTAATCTTCTAGTAGATCTTATAACAGGTCACTGTTGGACGGCAGTATACGCCAAAAGTGCTGGGCAACTGACTATTGACAACAGCAGATTCTGTGGGGCACCAGGCGAAGAAGAGACGGTGGAGCACATACTCTGCTACTGTCCGGCACACATACGCTCCAGAGCGAACTGTCTGGCAGATCATTACTACCAAAATCTTGGGGAAATTTCTGGGATTTGAGTAATGAGACTCAAGAGAGTGTGGAGTACTGTTGGTATCATCACATCGAATTAACTTTGTTATTTACGGGTTATCGTACATCGTGGTAACGCTTAGACCGAACACGGTCTATGCGAGCTCTTTATGATCGGCCATCTTAACCTAACCTAACGGCATGTTATAATAATGGCCCTTCGAGGTTTGCTAGTTGAAAGTCTACTCATTATTTTGTTTCTTCTATAATGTTTTCTAATATTTAACCAAATCAAATATAGCAATCAAATTGTAGGCATGTATTTGCTTATCAGCATTTATTTGTATTTACTCTTGCATGGAATATGCATATACAAACATATGTACGGACATATTGTTTGAATGTTAATTTTCTACATCTCATGTGAGTGTTGTCCATTTTATTTGTACATTTAATACTGTTAATATAACCACGTAACTTTATAGTTGAATAATAGAATTGTATAACTTCACTTCAATGATTAATTGAATGTTAAATGAATAATTAATTAATGCACGTTTATGTTCACCACAACAAGTATATCGATAACGAAATGTATTAAGACTCGTTGCGACAAAAGTAACACATAAGAGAAACTAATTTACTGGATTCTTTTGTTTATTCTTAAATTAACTTTTGTTAAAATTATTTTGAAAAAGTCCACCATATAAGTTATCAAAAACTGGAGAAGGGTTTAAAACACAATATCCGGGAAAATAACAAAAAGAAGGAAATAGAGCAAACCATTGTGGACACAGAAGTTGCAATATCGATGCTACCAAACGATGAGCAGGAGGAAGCCAGATACATCTGCAAACGGATAATAGAGAAGGAAGTTAAATCTAAAAGGAATCAAAACAAGGAACATGAAACAGTTAAAAACTTAAAACAGAAACTAAGGTCTAACAATATCATAACAACAAAAGCAGATAAAGGAAACACAACGGTATTAATAAAAAAAGAGGATTACATCACAAAAACGGAACAGCTAATAGAGGATACTAAATGCAGGAAAATTAGAAAGGATCCTACGGATGAGTACCAAGCCAAAGTGAAAGAACTAATAAAAAAGGCAACCAAAGTAATAAAACCAAACATAGCACACACGTTAACACTCATGAACCCATCAGCCCCATCTATGATCGCACTACCGAAAATACATAAAATGAACACACCTATGAGACCCATAATTAACTACAAATCTGCTCCAAGTTACAAATTATCGAAATATCTAAAAACAATACTGAAGGATACCTTGAGCCTAAAAAACAAACACACAATAGCCAACACCACGGAATTAGTTACAAAGCTAGATAATGTAGAAATAACGAAAAACAGTAAACTAGTCTCATTTGACGTAAAAGATTTATATCCATCAATTCCAACAACGGAGACAATAAACATTGTACATAAAACAATACTCAACAAAACAGAAAACGTAGAATTTTCCAATCAACTCGTAAACACACTGAAAGCCACACTAGAACAGAATTACTTTAAATTTAACAATAGCATATACAGACAAACTAACGGACTAGGAATGGGAAATCCAACATCAGCAATCCTCATGGAGATGTTTATGCAAAATCTAGAAGAGAAATACGTAGATGATCTAAAAACCAATTTCGGGGTAACATTCTATGCAAGATATGTGGACGATATTATATGTATACTGGAAGGAAATAGAGAAGAACAAGTTCTGGAGCTCCTGAATAAGCAACATAAAAGTATTAAATTCACAATGGAAGTAGAAGAAGACGACAAAATAAATTACCTAGACCTAACAATTAAAGCAAATAAGAGTTTAAATAGAGTTGAATACGAAATATACAGAAAACCAACGGCCACAGACACAATAATACATAATTCATCGAACCATCCTCAACAACACAAGAACGCGGCAATTAGACAAATAGTAACAAGACTTGAACGAATACCACTAACACGTGAGGCCTATAAGAAAGAGATAAAAACAATATATGACATAGCAGAAAACAATGGATACAAAAAAGAACTAGTAGACAAAATCCGAAATGATATCAAAACAAATAAAGAATGGAACAGAGAACAGGAGCAAGAAAATGGAACTTGGGCTACTTTAACGTATATGGGCAAATCAACATACAAACTAGCAAAATTTTTTAGAAAACACAATATTAACACAGCATTCCGAACAAAAAACAATTTGGGTAGAATACTACGAAATAGCACAAACGAAACGGACCCCCCTAGATAAGCAAGGAGTTTACAAATTGACTTGCTCATGCAAACATAGCTACATCGGACAAACAGGACGGAAAATAAAAACAAGATTTCAGGAGCACATAAGAGACTACAACAAGAAACTGAAACAACCAGGAGCAACGCCAGAATCAAATTTCGCGAACCACATATTCAACAACAAATGTACACCAAGACACATCAGACAAACAGTTGAATTACTGCATTTACAGCACAAAGGACGGCGACTGAACGTATTAGAAAACATGGAAATATACAAACAAAAAACGTTTGACGGAAGAATTATAAACGAACAAATAAACACTGCGTCAGACATAATATTTGAACCGCTAAAACATTTTTACAAAAAAGAAAACAATAACCCAAGAAAACCAGACAACACAACAAACGAACAAAACCAAAAAGAAACCCAAAAACGTACAATCACAGACTACTACCTACACAAAGATAAAACACCTAGCAAATGATCACTCAAATAATAAACTGTAACGGTAAAAACAAGAGACTAACAAGAGAAAAATTAAACGAACAAGAAGCAGGTAGATATAGAGCACACAGGAATATATACGAACGAGAGAGCCACACACGAATATATACGAACGAGAGAGATGCAGACACGAACAAGAGAGAAAGAGAGGAAAAGAGGTTAGGTACACAAGGAAACTATCCAAAAGACAAGGGACAACACAAAAAAAAAAACGATTAGTTACTGAGAGAACACTGAAGATGGCACATAGCCGAAACCGGTCTGTTTATCAACCAAATTTGACGTGGGATGACGGAAATTCATTCCAAATTTTATCAAAAACATTTTTCTTAACGAAATTAACAATTTGATTTTTTAACCCTGCAATACAATAAACTATAAATGAAAACAAATAAAATTTTTACAAGTCTACAGCCACGTATGTATGTGGTCTAGTTTATCGGCAGCAATGCATAAAAAACTTTTAATTTTGTTTTACATTAACAAAGTATTTTTATCATTGTTAAGTTCATTGAGCACAATAGTTATTTTTACGAAAACATGGACGACCTTGACGACAAATAAAAAAATTAATATTTCAAAAAGCCAAAACAGCAGTTGTTCTAAAACCATTCATGCATAATCAAAGAATCATGGCCAAAACTTTTAAAAAATGTATTTTAAGCCACAAGAGACATAAATAAATTCTATAGAAAATGTTGAAATTCAAATAATTTTAAAAACTTGTCTATGTTAGTTATATCTTTCATACATTCATATACCAACACATACATATGCATGTACATGCAAGAGCATAGATGCATGTGCAGTTTTGCTTAAATATTCGTTTTGTTTAGTGGACTGCGAAAAGCATTCTAAGATATACTACATTATTATTGTATAGTACTTCCAAGAACTTCAATGCAACCGGAAACGTTCATAACATTTTATAAAACAAATCAGGAAGAGTCTCATTTGAAAATTATTTTTCAATAGAAAAGCAAAAATCAAAAAATCATACTCAAAGTAAATTTATTCAAGTAAATGCAACTCTACACCCACAGATTTGTGACATATCGCCGGTTTGTCAAACTCCATATAAAATAAAATAAAGAGCAATTTTTGTATATGAAATAAGTTTGAAAATCAGACGTTTTTAAGTTTTTCCTCTACAGAATAAATTTATTATGCGCATATTGAAGTAAAATAAGGAAAAATCTGACACCACTGTTATATCCTTAAGGTCCAAATTCACAGTCGTTAGTTAACTAATAACGGCGGTTTAGCTAATAACTTTTCATATAAATGGCATTGGCTAAATCGCCACCGTTACTTAACTAAAGACTGAATTTGGGCCTAAATACTAAATAATACATGTTGGTTGATTCAAATTAATTCATTGGATTTTATTATTTCTAGAAAAGTCATTTGTATTAGTTTTTTAAGAGTAAATTTTTATTAACAAATACAACAATACAACAAGTACAACACTATAAAAACCACAAGCATTTTGTTTTTGCATAATCATGGTACGTTGTCAAAAACATTTGACTTAGGCGAAAAAATAAAATATTAAAAATTATTACTAAATAAAAAAAACAATTAATATATTTAAAACGCATAAGGAACAGAATAAACTGTAAAGTAGAAAAAGCTGGGTCCTAAAAGAGCCTGATCCATATCATCACGTGTATTGGTGGCGCCTAAAACTATTACTCCGACATTTTAATGAAAACCATCCATTTCGGATAAAAGCTGCTTGATGGTTTGATTAGCATAAGGATGTAACACAAAATTAGTATGCTTGCCGCCTACTGATTCAGTTTCATCTATAAAAATTACACAGGGAGCACGTTGTTTGGCGGCCTCTTTAAAATAATTCAAAAACACAAAAAAGATTCTTAATTTTTTTTTATTAACAACTTACTAAACAAATCACGTACTCGTCTAGCTCCCTGGCTCACTAACACGTCATCAAACTCAGGTCCAGCGGCACGGAAAAATTTTACATTTGCTTCAATTATGTTTTGCCCGTGACGGGAGGACCAACCAACAAAACATCTTTCGGTAGTTTGCCACCTAAATCGGAAAACTTTTCGCGATTTTTAAGGAATTCTAAAACTTCTTTTAGCTCTTGCTTGGCCTCACCGCAACCATTGATATCGTCAAAAATTACATGTATTTCTTCAGGATCTACTTCCGCCTGATTGCCCAAATATATGATTTTATGATAAAAAATAATTATTTATATATTTAATATAAGAAATCAAAATGTATACAATAATGGATCCACAATTACTAACAACTGCTGAAGATGAACTTTGCTTTCGTTTGTTCTCCTTTATGTATAAATAAAAAATATAAAAAAATAAATAAATTTTAACATCCAACCATAAATTTTCCTTAGATAAAACAAAAAAAACATCAGCTGCGTAAGGCAAATTCATAACAAGTAGACTCGCCTCGATTCGCTTTAAAAAATACCTGCTTTCTTTGACAAAATGAACTTCAAACACTATATATAAATCAAACATAAACAAATGTTGACAAATACAACAGATCGAAATGCAAAAACATGCAAGGAGCAAAAAATAATCAGCTGACCTGTCGAGACCACCTGTTATGAATTCGCCTTATCAGCTGCGCTAACGAGTTCATTTGCCTGAATTTGCCTTGACAAATAAGTACATTATGAAAAATGTAGTATTAAAATATTGTTTTTCCTTTAACAATTGTTGTTGTTTATTTTTGTTATATTATCTGTTTTTCTATTAAAAAAATAGCAAAAAATAATATCTATTTAATGAAGCAGTAGCACTGCTTGGCTCTACTTCATTATTGTTTTGTTCTCTACATTTTGGTTCCATTTTAAAATTGTTTCATTTCAAATGTATCCTGATGTTTTAATATCTCAGCTTGTAGTATTTATTTTTTTAAATTCGATATTGTCTAGAAGTTTTTCTTTTGTAAAAAAATGGACACAGTTATAAAATGTTTAAAATATTTTTATTTTTTCCGTACTTTTTCATTTTCCGGTATCTCGGAATTCCTGCTCTGAAATTCTGGGCGATTTCACGAACTAAATGTTGGAATGGCAATTTGCGAATCAACAATTCAGTACTTTTTTGATAGCGACGAATTTCGCGCAAAGCTACAGCCGATCTTTTGTGGATCATGAATTTAACGAATTTATTTCATTAAAAAAAATTAACTTCTACGAATAAATTCAATCTTAAGAAATAAAACAAACTAACAAATAACATTATTAATTTTGTTTTGGTAGTGACTTCTTAAAACCAACAAAACGTTTAAAAAACGTCTATTAAATCTATTTTTAAGCTTACAGGGTAGACACACGACAGCGTTAATTTGCATTAACGTTAATTTGAGAGACGTTTTGAGAGAGTTTTTGAATTTAGTAAATTAATTTTTTTCTTATAAGCAACGTATAACATGCAATGGATTCTATGTGCTTCGGCATATTACAGTCTGCTTTAAGCAATCGGAATCACCAAAAAGACAATTATTAATTTGATCTGCATGCTGAAATTTTTTGAGAAATCGAAAATTGATTTTTCTTTATTCTCATTAAAAAATTTGGACTCAGAAATTCCATTTTATATCTTGCAAAATCGCATTTTAAGTTCAGAAAGAAATAGATTTGTTTTTGTTTTAAAATATATGAATATCTAACGATTTTAAAGTTTCATTCAGAAGATTTTTAAAAAAAAAAAATCTGCAAACTGTGTTTAATAAATTTCCCAAGAGCTTCCTATCCCTAGATTTACTTATTCTTCCGGTTTATAAACTTTTGGGAAATGTCGTATAACTCCCTAAATTTGAGAGAACGACTTGTAGGTCATTATTGCTTGTCTGTTTGTATACTTCAGTTGTTTTGTTCACAAAAGTCAAATAGAATTGACGTACGATGCCATTTGTAAAAATTATAACCAGGGTTGTCACAAAAACCAATTTAGTCGGAATTGGATTTTAAAAAGAGCACAAAAATACCTTTCTATGATGAATTTCAATGTTATTGGTTTTATGTTCAATCTAAAATTACAATCTGTTTTGAACATAAAACCGATAACATTAAAATTCATCATAGAAAAGTATTTTTTGACGTATTTTTAAATCCTATTCCTACTACATTGGTTTCTGTGACAACGCCGAACATCTTACGATAGAGTAATTATTTTTGAGCCACCCTGTAGTTTTAAGGTTGTGCAATGTTATCTCCATTTTTTATGTGATGTATCCAGTATTACTTATAATTTAGGAAATTCTATTGAATTTATGTATTTTCAGAGCTTAAAGTTAAATCATGGTATCTTGAGTTAACTTTTCATAGCACTGACTGTTTTCCAGCTAATCTCTTTTCTGTGTGTATGTAAGGTAATTACTAGAAAAACAACATCTTGGCAATTATTTAAGGCTGGCGATAATTATATCAGATCCAATGTGTCTTTCAATTTTGGCAGACATAAACAAATTTTTGTAAGAAGGATTCAAAATATTTTGGAAATAAATCAGCCATTTCTAAATTGTCATTTCTAAATGGCCCTTTCTAAATGTTGTGACTAGACCAAATTTATTGCTTTTTTTTAGGTCGTTATGTAACTATCAGCCCAATTATGAATTTACGTAGGGAGATTTTTTCTTTCCCAATCATTTGTTCCCGGAAAAAAATTCTCCTATTCTAACAACACAGTGAATAAATAAATCAGGGAGAAGGAAAATCAGAATCAGCTGTTGTACTTTTGACCTTTTATTTTGTGAAAACGCGGCACTTCAATAATAAAAAACTTATCTCTGTTTTTTTGTTTAAAAATACGTTTCAGTTTATTTAATGTGATTATTTTTCAAACTCAATTGGTTGTTAGTAGTTGTAATCCAAAGTGATTATTTTGGCTAAAGCTTGTAACATCTTTAGTCAGAAAGAATTTAATATGAGACAATATTCCAAAGGTACAAAAGATAAATTAACATTAATTCATTTCAACTTACACGGCAGAATAGAAACAACATTGTTTTTCGGAAACAGCTACATTCCCTTCATCAGTGTTCATGTGTGTTTTCTTGTTTACGTTTAGTTTTTACTTAAATTAAGAGAAAAAGTGATTGGAATAACCTTTGTTTACTATGCTTGCGAAAGAACTAAAAGATGAGGAACAGAAGAAAAAGCAGTCTGGCGGTTATAAGGACCGAGATGAGCGAGCGATGCTTCTAATCCGTTGGAGTTGCCACAATCATCCGCATGGAAGGGAAAAATCCTAGGGAAATTTTCATTCATAATGGAAGGAATAAGAAAAGGGAAAAATCTCCCGCAGGATTTTTATTAATAAATGGACTGTATATATATCTGATAAATGTACATTATGAGGAAAAACAGTAGCGGAATTCAGGGGGAAAATTGCAGCTTTCGGTAATGATGGAAATTCCAAATTTGTATTTGAATAAATGGTAATTCTAAAAAAATTTCAATCAATAACGATTGCCGTAATTCTCGCCTGACTGCTGAAACTGTTTTCGTCCATAATGTACATTTTTGAGATTCACAGTGTTCGAGAAAGTTGTAACTGCAAAATATAGCATTTTGTTTGTCAGCTAATAATAATATTTGCCCAAAATAAATTCGTGTTTTTGCTTTACTAAAAATGGTAAAAAAAAGAATCGGCTACGTTTTATAATAAAATTGCAAACATTTGCAATGTAAAACGCACCAAATATGAAATACCGCTAGTATTGCTTATACTGCATGTAGACACAACAATACGATATCAAATGATTTATACAAAAATTAAAATATCTGCACTTCCGTTTTAAAAACTACAAAAATCTACCTTTTTTAATTTTTCTTAACACGAATACTTTTTGTAATTCTTTGTACGTATTTTGTTTTTCGTCGCCCTTTTTTTATTGTTGTGGAAGAAAGAACACATACATTTGAAATCATAATGTCGCTTCTGAAAAGTTAATTTGTCTTACAACAATGTTGCACTTGATTTTGCTTTTCAATGTTTTTTGCTGACGTATTTAAACACTGATTTACTGAACGTTATCTTTACATGTATTTAATTTTAATATCCTATTCCTCTATTCGCTCTTTTACTGAAAAACATAACATTCCTTTAGCCAAAATGGAATCACATACATGGCATTCCTAACTTAATCCTATTTTTTCCTTCTTTTTATTTTTAATTTATTTCATACGCCTTTCGTATGTTAACTTTGCCTATCTTTTTGCATAATTTATGGATGGCGTGTATTATTTCAGAGCGGGCGAATAAAATAATCCAAAATAATAATAATAATAATAACCTTTTTTATAAAAGGAATGCTGTTAGAAGATCCGAAGAATTCTGAAAATAAATATATCAAGTCAAAAGCAAAAGAAAAGGCAAAATATGTATCACACTTGTACATTAGACCGACACAGCTGAAAAATGAAAAATTTATTTTCTCCAACGGATAGTTTTGTATTATAAGGACGTCCAACATTAGCCTTACTGTGTCTTATTAATTTCTTTTAACATAGCATATCGAAAAATTTTAGCTTTATTAATCAAACGAAAAGAAAAGTGTTAAAAATATCCCCATCTTCATTTACAACGTTTCTCACATAACTGTTATTACGAGCAAGTTTTTTTGGATCACCACTACACAATTGCAAATTGTTGTTGTAGTAATCATTCATAAGCGTGTGGTTACAATTCTTTATTATCTATTCTACTTATCCTTCGAATTTGATTAGCCAGAACCTTATTGCTACGAGTTTTTCTTCTAGCTTTTAATAAAGTGTATTAATTTTTCAAGTGTTGTTAAGCTTTTAGTTATTACTTTCGTACATAGTGATGTCGCAGTTGAAAAAGTATTAATAAACATGTTACACAAATCTGGAAAAAACCCCTCTAAAATTACACGAAAAAGATTATACATTTTTCTAAATAGTGATTGTATAATACATTTCTGTAGTATAAGTACACGTTATGATCAGGGCCTTATTTACTATTTTGATATCCACCAGTTCTATCGCATAGAATATGAAAATCCTTATTCATACAATTGTCTGATAATATTATTATTTACACATGTATGTACGTGCTAACTAGCTAAAAGGGTAAAATTTCAATAAAACTCAATATTCAAGTTCCCAAAATATTTTGTTAACAAATTACAACCAAAAATTGTGGTTGAAAATTTCAAGGAATACTGAGGGATAATCAAAAATATTTTTATATGTAAAATAGTCCTGATGATCCTCTTTGATGGGACAATATTAACAATTTAGCATAGAAAATATTATATACAAACATTTCTTAGAAAATTTATTTTTACGTCCTTTGAAAACTCTCAGATCCCAAAATGAAAAACTGATAGGGTCTTTAAGCCCAACACAATTTCAAATTGTAAAAAATTTCACAACAAATTTAATTTTAATCCCAAAAAAAATTGTTTTATTCACATTTTCAAACAAAATATCAGTGATCATTGCGATTTATTTTTGAAGAAAAGAGGTCCCATAACGCCGCCAGCGTGTACAGCGCAACGGCTCACAGTGGTGCCAATTAGAAAAAAAGGGTAATAAACCTGTATCTTTAAAACTTGCGACGTAAGAACCTACAATTAACAAAAAAAATCACAAGCGGTGAAAGCAAGACTGATCTGTTTTTTTCTCGACTGGCCTTCATTAGGCCTTGAACAAAGCAATTCTTGAAATAATTAATTAATTTGTTCGATGAAGAATTTATATAATAAACTAAAACAAAAGTTGGTTTTCCTTGTCATATAAATATCACAATTCCTATGATGTTTTTTACGCAATTAGAACCTAAATTTTCATAACATTTCACTGTTTAGAAAAATTTACAATTTGGAATATGATAAAATCACGAATGTGATAAAAATTTTACTAAAATCTTAATCGCGATCTGTACAAATATGCTTTGGTAAATGTACCACCTTTCACTTCATTTTATTTTATTTTTTATATACATATTATTAATGCTGGAATGATTGAATGAATGAGCTTTTCTTTATCGCACATTTTGCTTTTTATAGTTATAATTTATTTTTTCAAGGTTGGCTTAATTTTTGAGTTATGCATACAAAGAAAGAAACGAAAACTTAATGAGGCAAAAAACGCAATTTAAAATATTTATTAAGCCTTAAACAATAGATGACTTTAAAAAGTATAATTTTTGTTATTAAAATACTTTTAGAATATTTTTTTCTACAAAAATTTTGTTTTTTTTACTTTTTATAAATAAACCAGATGAGTGTTAAAATAAAAAAGAAATGCTCAGCTTGTGTAACTCACTTTATCTCAGGATAGAAATTTTAATGCGTTTTTGTTTAGTTGGGAAAATATTTTTGCTTGCGTCATCAAAATTCTTTTAAAACAAATAAAATAACTTCCAACGACATGTTAAATAGGTTTGCAAAATATTTAACGTCACAGAAGTCTGAAAACATATCGTCAGCATTTGTCTAAAAATACATAATACTTTTTGTCTGTGCTTATTATTTCAAGACGTTGGCACAATTTGTTTAAAGAAATTGTATGTAAAATAATTGTGTTACACAATTTGTTATTTTATTAGATCCATGCTGTTGCATGCGATTCATATTCAGCCTATGAACAGAAAAAATAAATAAGTTCAATAAAAGAGAAGAATAACAATTAGTTCAGGAAAACTTTAATGGGCGATTAAGTTAATAATTTCTTAAACAAAAAAAACAGGAAAAACACGGAAATATTATTTTATTTTTCTACTAAGTCTACTTCTGAGTAGATACTCCAATTACAGCACCCCGCAAAAAAGATAATTTGAAAGATCCTTAAAATATAAATCAAAGCTTTTTCTGTAGATATAATTCCCAAATTGCTACTGGGAGTCAAACTAGATAAAGTAAAATTCAAACCTCTATATCACTGTTTTTGCTAAATAGAACTATTTTTTAGATCATTTCACAGTTGCAATATATGATAAGCATCCTAAATTTTATTTATAAAATAAATCATTATTTCTTAATATCTGAAATAAATAAACCTACTTTAGATTTTATTTTATTCTGATGTATGGATGTGAATTATTTAGCAGATGTGATGCCGCTAGCAACCGAAAGCTTAATATAGTATACAAAAGTATTATTTGCTATATATATGGATTGGAAATATTTGCTTCTACAATACCTTTCGCGTCAAAATTATACGGTATACAATTGGAAGACATATTTAAAACAAGGGTGCACATATTTTCACACAAAATCGTATATACACAGCAACCACTTAATCTTCATAGTAGGTTAACCTTTTTGAGATCTGATCGGGGTAGAATAATCGTTATGTTTAAATGCCAAAGCTTGGTTTCTGATTGGCAATTTTACATTAAGGCAATCCGTCTTTGGAATTCTCTCCCTTATGACTTGCAATTAGAAAACAACGCACAGAGATTTAAAAAGGAATTATTTTACTATTTCTCAAGATAATTTTATAATTTTTTTTAATTAAAAAATTTTTAAATACATATATGTTTTCATCGATATATTTGTTTGTTTATTATAACTATTTTTTGTTTATTATATGTAACTATTTTTTAATGTAAACTATCATTCACATGTACGTCATATTAATTTAAATTATTTAACTTTCAAAAATTGTCTGTAACTAAGCATTCTATACTTTAATGAGAGACTTTAAGTCTTGTGTAGAGAATTGTAATAAATAAATAAATAAATAAATAATTTTTGTCAATATAAATTTCGTTAATGCCTAGCAGAAAATTTTCTTCATTAAAAGCTCTTGTCTTGCAGGGTCATTCAAATGCATTTTGCACTGACTCTCCTTTTTATTTCTAAAAAGGCAAAAATCTTGTCTATTTAAATTAAAACTGAAAATCAAAGCGGAATTGGAAATTAAGAACATGAGTAACAAACTAACACTTCAAACTGGAACATGATGACTGCGTTGATATTCTTCTCTTCTGCTACTACAGCTTATAATGAAAACTCGTATAATAATGATGCTAAGGATAATGATGTTTATTCTACTTATGAGAAAATCTCTAATTAAAATTTAATTGCACTAAAATGACTGTCTATACGAATGTCTAAGTTTTACGCCCAGAATACTGGAAATATAACCTGGGAGGATTTTCAAACATTTCGATGTAAATTTCGCACTTTGGCAGACATAAATCACTTTTAAAATAATGAGGAAAAAAAGCAATGTTAAAACGAAAGTTAAGTATTCTACTAAAAGAAAAATGAAAGAAACGCAAAATGTGGAAGGGAAAATAAAAATGAAAGAAATTATTTAGTTTCAAATAGCAAGAGTATTTCCATCTTGTCTTACATTTTTTAAGACGAAATTAAGGTTGCAATATTAACTTGAAAAATTTGTCTTTTTCATTAATTTTATTTTATACATTTCCAAGTAAGAAACACCAGTATGGTTTATTCAACTTAATGCTCTTTTGTATTTTGTAAGTTAAATAAGGAAAAAATTCTAGAGCACTTAATAAAAGCAATTCGTTCGTTTTTGTTTCTTTAAATTTAGAAATACCTTTAAGTTTATATTACCAACTTTTTATTTTTTAGTTTAATTTAATAAAATGTAAAAAGTAAATACACAGATCTTAACCAGGAAAGATACACAGTTTGAAAAATATATTTCACCATTTCAAGATAATCGATAAAAGTAACAAAGATTAGTTAGTTAATTAGAGAGATTTCTAAGAAATGAAGAAAGAATTAAGAAAGTTTTTAAATAAAATACTTCGCATAATTACAGCCGCACCTTGGTACGTTAAAAATTTACGCATCCATAAAGACTTAAATGTCCCAATAGTAAAGACAGTTTTTTCTAAACACGTGGCATCATATTTAACGAAGCTTAACCCCACTAGGCCGCAAAATTCTAAATTATAGAGAACATACTAGGCTGAGAAGGGTACTCTTGCTCTCAGTCGATCAAGAGACACGTAGAACAACCCAAGACGCAACCGTGGAAACTAAATTTATGTCTAGCATTAGCTGGACTCATAATTGAAAATATTAGATGAAGATTTGAATACTTATTGTTAGTTCAATTTGCAATTGAAGATTCAATAAATAATTATAATGGTTAAAAAAATTACTACTGTGAAGTAGATGGGCAGAAATAGTTTTTATAAGTAAAATGCGTTATCTTCTATTCTTTGTTTCATGGCTGTTTTTTATGTTTTTTAAGCGTGTTTATTTAAGAGCAACTGTTGATTGAGCAAGGTTTTACAACAATTTATTGAAGAATTTTATTGCAATATGGGTGTGCGAAATTCTTTAACATAGAAAAAATTAAAATAGTAAATGTCCAAGAACAAAAAAAATTTCAGTGCGTGAAATTGCAAAAAGGAAACAAGCAAAACAAATTTTGAAAACAAGCTTCTTGTTTATATTTTTAATATTTAATATTGGGAATGGGTGTGGGATATGGAAGATCTTAAAGTCAGATGACAATCTGTAGTTAACGTTAATTACAAAAAAAGTTGCATGTTTACAAAAGGTTCAAATGTGCTTTGATTGCCTTGCAACTGCTAGAAGCAATAATTTACCTATCTCAAGACCAATTGTGAGGGCAAAAACCAAAGATGGCGTAAGCGACATAATGTTGCATTTAAATGCGTATTAGGTGAGGCAGCGTACATTATTTCTGAAGACAAAACTGCAGTTTCAGTCAAAACTTCCTTTAATACTTAGTCAGTACAAGCCAGAAGGCATTTTGAAAGGAACTCCCCCATAGACGGACACCTCCCGTTAACGGTCAAATCTGTTGTAACTGTCGGTGTCCGCTTACGGGAGATTTCACTGTACATATATATCTCTTCCCTTCTCTAGTTTTAGTTTATAACCAATCGAAACGAATAGATATATAGATTTATGTAGAAGGCCATAAGCACCACAACCCAGACGATCTTTTGTGTAGACCGTGTAACTCAAAAGCCAATTACTTTCTCTGGTAGACTAGTGAAAATTTCTGCTGAGCTCTACATTTGCCCCCGAAAAATTTCCGCCTGAAGTCTCCAATAAGGGATAACAGCAGAGTATATGCTCTGACTTTTCATCATCAGCCTCACAGAATCTGCATATCTTGGTACTCACATTTCCCATTACAAACTGGTGGTATCTAAAACCAGAGTGCCCAGTAAATAGGCCAACAAGTAGCCTAAGTACCATCTTCTCAAGAAGAAGATGGAACTGCCTGATTTGCCACGGAACAGGGTCACAAATATCTTGGACTACCTTAGTCCAGAAGAGGATATCCATATCTGACGGAATTCACGTTCGGACCATGTTTGTAGCGTCCCTTTGATGTGGCCGGTGGAGATGCCGAATAAAGGCTCAGAGCCAATAAATAGAAGGCGCGCCCCTGTTTGCGAAACAGTCAGCCCTTTCGTTGCCGATGTGGCCCTTATGACCGGGTATCCAACACAAATTCATTACGTTGTGTTACCTCACATCGATCAGAAATGTAAAGCATTCCATTACGAGCTTGAGCTCTTTGCCCTCCTCCTCAGACGTCCTCAGCGCATATGAGGATAGCGTCGGCATCAAAATCCATAGGCTATTTGCCCATAGTTAAGCCTTTTTGGAAGCCTGAGTCAATAATTCCCACACCAGTATTACCAGATGTGCTCTGCACGCCCTCGCCAGCAGTATTGGTCCTCCCATAGGACCCTATCAAGTATAAAGATATTAAAATTCCTATCCAATTGCAGACTAGGCATCATATCGACCCCTGTGCGCTAAATTATCATATATTACACTTTTTTCTAAGTCCATTAATTCATCTGTTGACAAAATATTATACTGATTAATACAATAGTTATAGAGATAACACAATGTACATTTTATCGTATGTAACAGTTTTATAGTATATAATAACAAAAGTTTTTTAAATCTTTGAAAAAAGATATCGAGGCAATCTCGATTAATATAAATTTCATAGTATATAATAATAATAATAAAAATAGTAACAAAAATGCTCTCCTTTAAAATTTAGTTTTTGTAACACACGATAATATCGACACCTGTGATATGATCACCAACTAAGATATATGAATGATTCCCAAGAAGTCGAAGGATCCGCATATGACCCACAAAGTCATCTGCCTTGCATTCAGCAATGCGCGGCATCCTCTCAGCACTCCTGGAGCCCTTTTCCTTTACAGATGTGTGTAACGGAGGAATGTGCAGGATATCGAAACGAAAAAATTTAAGTCCATCAAGTATAAAATGCCAAATCGAATAATTCAAGGAATTACTTTTCTCTGTGTATTTTCTTTTTCCAAATGTATTTTTACAAATAATTTAACAAAACTGGAAATATTTTTGAATTGTACGAAATTATCCATTCTATTCCCATCGTCAAACGATTTATGCGAAAGATTGTATGGTAATAATAATAGACTTTGGCATTTTTCAATTATTTCGCAAAAACAGTTTTTTAAGTTACTTTGACGACTTTGAACGAAGCATAGTTTTATGTTAAAAAGAAGTGCTCTGAAGTGGGGCAACGCGGACAAAAATCATGTTTTCTCGCTTACAATCCTGATAATGTCGAAGTAGAAATTTTTTCTGGGACTATACATCATTTTTATTATAACCTTTTAGAGGTTTTACTCAAAATATTTGCCAAATCTTTAGTTTCTTCTATAAAAATTATATAAATACAATCAATATTGGATCATTTTACTTTTTCATACAAAAATTACAAGCCCTGAAAACTTTAAAAATTTTCTTTTATCTCAAATAGTTTTGAACTATAAAAAATATTCGAAAATATATAAAATCTCTCCTCGATTGTTTAAGTAATTAAAACCCCCAATTTCGATTGATTATGATCAATCCAACAATTGCAAAGTCGAATAAAATGAATACTCACCGTGGAATCAACCTCATATTCACTATGCGTATACTTATTACGCTACACAATTATTAAGATACATGCACATTGCTTATACGTACTCGTATGTATACCGTGACTTTTAAGCAAAAATTAATGTTAAATTAAATTCTGTGGTTTTCATGTTGCTTCATTTTTCGCATTTCGTGTTAATGATACCAAATTGATACATTTTAAATACTTTTTTAAAAGGTTAAATAAAATTTTAAAAAATGCTCAAAATGACCTCAAGGCAAATTCATAACAGGTAGACTCGCCTCAATTGGCTTTGAAAAATACCTTTTTTTCGAACACAGTATTTGTCAACATTGGCTTTCTGAAAAATGTCTTTTTTATCAAAAAAAACTTCATTTTTTGATATTTATTTTCTTAGTAACGAATCACAATCACTTGTGTGTTTGTTATTTGTTTTGTCTGGTCATAACTGACATTTTTTCTGTTCAGAGACCCTCATTTACATCGACATAATTTATTTTGTTAGAACACAATTTTCAATCTGCTATGGGTTCTGATACATCAGGAAATATGTCCTTAAAATTAATTGGAATATTGTCATAACATTTTCGATATTAAGATCGTAGCTTCAAAAACAACTTATTTCGGAAAGAATTTTGTTTTTTAGACATGCGCTGTTATTCATGACAACCACACATTTGTCCTTTTTACATATTATAATTCTTTTTTCTATATTAATTGTACAAAAATTTACGGATCCATACTGCAGTGCTTAGGAGAGCAGTAAGCTTCATTCACTTCATTTTTTTATTTTAATAATGATTAATTCTTTTGGCAGTTTTTAATACATGTATCAAGGCGAATTCATAACAGGTTAACTTAATACCAACACAACCACAACACTACAAAAATTAAAAGCATTTTGTTTGTGTAAAATCAAAGTACATTGTCAAAAACATTTTACTGAGGCGAAAAAATAAAATATTGAAAATTATTATTATATCAAAAAGTTTTGTTTTTTAAGGGTTGTTTTTTTACCAAATATTATTTTGTTGTAAAAATCTGTTGTGCGAAAATGTTTTAAAGATCCGCCGATCAATTATTGGCTCCTGCCATCCGTAATGCAGTTCAACGTCATTGTCCATCGGTGATTGCCTCACAACCCACCCAAAAAATTTCCACGGATGTAAGTACACATTAAAATTCCATTGAGGAACAAAGTGTACATGTGTACAACATATGTATATATGAATATTTTTACCAATACTAAGCGTTCGGCAAAAGTAACATTTTCCTTCTCGTGCGTATAATATTCGCCGGCCGAAAATGGTTCAGGCATAAAGCTGACGACTTTGCGAAATTCTTTCCTCAAATTTCGCTCCACCTTGTTCTGCGTTCTTTGTCTTTGTGTATGCTGAACAATGTACCGCTTCCTCTTTCATATATTTTTTTACACAATGAACATTAACTCATTTTCACTTTTTTTAAAACTCGTTTTTTATTTTTTATTTAAATTTTTGTTGAATTTTTCTTTTTCACAATTAAATTTTTTATTTTTTGAAAATTTTTAACTGAAATGTAAACAAAAGAAATAAATAAATTTTGACATCCAACTATAGTTCGCCTTGAATAAAACTAAGAAAAAGTTATCAGCTGCGCTATCAATTCCACCTGTTATGAATTCGCCTTGCAAAATATTTAATAATAATGACGTGACTGATATTAATATCGAAAAAGACTTGACCAAAGATATTTACAATTTTCAAAACATAATATTAAATTTACTTATACAATCAATATGAATAATCCAAAAGTTTTGTATGGCAGACTTTAAATTACACTGGGCAACACTATCACGGGACAAGGATGCTGTTGGCTGAAGTATTTAGCGCTAGTAAGGGAAGTCATAACATCCAGCATTTTTCAGATGCACATTAGTGAGACATTGTCTTTGATATTGGTGGAGTGTTGAAATGTTAATTTCCTGTACTGATGTAGAGAAATTAATAAAATGGTTTTATAGCTTAAAACCAATTGATTTGCCTAGATGACACAAAGGCGTTGCAAAGCTGCTTTGAAAAATCACCAAAAACGCGCAAAAGCAGAATTGTAATAGAATTAATAAAGATTTCTTACTTTCACCATTGGTTTGCTCTACACTATCCCTTTCACAAAGAAGATAACACAACAAGTTACTTATCTTTTATGAAAAAAGGAAGATATATAAAATAAACACTATAATTTAGCTTTCGCATAATCGCGAGAGGTATATTGAGAGGAAACTGCTATAAAAGCTGGTGATTTATGTGTAGTTGGAACCAAAAAATCTGAAAGCAAGAGAATAGATAATCTATTACGCGCACGTTCTGGGAGTCAGGGTGTTGGTTGTGATAGAATGAGAAGTTTTTACAAAAAGTAGGGCTAAAGAATAACGAAGCTTTTCGTCATCCATGCATCAATAAGGCTCTGGAGAAGGCACAGAAGAAAGTTTAAAATAGAAACTATGATATGCAGAAGCCTTTGCTTAAGTTTGAGAAAATTATCATGAAATAGTCTGCTATGTCCAATAATATCTAAATTAATAAGGCTTATACTTTTTCATTCTTCACTACTTTCCACTTCAGTCAACCATCCGTCCTTCTAATTTCTGTAATACAAATTAATTTTCTTCAAAAAGACTGCTTTCCTTTACTATTAAACTTATTCATATTATTATGACAAAGCCTTTTTGAAACATGAAATAGTTTTATTGGTTTCCTTTAAAAAGTTCGATAAATAAATATTAAACTATTTTATTTTTCAATATTTTTTGTTTGTTTTTATAATGATGTTAGCGTCTAGGCCCAAGCTGATCCCAATCTTTGAGAAATAGTTTATAGGTCGGTAGAGTATGAATCCGAATGCAGGCGGTATTAATAGCCAAACTTTTTTCTGTATAACCGAATTAAATGTTTGCAAAAATTTTTCTATTTCAATAAATTAAAGTTTTAACAGTTAACATTACTAATTAGCAAGTAGGACACTTCTTGTAATTTTCCTCACAACAAATAACGCACAATGTAACACTCGCAAACAACACAAACAACGAATGGAGAAGAGTTGCAATGAAGGGATAAAATCCCAGCAGCCTAAACAAAAAGTAATATTTTATATATACATAATTATTTATATACACAAAAATAATTTCAGAAACAACTAAGTACCAACATTCTTCTAAATACTTAAGCTGTTAATTCAACAAAGCTTTTTTTTAATCGTTGCTTATTAACAAAACTTCAGGCTTTCTCGTATATTTTATGCTTAATTGGTGTTTATAATTTAAATAAGTTATGCAATAGAGATAATAAGGTTTCGCACAAAGGCTAGCAGATAAGAGCACATAGCAGACAGCCACTCTTGCACAACTAAAGCAGACTTAAAGGTTAAATAGATGTAAATGATGGCCTAAGGTCAAATTGTAAAGCAAGCATAATTAGGATTTTTTAAAACGGAAAACACACGAAAATAAATTAAATAAATATACAATAAGGATACTCAGGTGGACTATGGTCCAGTAAGAGTTAAACTCATTTAAATGCTTAAATTTGCCAGTTGTGCAACTAGGTGAATTTGCAAGACCTTTTTAAACTATTGTGAAATTTTAACAGTGAATGGGCGCAATCATAAGACGTAGCTGTTGAGCTCAATAATTGTGAAACTGTTGCCAACTGCTGAGCCCAACAGTTACGTCTTAGAAACGGCTTGACAAATAGTTGAAAAATAAACATGTAACATGAAAAATAAACAATGTAAACAATTGAAAATAAATAAAAGTGCTGCAAACGAAATATTGTATATTATAAATGCGATCTCCAATGCTGTAATAGTCAGCAGACCAAAAATTTTCCATTATTTTTCTTTTTAATACACAAATTAAATATTCACAACATAGAAATGCACAACAAAACTCTGCAATATAATGATAAACTTGCACCGATAGTATTTGTATTTCAACGTTAAAAAAAATCTTTAAATCTTATATTGAACTAAATATAGTATAATTAAAATAAATAGACTCCATAATAAACCTACGTGTACTTAATGAAATTTGTATTTTATTTTCGATACTTTATCATATTTTGTAACGCAAAATTTAAAAAATTAATTGGCAGCTGTCACCTAACAAAGCGGCGTTGCATTGGAGTATAAAAGCGCAGCTGTGGAGGCTGAACACAACATGTCGACTATCAGCCCAATTATAAATATTCCCAAGGAATTTGTTTCCTGAGGAAAGGCTTTTCTCGAGAAAAAATGTGTCCAATGAACTGAAACTCCTTTCTGTTTAGTGAGGTAATTCTTTAGGGAAAACTCAAAACTTAAATATGTTTAGAATAACTACTTTTTAGCTTTTTATTTTTTTTTTCTCCTTTTTACACAGTTTATAAAAACGGAATAAAAAGTAAAATGAGAGAATTTTTATCTATAATAGGAGAAAAGGAATAAGGGCAATGTTTCATGAGGAATTTCTATTTATAATTTATAATATGTAGCGAAAAAAATTTATGATGAAAAAAATGGCAGCAATAACTCAACAGATGTGTGGAGCGGATCTGCTCAACTCTGCGTTACGTCTTATGAACGCGAATAATGTCAACTTGATAAAAATATAAAAAAAATAAACTTAATAAAAATAAAACATAAACAATGTAAAAAAATTTTAAAATGCCGAAGGAAAATGAAAAAACTAAATTGCTCAAATTATTCGAAGAAATTGTTGTATGTGACTTCTTAAAAATATATTTTTTTGGAGCAAATGACCGTAAGCGTAAGAAAGAAGATGAAGTTTTGGATGATTTCAGCTATGTTCTTGCAGCTGGAGAATATTTTTGATACGCAATGCCATTCGTTCATCATTTTGTTCCGAAATCGAATCATTTTCTGTCCGATGTTTTGCCTTTTTTGAATGAAAATAGATTTAAGCTAATTGTGGGGGTCAGTTGGCGGAATGTTCAAGTAATTTTAAATACTGGTGTATCCAGCGGTCGGCTGAATCGACCGCATTCTAGAAATTAATATTGAACATTTATATAAATACATACGATAAAATACTAAAACAAAAAACATTCTAAATAAATAACTTAAAACTCTGCTCATTTCTATGCAAAAGCAAATTGGACAAACACACATGCATACTTTGTTTATTTTTTAAGTTGAAGCTGATACACACATGCATGTGCAATAAGTGCGCATGTGTTAGTAGCAACTTTAAACGCTTATAGCTTCCTAAATATCGAACCGATTTAAATAAAATTAAGATATAAAAACCAGTTTAAAAACATATAAATCTTTCCAAATTCGGTTCAGTATTACGTCCATAAAAGCGATCTAAAAAAATATCTTTGCCTATTATTTTAAATATAATTAAAAATTATAAAGTGGTCCACGATCCCTGATCGTAAAACAGTTTCTTGTAAAAATACAATTAATAATTGTGTTATATTGATTGGGCTCAATTGGAAAAAGCGCTTCGCTATGCAAAATTTCAAGTTTATTTGGAATTGGTGATGGTTGAAATATTCAAGTATTTAGTATGAAACGTAATTGATTGAATTTATTATTAATTAATTTCAGATAATCAATGATAGATTATTTAATAAGGTGATGCTAAAGGTAAAACAAAAATGTCTGTACTAGCCGGACAATAAACTAAAATAAGATTTAAAAAAACTATTTCTCAAATAGAAATTTTTAATAAACATTTATAGTTAATGTCCAAACTAGTTGGACAATAATAATAAATTAGTTGTAAGTCTGAATTTTTGTAAATTGTAAATTGAATTATAAATAATATTATATATGAATTGTAAATCTAATATTAAATTTATTTATACTATATATAAGAAGTACTTACCTCAAATTATACTTACCCTGAATGCACTGTATTTATCCATTTGTTGTGTAAAGCTGCTCTCACCGCAATGCAGATGCCAACCGGTCAAACCGTTTGACTTCGGGTTTGTTACCGAGATTTTTATTAAGCTTAAGGCGAAGCCAAAGCCGACTCAAGATCTGCATTTCGGTGAGAACAACTTACTTACCTTTGAACTCTCCATCTGGACACATCGTATATTTAATTACTTTAAATAACCTTCAATTTTTACCACTATTTATAAAGAATTATTTATTTACTCTAAATAAATTTCAATTGTTTCCACTATTTAAAATTTAAATAATTGTCTCAACAATTATTCATGGTCCTTCGAACCGGATCCTTAAGAAGAAAGGATACTCATCCACACTGCACAAAAAGGAGGTAAACCAAAATTATAATACATATTATAAAAATTTTTTTTGTACAGCCCAAAAGATTCGACCAGAGTGCGGATGATGAAATAGAGAAGAAAACTACATCCATGCATACATACATGCATACGGAATCCACCACCAAAAAACAACAGGTTAAACTTAAACTCAACAGCATTAAAAGCTTAATTCAACCATATCATAAGGAAGACACATCAACGTTCAAATGAGCAGGTTTAATTGATTTACACAAAATAAAGTGATTTTCAACGTTGCAAAAACAAGAAGTGAAATTCCTCGTATACGGTCGTGTGTGCATACAGAAAATTTGTGGAAAATATATGTATAAATAGATACATATAAATTTTTAAAAAAGAAATTGACATAAAAGCTAATAAATTCCTAAATTATAGACAGTTCAAACTCATTAGCAGTAAAAAAAAAATTGTGAAGCATTTCGCGAAATATTGTTTAAACTTAAGAAAAATCAGATAATAATACAAAAAAAAAAGTTACAATAAATAACTACATATGTACATGGTATATACACAAGTACAGTGGCTCAAACGTTTAAGTGAACACTAGGTTTTCATTTGTACCGAACGCAAGCAAAGAAAATTTACGATACTCATAATAACAACAAAACAACCACAAAAGCCATAATAAATAAAATAAGTAAAAATATCGAATTATGAAATAAAAAACTAAGAAAAAAAATAAATTAAGCGCTTATTGATTGAAATCTGCATACGTCGGTCAGTTAAAGATCAACGAAAAATAATTACAAAGCAAATAAATAACAAAGAGTTTGTCTTTTCTTTAAAATTAACAGAAAAAAAGTTTAAAATTTGTTCTCTAACTTGTCTATTACAGTGCATCCAAAAATAATTAATAATACATAAATCCTAAATAAAATAATAAGGGAAAAACAACAATATATCCAGTTAAAACGGGAGCAAAGCAACAACATAAATCAACAACAACATAAATGGCAAACAGGTATGTGCATACATAAATACATATATTGAAAACCAAACACAAGTTCACATACATAGTCTGTACATAAAAGTTCGATAATAAATAATTCTAAAACTTTCGCGCTTTTTTCCCTGCAAATGCGCACACATGTACATATGTATATGCATATATATTTATAAATAAACATATAATAGTTCTCAAATTATTAGCGGTTTTTTCGTGTAAGTACTTTATACATATATATATATATATATATATATATATGTACATAATAAATAACTCTCAGTTATTCCCGTTTTTTTCTGTAAGTGCTTACATAGGTACATAAACCCATATACACACATAGACTCGTATGTCCACATATGTATATAAATACTAATATTATACCTCAAGTTTATTCTCGGGGTTATATATACATATATATACTCACATAAAGATCCCAATTATTCGCGCTTTTTTTTTATGTAAGTGCGTACATACTTATATATATATATATGTATATACAGGAGTTCTCATTTTATTCCCGCTTTTCATGTAATAACCCAAATAAAAATATTAATTACATATACTCCCATGTAAATACAAATACATCAGTGAAATTAAAAGAAAAGCAAATGTGAAATCGTGTGGTGAAAAAGGAATTACCTCTCTTAAAAATTTATCCCTTGCGCTCTTCAAAATTCAAATACTCAACACAAGTCAATGACCATATATGTATGGTTGCATATAGTCTCTTTTGTTAAGTAAATAGCAAATTAATAAAGCAGAGACGGGAACTTCAGTACCAACTAAAAATTTTTTACCTGAAAACAAAATAAGTCAAACTTTGTATAACCCGATTCAAGAATTGTTAAGCGAAAAACATTTACAATCCCCATAAAAAGAAATTTAACCCAATAAATAAAAGAAAAATTACTGTAATAGCTTGAACAATTAATTTGTTTTTCAAGAATTTAAAAACCCAAAGTTTCAGCCCTGCACATAATAAAAGTTCTTAGAGTTGCGATCAGTGTTGCCGTGAAAAATTTTAATGCATTGGCCCAAAGTAAAAAATTTTTCCCAAAATTAATTAAAATTTTTCACGCAATCAAACAGCATTTTTAAGAAGAAAACTTATAAAAAAAAAATTATTAAATAAAAAATTCTAAATTTATAAAACATCGAAAAAAGCTCGTTCTTTAAGTATTATCTCTTTACATAGCTTCACTTTAGAACTGTTTGAATGCTCAATACAGTCTATTAGAGCTCCCAATTTTCATATATAAATTTCTATTACAACGCTAGTCGCTTAAAGTTGCCCAAAACTGATTTAATTTATATTGTCTTTATACCCCCTATAAAACTAAATGCCTCATATTTAGTGCTAACTCATTAGCCCCTTCTAAAAAGATAATATAAATAAAATAATCAGGAATCCCCATTTTCTCGGAGTGGTATTTTAATTCTTTGGTTTATACAGATATAAATATCTGGCGCTAACTCCACCCTAACCCACCAAAGAATAAAAAAAAAATACACATCAAACCTGTATTACAAAAGCAGCTAAGTGTGAAATGAAAAATTGATATTGTCCCATAATTGGTAGTCACCCAATCCTAAAAGTAAATATTAAACACAAACTTCTATAATTCTTAGTGAGTGCAATTTCCCTAGGTACCATAAAGATAGTATCTTAAAAAAAAATAAATAAAATCTTGGCTTTCATTACCATTGTCCAGGGTCTTAAGCCACGTTTCAAGTAAACAAAACTTCGGCAATCTCATACAAAAATTAAAATAAAATGCCTTCTACATCCCGATCCTCAAACCCACTTATTAAGGAGCACTTTCATTTTGATTGCGATCACCTTCTGGCGTTTTGTGAACGATACAGAGTAACCCCGAAAGGCGATCAAACCGAAACCATTCTTGAAGTCAAGTTAAGAGACTTAGACACAAGATGGGAGAGGGTAAACCTTGCACACGAAGAGGTTATGTTGTCTGCTAATGAAATCATAACCGAGGAATTTAAAAGGGATGCCCAAGAGAAGTATGAACTCTGTACAGAAGAATATTATAACTATTCTTCTCAAATACTCGACCTATTGAAATCTTTACGGTCAGAAAACCCAGGTATCCCGAGATTTCAGTCAACCTTTCGACAGTCTTTAACCCAGCACGATGACACCGAAATAGTCATGCAAGGTAATTCTCACGATTGCGTTAAACTTCCGCCTTGTGATACAGAGGTATTCCATGGTAGCTACGAACAATGGCCATCATTTCGTGACATGTTCACGGCCTTGTATATAAACCACTCAAAACTTAACAATGTCACAAAACTCTACCATCTGCGCAATAAAACGAAAGGCGAAGCAGGAGCCATTGTTAAAAGATACCTTCTCTCAAACGACAACTTTGACCTCGCATGGGGTGCTCTTAAAACCCGCTACGAAAATAAACGTGTTCTAGTCGACAACCAGATAAAAATCTTGTTCGACATCCCTGCAGCGAAAGGCGAAGATAGTGAATCAATAAGGAGGATACAATCTTCTGTAAATGATTCTCTATCCACCTTAAAAACCCTTGGCATTCAGGTGGAAAGTTGGGATCCGATTCTCATTCGGTTGATTTCAACAAAACTCCCTGACAAGACTCTAGCCCTTTGGGAACAATCACTTACGTCACCCCGTGAGCTCCCGCAGTGGTCCCAAATGTCCCAATTTCTCGTGGACAGATATGAAGCTGTAGAGAGACTCAGCAGTATTAGAAATTATAAAGATGGATTTAGTCTTGCGAAAAAAACATCACCCAGCGTACACACATATATATCTCAAGAAAATCTAAGTTCATCTTGCAAGTTATGTAAGGAGGAACACTCTCTTAGAACATGCCCGAAATTCAAAGCCTTTACGGTACAGCAGAGAGTGGATTATGTCTTTCAGAATAAATTCTGTAATAACTGCTTAGCAGTATCTCATTTGAAAGCAAACTGTAAAAGTAAACATACGTGTCTCTATTGCAAAAAACAACATCATACACTGTTGCATATGAGACAAAATCCACAAAACTCGTCTCAAATTGCAGAAAACGCTCAATATAAAGAAAATCCCAACAATCATGATAAAATATATCAAACAGAGTCTCGTAACCCTGTTCAACCCCCGAAAAATAGTATACAGCGTGAACTTCCAAGCACATCAAGGCAGTTTCAAGCCAACTGCTCTACTAGCAATGAGAGCATTTTATTGCGCACGGCACTGATGCAGATAGAACACAGAGGCGAACTGTTCACTGTAAGGGCGTTGATTGATCCCGGCTCTCAACGAACATTTTTATCAGAAAGGGTTCGGAATCGCTTGCAGTTACCTTATAATAGGTCCCACTTTGAAATTATAGGTATTGGTGGTCAAAAGCAAGCGGCAAGCAAAGAAGCAGAGTTTACCTTGTATGCAAGGAGATATGACCTCAAAGTTCCAATAAAAGCCATAGTGCTACCAAAGGTGACAAAACATCTTCCTGCCTACTCCTTCGAAATTCCCGTTTCACCTGAGCTTGCAGAATTAGATCTTGCGGATCCCACGTTTAACAAGTCGTCCCAAATTGATCTGATACTAGGCAACGATTACGAACATTTCCTCAATATCGAAGGCATTAGGAAGAATATTTGTGGGCTGACATCCGCCTACAACACAATATTTGGGTGGGTTCTCAGTGGGCCCATAAAAACGCAGACCATTAACGCCTTCACGACTTCGGTTATCTCATCCGAAACCGTTGAGCTCAATAACCTCCTAAGGAAATTTTGGGAACAGGAGGAAATTCCTGTAGTTCAGAGAAAAAACCCGGAGGACGAAATTTGTGAAAAATTTTACTCCCAAACAACAACTCGTAATGTCAATGGTAGATACATAGTACGATTACCATTCAAAACTGAACACCCTGACAAAATCTTCCTTGGCTCATCCCGATTTATGGCCTTAGCGCAATACTCTAGTATACAGAAAACCCTATCCAAAGATCCCATCCTAAAAGAACAATATGAAGAAGTTCTTAACGAATACATTACTTTGAATCACATGGAAGAAACCTCATCATGTGAAATTGTGTCCCAAGGTAAATATGCCTCATTTTATTTACCACACCATGCAGTTGTTCGCCCAGAACATAAAACAACCAAAGTAAGAATCGTTTTCAATGCCTCTAGGAAAACGAAGTCTAATTTCTCACTCAATGACGTTCTTTTCACTGGCCCTACACTTCAAAATGAACTGATATCCATAGTCCTCAACTGGAGAAAATACAAATATGTTTTTAATGGGGACATACAAAAAATGTATCGTCAAATCTTAGTGCACCCAGACGACAGACCCTTCCAGAGGATTTTATTCAAATCAAAAGCCGATGGGCCGACGAAGGATTATCAGTTGAAAACGGTAACCTTCGGAGTAAATTGTGCTCCGTATCTAGCGATTCGCACACTTCTCCAGCTAGCCTCAGACTCTGAAACTACGTACCCAAGAGCTGCATCAATTTTGCGCTCTGAAACGTATGTGGATGATATCCTGGCTGGAGGGTATTCATTAGAAGAGACCATTTCTGCCCAAACTCAGCTCATCAGCGTGCTAAATTCGGCCGGGTTCCCTCTGAAAAAGATCACGGCAAACGATCCCCAATTGCTCGCTAATTTAAATAAAGAAGATTTATACGACTCAAATTTTCTCAGATTCCACGACACGAGTTCAACCAAAACGCTAGGAATCAAGTGGAATGCTCTCACTGATTCTTTCTCTTATAGTTTTGCTCCATTAGATCCAGCAGTAAATATTACAAAGCGACAGATTCTCTCATCTGTGTCAAAACTTTTTGATCCCGCTGGATGGTTAGCCCCTATAGTTATAAGAGCCAAAATTCTCATGCAACAACTATGGCTGGAAGGGTTAAGTTGGGATGAAAATGTTTCCTTTGATTCATTACAAAAGTGGAATATGCTTGTGCAAGATTTTTCTCAAGTTGAACAGATTTCGATCCCTCGTTGGATACAATACGTTCCCTCAAATTCGATTCAAATTCATGGATTTTCCGATGCCTCAAAAGCAGCATACTGTGCCACACTATACATTCGGTGCCAAGATAGTGGTAATACCGCCTTCACAAACTTATTGGTAGCAAAAAGTAAGGTCGCTCCTATTCAAACAGTTTCTCTTCCCCGGTTAGAACTCAATGGAGCAGTATTGCTAGCAAATCTAGTTAAATATATTGTCTCATCCCTAAAGCTTGAAGTGACAGAGGTAAATCTATGGACTGACTCCTCCATAGTGTTAGGTTGGCTCTCAAAACCACCTTCCACATGGGAAACCTATGTCGCGAATCGAATTTCCCATATTTATGGTATTGTACCAAATGCCACATGGCGGCATGTACCTACACAGGACAATCCTGCAGACCTCGGAACACGTGGCTGCAGTCCTCAAGATCTTTCGCAAAATACTCTTTGGTGGAATGGACCATCATGGTTAACTAAACCCCAATCAGAATGGCCAAAAAGAAACCCTCTTAAAATTCTGGAAACCCCAACAGAAAATATCTCCCTACAAGCTCAGGTCGAAGTAAATGATCTGTTGAATAACTTTTCCTCGTATAGCAAGGCCCTACGTGTTGTTGGCTACATTTTTCGGTTTTTCAACAGAGCCATAAGAAATATTAGACCAAATGGGTTTCACAACACCCAAATCGAGTTAACCCAAGAGGAAATAAAGTTCATAAAGGCTAGATTTATTGTTTTAGCTCAAAAGGCCCATTATCTCGAAGAATACAATGCTATATTAAACTCAAAACCATTGCAGAAAAAGAGTGCATTAAAACCGCTTAACCCGTTTATCGATTCAAAATCAATATTGCGAGTCAATGGCAGATTATCTCAATCGTCACTTCCGTATAATGAGCGTTACCCAGTAATAATGCCTGGTAACTCAAGACTCTGCCAACTATATCTAACTCATCTGCACATCTTTCTTGCTCATGCAGATTGCGGATTAATGCGTAGAATGGCGCAAACGGAGTTTTATATTTCGAGACTTAAGCCACGAGTAAGAAATATAATACGCCATTGCAAAACCTGCATAATCTACAAGCAGCAACCCAGTCATCAGATTATGGCACCGTTACCACCTGAAAGGTGCAGTTTATCCTTACCCTTCCAAATAACAGGTATAGATTTTGCAGGCCCATTCGAAATTAAAACTTCATCTTTGCGAAAAGCACCATATATCAAAGGATATGCCAGTGTGTTCGTTTGTTTCAGCACAAAGGCGGTACATTTAGAACCCTGCTCTGACCTATCCTCTGCGGCATTCGAAGCCGCGTTTACTCGCTTCGTTGGTAGGCGGGGGCTCCCCCAAAGGGTAGTTACCGATAACGGCAGAAATTTCGTCGGTTCCAGCAGGACCCTTGAACGCGATTTCGCTACGTTTGTTGAGAACTGCTCAAAAGATATCGCTCAAAAATATATCGCACATGGGTTTGAGTGGAGGTTTATACCACCACATGCTCCCCACATGGGCGGATTATGGGAGGCCGCCGTAAAAAGTTTTAAATTCCACTTCAAACGAATCGCCGGCTCTCAAAGGTTTACTTTTGAAGAATTTTCCACCATTTTAGCACGTATTGAAGGCGTGCTTAATTCACGCCCTATCTCCGCTCTATCAGAGGACCCAGCAGACTTAACTGCATTAACTCCTGGTCATTTTCTCAGAGGAGCACCCTTGCTAGCCTTCCCAGAACAATATTCAGAGAATATGTCTCTTATCAATCGATGGGAAAAGCTAAAAGCACTTCACCATCAGTTTGCCATACGATGGAAGCAAGACTATCTGACATCCCTCCACCAACGCTATAAATGGAAAACCACTGCAACAAACATGAAGGTCGGGGACCTTGTTGTTGTGATGGACGACTTACAACCACCTCACGACTGGCGCTTAGGAAGGATTGAAAAGACGTTTATGGGTTCTGACCAGAACGTGCGCACAGCGGACGTACGAATTTCTACGGGAATCATAACTCGCCCGATTGTTAAGTTGTGCTACTTACCCCTCATGAACGAAAACCCGTCTTCTTCAACTCCATCTCAAAATTAGCCTCTAATTTACACGTACACTAATACTACTCGTAATGAATTCATACATTCTTTATTAACTTCTCATTTCAGCTAACTACCCCAGCTAATTATATATCACTCCTATTAACCATTGTATCTATATCTCTTTGTCTAGAAATACCATGCGCAGTTCTTTAGGTCATTCAAACAAGAGTGTTAAAACCCGCCACACTCGTAACAACAAGCTGAGCGCTGACGTTTACAAGTGCGCTCTTTGTAAAAAGACTCATGCGCTGCGCTTCTGTCGCAGGTTCCTTAAAATGAACGTGGAGAAAAGAGAGGAAGTGGTAGACAGGTACCGCTACTGTATGAACTGTCTGGCTCGAAGCCATGATTTACGAGGCTGTACGTCTTTGGACACCTGTAAACGCTGTGACAAGTTCCACCACACGCTATTACATCCAAAATCTCCACGCTCCAAAAATACACGAGGAATCACCACAAAAGACCTACGTTCCCGTAAACGTAAAACCATAAGCCAACAACCACCAACAACCGTACAACATCCCGCACCATCAACATCAGCCAGCCAACAGCAAAGCATCCCTTCTACAACACCAGATCAAAAAATCCTAGCAGAAGCTATTAGGTCGATCGCCAACGTTCTGTGCGCATCGGAAACAGTACGCATTGCCTGAAGGCAAGGCCGGGCGCCATGTCCAAACTAGTTGGACAATAATAATAAATTAGTTGTAAGTCTGAATTTTTGTAAATTGTAAATTGAATTATAAATAATATTATATATGAATTGTAAATCTAATATTAAATTTATTTATACTATATATAAGAAGTACTTACCTCAAATTATACTTACCCTGAATGCACTGTATTTATCCATTTGTTGTGTAAAGCTGCTCTCACCGCAATGCAGATGCCAACCGGTCAAACCGTTTGACTTCGGGTTTGTTACCGAGATTTTTATTAAGCTTAAGGCGAAGCCAAAGCCGACTCAAGATCTGCATTTCGGTGAGAACAACTTACTTACCTTTGAACTCTCCATCTGGACACATCGTATATTTAATTACTTTAAATAACCTTCAATTTTTACCACTATTTATAAAGAATTATTTATTTACTCTAAATAAATTTCAATTGTTTCCACTATTTAAAATTTAAATAATTGTCTCAACAATTATTCAGTTAAAGCTAAAACATAAATAAAAAAATTTTATTGATACTGTAACCATTATTTGTTTATATCACTCTTTAGTTTATTTATTTTTAACTAAAGTAAACATACAACTGCTGAATCTTCAAATGTTCACTTAAACAGCGCAAGCTTACGAGTCTAAATTGTCTGGCAAATGTACTTTTCAAACATTTTTTGACAGTTCATTTACGAGGGTGGAAACGTTCACAGTTTCCATGCGAGTCATATAAGCATTTTCATGTGGACCCATAATATTTCAGAAATAAAATATACCATCTACAACATAAACCCAGTTTATTTTCTTAATTTATTTTCAACTTGTACTAGCCCTTGTTACATGAGTAGAAGTCATCATCTCATGCAACACATTGTGCTAAATCTATAAAAACAGAACATACAAAGGAGGATAGAGAGGTGAGTTGTTGAAGACTAGAGTATTAAAAAATAGGAACAGAAAACCTGTTTCAGAGTTTTTGCTCTTAAGAAAATTAACCAGTTTCGGATAATTTATATTCTTGAATAAATTGCCAGCCTGGTTTTTTGTGTCGGCTACCGGTTTTATCACCGGAAATAGTTTTTAAGTTGCGTATTCCTTCCTCTTTAAATGCTAGTTTAAATATTAATGTTTTTAAGTCTACACGATTGGGTGACTTGAATGCTGCCAAGCTGTGCTGCGATATGAAAAATGGATACTTATTAACGCAGGATGTAGCAAATTTGAGTTTCATGACTTTTCTAATCATACAAAATAATTTTTATTCTCTCACGAAGTATAATTGTATTCGAACCTCAAGCGTATTGCCCATTAAATACGAGTATATATATGCCCAGCAAAAACTTTGATGAAAAAGTAATGAGTTAAAATGTACATAAAGATATCAAGTACGTAATTTTCACTGCCTCTAGTTTGGTAATTTAATTCATTACATTTACAAGGACTTATCATTGGCAATGTTACTAAATCCAATCTACTAATATGTTTATCAGAACATATTCAAAAAAGATCAGTCGTTTGTCAAAATATTATTTTGAAACGATCCACCTAAAAAGTCGTGAGTGAATATATAAAAATACACATAAACACTGATGATGGGGGTGTGGCGGCCACCGAAAAACAATATTCTTTCTGCTCTTGTTAACTTTTTCATTGTTTCTTTGGGATATTGTCTCATACCTAATTATTTCTGACTAAAAATGTTACGAACTTTAATCTAATAATCACTTTGAATATTGATTTTTTTCTGTGCTGAAAAAGGGTTGAATTCGCGATATTGCCAAATTTTTTTAATCACAAGATATGCAGCAGTTTAATTCCATAATATTTTAGATTTAAAATATCTTAGCTTTTCGGTGATATATGATATTCTATGGTGTTTAATAGATTTCTCTGACATTTCAATGACATAGAAAATCGCTACACTAAACTCTTACCTTCTGTTAGAGCCGCACGATAAGAAATCCTAGTTAGTAGAGATAATATTATTATGATGGTCATTTCTAGAAAATTCAAATATAATATTTTCTTTCAGTCCCGTTTCAACGAATTTCGTTATATTTACATATTTGTTAAACCAAAATATCCAAAATGTGCAAACCATCATGAAAATTTTCATACGTTCCAGGCTATTGAAAATAGAGTTATTTTTTGCTTGCACATTTATAATCAAAATACTACGCTTTAATTAAAAGTGCTGTGACAACAAACGTTTAGTTTATGTGTATAATGTGCAATTTTTAAATTCGTTCTTCCTTCTGGGAATTGCGGCAACCAAAGTTTTTCTCAAAGTTTTTGTATAATTTTTCAAATAAATAAAACAAAAATTTCTAAAATTTTTTACGACAGGAATATTTTTGTTGGATATCACTGCATCAATTTACAAATAAAACTTACTCCATTTGTACTACTAATTACGGTATGACAAACTGATATATTACCTTAATTTTAAATTTTCCATCAATTAAGCAGAATTTCTCTCTGCCAAAATAAATAATTCTACTCGAAAAATGCAATAAATTTCAACACAATTACTATACATTTACAACTTTTTGCTTAACTTTACAAAAGTTTTAAATTACATACCAAAAAAAAATAGTTTTTTTTATTCAATGATACTATTCTCTATTAAATTTTATTGAATAATAAACCAAAAAATTTTCCACAATTTGCACATTTTGCTTACTTGCTGCTATCTAAGAGATGAAAATAAAACGAAATTTGAATTTGTCGAAAAAGTTTTTTACTACAAATAGTTTTTTGAAATTAAAAAAAAAAGAAAGTAAAACTTGTTTCACTTCAATGCCACATCACAATTTTATCCATTGAGAAATGTATTGTCTAGAGTTGTGTATAAAACATTAGTTATATTCGCTATGAAAAATATCCATTTGAAACAAACAACAAAGAAGTATTTTCGTTAATATTTCAACTGTTAAAAACTCAATTCCGTTTAGTCATACACAACAAAACCAAGTTGCATGTTAAACATAAATTAGCACAATTTTCGCAAATAATTTTTGGAAAACTTAAAAAAAATAATTTCTAATAAATGAACAAATGCACTAAAATAATAAAAAAAAGTAAAGCCACAACAAAAATAAAAACTATTGCTACAAAATAAACTAGAATACTGAAAATAAGAGGTTTTTCAGTCGGCAGTGACGAAACGTATGTACCCTCTTTCTAAATACGAAGCTTGCAATATGCTCGGGAAAATGCTGCTAAGGCTCCGACAATTTTTATATTTTTATTCTAATTTTTAAGGCGACACTGAAGCAAAGGGCTTTTGATCGCACTCCGAACTTATTTTTTATCTGATGCTTAGTATTCATTTTAGTCCATTTATTATATAAGATCGTAAAAATACCTTAGTTGTACTTGTTTATGAAATAATTTTTTTTGATTTTTAATAGCATAAATCTATGGACAATATTCGAGGAATCGGTCCATCTTGGAGAATAAAATCATGAAAGGAATTCCAATTTATAGGGACCCAACAATTTTTTTTTGCACAAATGGAATAAGAAATTTAATTTTATCATCTCCGCCTGTGATGCAGGGTATACAAATATTGTAATAAATTATTGCGAAAAACGCCAATGGAAATATATTTCAAACAACAACAAAAATTAAATTGAGTAAAAAACACATTTAAAATTAATTACTTTTAACTGTTTTTTATTCTGGGTAAATAAAGAATTGGATTTGAATTTAATTTAAATTATTCGAAGCAAATAAATAATTTTCAACAATTGATTTTTAACAAACTTCATTAGATTAAAGTGAATGATAGAGTGAGATAGAAGAGGAGAGGAAGAGAGAGAGAGAAATAAGAACTAAGTAAATAACTTTTACTTAATCTTTTCCTGCCTTTTTACAAAACTTATCGTGTTAATAGTGTCCGACCGATCGCAGGTTTTCTGACAAAAGTGAACTCGAACTTCGGTGTGTTCTTCAGATCGATCTCGAAACGGAACTTGTTTTCATTTAATAGAAACATTTTGAATTTTGGTGATTTATTTTTTTATTTAATAAAACAAATTTAACACACATACAAAACCTTTATATTGACAAGGTTGTACTTTTTGTTCTGTAATATTTTACAGCGTGTAATTTTCTCGTTTCTTTGATGATATACAAACCAGTATAAAAATTTTATTCAAAGTAGGTTTTCGCCGAGCTCTGACATCTAAAACGAACATTCACAATGATTAAAAACATTTCAGCATTAAACACATTGTTCACAACAGGCTACACGGCTACAAATGTAGCTTTCAAGTATCCAGCAACATACATACTAAAGGGCCTTTCACATTACAATACTTTCTATTGAGACTTGTCAAAAATTGTAATAATACGTGCGTGTGTAATAATGTGAAAGCAATGTGTTATTAAAATGACAAATAATACGATAATATATTTTACATACCGTAAGACTTTTCCATTTTTAGAAATTTTTCGAACAATTAAACATACAATTAAAAATTTTTGAAAAGACGCATATCTGAAAAATAATTTTATATTTATAAATTTTTTTAAATTTATCTGAAATATCGAGGTAAATCATGTTCATAAGAGCATTTTTCGTATATACATTCTAAAAGCATAGACAATAAGCTCTCATTTGATGTATAATATGATAGAGAAGGAAAAATCTAAATTAAATAAACATGTAGAAATATAGGTCAAAGAGTTTTCAACTTTTGTGTCGCTCTCGCTCGAAAATTTTTTAATCAGAATTAAAGTATTTTGCAATGATAAAACTTTGAGTATGATGAGGTCTTAAGCCGAATAACATGCACGATTACACAATTGAAAGTTTTGTTTACATGTGAATAACAATAAAACAACTCAAATTAATTATTTAAAATCGCTTGATGCATTTATATTGTAACATTTAAATTTTGTAATTTTCTTTTTATCTTACGATAAAAAATATTTGTAATCACTAAATTACTCTACATATTTTGTTATATTGTCAACACTGTTTTTATTTTTTTGTATAACATATTTTGTTATATTGTCAACACTGTTTTTTTGTAGCCAACATAAATTGAAATCAATTCGTTTAATTTGACTACAAAGACAATAGAAGCATGGGCAACAACCTGCAGCCGTGTTGCCTTGTTGCCTTCATAATAATCGTTGGTAATAGATAATAGAAAAACACGCTTGAATCTAACATAAATTATTTATTTAATTAATTTAATTGAAAACAGTATAACTCCAACTGTGATATTAGATTATAAAGAAACAAAAACTTTATTGTGTGATTTAAAATTTTTGATTATTTTTGCAACTTTTTATAAATTATGTGTTTGATGTTGTATTATTTTATGTCGCGATAATTTACATGACTGAAAAATAGGCAAATTTTATTAATAGTTGAAATATATTTTAATAATATTATTATTCCTAAAGATGAAGGAAACGGCGGATATAAAAAAATAAATAAAATTGTCTTTAAAATCAAATCTAATGACCTTAGAAGAATTTCTATAGAAACAACAAGAAAACAGCTCGATTGCATCAAGTATTATTCCGTTGCTTTTCTAAAAAAGTTATCATTTCTTCTACTTTTTATAAAAAAATATCAATTCAAAGTATAAATAAGATACAAATTTTGCCTTGAAAGTGATAATACAATAATTTCTAACAAACTCACTATTTCAAAAAAACTATGTATAGCAAATTTTTAATAAAAATGTTGCACTTTTTTTTAGAAAAGAAAACGCCATTAATGATTGAAAATTACTCAAGGTACATTATATTATTATTATCTTGAATTCATTTGCTTGGATTATACTCAAAATAAATGAGCTGTCAAAAACGCAGCCAATGGATGGATTAGGCATGGTTAATTGGGTAATCTGACATGAATTTAGGGGAAGGAAAAAAGAATAATTTTTCGGCTACTGATTGGTACACAAAAAAAACTGTGACAAATTGTCTAGAAGCTAAGTATTAAGCATAGTTTCTAATAATATTAAAATTTTTAAATAATGATCATTGTTGCTTTTATATTCAGATTTTGAACGTTTTGTGTTGGTTCTTTTTACAAATGTTTTAATTTTTTGTATCATGTTAAATCATGACTTGGCTTTACCAAAAATAGAAATTAAATTCATCAAGGACTGACTCGAAAATTTTCCACGTCGCAAATTTTAAAAATCACTAAAAAAGTGCGTTAAGGTGACAACAAGAGCAATAAGTGTAATAACTAAGAAAAAATTATTTTTAATATCAAACGATTCATACCACTTAATTTGTTTTCATATCAACGATATCTATAACAAAATATTTTTACACTTCTAAGAAAACAATTAGAGCTTGTTATGCAAAACGTTTTCCAACAACTATGTAGTATGTAGTCTTTAATAAAGTTATACTAGAACATTTCATTAACAAATAATTTTCATATCGATACCAATGCAAATAACAAATACTTCACTGTCACTGTGGGGCAGCATCAAAATAATTTTAAAATAAAAGTTAAGAATGCGTTTTTAAATTTAGCGTTAATTTTTATTTAATTTGGGGAAGTGGCAACTTTGAAATTTGGCAGCTGTGACATACATACTCGTATGTACATATGTTTATTCTGATTTTTGAAAATGGAGAAGCTTTACGAAAGAAAAAAGGAATCTACTGCGTTGAATTCTCGATTTCGTTGTTCAGAAAATTCTCATGCAACCCATGAGAACCAAATGCACCCACAACGAGCGAATGTCTTGTGCGGACTTTTGATCAGGCTTCGTGATTAGATTTAATTTTTTAAACTTTTGCATAGCTTTTATCGCGCGCTTTGATCGCGGCGACCGAATCAAGAAATTCCGTAACGAAAAAAACCTAACACAAAGTTTGTTTCTTAAGTCTTTTGTTTTATTAAGTATTTGAATCACCTAGCGTATGTTAGTCTCTAAAGTATGCTATTGATTTCATTAACATACAGTATTGCCAGAACAGATTTCTGCATGTAGGAAAACACAAAATGACATACTTACGAGCAATCGTGGTTGACAAAAAATTATATACACAAACGAACAGACAATTCGTAGGTTTTTAAGCTATTGCATAGTTTTTATCGCGGGTTTTGACCGCAACGACCGAATCAAGAAATTCACCATGCTGAAAAAGTGTAACTTGAATAATTATCAAAGGAAAAACTTGAATTAATATCAAAGAAAAAAAATACTGCATAAATAAAAAATAAATAAATAATTATAATTGCATAAGATGATAAAAAAAATGCTATGAATAACTTTGCCGCGGCAGTCCCCGACTGCCACACGTCTTTTTTTTAATATAGGTCTGAAATTGCAGGGACTGTGACCGGCATTCGTACAGGAACATGATAACAAAGTTTCTGATGGCTTTAACTGAACAGCATGGATCTGGACGACATAAGTTTTAAGCAAAACGGCGCCACCTTTCACACTGCTCATGAAACAATCTACTTATTGCAGCAACGCTTTCCAGAACATATTATCTCACGAAATTTTGATGTCAACTAACCGCCAAGATCATGCGCATTAATGCAGTGCGATTTTTTTCTTTGGGTTTTTGTGAAATGTCACTTTTGTTCGAATAAACCAGAAACAATTCCTGAGCTCAAATACGAGTTCCAAAGCGATATAATCGTGAAGTTATCGAGGACATACAGCTCGGTTCCTTAAGTCTTCTTTCGTTTAAGTACTAAAGACGGTAACACAACGACACACATTTTCCGTAAATGCATTGTTTTCCGGCGGGCCTTTTACTCAGAATTTCTGTGCTCAGATGAAATTAGACGGATTATATTAGTATTTAAAGTTCATGCAAATAAATATTTTTAGATAGCACAGAAGCCCTGAAAATAATGCATACATAGGAGTTCGCATGCTTCTTCGAATATAAATCAGGAAGCAAAATAATTGATTGAACCCTTCTCATACAGTAGAAACCATGAAACTACACATGAATGGCTTTCGATTTGCGAATAGTTTTTTGGCGATTGCTCGTTTTCTTTCAAACTTTTCTCTTTTCTCAGATCCCAGAGTAATTTTCAAGGAATTACTTTTTCAATTCTTCCAAAGTGTTAATAAGTTTTTATGTTTGTTTTTGACTTCTCAGGAAGTTAGTATTAATTAGAAAGTAATAATTAATTACAAGGTCATTTTAGTTCTACAAAATTGTAATTCATTTAAATTTTTTCAAATATGTATGTACGATGTTTCTTGATGTCATCATCTGAATGTCATCTAATCATATAACGCGACTTTTCCAAACTTCATAGAAGTAATTGAAAAGTAGTTCCTTTATACTGAAAAATAAATTTTCCTAACATCCTGAATATGAGTTCGGTTCCATCAAAAAGAGAAATTCCTACAATCACAATAATATGTAAAAATCATTACTAATTATCCGAATTCGCAGTACTTGGTTTAGGATCATAACGATTTCTTTTGAAGTTTCTAATGGGATTGCTTCACCTTTGAGTCGTTTAGGCCTAGAGAAGGATAAAACAGTGCCACTCATTCTTTTTGAATATATTGATGTTCGTAGAATTTAAAAACGTAAATTTAATTTGTGATGGGTTGGATAAAGTTTTAAGTGGCGTTGCAGGTCTATTTTTAGATTTTAGTAAAGATTTTGATATTGTTGATCACCACATAATGATACAAAAGCTAAAGTTTTATGGTATTTCTGATAAAGAAATGAAGCTATTTGAAAGTTTTCTCAAGAGCCGGAAACAATCTTTCCAATTTACAATTAATTGGTAAATTACTGGGGTATTCACACGTTGTCCTATCATGTCATATTTTCATAATGTCTTATGACGTCTTAAAAATTTGTCGTTGTGCTTCAAACAAAAAAGTCCTAAAATAATAAGACTATTTATGCTGTGTTTTTGTTTTGTCATAACTAAACAGTAGTATAGTTTTTGCACAAACTAGCTATTATTTTCGTTTTTTCACTTGTTTTCGGCATTCTAATATAAAATTTTTATGATTGTAACGATTGTCCGTTTTATATTTTTTTTTTTATCAGCTGACTCAAACTTAAAATAGCACCCTAAATTATGAGGGGTTGTTCACAGCAGTCATATTTTTCGTGTTATTATAATTGCACATATGACTTTATGACGACCGTGTGAATACCCCATATATATGTTTACTGATAACGTGTGCCTGTTTTATCCATACAAATATGAACTAGTTCTAAAACCTTATGCTCTGATCCTTTAAATTTAGTTAAATTTAGACCACGTACACACACGCAAGCTAATTAATTTGATATTTTGGTAGATGGAAATGTAGTTTTTGTAACATCGAACGTGAAATATTTAGGTATTGTACTTCAGAGTAACCTAGCATGGAATATGCATTTGATAATATAAAATTTTTTTTTTTTTTTTTTTTAAAGAACAAACACAAACCGCGAAGCCATTTTGGCTTGTCTGCAGAAACACCCAGGGTCTAGGCAGGAATCGAACCTGCGACCCCCCGACTAATAGTCTAGTACGCTATCTACTAGTCTACGGGGCTCCAGCTGCTGGTATTGTGTTTAAAATGCAAAATAAACTTAATCTGAAAGCAAAACTGATGATCTACCAGTCTTTGATACAAAGTCATATAAATTATATAACAATAATATATGGATACAAAAAACAAATGATTTAAAATTGCTGTAAGTGATGCAAAATAAAGCATTAAAAACTATTCATAATCTACCATTACGATATTCAACTTTATCACTTTATGCAAATATTTGTAAGCCAAATTATGCCTATTTGCGGACAATATAAGTATCAGCTATTAATATACATATTTAGGTCCATCAAAATCAAACGGGTTTCAACACGAGGAACCAGAGAAATTTGCGAGCTCCTATATGTAGACTGATTATATTGATAGTCTTGAAAACAACAACTTGCCTATAAGGTTAAAATCAATTAATGCACGAGTAATATCATCGTTTAATAGAGAACTAAGAGTATATGTATATATTTGAGAATCTTGAAATCCTCCTTCGTAAAGAACATGAACTTTCTTGTAAATATATATTATATTTAAACATAAATTTTTTAGATATATTATACATTTTTATACATATTTTTATTTTGATTTAAGTTAGGGAAGAAGAACCTCCTATTTGCTAACTTGCCTCAATAATGCCGTAAAGGCGCAGAGGCCAAAATGATATGAATATGAATAGAAATTTAAAATAAAAAAATTATAAAATAAATTTCGATCTTTCGAATGAAATTGGACAGATTTCTTCAACCTCTGCAATGAATGTCAATAGAAACCAGTGTTGCCACCTCAGGTGTAATTACACATATCATGTGTAATTTTTAGTTTCATGTGTAGCCCATGTGTAATTGGCTGCATGTGTAACTCATGTGTAATTTAAAATTTGTATTGTGATAACAACTGTGATGACGACAAACAAGGATTGGCTGTGATATTTAAATTTATTTATGAACATGTTTTGTATTTTTTTGCTTTACATATATTAATAGCCTATTTCTGATTTAAGAAAGAACGCCATCATTGATTTCGATTTCTTTACTTTATTTCTCATCGAACAGTGACTCGATAGACAACTCGAATGAAAACGTAAATGTTTTCATATAAAATCCGATGTGGTTGTGCTTTCGCAACAAAATTTTTATATTTAATATAAATAAAGATAATTTAAAAATTATCTGGAAATAGCTGTCCAACAATTTAAATTCGATTGGGCCTCCCACTGGTACTATTTGTTAATGAAAAAAAAGTTTAGTACTTTTGTTTGTATGCTATAGAAGAAACATATTGACACTATCTGTAAAGTAAGTTCGAGTATTGTGGTATGGAACTAGAAGCTGACAAAACCAGGATTGATGAATTCAAGATCTCAGAATTCAATAAATAATTTGATTTGCTTTTTGGAAGCTATGCAAAGAGGTGGTAATAAAAAAATTTAATAGTCGTGTGATTTACTTTTTTTGGGTTCACTGAAAAATGTCAGACATGCCAAAGAAAAGTGAAATAAGGTAATGAGAAACAGAAAAAAGGAAAAAAACGATATGTTTAGATAAAACAGGTATTTCATTGGCCTGAACAGCATTAAAAATTCTTATGAAGTACTCTAAACTGTTAAGCTTAATTGTATTCCCAGTTACATAAACAAATTTGAGACATTTTTTTAACTACCCGAACATCACTTGTTACGGTCATATATCCATTCAAAATCACCATCGGCCACTCACGCTAATGTACAACATTAACAGAAAAATGTATAACCCACCAATTTTTTCAATTGCTGGTTTATGGGTTTTTGCCCTTTCACTCAAATATTTATAAAACATGGGCTCCAAAGACTCTTTCACTTTCCTGAACGTAATCGAATTAAGCTTCAAACCAAATAAAAATAGGTATTCCACATTATTCGAACTTACTCTAGACGTGGGCAGATTTAAAGTCACAGACTAAAAAAATAGGGAAAACCAAAAGAGTCTTAGAGAGACGGGCTTATACAAGAGGCTGTTTCTATCGCCAACTGAAGCACCCGTGGGTAAAGTGTTTGGTGTAAATCCACTAATCAATTGATGATTATTTTGTTGCAATGGTGGAGTCACCAACTAGGTGCATTAAAGCTGTTGCAGTGCTTACACAAAATAGTAACCCGGAAACTTCCCAGCACAAAAAAACTATGTAACAATGAATACTTGTGGCCACAAAATGGCCAGCAAATATATAAAAATTATCAAAAAATGTTACTGCGACAAAACATAACCAAAATTTTTTGAGTGATAATGAGCAAAAGGCGAAATCCGCCGACAGCTAAGAGTAGCAAATAAACTTGCGGAGACAGAAAAAGCTAATTCTTTTAAAATAATGGCTGATGCTGCTGAGGTGCAAACTGAATCAGCAAAGAGGATGGCTAACGCCGCTGAAACAACAGCAGCAGGTTTAATGAATTAGTTAAATCCACAATAAGGAAGAAAATATTTGAGAAAATTTTATAAATATTTTTTTATTATTTTATTGGCATACGTATGTACGTAAGCTAATGCGAATGAAAGTGAGTGCCAATTAGAACTCCAAATTGGTCCGAATTCGACCGAGTGGCTTTCATTCGCTTAAGTTTACTTTCTGAAAATAGAAATAGGCTATAAGTTTTTGTTTGTGATTGTCCTTTTTACACAAAACAAAACTGTGATATTTTTAAAGAGAATGATGTAGAATCGGTCTAAAGAAGATTATATATCTACAAAAACAAAAAAATTTCCTGAAGAACTTGGAAAGTACCAATAATAATAAATAAATCGGAATAATATATAAAAATAATGTTTTATTAAATGACCTTGAAAGCCCAAATATTGAAAATATATTCATCATAAAATAATGTTGGAATTACATCAAAAAGGTCAAATATTTAATCTAAACAAATCAAAGCACGTTATATTACAAAAAAAAAGAAATCATGTGTAATTCCTACTTTCATGTGTAATTTTGGCATGATGCATGTGTAATTTAACATTTCATTGGTGGCAACACTGATAGAAACGTTATAAGAAGAATTGTTTGATTCTACCCCAATATGCACACTTGTACACACACTCTTTGCACATGGATGTATTGCTTTCTCTCTCTCTCTCTCTCTCTCTCTGTTTGTTTGTTTAAATGAGTGAATAAATGAATGCATGCATATTTGTTTAGATGAATGGTTGGTTGAATGGATGGATAGATGATGATGGTTTTTTTGAATGAATTGATTGAATGTCTTGAATTTTTGAATTTTTTTTCATGTCTTAGCAACGCCATCTCAAATGTTGAAAATAAGTATAGTGTGGCTAAATATGTATCTATGTATGAGACTTAATCGAATTATTCATTCAGCAAGTGCTTCTATTTCACTTTGTGTCAAGCTGTTAAAAAAAATGTATGTTAGCCAAAAAATGAAAAGAAACGATTCAAGCAACAAGAACATTTTTTTTAGATATGTATATATGGTGCATTTAGTGTCATAAATATTGGTCTTTATATTTGTTGGTGGGATCCAGTAATATATTTTTAATGTAAATCGGATAACCCAAGACTGCAGAATTTAAAACCAATAGTAGACATCAGTGTTACCACGCTATGATTATTGGGCGCGTAAGAGAAATGTGAGACACCTTATAGCTTTACCAAGAAAACTAACTAAATAAAGTCTAATTCAGGAAAAGATAATATATAATTTTAGTATTTTAAATTTAATATATAATTCTTCTATAGTAGCTGCTTACCACCCCACCCTCCCCCAAAGTCTCTTGATATTATTCCAGATCAAAATTTTTGGATTAATTCAGATGTGTTCGGTTACAACTGACAGCGTTAAAACAAGATTTTTACTATAACCTGGAAGAAATTAAAGATAATAACGCTTCGAATATAGAAAAATTAACCTGAAATACGCAAACAGATCAAATACATGCTCGTAAGCAAATTGATATCCTAATTGATGTTAACTTCGAAAAATATGATTTGGAATTGAGACAATAGTATATTGATTTCTGCAATAAATACAGGAAAGACAGTTTTGACTTCCTTTCAGATGTATAAAAATATTTTGACCAAATATGCAGTATTAAGAAACTTTTGGTCAAAACAAAAAACACTACTAAAATTTTCTAAAAATACAAAATTTATGTTGCAAAGTTTTAACACGTAAGGTTCAGAATAGAAATTTTATAAAATTTTTAAATTTATATTTTCATTTTTATAATATTTATTTATAATTTTACTTAACTATAATATACATGTGAAGAGTTCAAGATTTTTATCTTTTTCTGCTTAATTAATTACATGACAATGTTATTACAAATTTATATGCACATACATACATACAACATTTTATTGAAGATAAAAATTTAGAAAAACCTATTTGACAATTTTGTTTTTATTAGTTTTATTTTTATTTAATTTTTTTGTTTATTTTAAAATACTAATCCTACTTACGTACCTATCTACGATGAGTTAACTCACTGATGTGTTCATAGCCAAAACTTAAGCATCTGATGTTAAAATTTTCTGTAAGTCTAATAATTTTCTCTTTAACTAATTCTATACAAGCCAGAGAATGAAATCGATCACTCGAAAAAAAAACATGAAAGATTCTAGATTATCTTCAATAATTTATTTTGCGATATTTGCAGCTTTTGTAAATGACAATTTGCATTTGTAGGCCATACAGGAGTTGCATAGAAAATGGCAGCATGGAAAATAACCTTTAAAATTATTTTTTTATTGCTAGTGCTTAGTGTAGAATTCCTATTTATAAAAGGATATAGTATTCGGGTTAGTACATGTACCTTATTTTTTACATATGGTTAGTGATCTTTAAATCGTATTTTTGGGTTAAATACTCGTATAACACCTAGATATTTGACTTTTTGTGTCCATTGGATAGAATTGTGGCCATGATATTATTCTGTGGTAGAAAAAAATCTTTGCGTTGTCTGGTGAAATATATTTCCTGCGTTTTATCAGAGTTCAACATTATTTTCCATTTGCTAAAATATGATTGTAATTCAGTTAATGCTCTTTGAAGATTCGTTATTATATCTATGAACAAATTGTGGAATTCAGAACCGCGGTGTCATCAGCAAAGATTGATAAAGTACAATATTCTAGTTGGAGGAAATCGGCTGTATATAAGTTATAAAGAACAGGGAACAGACAGGAACCTTGCGGACAATCTGCTGTAAGAGAATCACTCTCAGAAGAGTGTAATCCATTATGAACTTTAAAAGTTTGAAGATAGAGATAACTGTGAATGATCTTAATAAGCTCTACGGCAAAGCTTAAATTTATAATTTTAAACACAAGGCCGCCATGCCATACTGAGTCAAAGGCTGCTTTGACATCTAGGAGAACCATGCCTGTTGATTTATGGAGGTCATTGTTTTCGTTAATCAAGTTCCTTATTCTGACCAGTTGCTGTGCTGTATTGTATTCTCAGGGAAAACCGAACTGTTGAGGTAGGTTAATGTTATTGGTTTCCATAAAAGCTACAAATTTGGTTTTAATGATTATTTCAAGAATTTTACTAAGGCAATCTGAGGTTTTTTGGGCTTTTTAACTGGTGGATTGGATTGTTTGAAATTTCCGTGACTTTTTGGATAAAATGAAATTTTTCGGCAAAAAGCGATTTATTTCTCAGCTCAATATATTTAGTAAAGCGTCTTTTTAGTTTTTTCAATCTCTCCATATAATAAGATTTCTCGAGACCCTCCAAATAGGCGTTTGTTTCAAATCTCTTTACAGCCAGCCATTTCTTAAAGTATACTATTATTCTTCCTGAAAATTGTATGACCTAGTGACCACATTCACATTCACATCCATCCAATAAATTATAATTAATGGATATTAACACACTCAGTGCTCATAAACTCATATATTTGATAATTCAAAACTTTCATCTACTGCGAAAAGTAGGTACATAAACAAAATTAAAGAAAAACTTGGTGCACAGCAAATCCTTAAAGGATAACTTTTCACTATCACAAAATTAACACTTTCGACATATATTTTTATAAATTTAAAAATTATGAAGGAACTATTTTTTTTATATTAACCATTTTTACTCGAATTTAAAAATTTTTAATTCAGACACATTTTTTTACGTTTAACCCGTTTTCATTTCAGGAAAAAGTGTAACATTTCTTTTACTTTTTATCAATAAAATGCTATTCAGAGTTTTTTAAAGACTAAAATTTTACTTCGTAAGTGATGAAACAATAATTTCTGATAAACTCACTATTTCAAAAAGTCGTTATGTAGCAAATTTTCAATCAAAAGGACAAAAAATTTTGAAATTTTTTCTAGAAAAAAACGCTGTTATTTAGAATTTCGATAATAATTAAATGAAGAACTTTGAATTAAAATCAAACGTTTATTAAAATGGTTATGAGAAAACACAAATCGAAGCAAAAATTTTCAAATTTTATCGGGCCGAAACCCTGAAGATCATGAAAATCTATCACAGTTTCAGAAAGTAACAATCCCCACAAAGATTTTCACACTCGAGCTAATTAATTTTTGCTCAGCCCCTAGCTCAGCTACTCCTCCTCTATTATTTCTTTATATGTCAGACAAATACGAGGGCGGTTTGATATTTAAGCTACCTAGCGCCAGATGGCAGCACAAACACAAAAACTTTTTTTTGAAATTGCGATTGCTGTTAAAATTTCACCCAAATTCATCGATTAGTTTATTTGTTGTATTCGTTTGAAGTAAGCAACTTTTGTGTTTCTTGAAAAATGGAAAAAAGTGAATTTCGTGCAGTGATTAAACACTATTATTTGAAAGGAAAAACGGCGAAAAAGACAAAAGAAAAGCTCGATAAACATTACGGTGAGTCTGCTCCGTCAGATTATATGGTAAAATATTGGATTGCTGAATTTAAACGCAACCGAACAAGCACTGCAACAATACCATCAACAGGAAGGCCAAAAGAGGTGCTTACTTAAGAAAATATCAAGAAAATCCTCGATATCGTTATGAATGATCGCCTAGTCAAGTTACGTGAGATTGTTGAAATGGTAAACATGTCATATGAACGTGTGTTCAACAATTTGCATGACCATTTGCATATGAAAACGCTATCGGCAAGATGGGTGCCGCGTTTGCTCTCAATTGACCATAAACGTAAACGTGTGACGTGTGCAGTCTCTAAAGCAAAACTCTATGAATTGGGCTACGAATTGGTACCTCATCTGCCATATTCTCTGTATTAAGCCCCTAGTGACTACTTCCTATTTCAAACTTAAAGAAATGGCTCGGTGAAAAGAGATTTAGCTCCAACGATGAAATTATTGACCAAACAAATGCCTATTTGCAGGACCTTGAAAAATCCTATTTTTTGAAAGGGATACAAAAACTGGAGAAACGTTGGACTGAGTGTATTGGGCTAAAAGTAGACTATGTTGAGAAATAAATGGTTTTTGAAAAACAATTTTTTTTCCTACTGAGGTAGCTTCAATATCAATCCGCCCTCGTACGTTCAACTCTTTAGAAGTTCTATACTTATTAAAACTTTTTTATTTTACATTGTTGTGCAACATGTTTTCTGTAGTAATCTCTAGTACTGACTAACAGTTGTCTACTTTAGTTTCTATAACTGAGTTTCTAGTAATCGTTCTATTTTGCATCTGATATTACATTTTTGTGTTCTTGTTTCCTTTTGTGGTGATATGTCCCTTCACATAAAGCAATGCTAAGTAGCTCACCGACTGACACATCTTAAGTTTCAGAAGACTTTCCATTACCAGCTGGTGCCACAAAATCCTTAGTACAGATCTTTCATACTTCTGATCTTACTTTCAGCATTAGCTCAAAAACGGCTGCATGAAACTAACATGGGATTGAACATAGACTTAAGTAATGTGATTAAAGACCAGCTACTGGTTTTCCATTAATGTGGAATCCATATGTCAAACGAAATACTGATGTCGTTTTTCACTCACTCACTGAGTGAATATATCTGTGGAAATACGGAATTAGTGATCAAGTTGGCATAAGCTAAATTTGTGTCAATAACGTCTTTGTGATCGCCATATTCAAGAGTAACCATGTGCAAAATTTTAATTACTTTTTACGATTTTTTTAGCTGATAATACGATATAGAATAACTGCTTAATTTAATTTTGAAATATGGTATATTTGAAATTATTTATAGAAAATAGAATAATGTATTTCTTAATTATATGAAATGGATAGTGAAATTTCCAACTTTAACTTTAATAGGAATCAAAAAAGTGCACTTGAAAGTTCAAAAGTACTTTTCCGAAACGGGGCGAGACGTTAACGAGAAATAGAGTTCGTTTAACATGTTTTCAATTGTTCGTTGTATGATATTGAAATTAACATTTTGAACAACTTTTTTATCTATTTTTTTGAATTTTTATTTAGTTTGTCTAATTATATTTTTCAACAGCGAATAATTTATTCTATTCGTTTAGCTTTCAGCTGTTTGACATTTAAAAACGCGACACACGGCCAAAAAATAAGCCAGTTTTTACGTGTTTTGTGTAAGAACTTCACATTCGTGTTGTTTGAACCCAAACTGGAAAAACGTTGATATTCTTACTCATTGTTTTAGTTAATTGTATTCGATCAACAGACTGTTAAAAATTCATTTTATATATTTTTTTATATTAAAAAACTACTGAAAAATAAATATTAAAAGTTTTAAAAATTTGCAAAACATATTTCACGTTTAATACTCTATAATTATTATTGAAATCCTAAAATATTACGTTTCCAATAATTATTAGGATGTACGAGTACTAAAGAGGTATTCATTTATCGTTTTTCTTTTATTACACTCAATACTCAACTCAACCCTTCTATTTTGATTACATCAAACACGTTTAGGTAGATCACATAATTAATTTTATGGCCCTATATAGCGAGAAAATAGAATTTTTAAGATATCAAAACAACCCTAAACACAGCAATATCAACACGTAGTTCTACAACATAATACACATTTTACCACATACAAACACAAAAGCATGTACTTACTGCCTGTTCGTGGATATCAAAAGAAACATTTCTATCGAATTATTACATTTGAAACAAAAACAACTTTTAAAATTTTGTTTTTTTAATGTAATTATACGAAATAAAATTTTCTTTCGCTATCGGCAAACAGGCAGTTAAAATATCAAAACCAACACAAGTGTCAAAATTTCCGTATCATAAAGATGTTAGTTAATATACATACATATGTATCTGTTTATGTAATTGAAGGATGATTAAAAATGTATCTATAGCTTTTACCTAAATAAAACATTGTTTGCTATAAGATTCCAAACGAAACATGTTTCGCCGAAAATATAGAATTTTTAAGATATCAAAACAACCCTTAACACAGCAATATCAACAGGTAGTCGTTCATTCCACAACATAATACACATTTCACCATATACAAAAACTAAAGCAGATACTTAAATTATCAAAATAAATACAAGTGCCGGAATTTCCATATCATTGTAGTTAATCTATCTGTTTGTTACCTAAATAATACATTGTTTGCTATAAGACTTCAGACGACATACTTGATTGAAGCCTTAAACAGCAAACAACTCTTCGTTATGAAAATGTTGTATTTTAATTTCATCCAACTGTTACTTCCGGCTGTAGTAGTCAAATATATTTTTGGCAAGAAAAAGAAATTCGCTACACCAATTGCAAAGACTATAAAATATCTCGAAGTCAGTGGCTTAAATATATTATCACCCGAGAAGATGGAAGATACCGATTGCTTAGACTATCACACAACACCCACCGGAATTCCTGGATCATCGGTCATGGTATCATTTTGCCAACAACGCGCACGAAATAAAAATCTAGATTCAAAGGCGAAAAGGACACTTCAGTTTTAGCAAATAAGATTACACTTTTGTAATTAACAATAAGTATTAATAAAAAATTTATATAAAAGTATTGTAGTAGAAAACCCCATATTGATGTATTTGAGTATTAAGTTCTTTAAAAAATTATGTATTAAAATTAATAAATTATTTGAAAAAAAAACTCTTTGCAAAAATGTTGTAATTATTAAATTAGATTTAAATATTTCTTATAAATCATAAACAAACTAATAGTATTTTGTATTCGACTTAAATGTTTAATATTAAAATATATGTAATCGAGCTTGAGCTCCAATTTATATAAAAATAAAAATATAACAAATTTAATTCGCTCAATATATATTTCAATAATATCTTTGAGCAGCTTTTTCAAGGAGCAAATGAAAAAATTTCAGATCTTTTAAAAGTCAGTTGGAATCGTGAAAGAGCTTACTGAGAATCTCATGAAGAATGTTTTTGATCACGGGTGAAACTGTTACATGAACTGATTCTTCTGTGAAATTCTTACATAACACAGCGGAAGATGGTTATATTAATCGTATAGGGAATTATTTGAGATTTGTGTAGTTAAACGGAGTGTAATATTGGTGTTTTCGTACTCTTCAAATAATCAATAGAAATAGAATATTTTTTTACGAATTGCATATTAAACATTTGGTTATTATTACTCGTCAGATCATCATCAGAAGATTCTTTTAGGAGTTGTATATTAAACACAATCATCTATGCCAGCTGGGATATGTATTAAACACGTACACGCAAAAAATAAGTAAATTTAATTTAAAAGAAAAATAATTTTAAATAAGTAAAATTTTTTTATTTGAAACCCATCCCATATTTACATTTCGTTTAAAATAGTTGTACGGTTTTATTTTTTTTTATTTTAATCTTAATTTTAGTACCAAAATAGTAAAAACTAGTAATATTTCAGTAGAAAAACTAAAAACATATTTATAAATTAGATATTTTTGTTATACTTACTAAGAATTGAAAATAACTGAAACTTTTAAAGAGATAAAAACTCATTATAATAGGTGCGTTCGAGTACTTTTGCAGTAAAATGCAGTAAATGAGTAATTACTGACTAAACTGATAAATTTACTCTCATGGAAAGCTGTCGCCCAAAAAAGCACGCGAACGGAAAAATTATTAAAATTAGTAATATTAAAGAACCAGCTGCCTGCAAATAAATATAGTGTAGAGATATATTTACAGTTTTAACTACGCAACTATTTTTCTTGTTGGTTCCTGAAGCAATATTTATTATAACACGAATATTTTAAGAAAATATAAACATATTATTTTCTGTAATCTTTTCCATATGTTTACATATTTTTATTATATTTGAGTTTGCTAATTTGCGTCTGATTAAATTTATTCAAAAGTATGTGACTATATGTTTTTGATACTGATTACGCTAAAAACCTGTGCAGTATTAAGTAGAATATACTAAGCACTTTCACAACTCCAAAGAAATGGTTTCTACAGCATTCCTATCCTTTTAAAAGGCATATACGTGTATATACGTACATGTTTAAAAAACGAAAAGTTAAAAAATAGTTGTTTACTTATTCAGCCCAATTATAAATAATCGCTAGGAGTTTGTTTGATGAGGAAAGGTTTTTCTCGAGAAAAAATTTCTTCAATTATTTCAAAATCCCTTCTGTTTTGTGAGGGATTTTTTTAAGGAAAACCCAAACCTAAATATATTTAGAATAACTACTTTTAACCTTTTTATTTTTTTTCCTCTTATACACGGTTTATAAAAACGGACTAAAAAGTAAAATGATGGAATTTTCATTCATAATAGTAGAAAAGGAAAAAGGGAAAAATTCTATGAAGAATTTCTGTATATAATTATTTTTTATTATTTTAATTCAGTGTTTCTTCTTTTTTAATAATTTGTTCACAAATTGTATATTTTTGTTTATTACTTTAGTTTGTTTACCTTTGGAATAATTTTTTTTTTGGTTTTGCTAATTTTTTGTGTTCTCATTTTCGCTATTTCGGGTAAACAAACGCAATATAGTAAAATGCAGTAAAGTTCAGTAATTTTTTGTTTTAATTTTTGGGCACTTGAACGCACTTAATATTGGAGTTTGTTTTTTTAACATACATAAAAAAATATTAAAATACAGTTACACTTTTATTTAATGCGGCAAATTGCTGAAATAAACTACAAAAACTACTTTTTTTTTAATTTAATTTCCGTTTAAATTTTTATGTAAAAAACTTAAATATGCGCCTTATTGCGATATCTTTAATCTGTTATCTCTTTAAAATATAACATCGTTTAAAATTATTTTCTATATTTAAAATTGTTGTGTCCTAACACATGACAATGTGACGACAATGTTGTCTTTTGTGAAGTTGTACTGTTCTGGTATCTCTGATCTAATTTGTGTTCAGCTAATTTTGTAATTATTAGTTTATTTTTTGTAAACTTTACTACACATATCATTGTCCACGTACCACATACCACTACAAGATGTTTAATAAGCTACATTCCAATTCTCTGATTGCTGTGCTCTATCCTTAGCAAGGCAGATCAACAAGCAGGCAATAGCGATAGCACAGCTGGTTACCATGATTAGATTTCAATTGTGTAGAATTAAATTTGTGCTGATAATATACTCATAATCGGGGTTGTCACAGAATCCAATGTAGTCAGAATTAATTTGAAAGGACGACAAAGAAATACCTATATGTGAAGAATTTCAATGTTATCGGTTTTATATTAAATTTAGGAGTTACTATCTGTTTTGAACATAAAACCGATAACATTGAAATTCATCATACAACAGTATTTTCCTCGTCTTTTCAAATCCAATTCTGACTACATTGAATTCTATACAACTCTGAATAAATTGGCTAATTTCAAACTGCCAAGCACCTTCTACGTGTTCAGTTTTATATGATGTCCGACATTTTCTAAAAGATTCATCTGTGCTGGCATCGCCACCCAGTTTTTTATATAATTTGACAGCTAGTCAGGTATTTTGTACAAAAAATTTTGTATTGTATATTTTTTATAATCAAATATTAAAAAATTTTCTAATCTTCCCGGAAAAAAAATTTTGAAAAATTCTTGATTTATAACAAGGGACATACTTATTTTAAAAGCAAACCAATATAATACAAACATAGTCTTGATATATAATGGTTATGATTTAAGAATTAATAGCATTGTGGGAAATACTATCACAAATCCAATTCTGAATAATAGAAATAGGTTCCCCAGATTATATGGATTATCCATTAGACATAAGGAAATTTTTCTGTTAAAGCCAATTATTTTCTGCATAAGCTCATTATCTCATAAAATTTTGTAAATATTTTAAAACCATTCCAAAAAATTAACTAATATTCCAATTATAATGTAATTAATTCATTACAGGTTAAGGATTAGACAAATCATATTAGGGTAAGTATTAACGAAAAATTTATTTCATTTGATGTAGTACCCGCTATAATACCAGTATATTTTACGATCAGTATTGATGAAGTTAAATCGAATGGGATAGAAAGGTTTACAAATATGGAAAACGACTTATTTTTACGCATTATTAAATTTTTTTATAATTATTAATCGAAACTTTCAGTGCAATAATAAAATTTATATGCAAAAAAGAGCTCTTCCAATGGAATCTTCATCATGGTCAACTATGACTGATATTGTATCGAAGAAATTACTTGATATGTGTATAGGAAAATTCATTATTAAGCCGAAAATTTTAACTAAATATGTTGATAATCTAAAGGGTTATTATTAATCTTAAGTTCGTAACGCTTTTAGTCAGACAGAATTGGATATGAGAAAAAAGTCCAAAGGAACAGGGGAAAAATTAACAAAACTTATGTTTGTTGAGGTTTTTTTAGCTAGTCTATATACATGCTTATATTTTATATGGACTAGCTACAAAAACCGCAACAAACAAAAGTTTTTGAAAATATTTGAAAGAAGATATCGAGGCAATCTCGATTAATAAATTTAAAAAAATACTTAATGGGAAAAATTAACATTATTTAATTTAATCACGCAGCAGAACAGAATCAACGTTATTTTTCGATGGCCGCTACACCCTCATCGTCAGTGCTTATATTTTATATATTCGCCACTTTTTAAGTGGCTCTGATGAATGCGATTTCAGATCTTATTTATACGAATTACGACCTGCAAGTGAACTCAAGACTTATTTGTATAGTACTAGGTATGATCAAATATTTAAAGCAAACACTTCTTCATCACAATGAATATTTGAATTTTGACATCACTAAGTTAACGTTAAATTAACCCATTGTTATATGTTGGATTTATCTCGTGAACCTTTTTTTCATTTTTACTCTTTGTTTTTACTTAAGACATACTTTTCTTAGTTTGCTTTATAATTAACAATGTAAATTTATTTAATTATATGCGACTCTATAACAACACATATGTGAAACATGGTCTCTTTGTCAAACTCCATATACATAAAACAGATTAAACAAAATTTTTGTCGTACGGAAATTGTTTGACATTTTTGGAGATGCACGTATGAACTTGAATAAATTTACTGTGATACGTTAATACGTTTGTTTTTTATTTATATTTTTCTTGTTCTTTTAGAATATTATTTTATATCGAATTCTTTCTGACTGAAATCGTTATGAACTTTAGCCATAATAGCAATCACTTTAGTTTGGTATTGCATTTTTGCTGCTTTTGGGATTAGAATTTTCGTTATAAAATAAAATATTTCCAAAAGAAATAATTAGCAAGCCACGTTTTACATGCAAATGTATATATTCCTAAAAATCGTAAATTGATATCTTGTTGAATAATAATATAAAACTTATAACACTTTTTGTACAACTACCAGTCTCGAATAAACGAACGATGCACGGAAAAAGATCATGTAAGACTCTTTGACATAAAAAGTATTTTTTTGTGTTTTTATTTTTAATAATCTTAAAAAAATACGTATTTTAATTTAAAAATTACTTTACGAAAACTTTTTGTTATCACTTTCGACGCCTAACTATCGCCAGAAAGACTCGCAAAAACATCATTTACAAAAGTAGTATACGATTACGGTGAAATAGTAATCGTTCATTAGTCGTCAGAATATTTTAGGGACGATTGTGGAATAATATAAAAAATCACTCGCCCAACAATCATCAAAATCATCGCCGAAATACGTAAACGACGATCAACTCGTCCAACAATGTCAAAAGCATCATTTTGGGAGAGTAAAAAGTAATTTTACGCCAACAATCGTCTGAACGATTTAAAAAAGACTCGGAAATGATCGCGCTCGTGAAATAATCTTCCAAGGCTAGCTGGGATGTAGAATACTTTTTTTAAGCCAACACCAACACATAATATTTTACTAATACAATCGTAGACTTAGCTTTTTTGACACTTATTTTCACTTATTTTCTAAAAATTGTACATACTATTTATATCACGAATATGCCATCAAATTGATTGGGAATATTTTTCAGATACCTATTGCTAATCAGCTGTCGAAGTGAGTGTACCTTAGTATATATCGCTCATTCACTCAAACAACCTCATAACTCAAAAAACTCGTTTTTCAGAAAACGCGGTTTAAGTTTTTAAATTACACACAACTCAATGGAAAAATGAAATGATACGAAGAATAATTCTGCATTCTAAAATCAAAAATTACGTTTTCTGAGTTATGACGTTGTATGAGTAAATGGGCAATATTTACATACACATATGCACATTAGAGCAATAACTTTTTTAATGGACCTTTAAAAATTATTTAAAAAACTGTTATTACTTTTTCACGGTCGTCAAAACAGTTCACTCACAAAACGCGGTAAAGTTTGGAAATATCTTCGATATTTCGATTTTTCTATTTTAATTATAATTACATGTGTAAACATTTAGGAAGCATAATGGACGACATACATATAAAAAAACGTCATGTAATTTCATTTTTTTTATATTTTTCACTTTACTATTTTACTTTATTAGAAAAATAATAAAAAATTTTTATTTAAAATTAATGTCCTTTTAAAAAATTGCTTTTTAGAATTAAAATTAAATAACACAACATTCAGCATCGCGTGCTACTTGGGCCAAAATTTGGTTATAGCCCTAATGTTATGTACATGTCCAGAAACAATTTCTGTTAATTGATCTACACACTACAATAGTTCTCAAACTTCAAACCAAATGAATAATGAAACCTGAAACAATACTGTTGGCATAACAATGTTGCCTACTTTGACGGTAAACTCAACAAGTTCAGTTTCCTCATCATCAATTTCTTATTCATTCTACATAGTTTTACCCTCTAATTAAACAGCCATGGAAATTCAATAGAAAAGCTGACTCTTCCACGACAACTCCATACGTAAACGTTTCATACGCAAAGTCTATTTAGTTCTAATGACCCAACTACTAATGATCCTTGCAATTCTTGCTGTTTTTGTCTTTAACGATACACTACGGTCATTTGTTATACAAAATCTAGTCATTCTGGCCGGTTTTATATTGCTACTACTCGTAGTAATTATGTTAATTATTACATGCGATGTTGGTAATGGTCGTCGTCAAACACCTTTGAATTATATGTTTTTTGCCATTTTTACAGTATGCTCAATCTTTCCTGCTGGCCGTAGTAACATTTCGATTAGACTCCTTTGAAATGTTGCTGACTGTGGGCAATGCGGCAGTCATATGGCTGGCTTTGATTTCATGTAGCTTGCGAATGAATTATGATTTCAGCATGATGGGTGGGTGTTAGATTGTTAATGTTATTAGTAGAGATATTTTTAATATTCGTCATATTCATAATCAGGATAAGTTTAAAATACCACGAATATTGTTTAAAAAGATTTGTATGGATTGTAACCAAAAAACTTTAAAAATTACACAAAAATAGGAAAAAATAATATAATGATTTTGTAAAGTTTTTTTAAAGATAGAAGACATTCTATTGTCACATAAAATAGTTCTTTTAACTAAAGGAAAGGAAAGGACACGTTCGAGATAAGTAGATATTACTAGAGCAAATTTGAATGCATTTAGTTTAAGTAGAGATAAAGCTTAAATATTCGCATTCGCTTGGTTTTTATTAAAATAATCAGTCTTTCTAGCTTCGATCCGAAGGTTTTATTAAATTTATGAAAAAATAATTTGAATTTTGAATACATTTTTGCACATACCCAATAACTTCTAATAAGAGGTATCGATTTGCAATTGTATTATGCTTGAACATATACTCGTATGTACGTAGTATATTCCCAATATAGCGTTCGCGAATCTGCTCTTATCATTTTTGAAAACGACAAGTGTGTTGGAAAATTTCGTGTCGGGGAATTTACTTTAAAATATTGTAGCTTCATATAACAAAGTCAGACATTGAAATTACATTTTATGGCAAAGAACATATGCAGATTAAAAAAAATAATTTTAAACATTAAATATTATTTCTTATGCTTGAAATATTGTTGGTACAAAGTTCTTTGGGAGCTGTACACCTTAACATTTATATATCTTATGCCACGCAACTAATGATGAGTGGCCAGCACAAATATGCAGTCCAGAGGAATATGTGTATACTGCGTTGACTATACTGGGCTATTAAAATATAATATTTTTTTTAAACACATGCGATTTTTTTGCAGTCCGAAATATCAGTAACAGACCTCCGTACACCGAAAATAAAGATTGGTTTTGTATTTGAACAAATTTGGGTATTGCAAACTCATTATTGCACATCGAATTCGGGTGAAAAATCATCGAAAAATCGTATATTCAGTCGTCTTGGCGATGTCGATTGGCCGCCTTTCAGCAATAAAGTGTTGGAAAAATTAACTGATAGGATAAGCTACTGCAAAGCCAGCCGCGGAAGTCACATAAATGAAATCGTATTCCATACATAATATTTGTTATTTCTAACAAAGAAAAGCATTTGTTTGTTGAGGGTTGAAGGTTCAGCATTTCATTGGTGCTTATACCGAATCATCAGAAGACCTTAAACCATATTCTTTAAAAAATATGGACCATCCGTTTTATTTAAACGACATTAATATATGTATTTATACATTTTCTATTAATGATTCTTTTAAAAAATAAACCAGATGTTATTCTTATTAAATATTAGGTAATATATTTTTGCATGGTAGAACAATTCAGATGTAATAGGATGAATTGATGTGTCAATACCTTTTTTTAAGAGTCACTGCGTCAGTCCCCGCAGACTAGTAGACTGCGTACTAGTCTATTTGTCTGGGGGTCGCAAGTTCGATTCCTGCCTAGACTCTGGGTGTTTCTGCGGACAAGCCATAAGGCTTTGCGGTTTGTGTTTGTTCTTTAAAAAGAAATATAAAAAATTTAACGTATCGCATTATATGCAGGACATCAAACGCTGTTCTCCTTGATGTGCAACTATTTCTCTTAAATTAGTCTAACATCCATTAAACCTATCTTTCAAATCAATATCTTCAATAACAGAGAATCAAATATATTGATCAGTTACAACTTATATAAAATATGTTTACTCTTAGCGTTAAATATAAGATGATGTTGATTTATTAAGTGAATAACAATAATTAATGTACACGATAACTTAATTTTTTTTATTTAATTGCATCCGTTTCTTAACGATTGCATTTTATCCCAACAATATACATATGTAGATGTACATACATGCATATGTATATATCTGCAATGGAAACATATGCAAAACAACTTTTTACCGCAGAAAAACATAAAATATATTTTTTATTGATATAATCAAAGCATACATATTTATTGAAGTACGCTGGTTTCTACAACAATAAAAACAACAGGCTTTTTTTTACTATTTCTTCTTAATTGTCAGTTCAAACACCAAACAATTTTTTTTCATGTGTGATAAAAATTTTGCAATTAAGGAAAGAACAGCTGTTGAAGTGAGTGTACCATAATATAATTAATATGCCTTACAAACAATTTCATTAGCTGGAAAAAATTTTTAGAAAAAAACACAATTGGGTCAATTTGGCTGAACTGCAAATTTTAAGATTTCCAGAAAAATTTTGAAATTTCCTATTAATACAGCAACGTTAAGCAAGTACGATATGTAAGTAATAAATATTAATAATCTAGCTCTATGTCTTCACATAATAATATTTATTGCCGCAGTTGTCAGCTTCCGTGTGAAATATACACACTGAAAACTTGAAATTTAACAATTGCGGCCATAAATTTAAATGATGTTAATAAGCACATTTATAAGACAGGTAGAGTTTTAAGGTTTTCAAAAACTCCCTCAATTAAAAAAAATGTGGAAGACGTTTAAGCCATACTGTGCGAATATAATCAACATAATCTACCTGCCTTATTCTGTGGTCCTTTTTGTCAAAATTTAAAATAACATTAAGAAAGGAGATATTATTAAAGCAATAAGTGTTATTTGAAAATATGTAAATAGCCATATACGAGTACATACATAAGAATGTGTGTATGTATATATGGAATTGTGTTTAATTTTGTTTGAAAGCTGCGAGTACACATTTGTATATGTATATGAGCCTAATGGTACGATCACACTTGACAAACATTTGCCCAAAAAAACGTAACCACTACTTTTTCTTAGGGCTAGTGTGATTTAACTTTGTTTCTATATCACAAAATGAAGTCAATTATGCCACAAAATGCTATTTTAATACTACATATTTTTAATAAATGCGAACCCATATTTAAAAAAATATTGGAATTAAAGAAAATGCAAATTTAGCTTGTCTGCTGGTTAAGTTTTTTTAGCAAATATTTGGCAAGTTTGACAGTACCTTAAGTCTTTGGTCCACTCTTTCAAAATCTTTACAGGCTACTACTATTCACTTGAATAATTTTTGCTTGATTAATCGAAATACTAATGTCAAATAATGTTCTATCAAATAAAAATAGACGACTTTGAGTAAAATTTTATAGAAAACTAGATGATTACATTATTTTTAGCCAAAGCAAATGCATTCATGCAGTCGCAATAGAAATCGCCTTAGGAAATATCATTCTTGGATGTCAAAATAAACTGTTTAAGGCGAATTTAAAGCAGAAAAATGTACCAAAACGCACATTTTGACAATGAACAATGATACAACACAATGAGTCAGGTGAGCTTTTCCGTTCACCTGGTATGAATTCGCCTTATTTTTAACTGAAAAGTCAGGTCTCCTTTATTGTCAGATAGTAATATCTCAGAAAAAAGGAGAATGTACATTGTATTCTTATAACATGTTACTTATAATCAAAACTTCAAATATTATCAATTAGTTTTAGAGTTTATTTTTCTAATATGACCTGCGTCATTTGAATAAAGTTGAAGGAGTTGTAAAAAAAGCCTATTGTGAAATCTATTGACATACATCTCCGACAGTAGGCTGTGAATTGAATAATTTGTAATGTCCTTATTAACTTATTGACAGAGTGGGTAAATTTTTCACGACCAAGCGGTTGTCAATTGTAGTCTACGACTGATTCTGAGAAGGTTTGCCCAAGAAACCATGGGTCTAAAACCGAAATCGAGATTCCGGTTTTTCACGAGAAATTTTTTTCGTAGTTAGTTTTTTTTATTTTTAATAAACATAAATAAAGATAAAAAATAAAAACGTATAAGCAAGCTTGTTCGAAATGATTTAAAAATTAGAATGCTTTTTATGTTAATTTCTTTCACCAGTCCACTCATAAAAATTAAAATAAACATTTTTTTGTTTCAAAATATCAAACTTTAATTATTTTCATCTTCCTGCAAATCATATATTAGCAAACAAAATTATTTTATATGTAAACGCAGAACAAAAACTTAATTGTATAGGGTATGTTTGCAGTGAATGGCGGCTCCGATAAAATGCTTTTGTTATCTAGGTTTATCATGTCGACATAATTAGTGCAGTTGAAATTTTTAGTGGGCAAATAATAATTTGCCCTATATAATGCCTTGTTGCCACGGTGCTTCGCTCTCTATTCATGCTTCAATCCCTAATCATAAGCAAAGCAACTTGTTTCGCCATACCAACTTTTGAGAGCGAAGCAAGTAGATTCAATATGAATCTTGCAATTTAAGCGGACCACAGAAATAATCCAGAAAATTGAAGCAGTATGTGAGTAGTATAAATACCATGATTCATAAACATGATTGAGAAAGCTAAGCAGGTGATTCAACTCGTACAATTACAATTCATTAAATGTTTTTAGTTAATAAAGAAAAAATTACAAAGATTTTAATTTAGTACTGTGGAGGTCAAAAGGGTACTATTTAAAATATTTTGTGTACCCAAGAAAAATTTAATTTTCCATTACTAACATACAAAATACAATTTCTTTATATTGTAGTCAGCTGTTTTTGACTCAATACTTTCCCTGTTGTTTTTTTTATTGTCGAATTGTTGTAGTATTAAACAGGCCTGTATTATTTGATCATGGATTCGGCCATTAAAATACACAACGCTACAAAAAATCAGCTGGATTATTAAACAGACCTGTATTATTGGATCATGTTTCAGTCTTGAAATATTTCAGCAATAGTACACTTTTTAATTTCTTACTTTTGTTTGTTTACCTTTTGAATCATATGTTTTTCTGTTTTACTAAATTTTACTACAAGAAATTTCTACAGTAAAAATTTGTAAATTCTCATCCATGAACTGTCACCTTACGCTCTCAATTTCTGTTCTCATTTACTGTATTTTGGGTAAACGAACGCAATATAGTAAAATGCAGTAAAGTTCAGTAAAATTTTTTTATACATTGAAACGATTAGAATTAGAAAAAATTAGAATAAATAAATGGGTAAATTCGGGTTTGAACTTGAGCCAAAATTAATCGTTTCAATATATAAAAAAAAATATTAATAAAAGTTCGACTAATTACTTATAAACATTAATTATAAATAACGATGGCACGCGTCAAAAAAATCTACATGTTTACGTGGTCATAGTTGGTTGAATACTAAAAAAGAAATTCAACTACAAATGACAGAAACCAAACAACATGATTAAGTACCGTTTATTCTCAGTAGCCAATGGCGCTGAATAAGCAAGAGAGACTGAAATATATAGACTAGTTATTCATCATAGATGGGATTTCGTACTAACCGAAATTGATTTGACATGTGAAAATGAATAAGTTTGTACTTTTCGTATCCTAATTTGTTAAATAATACGGTTAAATAGTTGATATTCCTGATCACTAGTATCCACCGTCAAAAGTGGTAAAATTGAACAAAGAACGCTGATGAGATGGTGTAGCGACCTCGAAATCAGTACTGATCCGTGCTGCTAATATGATGAATAATAAAAATTGTTCTATATATAGTACTCTCTTAATAAAAATAATGAATTTATCCAAAAAAAATTTTAATAAAAATTAAAAAAAAAAAATTAGAATAAATAAATGGGTAAATTCGGGTTTGAACTTGAGCCAAAATTAATCGTTTCGATATATAAAAAAATATTAATAAAAGTTCGACTAATTACTTATAAACATTAAGTTCAGTAAAATTTTTTTTAAACTTTTGGGTACTCGTACACACATAATAACACAAACAGCAGTTTCTTCAACAACAACAGAACCACAGGCCGGCATTACAACTTTTTCAGTACATACACACATACACATGTATATAATTTTGGCGCATATTGTTAGTAAAATTATTCGCTTTTTAAATATCATATCCTACCCAACCTCCACTTGAAGCTCATGTTAACATTGCATTGAGTAACCGTACTTGATTTTCGTGGTAATTGGCAGTTTCAATTGTTGTTGTTTCCTTTTTAATTTGTTTCTCCATTCAGTCATTGATTCGGTTAAAAATTAACATATTAAATTCATGTTGCCACATATTTGCGGAATTTGTGTTTTAAGCAGGCGATTAAATTAACATCTTGGCTCATTTTCAGAGTTTGCACGCACGAGGGCAATAAAACTTTTCAACGCACTCAAACACAATATTGCACAGATGATAATTAATCCATTACTCATGCATAATGCTGCCTCTGTGTTTGATATTTCAAAACACATGTGTGTAGGTATTTCCGTGCGTCCGAAAATCCATTTTAATCTTGCTTTCATTCATTAAAGGCAGCTTTTCAATGCTTCAGGTGAAATGTAAATAGCAATTTCACGCTTTTTGATTATAACATGAAATTTATTTAAAGCTAAATGTATTGAGAGTTTGTGTTAGTAATTTAATTAATTTTAATTTGTTTAATTTTTAAACGGTTTTAATTGAAAACTACTGAGCCGACTTGGATGGCGTTAAAATCTTACAGGAGCTTAAAAATTTTGCAAAACGACTTCCATAATATTATTTTCTATCGAATAATGAATAATTATCAAAATATATACATTAATACATAAATATACACATATATACATATATGGATTTTATGTTGTATTATATATAAATATATAATATGAATTGCATATTATCATGCATTACTGAAAGTGAAAATTATGTAAGTTATTTTGAATCATTTACGATTACATATATTAAATTATTTTAAATCGTTTGAATTTTCAATATATGTACAAGACATTACAAAAGTACATTTTGTTTCTTTATTGCAACGTAATCATATCTCAAAAAACGTGATTTTTGAGTTAATAAAAATTATTCGTCGTATCATCATGTGTAAAAAAATCATAAAAATATCCTCTTTACTCACCTCTTGAGGGTAGAATTTTTTATTTTTATTTTTTACATTGATGTGTGTGTAAATTAAAACTTTTGAACTCTTTTTCTGACGAACGAGTTTTTTTTTTAAGATATGACTACGTTGCAATAAAGGAGCGATTTAATTGTATATGTAATCCTGCAGCCACACGATCACGTTTTTCATACATACTGCTCATCAAACTTCATTTGAATTGATAGCTGTGACGTAGACTGCACGCAATGATAAAGCAAATTTATTTTTCAAGATGTCATCGTCGAGAAAACATATGGTTGCTGTATGAATTGCATATTATCATTACACTTATTTAATCATTTGGCGCCCAGTGGAAGTTAAAGGAATAAATATATATTTAATTATTTGATTTTAATTAGTAGGTTTAAATTGCAGCAGAATATTTGTAAAAAAATAAAGCGAAAAATTCGTCTCAAGAATTGTACTCAGCTGTTTTATTGGTGGTAAATTGAAACACTCGACTGGAAAGAAGAGAATTTCAAAAGCAAGTTCGCATCAATTTTAAAAAGTGTGAGTGCATTGAAAAATTAAAAGAAAAATTTGATCGTATAACGGCCAAGTAAGGAAAATTGGAAATATATATATAAATAGTTAAGAAGTCTTCTTCGTTGCGTTTTTTGGGCAGCTTTGGCTTCTACGGCCTCGGGAGAAATAATTCCGGGGGAAACAGTTTTTTCAAGGTCCTCTGCTTGAGAAGCTTGCGTGTTTTGGAGCTGAGATTTCCGTAGTTAATCTTTCAGAAACTAGGTTTCCCTGTACTTTGTGCTTCTTATATTTCTGTTGTTAGTAGAAGAGTTTCAGGTGTCTTTTTAGCGAACACAAATAACCAAACAAATACCATGATGGGTTTCCTCGTGTGCCGAGAAAAAGCTCTCCTTAATGACGGAGTGTAGCGGGGTAGGCAATGACTTGGGTGAGCTAAGCATACTGAGCTGGACACCATCAACTGTAAGCTCAACCTGCAGTCGCTGCAGGAAATCCATGCAAAGGACTGCTGTGAAAAGTGGTTATTTATATGTAAGAAAATTATTTTATAGAAATAATCGTTATTGTTTTTGAATGTTTTAAGAGATGCAATTACCTGGTGAATCTGCCTTAGACTGCCAGTTTTATGAATTTTCTACTTCAAGCGTTGTACGAAAATTAAAATTTTTTTTATCAAGATATAATTCCTGCACACCTTTTTTTAAATATACTTTTTTAAATGTTTGCTATATATTTTACTTTCGCTAACTGGGTTGATGCCATAGATATTCTTCACTCAAAAAAAGGTCTACTCTTATTTGTAATTTAAAAAATATATGTAAATAATATAGAACAGTTTTCGGGTCGAATTACAAAGTAACCACCAAGATATGGAGAGGAGAAATTTATTAATTACTAAAATATAGTAATGCTGCAGTTAATTTTAAAACATTTAAAATGATTTTATTATCACTTTGGTACTTAATAAATCCTTTTTTTATATCTTCAAAACAATAACAACTTCATTCATTTGATGAAATTATAAATTCAGCAAGCATTTTTTATTTTAATATAAAAAATAAAATCGTTTTGCAAACAGTTAAATAAAAAATTAACTATCAATTAAAAGTAATAATAATAGCTTCATCCTTTTACGATTCAGTCTCTGCCACCAACTAAAGCCAAAACAAATATAAATATTTGCACAATATCGATGTACAAACTCAGAGCAGCAAACACATATTCATCAGGACTTATACTGCAGTGATGCTTTCCTCCCAACATTAATTGTGTGTCAAATAATAAATAAAGCGAAAATATTATAACACCAAAAGAACAATAGACTAGTTTCATGACATGTGAATGAAAGAACAACATTAGTATGCCGAACATTAAAAATACCACCAGGACTATTAGCAAAAAACCGCCCATCACTGTAAAATCCCACTTGGTTTGCATAGCAAATAAAGTAAGAGCAAAACATACTGCAGCTGTTATACCAACGGCTGTCAGTATTGTCATTGGATCATATATCGAAGAAATCACACCCAACACGAATCCCTCGGCCAAGGTGAAGATTGCCAAACAAATGTAATTAACAGGTGCTCTACGTCGTACATCTGGACAGCAAGCTAAAGCAATCACTGTAACAAATACAATTGCAAAAGCTATCCATATTAAATGTGGCTGTTCGGCTACGTAATCTTGCAGTTCCACGCTGTAGACAAAAATACAAATAATGCCAAGAGTCATCATTAATTGAATGCTAAGGATGAAATAAACTTTTTCTATAAAAGCTTTTCGTATCAATTCTTCTTCAAATTCGCCTCCATATTCTCCTTCCTCCACGTCCAAGTTGGGTGCTAAATGAAATTGTGTCAAAGTTTTCTCAATGGAAATTTAAACTCTTATCTTCAAACCTACTAAAGTTAGCGCTCGTCATGTATATTCCGATGGCCGTGCGAAAAATATTATTATATTCTTCAGTATTCCTTTAAAATAATTTTTCTATTTTAGAATATTTTTTTAATTTTATTTAAATAAGTTGATTTAAACATATGAATTGTATTGAAGTCGATGTCTTTGTTCGATATATTAGGGTATTCATTTAATCGCTTTTGAATTGTTTTTTTCTTTTAATCATAAAACAAAATATTGTTTAAAAATTTATAAAAAGGTTTTGTTTGTTACACACAAAAAATTTGAAAATAATCAAAATGATTTATATTAGTTACGATATAAGCACCTATCTATTTTATCTTTGCCAATTATTTTACTTAATTGTAGCATAAACGCAAGCATACGAGTATATTTTTTGAACAATACGTAAAAGATTATATAAAGGGGTTTTCAACAAGAACTTTAATTCTCAATTGGGGCAACACCAACTAGATGACTGTTTTGACATTTAGTTTTTTGACGTATTCATAGTAGATGCATTGGCATTAAAATAATTAAAATCCACTGTGAAAGTGGTAGTTCTTTTATAGTTACATTTCGTAAATAAACCTTTTAGTCGTTAATCGAAAGTAGCCAATTTTCAATTAATCGTTCAGTTAATCGGGTAGTAATTAATCGCTTAACCGATTAACGGTTAACCCAATGAATACCCTGATATCCATACATATTGTCAATTTTAATTCAGGGTTTTAAATTTTGATAAAAAATACATCGGGAACGGAAGACATTGCACGCCTCGTTGTATTTATTTTAAATACAATCAAGGCTAAGGCGAATTCATGCACGTTAATTTAATACTACAACAACTATAACACTACAAAAACTACAAGCATTTTGTTTTTGTAAAATCATGGTACGTTGTTAACATCATTTGACTGAGGCGAAAAAATAAAATATTAAAAATTGTTATTGTTTCAAAAAATTTTGTTTGTTGAAGGTTGTTTTCTTGAAATCCTTTGAAATAACTTTGACAAATATTATTATTGTTGAAGAAATGTGTGGAAATGTTTCAAAGATCCGCTGCTAAATTATTGGCTCCTACCATCCGTAATACCAGTCACCCAAAAAATTTCCACAGCTGTAAATACACATTACAATTCCAAAAAAGACCGTTTTGCTTTCGAGAGGTTACGTAAACTTATCTTTCTTTTTTATAGTTTTTAAGAGAAATTGTTGTTAGGAGGAGGTATGTGCGCAACATTCTAACACATGAAATTACTTTATCTTCAATTGCCCCGGACAAGTTTCCATATCGAAAATATCTGAAAAATTATAATAAATAGGCTGCCCTTTGGTAACAATCTTATCGACATCCATTATCATACATATATATTTTTTGTTCGCTTTAAATATGATGCTACGCATGGGCTTGCCTCATATTAATGTATTTTATAACGCGAATTTGCAAAAGAAACTTGAAGAAATATTACTTAAATTTGGATTTTTATAACGATCTTTTGAACTTGAAATATTTACTGGAAGATTTGTATGTTCGGCATCTTTCAGAAAATATAAAAAAAACTAATTGCGGCCATTTGTGCGATGGTTGAGGATTATGCTTTAGTATCTTTTCAAATGTTGGATTTACGCAACACTAAAAGTATGCTGTATTTGGAAATCACATAGATAAAGCGAATATTTGATATCCTGTGTTGTAGCTGCTGAATCGGAGGCATCCAGGCAATCGAATTATATTGATCCATATTTGCAGAACGGAAAGTAAATGGAAGATTCAGTAATAGTAAATAAAAATTAAACGTTAAATTGTGTGTAATGTTACATAAATTTAATTTAATAATGAATGTAAACAAAAGAAATAAATAAATTTTGACATCCAACCCTAAACTAAAAAAATAGTTATCAGCTGCGCTATCAAGTTCACCTGCATGAATTCACCTTGATCAAGGTGAATCTGCCTTGAATACAATCATGCAAATGAAATTTAAAATAAACAAATTTATTTTGTAATAATCAAGCTTGTTACTCCTAGGGGTTACTCCGCCATTAAACCTCATATATGTTTTAGGGTTTTTTCATTAATCACATGCAAACTTCTTTGTTGGTTTAAATTTCTAAAGGCGAAGTATCAAATTAAATTAAATTGGATATAAAAGATTTGAAACTCTTGGAGGCTACTTTAAGCGTAAGTCATAATTTGTGGTGACGCCGCGGCGCGCCGAAGTCAAATATGTCGCCACACGTTTAACTTACAGCCAAAAAAAATTAAAAATTTCCAATTCTCAACTTATTGTTGAAGTTGTATATTGTATACACTTCGTTGATTGTTTTCACATATATAGGGTGTTTTTATAGATTGATACAAGTTAAAATCATAATAAAACATAGTAATATATTTTTGATATCAATGAGACGGTCTTTATTGGATAGAAAATTTTATGGCATTAGTGTTTAAATATGATTTCGGACATGTGGCCGCCACGGCTGGCGCGTACAAGGGGCAATCTGGAACACCAATTTTCAAAAACTTTTCGCAGCGTTTGCGGCCGTATCTCGCCGATAACTCTGCTAGCCCATAAAGCGCACCAAACAGTAATTTTCTGATTCTCCTCACTCCAAATGCGACAATTCTGTTTATTTACGTACCCATTCAACCATACGCCATAAAATGAACGAAGTGCACGATAAGTTGGACGAGCAGAACCATTATTTTGATTAAAAATTTCAACAATTTGCACGCGTTGCTCTGGTGTAAGTCGATCCATAATGAAATGTCAAAGCATACTAAGGAAAAAAGCAACTATCAGCTGTTAAATGGGTGGTCAAATAAAGCAGTGATGCCAACTCAAAGATGTATCACTCCATAAAAAACACCCTTTAAATGTATCCAACCAAATCTTTCTTTAGAATTTACCAACAACATTTGTACAACGTACAATTGGGGAAATAAATTTCATTAAACTAAAAATATGGAAAACCTGTAGGGATGTGATAAATTAAAGCCGACGTAAAAACGAAAAAATTTGTTTATGGCCACTTACCATAATTTTTAATGGTAGCACAACGGGAACTAATTGATGGACCCACTTGAGCTGTGCTTGATCACGGCTGCCAATGGAAGCTAACCTAGCCTACTATCATTTTTATATCGATTTTAATTCAATTGTACTCGATTTCATTTTGCATATTCGCTCAATTCGCAACATGTTATGGGAGTTGTAAGTTCTTTTAATATTTGTTGTTAATTTCTACATAAACATCCCAGACAAAAAATATTAATTTTCTGGAAGCAGTAGCAAATTAATACCCTTTCCAAAGGTTCCTTTTTGGGCAGGAATTGTGAAACTGCGCACGTCGCTCATTCTATCCCATACTATTGAGGAAAACTCAAGTTAGTCCAAATCGCGTCGGTCTTTGGAATTGAGTATTCCACAAACAATATTATACCGTATTTTGAGAGATATCAATGTAATCGGCGTTTACTTTCAACAAAACGGCACTACGAGAAACGATACCATCGCTCTCTTGCGTGAAAAATTTCTTGACCGTGTGATTTCTCAAGGAGGCGATCACAGCGATCTTGTGAACAAACATATTTAGACCTTTTTCTTTGAGCCTACATAGAAGATAAGTTTTATTCCCAGGACATACTGCGAATAGGTGATGGAAAATTTCATAACAAGAATTTGGTCCATCTGGCTGATATTGTTTTCCCTTATTTATGGCATTCGCAGCTATTTTAAGTATTTCGTTGTTATTTTTTCGCCACCCGATATTGTATTGATTGGCCCAATGGTATATAGTCTAGAGAGGTCAGCAAAACTACCTTTTGCACATCTTCGATTTCCTTAAGTGAACGTGTTTTAAACACGTGGAATTACTTTTTTCATTCCATCAACAAAAAAAGTAATCTATTGTTAAAAAACAATATCTAAAGGCATATTTTTCTTAAAATTATTTTGCAAACCTACATTGCTTTGAGTTCTATGTGCCATTCATAAGATTTTCGAAGACTTAGTGACTTCTCTTCGTATACTGCACATACGAGATAAACTAACATTTGATTTAGAGAAAAAATCTCTGAATTGGCAACAGCGATTATGAACATAAAAGTATCCAGTTAAATTAGTCCGATATCAATTAGAATGCATTCATACGTACACAATGGCCACATTAAAAAAACAATGTAGAAATTCAACCCAAAATGTTTCGTGAAACTGTTATTTTGCAAACAAAACTCAAATGATATTTTATACACATACAAGATACAATATTAATACACAAAAAGGAATACACAAGCAAAACCAGAATTTAAACAATCCCTGCAGGAAATATCATCAGTAAAATTATACTGATTAACTATTGACGATGTCACCAGCACTTCTCACAAATTATACCCCAACTAATACTATCTACTATTGACATTTAACACAGGCTTGTCCTACGAAATCTACCAATAAACTGCATCAATAATGACGAGGTAGTTATTGTGGGACCATATGGAGAAAATGTCAATAGTAAGACTGTACTGATTACCTATTGGCGATATTACCACATGCCCGCAGTAAAACTATTTTGATTCACCATGGACGCTGCCACCACCTGTAGGAAATACATATATACATTTATAAGCAAATTTCTTCGTGGCTTGCTGAACCTTTTATACATCTTTATGGTTTAACATCTATTAATCAGAAGAAGAGAAGACTTATTTAAAAGAAAATATATGTACATGTAAGTCTGTAAAATAAAAAAGCCCCCAACGTGCATTTGAGCCGAGATCAATTTAAAACAATTGTCATCGGTAACTCGTCAATTTTGAGCACATTGATTGATGATTTGCTTTTAACCTTTAAACATTTTCAATACCTATCAAAAACAAAATACAAAAAAAAAACAATTTGTTGACAGTGTCACCAAAAAGACACTATAATTGTTGAAAAAAATTCCCACCTAAAGACACCTTTATATTCGGTAGTAAATTTTTGAAACTAAAAAAAAAGAATTGTTTTTATAGCTTCCCGGTTTTAATCCAGGTACATCAATTCATTTAGTGTGATATGAAAAAAGGAAGAGCTAAAATAACTAGAGTAAGCTTCGTGCATAGCTAGAAATCTTTGATGACTTCTGTATTGCATGGCACATGGGTGCTTATTCCCCCAGAAAGTAGTCAAATTTGAATTTCCTGTTTTTTTCTAATCATTAAAAATCATTTTCATTCTCTGATGAAGTGTGATTGTACTCGGAACTCAATCCCATCAAAAATATGTTCACTAATAACTAAAATACATATGCAGCCAACAAAAACCATGACGGCAAAGTAATGAGTTAATCATATGGAGTAGATACTTTTCAGTACTTCTACTTTGATATTTTAACTCACTACTTTATAGGGTTGTTAATTATTCGTATTTTTTTATTTGTTCGAATAAAATTTCATGGTATTTTTTTGTTCGAATAAACGAATAATTTTGAAATTTTGTTTAAATAATTCGAACGAACAAAGAATAAAAAATTTACGGTTAAAACAGCATTAAGGAACATATAAATTTTTTTTGTTCTTTTCTTTGATTTTTCTAAATAGTTCAGATCATCATCAATATTGTTAACGATTTTTGCTTTAGTACAAGTTCCTACTTTATTTATAGACATTTTTAGATCAGTTAATAAAACGTCATCAGTTACATCGGAAACGTCATCATATTCTTCATCGTAATTGAGGTCATTCGAATACATATTTTTATCACAAAATAATCGTGAAAAAAAAGTATTGCGTACTTCTTTGTTTAGCTTCTTGTGGAATATTGTAAAAAGCTAGTATTGGATGCGAAATTCATAGAATTCAGGAATAATATTTAAGTATTTAATTGTTTTTTACGTCGTTCATTAACTATTCGAATGTTTGATTGTTCGAAAAAAGTTATTCGAATAATTTTTTATTCTAAATTGAAAAATGTTTTATCGTTCGAACAAAAATTAAAAAATTTAGAAAATTATTCGAATAATTTTTATTCGAACGACAACCCCACTACTTTAACAAGTAGTTGTCATCGGAGGCAAGTATTTTCTACATTAGCTTACAAATAACGATGTCAATATTTTCAAGTCATTGAATACATAAAACACAATAACAATTAAATGTCCGCATGAAGTAATAATCCATCTTTTTAAACTTATGTGTAATTTCTTGAACTGTTTATTTAGGTTTATATTGAAATTATTTGTTTGGCATGAGTTCAAATCTGAGTTGACGCATTTCTTTTAATTTGAGAAATTTATTGGACAAATTCGTTATTTTATTAAGAGAGTACTATTTGGAATAATTTATAATTCACCAGACTAGCAGAACTGATCAGTACTGATTTCGAGAGGTCGCTACACCATCTCATCTGCGTTTTTTATTCGATTTTACCACTTTTGACAGTGGCTACTACTGACTACGAATATCAACTATTTAACCATATTATTTAACGAATAAGAATACGAAAAGTGCAACTTATTAATTTTTAAGTCCAATTCCAACTACATTGAAAATCAGTGACAATCCTAATTAATTTTTAGTCCTGGTCCACACTTGCAATTTTTGTTGCAGCAATTCCTGAATATGTGGGAGAGTGTTGAAATAGAAGTATATACACTCTTTCTCACTAAAAAATAAAAAGTTGCTGCAACAGAAATTGCAAGTCTGGACCGGGACTTATTTAAAAAAGAATGTTTGTTATAGGTTAGGTTAAGTAAGGGTGGCAGCCAGAATCTCTGACTCACTTAGAACGTTTTGGTCCATTGTGATACTACGGAGACTCTACTTATGCGGAGTCTCCGCCGTCGTATATTGACCAGAGCTCAATTTAAAGCTTTTAATACGTTGCAGTTCAACACTGGCGACGAAAGAAAGTTCCCTGAAATTAAGAGCACCCATTGTGGCCATTCTCCTTCCTGCACCTCCGGGACAGTGACACAGAAAATGTTCTACACTCTCATCTTCATCGATATCTTGGCAGCTACGGCAAAAATCATTGTGTTCGACCTCTAACCTTTGTACATCCCTGCCTATGAGATAGTGTCCGATTGTCACGAACACTAGAATCGAGATTTGTTTTCTATTTCTTAAAAGCAAAAAGCTGTACTGGGTCCATACCTGTCTGGTGATCATGCAATCATTTCTTGTTACCCATCTTTTATTTGTTTCATCTTCTGTCTTGCGCCTAAGGGAGAGGTTGCAAGAGAGTAGGGGTAAAACCACACATTCCAATTCCGGTCGAAAATGTAAGGTTGTCCCAATTCTAGCAAGCTCATCAGCCCTAGAGTTCCCCTGAATGCCTCTATGCTCCAGGGTCCAAATGATCTTCATATCAAACTGCTCTACTATCTCGTTTATAGATGATCAGCAGTCAAGGACTGTTGTTGTTCTTAGAAGCTGCTTGACTATCAGTGTATATGTATATTAATTAAAGTCGTTTAAGTAACATTCACTTTCAACCAATCCGCAACTTATTTTAAAGCAATTATTATTATAACAAAACAATGAAAACTCCCGGGATTGCCGCAAATACAACTTTTTAATTCTCATTTCTCGGGAACTGAATAAGTTCGGGAAATCGTAAACCCTATTATGTATTTATATTGCCAGGATTTTGCTCAATAAATATTCCCAATAATTAAGTTTTTCAATGATGCAATCAAAATAGCATCTACATATGTGAATACGAGTAGTAGTGGTTGATCTCTTAAATAATAAATTAATCGAATCGAAATTTTAAATTATTTGATGAAATATGTGCTTCATTTATTTTTGTTATTATAATATTTATACATGTGCAGTTGTACAAAGTAATGCTAGGAACACAACTGAGACGAACGACGAATTTTTGCCCGCGAATATTCGTCGTCAAATTAAAATACATTAGTGTATATGAAAATAAATACAATCACGGCGAAATTCGTCATACACGGCGAACTTTGTAATAGGTTTATGTCTATTTCTTACGCCGGCGAACGACGAACAAATCAGTACCATGTGACCATTTTCGTTTTTAGTTTTTAAGTTCTTTACTAAATAAAGTTTATTATTACTTTAATAATTATTTTATCGTTATTTTGTAGCATTTACAATATACATATATACAAAATATGTAACTACAAAAATTGGTTATAGTTGTCTTTTTGTTAATGTTTCATTTTTAAGTATGAATTATTTTCTTTAGCACGGTCAAACTAACAGCTGTTATACAAAACAAGCAAACGTAATAAAACTTTAATAAAAATTGTTGGTGAAAACATGAAAGAATTATTTGCTTAGTTTCATTTCTTCAAAAAGCTACCATCCCATTTTATATAAATATATTATGTATAGAACCTCCAAGAATTTCAAGAAATTATGCTCAATTTGGTAATCCGCAATATTTTTCGTCTACTAACGTCAAGTAAAATTTACGATTCATGGATAAGGAAAGATAATATGCGTGAAGCTGTGTGGAATGCTAATTATGATAATACTACAATATTACATAGAACATTTAAAACATCCTAATTATAAAAAGAATCTAATTACTGCAATCGACTTTTTTCAGCAGCATTTCGTTCCATTCACACACAAACGTAGAATAAAGGTTTAGAAGGAGCTGGCGGTGGTTTGCTTGATGATTATTGTGAAACACCTGTAATTCCACTGGATTTGATTTATTTTTTAAAAGAAAATCCGATACAATCGAAACTATACTTTTCTAAAAGTCGTGATTTGTTTCATTGTGTTATATAGCATATAGTAAAAAACATGATATTTATGATACATGTTTTTGTTTTATTTCCTTAAACAGTACACAATAACTATCAATTATAAGAGCTGTAACTTTTTTCGCCATTATTGTGCTTCATACGACGAATTTACACAGTGAATTTTCGCCGACGAATTCGTCGCATTGGACGAAATTCGTCGTTCGTCTCAGTTGTGTTCCTAGCATAAATATCATTATAATTATTATGTTAACATACTCATTTTACGAGAACATTGGAATGATTTAATTTACTTACATTCGTAAATGAGAATTGTTGAATAACAACATTTTTTGAAAAAATTCAACTATAAATGTAGACGTAAAATTTATTAACAAAGGTGTTTAGTTAGTATAAGGACTAATGTATATGGAGTATATACGTGAGCCTGAATGTGTTCTGTAGCGCAACAGGTGCGTCTGGGTAAGCGAGTTATTATTAAGCGCAGCGTTAACGATGTTTTACTCTATGGTTGAGACACTAGCATCCGTATATGGTCTTGCTTATTTCTTTAAAATAAATTCATTATAAATTCATGCAATCCAAGCAAAGGTAACCTTATTTAAAGCTGGTACCGCACGAGTATTTCAAAAACTCCCGTTTCAGCGATTTCTAGCAAAATTTATGATTTTGAAATATTCTCCGCTAATTTAAAGGAATATTCTCAGTAAGGCAAGAATTACGAATGTAAAGATAATCCTATAAGTTAGTGGCTCCAGCCTAAAAGGCATTATTTATTTTTAACCATTTTAAATAAAAATAACGTATTTGAAAGTTATATACTGACTGCTTCTGAAAAAATAACAATAGTTAAATTAGTTATACTGTATTAATAAACTCCATTTTTTTGTTCTCTAAAAAACTTTAAATCCACAAATATTTGTCAAATTGCTTACGCCAGATTTAAAACAACTTGTTGTTATTTTTCCAATTGAAACTATAAATCAGCGCGGATATAAAAACTCAAAACATCATCTCCCTTACCAACCAAAACAAAAATTTCAATATAAAACCAATGTTCAACATATGAAAATACCAAATAGAAATAGTAAAAAAAAATATATTTGCCTCTAGCTAAAAATTCAATATGCAACAGTCGTTGTTGCTAAAGAGTCCATGTAGAAAAATATTTGGAGATGAAGTATGATGTAATAATAAATTTGTTTTTTCATAAAAAAAATGTCAATATCCAACAAAACCATACAAATAAATGTGTACACATACAACGTTCCTTTATTGCAATGTAGTCATATCTAAAAAAACTGTTCTTTAGAAAACGACTTTAAAGTTTTTAATTTACCCACATCCCAGTTGGAAAGTAAACAAAAATTTTTTTCTTTCAAAAAGTGAGTAAACGGGATATTTGTATAAATTCTTTTAAACAAAATGACAGACGATACAAATGATAATTGTTTATTATTAACTCGAAAACCCCAATTTTTGAGATATGGCTATGTTGCATTAAACCGGCGATATTTACTAAATCAAAACAATTTTAGATACGTAAGTACATACAATTGTACATCCGTTTGGCTACAAAATACTCCAAACATTTGCAAAATTCTTGATGGGAGGCGCCTCGTTTAAGTATCTTCTGAGTGACAGTCGGCAAAACGTTTGAAATTTATAAAAATAAAATTTAAAAAATGGCTATTGCATTATCTTTCTCTCAACTTTATCATTTGAATCTCTTCGGGATGGTAAAATGAATGGAGAATATATTGCAATAATTGTAACGAAAGCAAAATGACTTCTTTACAAAGAGCTAATCGAACAGATTACAAAACCGATACTATTACACGATATTATCAATTTCTAGTTTATATTGTATTACCAGGGAATATTGAAGTATCTTATTAAAAATTTTGAAAATAGGTCCATAAACTCCGCAGTTAAGTGATAATCAATATTACGGGTGGCTGCTTTATTCGTCCGATTTCCTCTTAAATATCTATGGGACTGAAATATCTATTCAAATAAAACAAGTTATTTCAAAATCGGTTCATGAATGGAGCAGTTATACGATAATCAACAATTCGATTTTTGATAAAATTTCTATGGGACTAAGCTGCAAGGAGGTTCTTTCAAATAAACAAAGAATTTTGAAAGTCGGTTCACAAATTATAGATTTAAGCATGTATTACCGCAGAAAAAAAATAAAGATGAACTGATAGCATTCTCCTTTCTTGTTGGTTACAAACTATTATTCACAAATCTTATAAACGAACTAATGTAGAACGTCATGTGGTTTTACTTAAGCGTACTAGAACAATTAAATCTATTAAATGAATAAGGAATCTATTAATAATACTGTCTTGAGGAAAATTTGTCACAAAAACCTCTTACAAACTTTAGAAATGTTTTAATGAAATTTGGTAAAACAATTAATTACTAGCAAAGTTCTTTTTAACAAAAAATTCTCAGTGACTTTTTAGTAAATTTCCTACTGTTTCAAGATCAGACAATCCGCATTTTTCATTAAATGACAGTGTCAAATCATTGGCAAATGCTTTTATCTCTTTGTATTTAAATCTATCGTGCAGTCAATCCGTTAGGAATCTTGGTGAAAGATTGTGAATTATTTTAAAATTTTTGTTTTGAATAATCTGAAAATTTTTGGTATGGGCTCTAGCAGTTTTGTGAAACCAAGGATCGAATTTTCACATCCGTGAACGTAAAACTCGTCACGTAAAAATAAATTATTCGGGTTATAGCATACGTGCACTTACTGTATTTTATAAAAATCAAGATTACAACACCCGTAATCGTATGAATGATTTTAAGAGTTTTACGAACTATCATCCGTAAAAAACGCGTTCATGTAGAAATAAAGCTTTTTAAGTTCTATACAAAATATTGCGAGTAAATGAAAAGATAAACGCACTACGGTCAATCCCTTCTTATACTCATACGATTCATTTGTCTCATTATCTTTTACAAAGTATACTCAGCACTTGTAAAACTGTTGTTGCATTTAAAAGTCTTTGGGCAAACGTAATCATTTTTACAAATCTGTAAGGAATATTGTATAATTTACCAATTGGTTTTTCTTCAGTAGAACATTTTAACATATTTTTCTGCCAACACTGATAACGAACATATCTGTGGTCACAAACTTAAACCGCTTTTATGTATTACCGGTAACAACAAAAAAATTATTTATTTTTTCCTCAAACTCTCATGTCTCTAACCTAATTTTTGTTCTATATATCGAAAAAAAAACATATTGATTTAAGTCACTTTGAACTCTCTTAACATTATCAATAAGCACCAAAATATACTTAATTATTAATTTTCACAATATTTTATTTTATTTAAAAACACTATATAGAATTAAGTTGCTCACGCAAAATAAATTATCACAAATAAGATAAGACACATAAACATATTACCCATTCCTCAGCCACTTTTAATTTACAATAATCTTTTAAACATAAGTTGTTTTAAGCTTTCAGAAATAAGATATTTATTTTGCAATAAAGAATTAAATTTTATTTGATTAAATATATCATTAAGTGCCCTAAGTTCAATTTCCAATTTTGGTCAAAATATTTCTTAGTTATATGCATTTTTTTCCAGAATCATAATTCTATTTTTTCAAAAACGTTTTCGAATATTAAAATTGAGCATGTTTTGAAAACATTACGATCCGCTTGCAAATCGTAAGTCGTCATTTTATTCATTTCATACGATTGGCGTATCACGTAATCTTTTTTCGTTCGATTGCCGATACGACCACGGGGCAGGCGTATGTCAGTATCAGTCGAATACACATATTATAAAACTACATCTTATTTTTATTTTATTGTTAAGTAGAGTAGAGCTGGATTGTAATCCCGGTTTAATTTCAGGAACAAATTCGAGAATTTTTTTTAACTACCCGAAGATCTTTTGTTATGGTCGTATTTCCATTAAAAAGCACCATCCACCACGCATGCTAATGTAGTACATTAACAGAACAAAGTATACAACATTACCCGGCAATTTTTCAAATGGCTCATTTATGGCTTTTTTTTCTCTTTCTCTCAAATTTCTCTGAAACTTGTGCTTCGAAGACTCTTTCACTTTCCTTAATGTAAACCTAAGATCTCTAGTAGAATATATTCTGGCAGTTGAGATCTATTCTAACCGAATTAAGTTTCAAAACAGTATAGGTATGGCAATTACCCGAACTTACAATATGGAGTAAAAAACACGAAAAATCTATTGATTGTTTCTGCAAATCTGAACATTGCTTTTTTGTACTAACTACTTTGATAGTTCTCCAGTGAACAAAAATAACATTACTGTACTTTATCGATAAGGAGACACTGTCAAATTCGATTAACTCAAGCACTAAAAACTATTTTGCAGTTAAAAATTCTTAAAAGTATGTACCGATTTTAAATTTTGCAAAGCTAATAAGAATAAAGAAAATACAATCTACTTCTTACAGCTAGAAGTATCAAACTTCTAAGAACTTTGAAATTTCTACTCTTGACCTGTTCGTAATTTAATTTCTAGCAAATATCTCATTACAAAAAAATTTTGACGCAATTATTTTCTAATTAGCAATAAATTTCAAAACTATTATTAATAAAAGTACTTTCTTAATTACTTCAACGATCGCAGAAAATATCCAAATTTAAATTTGATCAAAAGAGTGATCAAAAATTAAAATTTTTGTCTCCGACTGAACGCACTTTTTTCTGACCGATATCGAACCCTAACTTCCTTCGGAAACGAAAATGTTTTTGTTTAATGTGATTATTTTTCGAACTAAATTGGTCTTAAGTGTTTCTAATCCTAAGTGATTATTACTTGACTAAAGTTCGTAACGTTTCTTTAGTCAGAAGGAATAACTTTTTTTTGGTGAATAAACACAGTTTTAGTTTTCTTTAATTAGTGTTCTATATGCATTAATTGTCCCAAATATTATTTTAAAAAAATACATTGAATTAATGTTTAGTTTTAGTATTATTTATTTAACAAAAATTATATTAGCACACATAAACCTCTTATTTGAACAACTTAATACCGTTTGTACCTTAATATTGTACTGGATTTTGGTTTTGGATATCTTTGATGATATAGAGGGTGTTCTTTAAGCCTGATAAAACTTTGAATTGGCAAGATTGATTTGTTTGGCAACCGATTTGACAGCTGATAATTTACAAAAATGTACAAAAACTTATTGGTTTTTAATCCAAAGTGATTATTATTATTTTGGCTAAAGTTCGTAACATTTTTAGTCAGAGAGAATTGGGCATGAGACAATATCCCAAAGGAACAAGGGAAACTTTAACATCAAGTAATTTCATAATACACGGCAGAACAAAAACAACGTTGTTTTTGGAGAGCCGCTACACTCCCATTATCAGTGTTCATGTGTGTTTCCATGAATCCGCCACTATTTAGGTGGCTCGGTTGAATGTGATTTCAAATTTGTATTTCTAAAAATTATGACTCGAAAAAGGATACGAGAGTTATTTATATTGTGGAATGTATTATGCGTTATTTTCAAAGCAAACCCAACTTCACCACGATCAATACTCAAATTTTACCATCACTAATTTACGTTAAATTAACCCATTGCTAAACGTTGTTTTTATCTCATGTACGATTTTTCTTCCTAATTTTTGGTTTCACAAAGTTCACTGTTCAGCGAGAATTTCACCATATGCCGATCAGCACTGTGAGGATGAGTGTTTTATATATAAAAAGAAAATTTTACTTATTTTATTTTTATTTATCGAAAGTAAATAAATTTAGAAATTAATAATAAAAATTAATCTATAAAATGCACCAACATTCGTCCTACAGTACTAAAATGTCCACGAATCTTGATCACTTCGTAGTTGACATCCGCCATATAAAATGTTTGCAGGGCGCTTTCTTCTAAATTCTCGCATATGTTAGTGTATATGTGTCTAGAAACTGATGTATGAAAGTGTGAGTGTATACTCTTATGTATAGTATTTGCTTAAAGATTGTGAAAATGCGGAACAATTGCTTATTTTTGGTTAAATGATTCGTACTTTTTTTATAACGCCTTGTAGGATAAATATAAATAAATAAATACAACTTCATACATTAAACAAATAGTCATGGATGTGCGTGCAATTATTATTAGCAAATACACTTTGTCTGAGTAGCACAATCTGTCGCACGTTATTAATTTTTGGTAACTTTCAAAAAAATCCCATAACAATGTTTTTCTGTCTGGTCTAAGTGAGTAAGTACCAAAGGAAACTAATATTTTATGTTAAAGTTATTGGTTTGGCATTAGAGCATTCAATATCCAAAAGCAAAAGCCGATTTACCGACTTTCACACGTAAAAAAATTAACAGGGTGCGAATATTTATATTTTCGAATAATTCGTTAGTCCGGTCGTTTACCGATTTTTTCACCGAATATATATATATATTAACTTGCTTCTGCTGCTTCACATTTTTAATCCGGGTACCTCAAATTATTTGGTGTGATAATATTTAAAACGGAAGTGCCAAGATAAGTGCAGAAAGTTGCGTTCATAATTAAAATTCGTTGATGAAATAAAAGATTTATGTAATTTTTATAAGTTACGCATTCCTTCTTCATTGAATGTTAGTTTGAATACTAATTATATTTATTTATTTAATTTATTTATTTATTTACGCCAATGGACTAAAATATCCTTACAGGCTAATTGGTAAATTTTAATTTAAAAGTACTTTTAATAAATACTTATTTTCTAATAATATTCTAAATTATTTTCAGACAAAGAAAAGTCTATTCTAACAACATTATTAATATTATTCAAATTACTTAATGCCCGTAAAATAGGCTCACGCATGGCATAACTAGTAACATGTGTCGCTATATAAAATAAGCTATTGTATCTAAGGGTTCTGAAAGGTACACAAAGGCTAATCAAATTTAATAAGTATTCACAATCGATGACACCATTAATCAAATTATCATGACTGAATTAATAGTTCTCCTTAAGTAAAGAGGCTTTAAACCTAAAATTAAATTAAAAATTGAAAACCTAAAACTGAATTAAATCTGCCCAAGTGAATGACTCGGCTGCTGCAAAGGTGTGCTGCGGCATGGGAGTGGGGTCCTTGTTCACTCAGGAAGTAGTCAAATTTGAATTTCCTGTCCTTTCTAATCATAAAAAATCATTTTCGTTCTCTGACGAATTCTAATTGTACTCGAACCTCAAGCCCACCAAAAATATGTCCACTAACAATTAAATACGAGTACATTTATATGTACCCATCAAAATCTTTAATGAGAAAGTAATGAGTTAAAATGTAAATAAGCATATGTAGTACATACTTTTCACTACTCAGTACTATAACAAGGAGTTGTCATCGACGGCAAGTATTTATCACTTTTGTTTGCAAATAACGATGTCAATATTTTGAGGGAGTCATTCATTGAATACATTAATCTCAATTCTAGAAATTAAATAACTACTGGGAGTATTAACTATTTCTCTTTAATTTATATGCAAAAACCTATTTTTATGAACACGCACTCAATTTAAAATAAATGCACGAGGTCTTAAGCCGTTTATCTAATGTATGATAAGTCCAAGGTCGACTTTCGCACAACTCAGAGAATAAATTGTATGTTTATTTGTAAAATACTGCAGACCGCACACCTGTAGTTTGTGTTTAAAAGAATATCGTTCTTAATGGAAGTCATTACCAAGCTTTCGCTGGATACTTTTTATAAAAACCGCTTAACCGGTTTTTCGCACAAACCAGTATTCAAATCCAGGTTTTGAAGAAGCTGATTTCCGAAAAATTCGAAAACTGGCTTTTCAAAATATTTGGTTTTTTAATACCTATTTGGTGCTGAAATTAGCCAGTTTTCAAATTATTACTAAAATTTTATCGCTCGTTTATTGCAATATTGTCATATCTCCAAAAACATGATTTTTAGTTAAAAATTATTCATTATTTTACTTCTCATCTTGGGTATAAGATTTATACAAATATCTTGCTTGCTCACTTCTTGATGAGAGCAAATTTCTTTATTTTCCTATTGAGGTGTGAGTAAATTAAAAACTTTAAGCTCGTTTTCTGAAGAACGAGTTTATTAGATATGACTACATTGCAATAAAGGAACGATATGTAAAGAGTTTTAAATTTGCATTCGTTCGATTTAGGAACCATTTCCATTAACGTTCATTTTAAGCAAACCATACACTACTCCAGCATACTGGCAACAACAAGTGATGTTGAATCGTGCTCGAGACACATGCCATACAAACATACTGGTGAAATATTCAACTAGTGCGCTCCGCATTTATTATTGATATTGTTTTGAAACTACAAATTAATGAAAATGCGTATATTTTTATTAAAAATGTATTAGAAGTGATTTGTTTTATTTCAGAGAGACTATAAAATACATATTTTGTTTCTTTTTTCTTAACATATGAGTAGTTTATTCAATTAAATGTGTTTTATCCCGATGTTTATTCTTTGACAACTTTTCCCAACTGAGCTAAATTCACCATACACAATACCTCAAGCTGGCGCCATCAGCAAAATATCAAATTCTGTTTGATATCGCTACAGCAAAGCGTACAATCACACAAAATGCCCATACACGACCAAATCACTGGCACCAACACTTGATTGCGCGTGCATGCGCAAGACTTAACTCATTTTAACTGTACCAAACGCGCTATTTTTTATCTTTGCGCGTTTAATAGAAAACGCGCTGAATTGGCGTGTTTTTAGTAGTTAACAAATTCACATGAATCTTATAATAATTCGAATTATTACATACAATCGATTTTGCGGCCAGAAGATGGCCCAGGCGGTGTAAATGAAAGTATTTTTTTTATTATTTGCATAATAATAAAAAGTTCCTTATTGATGCTTTTAATCAATGAAAATATTAACCCCCATATTTATAATACTTATCAAAAGTGTATAATAGGTTTATGAAACAAATTTTGTGTGTAAAACTGTTTCATAAACTTTTAATAAACATTTAAAAATTTATAATGAATAATAATAATGAATAATGAATGAATGAATATAATTTTATGTAATGCTTAGAACATTAAAATTTCTATTGATATACCAAAAGAATATTTTAAGTTATTCTGTCGTTGTAAACTTCCTACATGTTGTTAATAGTAGGTACAACTTTTTTTACCTGAATGAATTTAAAAATAAATCTGTACTATATATAAATAGTTATTATTTTCTTCAATAAATATTGTATTTTTTCTAATATATGCATCGACTTTCATCAAAATCTAACTTAGCACGTTTGGGAATAGCGCGTTTTGGCTATGAATATCTTTTAACGCCATGATTTAGCACGTCTTAGCGCGTTTTGAGAAGGTGTATGGCGCGTTTTGGTTATAAAAAGTTGACAACGCTGCATATTAGTTTATATTGAACCATTTTTGTAAGATTATAATTGTTGATACTTTTAAAAAACACTTTAATCGTCAACCGATCTTTTGTATTCAAGTAAATAATTATTTCAATCCATTTCACATGCAAATGATAAGATTTCATTTAATAAATGGCACATATACTTTTATATATTACTTTACATTACCACCAATTAATCTTTGCTTTGCAAATATAAATATTGTACTTCGCTGGTGCACTATAGATAGATTGGTTGAAGCATAAAAAATCTATTAAAAAATATATGTATTCTTTTGTGTGGATTCTCAATTGCGGTTATTGCTGTACACAACCACTTACACAAACAAACAAATACAGCAATGGGAGAAAAAGAAAAAACTGGGATAGATAAGCCTTTCAAAAAGCCTTTTTTGAACTGTTTTCAATTTTATTTCAATTCCTTTATTTACCCATAATATTTACATTTTTGATTTCAATTTAAATTATATATTTAAGTGTTCAAGAAATGTTCTTTTTCAGCTTAATAATAGATGTATATTTACAAAATGTTTATATACATATATACAATATTTTTTTGGAGGAGAAAATTTGGCAAAAAACCTATTTGATTATTATTTTTACAACTACTTAACTACAGACTAGATAAAACCTAAGATGATACTAGCTCATTAATATGCACGAATTTAGAATTCAGACATCTGGTATTAAAATATGTGTAAGCCTATTGATCTTATCTGGAACTAGCCCCAAGCCCGCAATATCGTGGAGGCGTATGGTGGGAAAAAACCACGGGAGGTTATATACAAGTATTAATAGCTTATTTTGTGCTATTTGTAGTTTTTTTAATATGGCAAGATGCGCTAGACCAAAACGGGGACTGCATAGAAAATTACAGTGTGGAAAATGGACTTCAGAATAAGTTTTTTATTGTTAATGTTAAGGATAGATTACCGATTTATAAAAGGGTATAGGATACAGGTCAATATGTTAAATTTATTGATTACATAAACTTAAAATTAATTTTAGGATCGAGCATAATACCCAGATATTTTACTTTTTGTTCCCATTGTATAGAATTATTATTTATAATAATATTGGTCTGTGGTATATAGCAGTCTTTTCGTTTCCTTGTAAGATATATCGCTTGTGTTTTCTAGCAGTTCAATATAATTTTCCATTTATTGAAATAAGATAAAATGACAGATAGTGCTCTATGTAGATAAGTTATTATATCAACAGACTGAACCAAAAGCAGCTTTGGCATTTAATAGAACCATGCCCGTTGACTTTTGATGATTAAAGAGTGTTTGTACCAAATTTTTTATTCTTATTAGCGGGTGAGCTGTGTTATGTTCTCTGCGGAACCCAAGTTGTTGAGGTGGAAGAATATTATTGTCTTCCATATAATCAGTCAATTTAATTTTAATAACTTTTTCTAAGATTTTGCTAACGCTCGACAATAAGCTGATAGGACGGTATGACAATGGACAATCAGATTGTTTACCAGGTTTTTAATTGGGATAACTTTAGCCTCCTTAAATTTTTGGGGAAAATAGCAGAGCTTTAAACAAGAATTTAATACCTTTGTTGGGAAGTGCTTTCATGCATCTATTATTAATACCGTCGAAACCAGGTGATTTTTTATGTTTTAAAGTTTTTAGTATTTCGGAAATTTTCGAACTATTTAATAAACATACATCCAATGGATTAACTATTAATGACCTAAACGATTCCAGAGTATTATTTATTTTTTAACTCTTATTCGTAATTTATTGTCGACTTTTCATGAGCTACAAGATGGCAGTAATTTCAATTTTTCTAGTGTTTCAGAATGTGTTGGGAAGTAGTCTTTTAGCAAGTAGTTTTTCAAGTTTTATAATCAGGGCAAGTATGAGTATTTTCTGCTTTTTGCATGAAAATATGCATTTTCATACTTTTAATATTTTTCCCAAGAAAAGCATTTTTATATACCTTGCATACATTTGCATATTACGCAGGTTGGCAACTCTTTTTAACAAAGATTGCTGGTAATAACTGATGCACTTCCATATGTGGTCTGCGCAATGTGATCATTAAAATTTTTACCTAGAAATGTTACATGTCTGGCTCATGGGTTGCATAGAATTGTAGACTTGTTTACTTTTAAATATCTTAAGGAAATGATTACTTCATTAAGTTGTCTCTTAAAAATTAGTTACGTTTGAATTTTTAACTGAAGATCCCGGAAATATTTTCCAATCCAATTTAAGAATATAATAGGCCCTATTGAAGGCCAGCTAGTTTTTAGCTTCGCAGTAGCTGCATGTTCGAGTTTGCAAATACTATTTGTGATAGTGACAATGACAAATATTGGTTAGTTTATAGTTTGCAATATAAATAAATTTAGCAAAATAATAAAAACATGTTGACATTGAAACACACTACATCAAATCAAATGACACTTCAATATGAACATGGAATTTTTATTTAACAATAGAAAACAAATTCTGCTTATAAAAACTTTTAATAGTTTAAATAAACCATAAATTTTTCTCGACGAATATTTACTTATAGATTATTTTAAAAGTTAAGGTATGACTGACATAAACGTATCTTTGTGTTTTTATTGCTTCAAATAAGGATTTATTGTGTCTGCTCTTTTGATATGAGGCTTATAACGCCATTTCAAAAAAATATTAAAAAAGTTTTCAATTTAATAAAACACAGAATATGTTAAGCTCAACATTACGCTATCTTTCCTCGTAATCTGATAGATAAGCATATTTATTATAGAAATAAGATACACAAAGTTAATGTTTTGCTTATACATAAATAATTTAAGATCTTAAAACCTATTGTTTTATATGCATTCGCTTGAGTTATTTGGATTTATTTTTAATTCATCATATTAAAATACGATTATTTTTATAAGATCTTATTTCAAAATTATTTAAAAAAACCTATAAGTTTTTCGTGTTTTTGTTTCAAGATCCATAAGATATAAATTAAAAAAAAAATTAAAAAGATTGGTATCCTTTTAAAGAGTATCCCTTGTTTAACAATATTCATTTATTGCAAAATTTACATTTAAATAATTTAATAATAAGAAAACCAAAACTACCACGTTTTTTCATTTCGAGGATTATCAGTCTCTTTTTTATGTAGCGGGTCCGCAATATTGCGCGGTCTAGCAGAATTTTTTAACTAGGCATTATTTCATTTAATTTGGCTTTATAACACTTAAAAATTGGAAATTATTCAAGAGCCAAGATACGAATAATTGGGTCTTATGACGTTTAGTTGCTTCGCTGCTTAAATATAATTTGCTTACTCTCTGCTAAGTATGTCGAATAGTGGCTTCGCTGGGTAAATATTTTTCGCCTACTCGGCGATTATCTTCTCTGGATAAGACGAAAAGTATTTGGGCATTATTGCGTGCGGTGTATTTCATTGGGTTTTTAATTTGGTGTTATATCATTGGGCCTTATTTCATGATATTCAAGTGAAAAAATTACATAAGTCTCAATGACATAAAGTCCAAAAATATGAAATATATAAAAAATATATTATCACGGTCTTATACTAGCAATATAACCGCTACTTTGTTAGCGGATAAATCTTTTTTTTAATAAATATATGTATTCATGTATAAAAAAGAATAAGAAAAATCAAATTTAAAAAATATTTGAAAAACAATTTTACCCGTTTTTGCCCCTTTCAATCCCTGAAGAATTTAAATTTTCAAAAATTTCTTCTTTGTGAATATATACAAACATATTCATTTAGTATGTATGTGCATAAAAATAGATGCATGGAAAAGAGTATCAAAAACTGCTACTAATTTTATGCTCTCGAATTTCAAAAAAGTACTGAAAAGTGCTTGAGGGCTTCGTAAAGGGAAAATAATGCATTTCAAATTTAATGTCTACCATCATTACCATAAGAGATAAACGGCTAATAAAAAGGTACCAAAAATCTATTTTTACCCTTTTTCGGTCCTTAAATTTAAAAATTTTAAAAAATACCAAACATATGTCCGCTAATTTTTGTATCTGATTATTATACTTTAGAATTCAAACTTCCAAAAACTCCTTCTTAGTGGATCTATACATCGGGGAGAAGACCTACATACAAAATTTCAAGACTCTGGCTAACGTCTGGCTGTGTATTTATATGTCAGTCATTCAGTTGCAGCATAAAGTTACTCTTTTATATATATATATAGATAAAAACAAAATCCAGACAATCTCCAGTAAGCGTAGCCGGTATTCGAAACACGATAAAGTAGAAAAACCTGTCCTGTCATAGGACAATAATGCAGAAATGCTTTAGGCTTAAGACATTCCTTAAGGAAACTAATCCCTGGGAATTTATCAAATAAAAGAAAATTAAATAAGGTTCAAAAAATTATATAAGCCCAAAATATTTTTCTCAATAAATGAGAGTCAAAAGATATGTTTTTCTAGTCTAAAAAATTGTAATAAATGGCGTTAATACATTTTATTTTTTGCAACTTAATTCTTTGGGCTTTACTGCATAGAGCCGTATCCTTATTTTGAAGAGGGTGGCGTTGGCTCAGGTAGTAAGCACGTTGACTACAAACCGAAGGACCTGGGTTCAAACCCAGTGTCAGACAGAGTCATAAAATAAAAACACCACGCATTTCTCTGATGTGCATTGGTGTGTCAGTTGTTGGCGGAAGGTTTCAGTGGCGAAGGCATGGTCACTGGTCACTGAACAGTACCAACTTCAGCTGATACTGATTCCAATGTAACATCTGAGCGCCCTCCTCCGTTGGTACTGAGTAGCACAATCAACGGCGAAGTAAAATAAAATTAATAAAAAGAAGTGGCTACTAAACTAAACACAGCTTCAAAACTCGTAATGTCCTCCTCGCCACCAGAGGCGCTGCAACACTGCTCTACGAATAAACGTGCAGAAAAAAAAAAAAAAAGCAGAGTTGTAAAGAACGAATGAAGCTTCACCTCCTTTCATATCTATCACTATCCCTTTCCACTAGTTCCAGCACAATGCATTGCATGTGTAGGGGTCATCCCCTGAGTGCTGGTCCAAGATTAAAAAAAAAAAAAAAATAATGATAAATACACTCAATGAAATTGTAATTTTTTTCAATAAATATACACCCAAATAATTCAGCCCTTACTACGAAATAAATTAATTGAAAACTTTGTTATTTTATTAGTTTTCCTTTTATGTATTATTAAATTTCCTTGTAATGACAGTACAGATTACACTCTGTTCCAATATGTATCGGTGGATGTTAATAAAAGTTATTATTGTGGAAAAATTCTCATTAAAAATTTTTACCTATTAACAATAATTACAATAACCAAGCATAATAATAAACCGCACCATCAATAATGCTGCAATGCATACAATAACACACATAAATATATACATGCATACATACATACATATAATTTTTACAACAGGCATAAAGTATGGTACAATGGAGTTCTATTATAACGAATTCCTCGGGAACGGGCAATTTTTGTACGCAATAGGCGATCTTTGTTATAACAGTAGTAAATATTCTTCCTTTCAAGAAAAAAAAAATAAGACACACTAAAATAATGCCTACGTCGAAACAAAAAATCGTGAAAGATATAAACGAAACCTTATGTAGGTTCGGTAGGGTTGGGTTAAAAAGGCTGGGCTGGGGTAAACTTTACTCCCTCACCCGGAGACCCATATGGTCCATTGTGATGCCTTAAATAGTGTTATGATATAGTTAGAAAAGAAAGATAAATAGTGAAAGCCCAAGAATGGAGAAAGAAGTGGAAGATAAAAATCAGAAGGAGAGAGAACAACCCAGCTAAGCACAAAAACTCATGACGTATATTTTACGAAATATTTCGTCACTTCGCACCAGAAAAAAATTGCAACATTTGACTTATGATTTTGATTGTAAAAAATTTTTATACATCTGAAAAATATAGCAATGGATAAAAATAAATGCAAATTTAGTTTTTTAGGTTTTCGTTACTCTCATTAAATTAAAGCCTCATTAGTTTTTACTTTTCGTTGCCGGTCTGTACCGTGCTTTTCTGTAGAAAATATTTTCTAATTACTTGTTCTATGTCTGAACCTTCGGATGAAGACGATGTAATTAGAGGAATGAATTTTGTAAATATTAGCAAAATGTTTTTTATTTAACAAAAATAAATGTATAAACCTTTGAAAAATCTTGAATTGAAATGAAATTTTCTGACTTTTAACACAAAATGTGTACTATATCACACCACAAACAAAAACAAAACTAAACAAATGTACACACTCTTGGCTGCCACTTAACGTTGTATTCTATTTTCTACAAAATTGTCCGCAACAGAACAGACCGAAAAAGTAACAACAAACCACACAATCAGTTTTTCAATTGAAATGTCAACTTAATTTAACTACTTTTGAACTCTACATGTACCTCTAGTCTAAATTTAAACTGTAAAATTAATTATAATCTAAACTTTTTTCGTCATATGAAGAACGATAGTTTTTTTTATTCTGCGAAAAAAGTGACTGCAGAAGTTTTTTTTTTGGTTTCATGTATTATTTTCAGTGTATTTAATTTTATTATTTTTAGGCTTGATGTGATTTATAAACCATATAACATAATTACCACGACACGTTAATATAAAAGTGGAACCATTCTCTCTTTTGTTCCACATCTTATACATATGACGGTTCTGCCGATTATTATTTTCTACTCAAAAATCGTGTTACGAATTTTTTTTTTTAAGAAATCCTTTTTAGTTTTTATTTTCATTTTGTTATCAAAAATTTCCAAAATAATTTAAAAAGTTGTTTCTTGGTTTTGTTATGATATTAAAATATATTAATTTTTTTTTCAAACAAAATAAACAAATGCTAAAAGAATCATTTCTAAAAATATGTATGTATGTTCTCCTATTCCCATCATATAATCGCCATTTAAGTAAAAATTTATATTATATTAGCATACGAGTATCATGACAAAATTTGTGATTTTGTTTTTGCTTTATAACCGAATAAAAAAAGTATTTCCATGGAAGCTGTTCAGATACAACTTGGAATCTGGAAGTTGTGCAGACTCAAATCATTTTTAATGATTTTTACATAAACTTGTCATTGTAGGAAGTACTGTTTTTGTACGTCTGTCCAAATTTTTAGAAATATTAGCTTTTAATGAGTTATTTTTAATCAGCGCAAGCAACTTATTTTTTTTTTTTTTTTTTTTTAATTACGAAAAGTAGCTTTTTTGAATACATGTTAATTTGCTATTTGGCAGTTATTTCAATGCTATTACTGAAAATCGCTTTATAGTAAATTTTCATAAATAAGAAAATAATAATTAATAACACATGAACGCTGATTATGAGAGTGTAGTATCTTTCGAAAAATAACGTTATTTCTATTCTGCCGTGTAAGTTGAAATTAATTGATGTTAATTTATCCCTTGTATCTTTAGAATATTGATTCATATCCAATTCTTTCTACAAAACTATTACGAACTTTAGCCAAAATAATAATCACGTTGCATTAAAAACTACTAATAATCAATTTAGTTCGAAAAATAATCACATTAAATAATTAATAACATTTATTTCATTTGCTTAAAAATTCATGTAACATCTTAAAATTGGAAATGAATCAACATTTTGAGAAGTAAATTGGGACTGGAATAATCCGAGTTTGTATAATTTTCAATGATTTTAACATCATTGATTGTTGACTGGATCCACAGTCATATGAAAGAACTTAGGAAATTTCTTTTTTTTTAATTCTTTATTTAATTACAAAAAGTAGTTCTTTGGGAATACTATGTCATTAAGATTTTTGCAAATTATTTTAAGGACATTAATGAGATTCTCTGAGACTTTATAGTAAATTTAAACATTTATTTCATTCGCTTAAAGATTTATGTAATACTGATAATTTAAAGTGAATCTGAATTTTGTGGAAGTAAGATAAGTTTTTAATTAATTATACGGAAGTTGTTATTAAGAAGTTCCAGAGAAGTCAAAATATATACATATATTTAATGATAATTTAGAAGTAGTGAAAATAATATTTTTTACACTGAAACGTAAACATTAACATGGTTTTTTATTTTGGATACTAGAAACAATAGTTCATTAAAAGCGAAAATTCGCTATAAACATAGTTCATTATAACGATAGTAGTTTGAATTAAATATTAAGTCGAAACAGTTTGGTCCGGTGGAATTGTTCATGATAGACAAGAACTCGTTGTAGCCGGGTTCCGTTATAAGCGAAGTCAACTGTATGCATGAATGTTTGTATATGTTTGAATATGTTATTTGTTTATGTAAAAATATTCATATTCAACCAAATATTAAACACTATCTACACTTTTATAAAAATGTCAACAAGTGTTGTTGTATTCTTGTACACTCATCGGCATGTTGTGCTCTTCTGTGTGTGAGATGTGACAATTGACACTGATTCTGACTGCTCTACTATGGCTTTCTTTCTTGTACAGGAGAAAGTTTCACCACCATAAAAACAATCAGAAACAGCTTCGAACGACTGTAGCACAGTTTCTTAATGTAAATATGTTCAGCCATCTATACTGCTCATTTTACTTTACACCTAAAAAAAACTCTACACAATTGTCTCTCACTGTTACAGTAGAAAATTTTCTCTTTGTAGACTTCCTTTCTGCAACGTGAGCAAAAATTATCAGAAAAAAAACCTTGTTATCGATTTTTCTACAAAAAGAAAATGAGCGAGTTTTACTGTTATAATTCTCGAAATTTAAGAGCAATTGTTTTTGTTTACAGTATTATCGACATAACCTATGACAATATGAGCATAACCTTCCACATGAAAAAAAAAAGAAAAAACAAATAGAAACAATAACAGCAAATAACGGAAAAACACTAACAACTCAGGTTCATGTGACTTGAATTTAATTTAGATATTTGCTAAACTTTCCAAACTGTCGCAATTTTGACTATTTAAGAATATTTAAAGTTTTATAGTTGCAAAACTTAAAACAAACGAAATGAATTTGTAAGATATTTTTTTTTAGCTAAAGGTTTCAAGAAGAATGTTTTTGTGTAAAAGTTTTAACCTGAAAGGCATTCCTTATTTAAGTAAAGTTAAACTTATGAACTTAGAGCATTTTTATCAGAAAGATTTTAAGGTAAAGTTTGGTAAGTTGCGCTTTAAAATTAATTTCGTATAGTGGGGAAACAAATTGATTAATGAATTGCATTTCATTAATTATGATTAAACTATGATTTTACAAATCCTCGCTAATCCTTCTATATGCAAACATATGCATACTTTAATATCATTACTGCATACCAACAAAAAAGGGGGCGTCAGATGGTGTTACCCAAAACTGATTAAGTAATTTTACAATGAATGAATTGGAGTTTCACGAATTTGGTTGAGCAAAAATTAAGTTTGTTTTTACTTATATGAGATTTTAAATGAAAAGCATTTGAAGTAAGTGTAACCCGTTTCGGTTAAATCAAGTGAACACTTTTTAAATGATTTTATACGCAGATAGAAACATGTAGAATTTAACATAAAACAAGTGTGTGATGATTTTAAATTCATGTTATGTTTGACAAATATATCAAAAGAAAAATTTTGGGCAAAGATGGCATGATCGGGTAAATAATATGCGTCACTTTCCGCACAATTTGATATATAGTTCACCGTACCATGCAAATAGTTTATTAAACAAAATTTATCTACATAAGAGCTATTCCAGGCTGATCAGCTGTTTTAGGCCACAACTCACGTCTTTGGCACAGGATACAATAACATCTACCTTTTTCCTATACTTTTTCACTCTTTATTTATTGCTTCCAGGGCTTCTTCGGAAAGCCGGCATCACAAATAAATAATACGATTGATACTGCTGAACAAAATATTCTTACCCATATATACATTGTTGTGATTTGACATCAATATATTGATAGCGCCTTCGTTTGCGATGTCAGAATTTACATCATTTGTAGATTTTTTCCATGATGAAAATGGAATGATAATCCATCGCCGGAGAATGGAAAAAATGTTTGGATGGTTTTCTTGTGTATACTAAATGGACCTTTGCTAAAGTTTATAAATATATTTTTTTACGCTGAAACACGCCTCCTTTAATATTTTCTATGCCTAATTTTATTACTTACAATTTTAAATTTTGATTTTAGTTCTTGCTGAATCGATGTTTTTGCGGTTTATCAATGGTTTCTGCTTGTATGCGAACTCTGGTTCACCAAAAAAGTGTTACTTTGAAAAAATAATGTTAATACCATAATACTTAAAATCATATAAAATCGTAATTAAGGTTGAAGTTTCCATGTTGAAAGTTTGGTTTGAAGCGAATTTAATTAATGAAACAAATTGAGAAGCTGAAAACTAAAAGTGTGCAAGTGAGACAACTACCAAAATTGTGTGTGATGCAGCAATCAACGGAAAGTTCAGACCTGTATGATGAAATCTGACCAAAAGTTTTACTTTCAAAATATTGAACAAAAAAAAACGTTGAAGCTTAATTACGTATAACCTTGTGTTTTGCACTTTTACACCTTTGGTTTTCAGCCACACCATTTAATATTAAACAAATTTAATTTGTGTTTTTTACAAAATTGCAGAATATAAAAAAATTTTAATTCTAATCGGACTATATTTGTACTCGTTAGCATCTTTAATTTTCGTACTCTGATACTTATTTTGATACTTATTAACTCAACCTCGATGGCACGACAGATCACGATATCACTTTTATTCTTTCATTTTCACTTTTATTATTTTATTACTAGTGTGTTAAGGGCTCATGTAAAAAAAGTCTTGGAATATCCCGAACTTGTTATTTTAATTTAATTTAACAAAATTCGTCAATATGGTGTAACAATTACTTTTTGGCGATAAATTTATTACCTAGACGTGATTGCTTTTGGGTTTAGTAATGAATTCCGCTAAAAATTATTAAGTCACATATCTTTTGTTTTATATTTTAATCACCCTTTAAGTGCTCCAAAACTCTGCATCTCAGATTTTATAGGATAACGAAACAACTCAAGATTATAGTTCAAGCGATTTTTATTTTCAATGACTTCACAGAAAGAAGAAGGTTATCAATTCTTCTGTATTAATTTTTTTAATAAGTGTTTCCTCTGATACAGACTCTTTCGCAATATGTATGTATACATATATATATGTATATGGATACACAATTTTTCAATTGTCTGGATGACTGCTTAAATATGTTGATGGCAGTAAATCGCACATTGATTTGAAATATGAGGACAATAATTTGAATCTTCGCGCATGAAAGAAGAAAGTTACCGAAATGCCATTATTAGAAATGCCATAAGTAGAAGAGTTTCGGCGCAGCGGCAGCAATGTCATTGCCTACGTTACGTTAGACAATTATCCACATTTTGGATAGATAATACGTATTCTTTATTGTCATGACTGCGTTGTCATTTGTACAGTGTTAATTATTTTCTTACTTTAAATTCTGCAAATAAATTTAATATGCTTGAATGAGTAATTAAAAAATATGATGTTCTATAATAAGTATACGCCCAGTGTGCGGCTAACTTTATGGAGTCTAATATGCATAAAAACTACAGCATACTTTTTTGATGGCATACACACATATGTACATATACTTATTTATTAAGACTCATGGTTCGTATACGTAATATTACTTCTACATATTAAGTATTACCTTTGATTATATAAAAAAAAATTGAGATTGGTCGCGTTCATAAAACGTAACTGTTGCGCAAAAGAAATAAAATTAAAATAAAATTTCCTTAAATGTACGTCGGTTTATTATGGTGTCTATTTATATTAACTAGAGTTGGCATAGTGGCCGAAATTCAACCGCCAGTTTAAACATAGTATACTTCTTTTAGTTACAATCATTTAAAGATAGAAAACTACCTAATTTCTCATTTCCTTCCCCATAGAAAAAATAATAAGCAAAATAAAATTGCATACAAACACGCATGTTTTAATTTGAACAATACTTACATAAGTTAATGTACGTGTATATTTTTAGCATTTGTAGTGGTGCCAACTTTAAGAACCTTTAATTCCTTTGATAATGAACCGATTTAAATACTATATAGTCGGGTCACTAAAGTTCAACAATGTTGACCATTTGGTAAAATATTGCAGAAAGTCGGTTCGCAAACAAAGGATAAAAAGGGATCTAAAAAATTTTCTTTGTCTATTTATATTACATAATTAGTTCAATATAAGGTTCAAAGATTTTTTTAACACAGTGCCGGCTTAGCGTTGAAATATAAATACTATCGGCACCGCTTTATCATTTTGTTGGAGTATTTTGCTGTGCATTTTCACGTTGTGAAAATTAAATTTGTGGTGCAGATTTTAAATTGAAAGTGGAAAATTCCTGCCAAGAAAAACTTCATTAAAAATTTTATTTTATACCAAGAAGGAACATCACAGTCAGGAAATCATTAAATTCTATTTTCAAAGGTTGCACAAGTCCTTGCTTATTTATTAAGAACTATAAATCAATATTTGGATTTTTATTGAACCAATTGAAAAAAATTACTATTGGCTTGGAAAAAGTTCGATATTGTTTTGCCAAAGGCGAATACGAATGGTTTGGGCTTTTGCTAAAAATTAAAAAGGGAAAAATGTATCCTTTAACTACCAATTCAACAAACTATTTCATTCTATGAAATTTTTTCTTAAAACTTTTAGTTGGTATCTCAGCATATAATTATAATGTTGCTACTATTTTTGAAACATTGTATGTAAGTCTGAATTTAATTTCGTTTTATTAGTTACACATTTTTCTTAATTTAATTAATTTTGTATAATGTGGGAAAAGAATAAAGTAAAGTGTTAAAATTCTTAAATTTTTTTATGTGAAACAAATATATAAATAAAATAATTAATTATTTAATAATATTCTCTTATTTTAATTAAAATATTTTAAATATTTAATTATTAAAAAACCAAGTGTATAAAAGTAACAATAATACCTCAAAAAATAAATTAAAAATAAGAGAGTGAAAAAAAGAGATCATGAATATCGTAGAAATTAAAAAATATACTAAAGCAAGAAAATTTTAAAAAGAATTAGTTATTAGTTAAATATTAATTTGAGTATAGAAAAGCGGTATTTATAAGAAAATGTAGTACCGCTTCCCGTGCCTGAAAGAGTATCTGTATAGCAGGGAATGTAACGCCGATTCCCAAAACGGCCGGCAAGCCTGAAAATTAAGGTCTATATGAAATTTTTTCTGCACTTTCCAAAATAATGGAAAGTATGTTGAATTTCCGTCTTGTGAGGTATATGAAGTCCAACTCATGCCACTATGACTTCTTTACATAAATACGAAGGCGGATTGATATTGGAGCTATCTAAGTAGGAAAAAACATTTTTTTTCAAAAACCATTTATTTCTCAACATAGTCTCCTTTTAGCTCAATTTACTTAGTAAGACGATATTACAACTTTTTTATACCATCTGAATTATACGATTTTTGGAATCCCTCAAAATACGCGTTAGTTTCGGTAATTACTTCTTCGTTTGAGATGAATCTTTTTCCTGCGAGCCATTTTTTCAAGTTTGGAAACAGGAAATAGTCACTAGGATCAAAATCTGGACTATAAGGTGGATGATCAACCAATTCTAAGTGTATTTCACGTAATTTTAGCATCGTATCTAATGCTGTGTGAACCGGTGCGTTGTCTTGAAGAAAGAGCACTCTTTTCTTCTTTAAATGTGGTCGTGTTTTCTTGATCAATCAACAGGATTACGCTTTATCATGTCCAAACACCGCTGTGAAGTAGTCTGTCGAACTCGTTTTTGTTCGACACTGAGCAAACGCGGCAGCCATCTTGCCGATAGCTTTTTCATATGCAAATGTTCATTTGAAATGTTTACCATTTCAACAATCTCACGTAACTTGACTCGACTCACCTCTTTTGGCCTTCCTGTTGATGGTATTGTTGCAGTGCTTGTTTCAAGAAACACAAAAGTTGCTTACTTCAAACGACTATCACAAATAAACTAATCGATGAATTTAGGTGAAATTTCAGCAGCTGACGTTCGATAAACCTCAACTTTAAGCTTCAACAAGTCCATGGTTGATGCTAAAACTAGTACCGAGCTGTTTAAAGCATTTTATAAGCAATGTCCAAAAATGTTAACTTATTTTATCGCTATTAAATTCAAATACCAGCAACATAACTTACTCGTATGTTAGCAAAAAATTTAGCAATAAATCTTGCTATTACATGAGAATCAAACTAATTTTCACTTTTAAAATTTGTATATTACAAGCATAAAAATGTATGCATGTGCAGAAAGTTATTTTACTTTTCGAATTAGTCATAATTGCTATTCTTTGTAAGAGTTTAAGTTATTTATTTATACTTATATTAAAAACAACGAAAACAAAACAAAAACTTTATGCAACAAAATACAACTTTACAAATTTTACCACAAAAACAACTTACACTGCAATAAAAACATTAGCAGCAGCAAAGAAATCAAAAAAGTTTATCTGTGTTATAATGTTTACATAAAGTCTAGAAAATTCATTAAATCCTAAAAAAAACTTTGCAACAGGCTAAGCCGACTTTAGATAGACATACTGAAAGTACGAAGTTTTAATTTAGAAATGTATCTTAAAAAAATGTTAAGAAGAAAGTTTACAAAAAATATATGACAAAAGTTTGCTGTAAGCAATTTACCAGCAATTTATGACTTCTTGTTTGTAAGTTATTTGCTCAAATGTGGCATATCTTGAAATAAGACTAAACGTAAATTACCTTTCAGAGTTCAATCATCATTCGCATACTTGAGCATAATTTTAAAAGTTTTCGCTCCTTTTACAATTTCAGTTTATTGTAGAAAATTTACGACAAAAGTTTATTATAAACAATTTTTGTTTGTTCAAGCTAAGCAGTTGAACTCTTCCAATCGTATACTTTCGTATAAATCCAAATTTCCGGGGATTTGTCTTATTATCTTTTAAGGTTTATTTTAAAATCAAAACTTGAAACTTTCATAAAATAAATCACCAACAATTGAAGCTCTTTTTGGCTGGAAATTTGAATTTGCAAAAATGTTTACTATAGCATGTTATTGGCGGATTAAGCAGCAATAACGAAATAAGCAATCTTATGTCTCGCCGAATACGCTTTTTTGAACCGAATCCGAGCACGAAATCGAAGCCGAACTTTTTTTTATTGAAGAGAAAAGTTTTAATTTTTGTGAATTATTTTTTTTATTAAAAAAAAAGAATTGGTACAAATAAGAAAGTACTATTTTCACAACGTTATACTATTTGCTCTTTAATATTTTACATTGTTACATTTTTCGTATCTTCGACATATTCGAAAAGTTATAATAAAAATTGTTATAAGTTCTATGTTGATTAAAATTAAAATTATTATTTTGCCTATTAGTATCATTAATATTATTGGTTTGATTTCTAAAATTATTGTTTTTAATGCTATTATCAAAATTATTAAAATTTAAATTTTCATTTACCTAATTTTTTTAACATTTCTATTAAACATTTCTCCTCTAGAAAATCAAGCATCTGTTAATCTATGTACATACATTTTTGTTTTTAACTGTTGATGCTAAATATTTTTTTTAATTTATTCATCGAGATTGCCTCGACATCTTCTTTTAAAGATTTTTATATTTCATCGCTAAGCCGGCACTGTGTTCAGAACATCTCTAAACCTTATATTTAACTTATTTGGTAATTAATATAAATAGACACCATAATAAACAAACATCTATTTAATGAAATTTATATTTTAATTTTATTTCTTTGTTTTTGGTGCTTTATCGCATTTGGAACACAAAATTTTACAAATTAATTTGTAGTCGACACGTAACAAAACGGCATTGCATTACAATATAAAAGCGCAGAACTCTCTTGATCAGCTGTGAAGCTAAACACAACATGTTGAGTATAAGTAGCGGAAAAAATTTATGATGGAAAAAATGGCAGCAAATACTCAACTGTTGTGTGGAGTGGAACTACTCAACTCTGCGTTTCTAAGACAAACACTCAACGGTTGCGCAACAGTTACGTCTTATGAACGCGAACATTATATTATTCGATATGAATCTATTTTATTTTCTTTACAACCTTTATATAATTAGACGCCTTTTGGGTGACAATAGAAGTATTTAATAAGGCAAAACGGAAAATAAAATCTTAATTAAGTATTAAGTATTTTTTTTTTATTAATCGAGATTGCCTCGATATCTTCTTTCAAAGATTTTCAAAAACTTTTGTTTGTTGAGGTTGAGCTTTCAAAAATTACAAAAGTATAAACAAGCATAGTAGGCTTTGTAACTTATTCAAAAATCCCAACAAACAAATTATATTATTCGATATGAATATATTTTATTTTAAATAAAAAAATAAAAAACTTAATTCTCATTGGTTTTTTAAAAGTTTTTGTATAAGTAAAGAGGTTTGAAACATTTAATAATAAGGTTTACTGATGATTTGGCATTAGCGCCAATGAAATGCACGTATATATATAGACTAGCTAAAAAAACCCTCAACAAACAAAAGTTTATTGATGCTAAATGTTTTCAAAATAATTTTCTCAACATGTATTGTATTCAAGTGGGTTTTCTACATCGTACTATTATTTTTCATTAATTTTACATAAAATAATTCTCAAATTATTTATTTAAATTTGCAATACCAACATATTTTCTGCAAACGTCTCGTAATAAAGTTGGTGATACGATTCTGCAACGTCAAAGTTGCCACATTACTCAAACTTGTTAAAGTCGGATTATTTATTATGAAACCCTCGTACCGGAAGTTTAACTGCTAGGCACATTCTCGGTGAGCAATTGTGAAACTGGTAAAAAAAATTTGAGCATTTGGGACAATTCAGTAATCTGAAAAATTAAACTCGCGTACGTCACTCAGCTGAAATTATTTGTGTTGCAGCCCATAGTGTTGGGGAAATACCAGGGTTGTCCATTTCCCGAAGACCTTTGGAATTGGGTATTTCACAAATGACACAAATGAAAAGTTTCCTGACCGTGTGAGTTTTCGAAAATGCGATCACAATTGTCCACCGAGATCTTGTGATTTAAACCTTTAGACTTTTTTATTTGGGGCTAGTTAAAAGATATGTTCTATAACAATAGCCCACTATCGATTCATGATCTCAAAGGTGAATTCGTGAAATTATCGAGGATATTATGCAGCAAATTGGCCGTAATTTGGCTGATATTGTTTCCATTATGAATGGGATACCCTCCTTTTTACAATTGAACGCTTTTTTTTTACATATCAAAATGAAACGAAATCAGGAAATGAATTTTATTGCAGCGCATTCCTAAATTGTCAAATGTCTACACAGAACTCAACTGTTGGCTCGACATTTTTCCATTTCCAACTTAAAAACTTTCGCAATTGGATTTCAATCAATGTAATTTTGTCTTCAGTGTACTTGCGTTCGTACATTTAATATTTCAAGACGATTTTATGGGTACAGTAGAAAATATAAATTTAGTCTTTTTGAAGATAAATTTAGAATAAAAAAACACGAAAAAAAACGTAAATTTCGATGCCAAAAGTCAAGAAAAGAGGCTAAACCTAGCCTCGAAAAGGCTAGAACGAATACGTGTGACATCGTGGACCTAGCAGTTAAACTTCCGGTACGAGGGTTTTTATAATAAATAATCGTACTTTAACAAGTTTGTGGACTCAAAATCCACAGTATCTTTAATAGGACTTAACGTAGTGAAGTATATTTGTCACATAATAATTATTTCATTGTGCAATGCTCCAACCATCTACCTGCAGGCAATCATCTTATGTGCGTTAGATAAATTCGATTTTATGCATGTCCTTGCCCATCTCTGTTTTAAGACAACACATAAATAAAAATGCCTCTTATTAACGAGTAGGGAATTTTCTGTCGCTGTATTTATTTGTAAATCTCTCGACTAAAGTGCGATAACATGTGTAAAATATGTCATGTAAAATATGTCATGTAAAATTAACACGAAAAAAAGTTTTCTAATCTTTTGAACACAAGCAGAAGTTATTAGATGCATACTTTGGATATCTTTGTCTGTTGTTTAATGCTGAACAAGAACAAGAAAATTAATGAAAATATAGACGCGTCTTATGTGGCATATTAAAACAAGTTGAATATGTACAAGCGTGACTGAAAACCAAAACGTCGTTTGCAAAGCCACTTAATAAAGTCATGCGTTTCTAAATGTAACCATGCAAAATTTAACAATCGTACATGAGAAATATATTATGAAAGTTTTTGATCTCATAAAATGTTTTTTATAAAAAAAATCTTTAATTTTTCGAGAAAAAGCATGATTTAGATACACAGAAAAAAATACTTATAACCATAAATCACCAATAAATTTTTAAATAAATTATATGAATCTAACATGAATTTTTCCCAAAATATTTTTATTGAGTTTAAGAACTTTGTTTTTGTAGTTTTTTCAAAACTTGTGTGTATTGAACATGGAACCTATGCTAGTCACACATTTCTGCCAGTCTGACTTTGTCAATGCAAAATTTTTAACTTGTCTTAAAGAAACTTTGATTTTTTGAATTTGTAAATACAAAAAAAAAGTTTCAACATATAAATTTTGGATTCATTCAAGGCAAATTCATAACAGCTAGACTCGCTTTCTTTGTCAAATTCAACGTCAAACACTATATATAAATCAAACATAAACAAATTTTGACAAACAAAACAGATAAAAATGCAAGGAGAAAAATAATCAGCTGAGCTGTCAAGACCACCTGTTATGTATTCTCCTTGGGATTCATTACTAAATTTACAAATTCAATTCGTAGGTCAAAAACATTGGAAGCCCTAGGAAAAAAGTTAAAAGCACTTTGCTGCTTTATTTATTTTCACTATATAAATATGTTTGTTTGGATTTCGGGTTAATAAGAACAATTTAACTACTTAATAGTACTTGTAACATTTAAGTTACTAAGGACCGTCAACAATAAAATAATTAACTTGAAGTGAATGAGTTCAACCTTTAACTTTGGGTGGCAAAAATTCAATAACACGATGATCTGTTAAGTTTCAACTTTTAATTAAAATTAACGGAAATATTTTCAGAGTTTAAATCTTTAATCAAGGCAGATTCACATCAGGTAGTCCCATCCAGATTCGCCTTAAAAATATGAACAGATGTGTCAAAAATTATTGACAAATTTTTGTGAAAGTAAAAAAAAGAAAAATAAATAAATGTCTTAGGAAAATGTGGATATAAAAATAGTTATGGAAAACTGGGCATATGAAGAATTTTGGATTCGAGTGCTCGAACCGTGTCTACAAAGACACAAATAATGCGAAATGTGTTACCAATAAAGACAATTATTACTAATGATTTCTTACATCAGTTTGTTGGTCACACAAGTGACAGAGCAGCAATTGCAGCCGAAAAGATGTATACGCAAACGAAAATGGAAAATACTGAACCAGAATGAGCACAAATCGCAGCATGCTACAGCTCTGGCCATATCAATCCCAAATACTTCCATTGTCATTTCTAATGCAGCCACGCCACGCCACTTACCCCGTTCTAAAGTTACGGCCACACAAATAATGGGTGTTGGTGTAGGCGCAGCTGCGTTTAGCTACACCCATTCGCACTACACCAGCGTCGGTTACAGCTACTGCCGCTGTGGCTACGGTTACCGGTACTAATACTGTTAAACTGTTCGGGACACATCAGTAAGTCGTAACAGTTCATCACCTGCCTTCACAGTGATATCACCAGCACCAATTGCATGGCGGCTAGTCCTGCCAAGTGCTATTAATAAATGACATACCACTTTAATCCCGACAAATACATAATAACTACTCAGGGCATTAGTAGCTCCCCAGTTTCCGCAGTTTACTTGCTACTATTAGTGTTACGCTGGTTATTTTACTACTGCCTCAGCTCTATAGTTGGCTGCTCGTATTAACAATCAACTATAAAATAAACGGCAAATAAATAATTTACAAGATAGAGCACAATGTAAGAAGTTTTTTTTATAAAAAATATGTAATTTAAAATAAAAAATCTTTATTATTAACATAGCATCTAGACGAGACAATTTTTTGTCATACCAGTTTATTTTTTTAATATTAACTTTGACTCTTCTCATAACAAAAATATGCTTGAATATTTTTTTCTTTTATTATCGTGCGCTTATGTAAACAAACAAAGTAATTTGAAAAATGTTGACAACGGATATACAAGCGAATTCAGTCACCTGATCTCTCGAGACCACCTGTTGTGAATTCGACATGTTTTTAAATTGAAAAAATATAACATTTAAAAATTAATTATTTTTGTTTATTTGAAAAATATTTGTCATAAATTGTTTGTGCTGAAATCGAGCTCAGATGTCCTTGGATGAAGGTTTTTTGCATTTTCCAAAAAAAAATTCCTGGTGTGATTTGCAATAATTCAAATGTTCATTATTTTTAACTTCCAATTCAAAATCACGCTTAAAATTACTGAAAGTTAGCAATCTTTCCAATTAAATAAGCTTAACTGAACTTTGTGTTAATGGGGGTAATTCTGTTCAACTTTATATGAATTCATGAAATCAAATTAGAATTTTAGTAAAGATAAATGAATTAATTAGTATATAGTTTAACTAGATGCGGACTAAAGCACTGCACAAGACAACATGTTGCTTAAAATCGTCTGAGAGAAAAATTTCATTCCTTGCCATGTCATGCCTTCTCAATCACCATGTCGTACTTTGTTGTGCAAACTCATACGTAGTGTCATTCGATGTCATTGAAAATTAGTCTAATTGTCGTGTCATGTTGTGTTGGGATGACATGGCAAGTCATGAATTTTTTCTGTATAGCACTTTTAAGCAATATGTTGTCTTGTGCAGAACTTACGCGTAACTTGAGAGTTTTGAACAAGGTGTATAAGGAATTTTAAAAGGCGTTAAAAAAACAATAACTTTTCAATAACTTTGATTTTTTTAAACTTATCGGAGTTTGCAAGTGGACTACTAAATTTACAGAAAGCGAAAATGGTGTTACTTACATTTAACATAAAATGATTTCATTGACATCGAAATTTATTTAAAATTTATAGAATTTTCCATATTCCTGACTCCAATTCCCTAAACAAGTTCCTTGCCGAATTCCCACTATGTAGAACTACGTTCAAGGGCTTCAGCAGAATACTCCTGCCGGCATCTACGATGCCCATTGAAGCTAATATCTGCAGCTTGTCTGGAGACTTAGTATGGCTCTCCCTCCTCAATACCTTCGCACCATACGACACACCCGTAAGAAAGGACCGGCCTGATAGCCATCGCGTGAATCCAACTTTGTTGGCAAGCCCCAGTTTTTAATTATGAAATTCCATCACACATAACATTTAAATTTAAATGTGTATAAATATTAACCTAAAACTTTACTCTTTACTTTTTAACATATTTTAAATCGATTTTCTCATGCATAAGAAGGTCTAGATTGCTAGTGGCATATCCTTTGAATGTATACTTCTTTCTAAAGAAAACAATGCAAATAAACTTTAAATTATTTATATTTATGTATTTCATTTATTAAACTAAGTAAAATGATTTTTTCGAAACGGTTAGGAAATAGGAAAATGTGTTAACTGTGTACATGTAACACAACATTAAGGTTTTAGCCGCTATCGAAAATAGTTTCCGACTCACAATATATTTCAATCGACATAACGTTTGATTTTCATAAACTTCAATACTCTCAATATATTTTTTTCATAATAAAAACAACTATTTTCAATCCTTTTTTTTCATCGACATCTTTATGGCCTGAAGATTTTCATGCTCATTGTCTTGGGTTTAAAAACATTTTTGGGATGAACTTGTTCTCGTTCCTTCATCAAACATCAACAAGTCCTTTTTTTTGGATTTTACAACATCTTATGCGTAGTTTGTTTCGAAAACAATTGAAAACATATAAATTTTTCAAAAAACCAGTAATGTAAAAATATGTAATTTGGCTAATATTAGTCTAAGCATTCATATAATAAATATATGTATATATACATGTGTATATATAAAAATATTACAAATTAACATAAATATTTATGCCTTAAGGAATAAAGGAATTGAAATTTATACAATATCCCAAACTATCTACATATTAAGCTTATAAAAACCACATTTAAACCTTAATACTCTAAAGACTTTGATCCGTTTTAGCCAGACAATTGTGGATAACAAAAGAACACACACATTAAAAAAAAAGGAAAAAGGACTTTTTATTTTTAACAATATTTGTAGACAAAATAAAAATGGATGTTTACCCCAATTTTTTAACCAGACATACTTTACCTACAGAGTGACACAAAATGAATCAACTTTTCTTCACTATACTCGCATACATTTTGGCTCCTACGGTGTGTGGTTGAACAGTTTTTTGTTGAAACCACATGTTCACCAGGCCCCGCTCATTTAATTTCGGCGGTAAGAATTCGTTTATCATGTCTCTGTAGCGTCTGCTTGATGTTTCTTCGTTCTCAGCAACATCGGTTTTTATTTTAGACATGGGCTTCGTCAAGAAAATGTTGTGTGCTTAATTCAGATTATTTTTGCTACATTTGTGGTGAATATATATTTTAAAAGTATCGAGAACCTATATCAGACTTTGTGAAAATTGCGTATCAGCAATACTTTAAAATTAAATTGTGTAATCAGGACAAGTCATGGGTTCCTCATATTGTCGATATGTCACAAAAGTGTAGTATGTCTACGGTTATGGTCGAGTGAAAAAAGAGATGCAGTAATGCACGTAACACCCATGATTTTGTGAGAACCTAGAAAACGTCAGGACGACTGTTACTTCTGCGTTGTGAAAATAAACGGAATTAATCCGGAAAATCGAAATAATGTTCATATCCTAATTTATCTTCTGCTCAACGACCTCAATTGAAATCACGAAATGTACAACTCAACAAATTTAAATCTTCTGATGACCCAAATTTCTGTTAACCCGAACGAAACACATCATGTGAAGACTCTAATCCAGACAACAAATTTAATCTTTCAGAACCTCAACGAATAAATCAGAAAGAACTAAATGACTTAGTAAGAGATTTGAATTTACCGAAAGATGCTTCTGAAATTTTAGCATCCCGCTTAAAAGAAAAAAAAATCCTTAAGCTATAGGCGATCTACCAGTATTTTGTTCATAGTCAGGGCCATAGAAATATCCAATAACAGAAAAAAATCAAAGGAAACAAGAATAGTGTCGACCAGTAACCAACCCAATTATTCCACGCTCTTCTTGCGGAGTATAGCCCTTCATTGCTTGCCTGTTTACATACTGCAGCTGTCTGGTTCACAAATAACAAAAATTATAACATCTTCCTATAGAGCGATTAGTTTTGCGCCACCCTCTATAAATGTATGTACAGTGTCAGTAAAAAAAATATGGACACATATTTACCTAAATTTTTCCAATTGTCTGAATACAGGACAAAATAATCGTTGTAGAATTTTTCGATATACAGTATAACTTCTATATTCAGGACACTCGCTAGTCCGTACTATCTCGTAATCCGGACGGTGCAATGTTTGGAACAGTTTAGAAATTTTACATCTATTATCCAGGCAACAGTTGTTTTTTTTAGTAATAATTATTCGCTATTTTACTGCTGGGCACAACAAACATTTGGGTATGTGCAAGAATAAAAAATTTCCATGAAAGATTATTGTGTCTCAAAATCCTCAAAAGAAAAATTTTGATATAAAAGCACAAAATATAAAATAAGAAATCCCGTGTCTCAAACTTTAAGAGGATCAAGTATGTATGTTCAAAACATTTTAATGACTTGTTCAATTCAAAACAAAAAATATATTTAGGGAAAAGAAAATATATTTAGGGGAAAAAAGTAGAGGCTCATTCAGCGGCGTAATTTTCATGTGCCTGCTTCGGCAGAGATTATAGAAAGAAAACCAATATATGTAATACGGAAGATTTTTGGAATCCAGAGATTTTCAGGGAGTAACTAATGGATGGCTTGAAAAATTTGAATTCTAAATAGAATGAGATGCCTGAGGGAACTTCCAACATCAACAATTGTGCATAGTAGTGAAAATTCGGCTGCTGATAGAAAAATAAGAAAACCTGGTGCTACCTTCATGACCTGCGCCAATGCATCTGGATTTCATATGTTGTCGCATCTCGCAATTTAAAAATGTTTAACTTCATGATAGTTATAAATCAAATAAAAAGGGTATGATTTCGAGTTTCGTGGTTAAGAAAAACCCAACAAAGTCTTTATAAAAAATGTGAAGCAATTCCTGACTGGTGCCAATAAGAATTGGACAATGCTCCATAGCACTTAAAAGACAACGTAACCAATACTGATTCTAAATTTTGAGTTTTGTTTTGTGTATTCAAACAAAGTTTTTCAAACATGTTTTTTAATGAGTTTTAATTTTGGTTTTTACAGAATATATTTTCTTAATATATATTTATTTCCATTTATTTTATGTTCCTAATTTTTGTCTTATTAAATTTATTCAAAAGTATGTGATTATTTGTTTTTTTATTGACTACCTCAAAAGCGAATGCAGTACTAAGTAACCATATACTAAGTATTTTCGCATCTCTAAAGAAATAACAAAATAACAACGAAAATGGCTGTAAATGGTTTCTACAACATTATTTTCTTTTAAAATACATGTTTGACGAACGAATAAAAATAAATGCATGGAAACGGTTATAAAAAATATTTTTCTTATATTTTCTTAACATATTCGTGTTATAATAAATAGTGCATCGAGTACCAACAAGAAAAAGACTTGAGTAGTCCAAACTGTAAATATATTTCAACACTATATTGATTTTCAATTACCTGTTTCCTTAATCTTACTAATTTTTACAATTTTTCCGGTAGCCTACTTTTTTGGGCAACAGCTTTTCTTGAAAGTAAATTTTTCAGTTTACTGTAAAAGTACTCAAAAGCAGCTTATGTATGGAGATTTATAATATTTATCTTATATGTATTATTTAATAAGAAAAAGTTATAGTAATTAAAAACGTCGAAATCATTGTCATATGTCCCCATATCCTTGAAATTCCGCATAATTTTCTAACTAAAAGCTGCAATTTCTCGTCGATAGTTCTATCATGACATTCCATTACTATTTCGAATAACTGAAACTTGTGTAAACTTTTTCCATGTTATCTTTCGAAGTTACAAAACGGTTCTGATAAAAATTGTATGCAATAACACATATTTGTATTTTTATACGTAGTCTGGCGCATCTGGGTGACCCATGTATTTTTTATGTGCCGATGTTTTCTTTTTTTTTAATCTAATTTTAGTGATTAATGCATTTAAAAATTACTTTAGTTAAGTATGTACAAATATTTGTCTAACAAATAATGTTGTACAGAGCGCAGATAAATACAAACCGTTTTATGAGGCTGTGGGACACTTCCCTTATAACTATTAGCGATAATAACCATTTTGCAAATTCATTTTTATAGGCAGGTAATCACATTGTGAAGTGTTAAAAGTGGCGCGAATAACATTTAAAATCAATAATTCAACAGACACAAAAGATTGTGATGTCAGAAAAGTATTTGAAAAAGTGCCTGATGAGCAAAAATATAAATTTGAATATTAAAAAAAATCGTTAAAAATAATAGCGCAAACTTGCGCAAACTTTTTTTGTGTCTAAAATTTGAGATTCTAAATTTTATTGTGGTAAAAAACTTAATTTCTACATTTTCTACCTGCACTTTTAAAAACCTTTTTCTTTTTCTTTTGCAAAAAAGTGTATAAATTTATTTTTTAAATTTTAAACAAATTGTTTCAACATTAATACTCAAAATAATTTATTTTTTTTAATATCAAAAATAGCTTTTAAAAAAATCTTTCAATGGAAATAAATCAATGTAATACCTTCGATTAGCCACAAAAAATATCATATAAACATCTTGAAACCGAAAAAAACAATAAAAGCGCGTGTAATTTTCTTCACTTTCCTGACTTCAGCAGTGTGTCAGAACTACAATTCGCAACATAAAGTCTTAACAATTTACAATATGATGTAAAATTTTGTTGTGTATCGATCTGCGTACTTAGTTTTTAAGATTTCTTTAAATTCATTTTTGCCTTTTTGGTTAGCTTTTTGACCCAAATACTCCCCTGTGCAGCGGCGATATACAACTCACGATCATGGGATTTCTGCAACTTCACCTCAGCCACTAAGAAATGGCACAGAAGTTATTGAAGCTGAGCGTAATAGAAGTGAAAGCGCATATAATAATTTTAAGCGAAACATACAGAGCTGAGAAATGTTAGGCTTGGAAAAGCGAAGCATCGATCGATAGGGATCACACCTTTTGCCAAATGTAATAGACATTGTATTTGCCAACAACAATATTGCGGTCCGCATGATTGTTCGGTAGCGAATGACATAATCTCAAACTAAGAAAACGCGATCGAATTAACTCGTTATCGAAAGCAACAATTGGACCTTTGATCTTAATAATAACAAATAATAAAACCCTGCAGAACTACGATGAATCATATTCGTGGAAATGTACAACTACAATAATACCGAACAGAACAGAAAACTGGTAAGAAAAGAATCACCAGAAGTGATTCGATTGGGAAAAAACAGTTCTAATTTGTATGCATGTATTTGATATTGCAAATTCACAAATATTTCCGTCAACCAAATCGCAAACCACCCTGGTGGTCTGTCTGCCTCTATAGTCGAATCTCGTAAAAGTTGTTGAAGGTTTTTCAATTAATTAAACAGGACAGCAAAATGAACACTCTACAAGATTTCATTGATCGTTTCAAGAATCAAGTAAGGAACGCAAAATGCAAGTCTTGGAAGGAATTCTGCAGTAGTATAAAATGCTCTTCCGAGACTTGTAGACTGCGAAAGATCCTACCCAAACAGCCGTCAGTACCTGGCTATATTCAAAAAACTGATGGCAGCTGGGCCACTTCTGGCTTCGAATCTCAAGAGATCTTCATGGTCTCCAACTTCCCAGGGTAACAACCACACACGGTAGCACGAACTGTACCCACCACATCTAACCAGTATCCTGTGTCCCTAACTCTTACCACGTACAGTTTGCACTGGACTATAAAAAGCTTCCATTCGTTCAAATCTCCTGGACCGGAGGGCATAATTCCTGCAGATATTTAACACAACCAAATGCAATGTTATCATCGTCCCAAAAAGGGGGGAAGGGATCGCATACTAAAGCGAAGGACTTCAGACCAATTAGTCTAACCTTATTTCGTCTAAGGACATAGAAAAATCAATCGAGCATGAAAACTCACAGTATAGCCTTCATGGATATAGTTGCAATCAACTTATCAGCTGATCATAAACATCCTTCTCTGCAGAAAAATCAGATGTACTATGGGGTTGTTGAGTATCACCAAGCAAGCCCGTAGATGAGCGCCCCAAGATGGAGTGCTATCACCCCTCCTCTGGAATGTGCTCATTAATGCTCTGCTCATAAAACTGGATTCTATGAATATTAAAACTGTCGCATTCGCAGATGATGTGGCAGTAGCAATATCTGGTTTCCACTTAAACACGATATCACATCGACTGGACTCAGAACGGTCAGTAGCTGGTACTCATTGAATGTAAAACCAGCCAAAACGGTACTCTTCTCCAGAAGATACAAGATTCCCTCCTTCACGGCACCAAAACTAAATGGTGTCACCCTGGCCCTCTCGGATAACGCCAAATACTTAGGAGTTATCCTGGACAGCAAACTATCCTGGAAAACCAATCTTCAGATAAGAGCAGCGAATGCCCTATTTGGGGCATCAGCCCAAGGGACATAGGTTGGCTACTGAGGGCGGTCATAGAACCTATAATTTTGTACAGCATATCAGTCTGGTGGAAAGCACTGGACACTGTGATCAATAACTCAAGTATGGAAAGGATTTTTCGCATCATTGCAAGCATGATAACTGGCGCCCTTACATCTACACGTTATGCTGGCTTCCAGTAGATTTGCTGGCAAAAAGTTAGCACTACGCACATCAATTAGGCTAAATGCAATCGGCGGATGGAACCACAGACCGTGGGGTCATGCTAGCATTTAAGGGGCCAATGTAAACATTCCTCGTCTCATTGACTACTGCACTCCAAGGCCCTTCTTCGAGAATTATAAGTTTAGTTTGTCGGAGGGACTTTTCTCATCTACACGGATGGCTCCAAAAGGGAACTCAGAGTTGGCGTAGGAGTCTACATTGAGGAATTTGGAATCAGCAGCAAGTTGGCTAAGGTACTACGGAATAACGAGCAGATATATCCATATTATAACCGACAGTCAATCTCCATTTAGGTCCCTTAAAGGTGTGTATACCACATCCAACCTAGTCCGAGAATGTCGCACAACCCTAAATGAGGTATCGCGCAATTCAATCGTCATCCTTAAATGGGTGAGGGGACATGGGACCACTTTTGCAATATTCTCGCTCAGAGATTTTTATATTGACATTTTCAGCGGCTCCCACTCTCATCTTACTGGAAAAACTTTGCCATAGCAGCCCTTATTCATTTGGCTCAAAACAGGTGATGCACTGTTTTATAGCGAGAACCATATGACCTCGTATCAATACTGTTAGAACAAAGCAACTTTTCATGTTCTCAAGGAAACAACAGCGGTTCCTTGTGGCTTCACTCATGGTACACTGCACCTTTGGAATCCGTGCTAAAAGGATGGGTATCGCATACAACGATTACTGATTCAGCTGTCGAGAAGAGGAGGAAAAAGAGAACATAACTCACATTCTCTGCCTCTGCAACGCACTGGAGCATCAATGCCTTCGTTTCCTAGGCAAAAGATGCTTTAGTAGTCTTTCGGAGCTGTCAAACATGAAACACAAAAATATTAGTTCCTTCATCGGGAGCAGTGGATGGTTTTCTTGCTGATTCTCCCTAGACGTAATTTTTACGAGCACTCCTGCACGGAGTGCCTGTCTCTCTCCCTTAATGTTATTATCTCTCTATAACCCTTCTGTACCACTTTAATCTCCCTTTACTGGGGCTCTCTCTCTCTTTTTATTCTTTTCGCAGATTAGCACAAAAGGATCATAATTATTTTTGCACCCAAATGGGCTGGTATCTTTCTTACCTTTCCTACTTCACAAGCAACGTGTCAACCTAACTTATCCTACTAATAAATAAATAAAATTAAATAAACTTCATTCACTCATTCGTAAAACGCTCATCAAAGCGTTTACAACTTTTATTTAACAGAACAATAATCTTGATGAACATTTTATATACTTTTTTGAACTTATGATATTTTATAAATTAACATTCCAATAACTTTTAACATACAAAAATTTTAATTTCTAAATTATCGTTTTTATTTTAATTAAAACAAGTTTTTAAATACGGTAGATAATGTTGCGTTTATTTTTTTCTAAATAAAATTATTTTATGTTTATGGTATGTATGTATGTATATAAAAATATATAAAAAAAATACTTAGCTCTTAAATGTCTTTAATTTAGAAAAATTTGTATTAAAATGTTTATATTAGTTAAACATACATATAAATAAATAATATTTATAAAAATAAGAAAGCAAATTGTCAGTATTATCAATCCAAAAGGCACTTTGGCTTAATATTTTAGGTATAAAACATGTTTAAATAAAATTGGTATACAAAAATATATCTTAAGTTTTAATAGAAATGTAATAAAAAATAAAATGCTTTCAATTACATTTGTTCACATTAATATTTATTAATTAAAAGTACTCTTGGCGGGGAAAATAGTCGGGTAAAAAAACATGTATCAATATACCGGTCATCATTAAGGCAAAATAGAAAATAACAGCAATCCACCACAATATACGTTCCCAGCGACGTACTTCGAGATTTCGTAACACACCTATGCCAACAAGTAGGCCAGCTATAGCACCGGACAAATGAGCCATATAACCGATTTGATCATCTTGATCGGTAATATGACGATATATCGATGTACCCAAATCGGTAAAGCAGAATATAAGAAAGACGAAAAGCTGCACAATTGCATATTCCATTTCACTCCAATTCTAAAGAGAGATAAAAAAGTTAAGGTTTAGATACATTTTTCTTTGTAATTTTTAAAATTTTTAAATGTAAGGGGCTATTTTTTAAGAGCTTTCGGATTTGATTTAAAAAAAACACATAAATTTAGAGATATGTATGAAATCTTTATTTGAATCGATTCGATAGAACGATCTATATAATTCAATGTTAAAAGATGATTTCATGTAAATGATTACTTTGATATAAATATCATTAATATATTTTTCAAAATATGTATTTATGTATACTTATATACTTATTTATATACTTATTCTTGGACATTTGGGAAATCATATCCAAGTATTCACTATTAATAGATATTTTTGGGGACACCAGGTTGGAACGAAGTTCCTTTCGCTGTATGTACATTTATTGTAAATAAATAAATAGAGAACGCTTGAAAATAATGATACACTTGTTAGTATGTATATATGTTGATTTTTTCTAACTTTATTGGTTTTTTAATCCCATCATCCTTAAGTTCGTTAATTTGATTAAATTAATTTATTAAATTCAATAATTTTTATGAAATAATTATTTAAAAACATGCAATAATCTTTAAGAAAAATATACATAAATTGTAATAAAGGGTGTGCCAATCGGTAGCAAAGTATGTACATTTTTGACACCGCCTTGGTGAATAAAAATTCACTAGCCCTAGGGGTTAGTATCAGCATGATATCACAAAACAAAGTAAGCCACTGCCGTCGTTTTTGAATGTAGTTGACGAGGCTCTTAAATGTAGTTGACTGAAAAATGCATTGTTTATTATAATATGTGATGGTAATTGTACATCACACTATACAATTTTTCGCTACAGCAGAGAATTTTATTTAATGTGTATAAAAAGTGTATAAAAATTTGTACCTAACCGACGGCTTTTAGTCAAATGTTTTGCCTCGGCGCCGCAGCAATTTTTTCATCAGCTTCTTTTCACTGACGTCAAAATATCATGTTGTCAAAATTTGTCAAAATAATATCATTTGGTACAGCAGAAACATGAAATTTTTTCCCCACAAGCAAATATTTTTCACCGTAATAATTTGCTACCGATTAGAACACACCCAAAATTATAATTAATGCTAATTTTTTTGCTTTCAATGGGAATTTTTCAGTAATTTTTGAAGAGTACAGCTAGTTGCTATGAGTATTACACGTTTACCCAAATATATTTTAGAACAACTACGGATATTCACCCTTATTCCAGTTGTCAACATGAATACAAAACGATATTGTTTTGCCTTGTTTACTTCAAATTGTTATTCCAGTTGTCGTTATCGGATATTATCGATGACTGTCAACATAGAATTTGTATGCTACAAAAAAATTTGACGGCGATATTGTTTTGAAACGACTTTGAATTTGTCGTCGCCATTTTTCATAACGACTTGACTTTATTTGAAATATATGTACCTAGATTGAAAAATGGAAAAATCTGAAAAATTTTAAATAACATCTGCAACTCAGTCTGAAATATTAGTGGAAGATTTGCAGAAGAATCCCTTTCTTGTAGTGGGATTTTGCAGAGGCACTCTTCCAAGTAATTTTAGAGAACAATGGGAAGAAATCGCAAAACTTTTAAATTCTCTTGGCTTGCCGATACGTTTAGGAGATGGATGACAAAAGGTAAGAAAATAATGAGCGAAAATAGTGGAACATACAAATAAAAGTACTCTAAAGTAACTTTCAAACCTTTAAAAAAAAATAAATTATGCAATCATTAAAGCAATACACTGAAATTGGTGTTCACTTGCTGTCCGGTTGTTTAAATATGTCGAATTTCTGTCTCAGAAGCTTTCTGAATTTATATCACAACTAAAAAACATTTAAACTTTTAATAAAATTTTTGTTCAAAATTAACAAAAAAATAACACACAGCTGTTTCAAATATTTAGAGATGTGTGATTGGTATGTTGACATAAACGATAAATCGTCAACGTCGTCGTCATGCTGTTATAGAATGCAAAAAAGTTATTGAATTGATGACGATGTTGAAACAAAATGATATTGACAATAAAATGACGGCGACGTTGACGACGACCATTGGAATAAAGGTGATTATATTAAAGCTTCATTAAAACAAATGAAAAGTTTAAACAATATCAAAGTTGCAACAAGAACTTAATAACCAACCAACGGTTTTTACTTTCTTACTATACCATTTATTATTTTTAATTACTTCTTTTTTAAAGAGTTCAAATGGAAACGAACACTATTTCCAAAAATATTTAGTTAAAAATTTAATTTTAAATCACTTGGTAAAACATTTACCAAGCCACTTCTGTTTCTTATTTTCATTGTCAAATTTTCAGCTATAGAAAAAATAGTTTACTTTACACTGAGGCAAGTATTATTCTTAATACTGTTATATGAGTTTGCCCAAATGCGTTAATTTTAGTTGAAACTTGATCTTACTACACTAAACTTTCCAAAGTTGCTTTATTTTAAGAAACGATTAAGGCTCTTTAATCAAATTCTCCCAGAAATATGAGTGTGTCTTTTACCGGGATTTCCAGTGTGGGAATTCTCGTTTCCCGAAACCTAGTCATAACTCAAAAAACTGATTGGAAAGTATTCAATTTAATCACACCAGGGCACAAACTACGTAACGCACTTATTGCAGGGAGGGCTTCGGAAATTTGTTATGCAATTGATAATTTTAAATGCCTTATTAATGAAAAAGCTCTAAATGTAATAATCACCCTTATTCCAGTTGGCGATATAGACATCACGTCAACACAATACCAAAAAAATTGGGCTTGTCTACCCGTTTTCGTATAATTATACTTACATCTGCATATGTAATATACATATGAATGTATTTATTATTAAGTCGCTAAATATTCTTTTACTCACCATTATAATTGTGGCTATATGAGCGGTAATTAAGGCATAAACTCCGCCAGAAGCTCCAGCTAAAAAAATCCTTGGACTTGTAAGAGATGTACCCATTGAACCAGCCAATACTCCTGCCAAATACACCAAGGCAACACGCCACCAATGATGAACTAATTCCAAAGCAACTCCCAAAAATATTTGTATAATTAGATTCATAAACAAATGCATAATTCCGACATGAACAAACATGTAGGTTACAAAACGCCAGGACTCATAACGTTTATAAGGATCATAAATAAATAATTTGGCAGCCGGACCATTTGTATTTTTACCAATTGCGCCATTATTATTGGGATCATCTCTTTAAGAAAATTAAGACAAAAAATTCAATGAGAATTTAAATGTTTGACTTCAAAGAAACTTACTTGAAATGTATAACATCTATGAGAAACATTATAATTTCGACCACAGAAAATATGACCATAGTTAAAGGAGGTGGGCATATTGACATTTGTTTTTCATAAGCACCATCTAAATAAAAGAAATTGTGGTAAAAAAGGAAACTAAAGACAAGAAGAAGTCCCTTCTTACCCAATTGATCGCCTTCCAAGGGCTTCGGTGGTGGTACAATCAAACGACAATATCTTGTCAGAACATTCCTGATGACCCATTGATGCTTCTGAGACATGCGATAAAACTCTTCGAAGTCCAAGAGTCCATTATTGTCTGTGTCGGATAATTTAAGAATTTGTTGTGCTACATGTGGTGGTATATCGCGACAAAGACCAGCATCTATAAGACCTTTTAGTTCATGAATATTAATTAAACCATCGCTGTCGGCATCATGCTAAAGAAAAATAAATCAAGAGAAAACGAGAAATATGCTCATGAATAAACAGCATTTGAATAAGTTTCATTCATACGCAATTTAAATTAAATGGATGGCAAAAATATATGTACATATGTACCTAATAAAAAAGAAGAGAAGCAAAAGAAAAAGTTGAATGAACTTTTGGCAATAAGTCCGCTCGATGTTACAAAAAATTAAATAGTATATGTATTATATATATGTGTATGTATATACATATATATATTATATCTAATCGTCTTGTATGAAGATGAAACCCACAAAAGAAATTTACAGAGTATTTATTAACTTGTTTCAAATTGCTCAGAATTCGCTAACGGAAATTTAAATGTAGACTACTAATGAATAACCAACCTTATGCTAGTTATAGATCAGTTTAACGTTAATTCTCTGTACAGAAATTTGTGTGTTAGTTACGTTAATTTTTCGTCTGCATTTGTAATAGTTTCGAATGAAATGTGACGGTGAAAATAACGTAATCCACAGAAAACAAACCTTTTCTTTAATTTCATCTTAATTTCATGGTGGCCTACAAATGACCTTACCCAGCATTTACACACGTAAGTAAATACTTGCAAGTATTGTATACGTATTATGAACGAAAATGAAGAAAAAATAGCCGAAAGTTTTACAATTTGATAGAATTTTTACAGTCAGTTGCAAGTTTATTTTCAAAATATGCTCCAAGCGTAAACATGTTATGAAAATAGCTTTACTTTTGGATCTTAAAATTTAGAAATGCAAATGAAAAACGATAATTATGAACGATATATCGAAATTATTTTAATAATACCAGAGAAGCAGTCGTGCCGGCGCGACTGCCGGCTAGCAGTGTCACAATTTTGTTTAAGCCACGCCGTCCGATAAAATTGTCTAAATAATTACATATGTGTGACAAGCATAGGTGGACAAAATACATAGTTTGTGGTATTTAAAATACAAAATACTTGCTGGTCATGTATTTAAAATACAAAATACTTTCAAGTTACGTATTTAAAATACAAAATACTTCCATTTATTGTCCGATGAAAAGGTAAATCAAAAAGCTTAGCGAACCTAAGACTCCTAGATGAAATAGAAAATGGTACAATGTTAAGCAAGTCAAGGCAATCAATGCAACCGTTGATAATATCGTAAGCCAGTAGGGGTGATTGTATTTTTCTACGCGATTCTAAAGTACGGAGGCTTATAAACAGACATTTGAACTCGTAAGGAGCGGAGCATAAATATGTAAGCGAGCGTGTAGCAAATTTAATGAACAAGCGCTGGAGTCACTCAATACGTGAGATATGAATAACAACATGAGGATTCCATATCACAGCAGCATATTCTAACTTATACCTTACGAAGGAGGTATAAATATACTTCAGTGTATAAGGGTTAAGGTTCAAAAAGCCAAGCATTTTATAAGCTTTAGGAAGAAGATACTCAAGATGGGCCATAAATGATAGAGAACTATCAAACACCACCCCTAAGTCAAGCTTATAATTATTAGTATCTTTGCTTTTTTTTACTATATGCTTTAATTAAAGGTTGACATTCTACTAAGCGAGCAAGAAAGTATATACAAGCCCCGCGAGTTGCTTCTCTGCTTATACAAGTTATAGATTAGGTTCACGTTAGTTCCCCAGTAATAATTAAAAATTAGCCTGAAGTTAACATCAAACTCAAAATTTAAATAAACTATTAAAATTTATTAACTGCCTGTTTTTAGAAAATCAAAACAAAATTGTGAGTGAGATTTAATATTGCACACTACAATAAAATGCGAAACTTGGTTTTTGTTTTGAATATAAATTCTCACTCACAATCTGGTTTTCAATTAATAAAAACAGGCAGCAAGGCGAATTCCACTACCTGTTGTGGATCTGCCTTGACAACAGTGTTGCCACCTTAGGTGTAATTACACATATCATGTGTAATTTTTATTTTCATGTGTAGCCCATGTGTAATTGGCGGCATGTGTAACTCATGTGTAATTTAAAATTTTGTCGTTTTTGAGCACCACTTTTTTATTGTGATGACGGCAAGTGTGGATTGGCTGTGATATTTTAATTTATTTATGAACCTGTTTCGCGTATTTTTGCTTTAAATTTATTAAGTTTTTGTTTGTGATAGTCCTTTTTACACAAAACAAAACTGTGATATTTTTAAGGAGAATGATGTAGAATTGGTCTAAAGAAAATTATATATCTAAAAAATATAACTTCCCTGAAGAAGTTGGAAAATATCAACGATACGTCGGAATAATATGTAAAAAATAATATTTTATTAAATGACCTTGAAAGCCCAAGTATTGAAAATCATCATCTTAAAAATTTTGCAATTACACCAAACAAGGTCAAATATTTAATTTAACAAAATCAAAGCACATTATTTTGCGAAAAAAAGGCATGTGTAATTCCTAATTTCATGTGTAATTTTGACATGATGCATGTGTAATTTAACATTTCGTTGGTGGCAACACTGCTTGACAAGCAGTAAATCCCTGTTAAATTTAACTAGTGCTTTTTACATAAATTAAAAATTGTGATTTTTATGTCTTTTGGTTATTGATCTGGCATCACGTTACGATATTGTCAATTCCGCGTAACTATCTGGCAGCCTATTTTTGTACAAACACATTTTTATTACTTGCATAGTAGAATAATACAGGTAGTGTCGAAGCGTTAACGTGCGAACGAAGGGTTTGAGGCTGTCAAAATTTTAATTATGTATTACTAACACACACCCACACTGCTAAAAAAGCACACATTATCACTTGGAGAAAAGGAAAAGAAACAAAATTCTTTATAGAACAGAAAATGGAACCATTTTGCCATTTTTCTTTTGTACTTTTTGACAGCTTTGAACCTAAAAGCAGTGTTGTTGCAGCTTCGACACCACCTGTATTATTCGACCATGATTACTTGATAATTATTTAGCTTATAAGATTTGGGAATAAAAATTTACTTTAAAAAAATTATACAAAGACTTTTCTAGAAATAATAAAATCCAATGAATTAATTTGAATCAACCAGCATGTATTATTTATTCAGGCCCAAATTCAGTCTAGTAAACTAATGGTGGCGGTTTAACCAATGACATTTATAAGAAAAGTTATTAGCTAAACCGCCGCTATTAGTTAACTACGACTGTGAAATTCGACCTTAAGGACATAATAGTGGTGTCAGAAATGGTTTTTGGGCAAAAGATCCAAACGAGAATAGTACAATCCCTTATTCGTTTCATAATAAAACTGAATTAGAAAATTATTAATTTGAATTGGCGGCTTGTAGTCTTGAAGTGAAGTCTAATTTATTAACTTTCAAATAGAATATCATCCATCGGTCACAGGTTGACAACTCTTAACTCGCAAAAAAATCGAATCGGGTTTTTGATGCCAAAAGACTGTGTTTGTCATTCTGCATGTTAGTACGTTTCATTATATTTTTAAAAATTTTCCTTCCCTATTTCTCCCACTAATTTTTTTATTTACTTCCAACACGGTTTAGTAACGGAGTAATAACGTATTTTTTGTCTCCTGAAAAGTACAAAAAAACATGTTAAGAGTTGTCAACCTGTGATCGACGATATGTACATAATTCGAAAAAATTACGTGAAAAAATTTTACTTTGCATTGGAAACGTAATAGATCGTTTGTTAGATCATTTTTACAACTCAAACAAGATTAATACAAAATCTATGATTAGTAAAGTTATTAAAATAATTACACACAGTAAATAGAACAAAGCCACAAGCGCAAAATCTATGAATAAAACTAAATTCTATAAATCCACTATGACGAATCTTAACAACTAAGCTATCGATAATGAAAAAACAAAGATGATAATGAAAACGTTTTAATAATAACTCAGATAATAAAGCTCGTATTTATAGCATGTTACAGTATAAAGATTTTGTACATGTTTATATATATATATATATATAAACATAAATATATATGTACATACATACATATGTATGTATGTAACACATTTCACATCGATTTAATATATGTTTGTATTTTGTAATAACATTTGTGTGCATTTTCAAATGTGCAATATTTCCAAACAAAGTGATAGCGGATTTGGTGAAAATGTAAAAATCTTGGTCAAATCAGACAATTTTGGTAGTTTAACAATAAACAAGTTTTATGGGAAAACAAAAAAACTATCCACATACCACATGTGTTATATACAAGACTTTCGAAATACAAGTATCATTTTAAAAATTAAATAAAATGAACTGAAATGAATTTCTTTTGGCATATTATGGCATTATTACAAATACCTATAAATATTTCCAGTATATGTATGTATATGGAATCATATTCCATTCATGTTTCAGTATAATTTTCAAAAACTTTGTTGACGGTTAATGGTAATCTCACGATATTTCCTTAAGTGTGTGGATCGTTTTTGGATTATTCGCAAAGCTTCGGCATTTAACGGCATCCCATAAGAAAAAGTCTAAAGGTGTCAAATCGCAGCTCTGACACAGGCAATTGACATTCCCAAGACTTCGATTTTTCGTCTAAATTAGATGTCCGATAACAAGTTATTGCAAACTTACTTTCCCAACGTTTGTTCAAGGGTAAAAAAATATGTATGTATATCAAAATAACATAAGATTTAAAAAGATACTTGTATTTGGAATACAAGGTACATACTTATGTTTGTTTTCATTTTTAATAGTATTGTCATGGAATTTATTAATACATTTAATTAATGTTTAATCCTTTTGGTACTCTTGCGCATTACTTTAGAGTAGTTATACAACTACCCAGCGGGAAAACTGGTCATACATATGTAATGGAAGATATAATGTATTATTTTCGAAAGCAAAACAATGCAATCCTTTGAAAACGAGAAGGTAATTTGATCACACACAAAAATTACACATTGCTTACCACGTATATTAGCACTTTTTACGAAAAAGGAATGTATTGTTTTTGCTTGTTGATTGCGAATTCATTAATTTCCTAGATGTTCAGTGGTAACAATAATGAATTCTGGAATGAAAAATTATACATGCTGTACATTACTCTCTCGTTTACTATTCATTACCTTTTCCCGCTGGGTACTTACCAGTAAATAAACAAATAAATTTTTCTCTGAGTGGCGTAATAGTAGAGCGTAAGCTTATCATGTGATCAGCTGTGCAGCACCTGGCGAAGAAATGTATTTTTTGTTTAGTAGTGTGTGTATTCGTTTGCATATTTCAATTTTAAGACCATATTTGCAGCAATTTTCGAATTTATAGAACATATTCGACCTTTCAGAGCATGTTGTGTTATTTGAAACGTTTTTAATATGATTGCAAATATTTTCGCAACGACTTTTCTATTTTGTATACATATCTATCATTTGTAACGTGTTGCTTTATTTTCAAAGTATAAGGGCACTGCTACACGTTCAATATACATATATTGTGATACTTGGATCGCGATCCATTTTCCGAATTTCAAAATATTAAGTGATCCATCAGCACTTGCGTCAATATTCCATGCTAGTCGTTCAATAAATATCGAGATACTGGATCGCAATCAATATAAGTGTATTGAACGTGTAACGTGAATTACATAGAAAACACAGTTTTTAGTCTTTTCATTATTTTTGAGATATTGAAAATTCGTACTCTATCAAGAAAAGATCCATATTTATTAACCCTAAGCTGTTAAATTGGTACTGCACAAAGAGATGCAAATTCAAATTATAAGTTACACTTTTGAGACACCCTTTATAATAGACAACGTTTTTTAAGTCGATATTTTTAGGTTTATTGCAATAAAAATTAACATTAAAGATTGTCTTATTTGACCCAAAATTTTGCATTCTGGTATCGAAGCCTCCTTACAAATTGAAGTACAATTTTGTTCTTTAATTGACTTGTTTTTTTTAGTTGTTTTATTATTGTTCTACAAATGTTGCTGATATGTGGACGTCTCAGAGCTGAAATTAACCAAGTCACAAAAAGACAATTCGAAGATATTTTGAGTTTCAGTAAATGAACTGCCATAAATAAAATATAAAATGAGAGCAATTCACTGGGGGTTTTTACCTTTACCTTAGGAACGAAACACTTTCGGCGCACTAGTTTTGAAATTTATATTTTATGACTTGGTTCACTTCAGCTCCGAGCCCTGTGTTAATTCATTCTCATTTGGGATAGAAATTCGGATTAGCAAGGAAACGTGGGAAAATTTTTTTTATATTCTAAAGAAAACTATTAAGGTGACAGCAATCACTTAGATTATTAAGCGCATTTTGCATAATATGTATGTTCATCACTCACCAATATCTTTAATGAACAAACCAAAAATAAAAAATATTGTTCTCTCAAGAAGTGATTATATACGAGTATTTGCATACATTTTTTACACAAAATGAAGAGGGATACGACGAATAATTCTGCACTCCTAACTCAAAAATCATGTGGAGGAACATAAAATATGTTGAAAAAGGAAAAAATATTTTACGTGTTTGGTTTGAAAATTATTTTTATAAAGAACAGTTTTGTATTTTCAACAAATTCTCAAGATTTTTCAAACGCTTCAACCCTAAAAAATTTTAACTGTTCCGAGCTATCTAGTTTCGTTAAGATTTAACAAATTAATTGTTTGCACGCCTCTGAATAATTCAAAATGCGGTTTTTTAATCCAAAGTGATTATTATTTTGGCTAAAGTTCGTAACATTTTTAGTCAGAAAGAATTGGACATGAGACAATATTCCAAAGAAACAAGGGAAAATTTTAACATTAATTAATTTCAACTTACGGCAGAACAGAAACAACGTTGTTTTTCGATAGCCGCTACATCCCCACCATTAGTGTTTATGTGCGTTTCCATGAATCCGCCACTGTTTATGTGATTTCAAATTTATATTTATACAAATAATGACTCGAAAAGCATACGAGAGTTATTTGTATTGTGGATGGTGTTGTTAGTTGTTTTTATAGCAAACACAACTTCACCACTATCAATATTCAAATTTTACCATCACTAATTAATGTTAAATTAACGCATGCTACACGTTGTTTTTATGTCATGTACCATTTTTCTTTCTAATTTTTGTTTTTAGTTAAGATAAACTTTTTTGGATTGTTTAATACTTAAGTATTATTGCTTTTTGTTTTTTGCCAACTAGTTGAGTTGTTGATTTATTTGATAAATTTTAACTAGTTATGTGACAAAGTACAGCAAACATTGGAAGGCTCATGTCAGAAGCTAATTGTTTATTTTAATGTGATTATTTTTCGAAAAAATTGGTTGTGTTTTTTTAATTCAAAGTGATTATTATTATAGCTTAAGTTCGTAACATTTTTAGTCAAAAAGAATTGGACATGAGACAATATTCCAAAATGCAACCTGCCGCCAAAACTCTAATAGCAGGTAATGGTTTATTATAAATCAATGATGAAATCATCCAAAGTAAACTTAACTTAAGACCTACTTACATATGTACATACAAATGTATTTCATTAAAAGAGTTAAGATAAGAATATGTTAGTAGAAATAACTATGTAGATATGTATGTATGTATGTATGTATGTATGTATGTATGTATGTATGTATGTATGTATGTATGTATGTATGTATGTAGATATGTATGTATGTATGTAGATATGTATGTATGTATGTATGTACATAAATATGTACATATTCTATATAAACTTTTATGAAAAATAATGCGATTGATAGAAAAGGAATTCATCTTATGCATTGTTTTTGTTACATACTTGAAAAGGCAAAGACAAAAATAAAGTATCTCAACACAATAAAACTTTGACTGTTAATGAAAAAAAAACAAAATGTCAATAATAAACAAGGAACTCAAATATGAGTCAAGTGCGAAAAATCGCGACAGAAGAGTTATGGTTTTGCAAATAAATAACAGATTAAATAAAATAAATAAAATAATACTGAGATAATTACACAGAAAATTCATTCATGAAAATATTTAAGATACATGAAATGCATTGTAAAAAAATAATCTTGCCACAACAACAATAAGAAAAACACACACAAACAGACAAAGCGGCATTTTTTGTGCAGTGCTTCAACATTTGATCGAATGAATCATAATTTGTTTTCTTTTGTGGAGAAAGTAAAAATACCTGTACAATTCATTTTTATTGAAAAAATTATAAAATTCGAACTTCCACTTACTCTTTCAAATATATGACGAAGTGTGCGTTTTTCCTCTGTTTCCTGTTGTAAATTATTTAAAGGAATTTCTTCCATATCCACTGTATCTTGTCGTCTGGCTTGAGGTCTTTGCTGTATTTGTGGATAAAGACCATTTTCTACATCTTGTTGTGCGTTGGACATATTTTATTTTTGGTGTTTGATATATCCTTTGAAATACAATGAAATATAGGACGGCTTATTTTTCAATAAATCTACTTATTTGTATCACTATGAACTTTATCAAGAATGGGTTAAACGCATTTATTATTTTGTTGCAAAGATAAGATAAATTAGCGCGATTTTTTTCCGATACAATTAAGTTACAATCATGGCATAGGTTTATTATTAACAGCCGTGTAAACTAAACAATTATACAAAAACTTGTTAAGTGGTGCCAAGTTTCGTTTATGGATTTCAGTTTCAATAGCACGAAGAATTCGTATTTGTTTAATATTGGAAAACATAGTTAGAGCTGCCAATACAAATAATTTACAAAAATCGTATTTATATATATAAATACCATATAGAATATTATATATATATATATATATATATATATATATATATATATATATATATATATATATATATATATATAAATTTGAATTTATGTATATAGAACAATTTTTTTACATAGTATTTAAAGTTATTCTCTAATATCATTTTCAAAAATATGCTAATTTTTGCATTTGCCAAAGTGTCAGTAGACCTTCAACTATAGAAGAAATAAATGAAAGTGGTTCAACCAAAATATTTCAGAAACTGCCATCTGTTATTTATACACATAATTGTATATTTTTTGTGTCAAGTGTATGCCTAAGACATATCAAATAAACACGATCGTTTCCACGTTTGTTATTTCCCGTGAATTGTCATTTAAAACACCTGTTAAATTATTCCAATCATTTTTTTTATGTTCTCTTATTCGTTTACTTATTGGAAACCTTCTCGTAGTACATACAATCTGTCTTTAATTGTGATCATAATTTAACAATGTATTCTATAATATACCTTGTGTATATTGTTGCCATAAATGCAGATTTATCTCCATTTTTCCAAATTTTACCTCTCCTAAAAGACGAAATATTGATTTGATTAGCGAACGCCTTATTGATCTTTATACAGTGTAAAAATTTCCTTCAAATATCTTGTATAGTTACTCTAGATTCTAGAGAGTAGAAATTATTTTAATGATTCCATTAAGTTGTAGTGAATTGCGAATTTTAAACAGTTTGTGCAAAATAAGTTTTTTTTAGTTATGATGTTGTTGCAGCAAAATAGCGAAATTCACTCTTCTTTTCCATACATATTAAATATAGCATTAATGTAATACTAGGTATTCCATTTCCTTATTTTATACATATTGCTATATTGAAACTTTTGGATATTTTTACATAGTCTGTAACTTCTTTCAGTGTATTATGAAATGCAACACTGCACCATATTTCGATAAACGCTAAAGAGCCTATTATTTTCGGTCGGATTTTTCGTCAACAATTTTTGTCGTAATACAAATACACGAAATTTAATTGTGCTTTTCCAGCAAAAAAAATCTAAAACTGTTACCATTTATAGAAAACTGATAGAATATTGAAATAAATAAAAATCAGAGTGAATCAAAGTGAAACACGCAGTACTTTGAAGTATAAAATTGGTAGACGAAAAATCTGTGTCAATTTGCCTTTGATGACTATACACACACAAATACATGCAGTAATGTCAACTTATTTATAGTGTTATTTTTCGGTGTAGAAATATACAAATATCGCTCTTATTAGAAAATTCTTAAAAACATCTCAGTAAAAAAATGTATTAATTTTAATTAAAAAAAATATAATTAGAGATATTATTGTGTTTTGATTTGGACTATGTTATATATTTTCTTTGTATATTTTTTGTACATATTTGGTTCATGTACAAATTACCCTCATTGCATACAAAAAATGTAGACTAAAGAGGACGCGAATAGTATTCATATTTGGCAAGAAAGTAATTAAAAAAGTGTTTAATTTACATTTTATAAATGACATCCTAATTTATTCCTCCACTTTAATGTGGAAGAAAAAATACTATCCTTTTTTACTTCTTATTTTACAATACGATAAAAAGTGGTGTTTTCCTTCAAGTGTTTCTGGTGGTAGTGGTAAATGTGAATTACACAGCTTTTTCTGTTGGAAATGAAAGATATAATAAAAAGTTAAATAATAATATACAATCTTTAAAGCAACCTTAAAATACAAATATTTGCTTTTGAGGTTTTTGCAATTGTAAAAAAAAGTATTTATGTGAAAAATGTATTCAAAAATTTTCAAAGAATTCTTTCTAAAAAGAATCGAATAAATATAGAAGAAAAGAAAAACTGAATGAGTGAATAAATTTTTGCTGAAATAAATTTATTTTTATTTAGCTGCTTTCTACAATCGAGAGAGCAAAACAGTGTTTTTCTTTTGTTAGCAAGGAAGAGCATTAAGAAAGAGTACTGAATATAAAAAATAAAAATAAATTCGGCTAGCTTAATGGTGAGTATTTTTATTGTTTTCTAATATATTTTTTTTAGGTGGGTTCAGAGAAATAAGTAATCAGTAAAATTACAGCATCTAAAAAGTTTAATTATAAGAGTTTAATTAAAAAAATTGTGCAAGTTATTTAAAGCAATATTATTTTATAGGTACATAAGGATATGTATGTATGTACATATATACAAATAGTTTATACTTATTTTCACAGTGAAGTTCATAAGAATGGAATATACCTATGTATGTATGTATGCAATAACAATGAGCACGTTAATAAAACTAGTATGGAAATATGAATCGAAAACTATGATGGTTCAGACCCGGTATGCTAAATTTTTTTATTAAACTGTATTATGTCGCCTTGGTTATATCCTTGTTTTATGAAAATAAAAAAATATATTAGGTCGGGATCTTATAAGCAGGCATTGAAAATTAAAACAATTTTGAGTTTTTTTATTCTTTCAATATAAATAAATTCCCAAACGAAAGTAAGTTCTTAGTATATGCATCAGGCGGCGGAAGATTGATTTTTATTTTCCAGTTTAGCGCTATTTTGCGTTTCTAATCTTATATTATTATTATTATTAATATGTCTAATCTTGAGGAATATAATTCTAAGACTAGATTTAATTAGAGAGCACTAGAAGCATTGGCTATCGGCTATGGTGAGTACGTTAATTAAACATTTTTTTGATAGAAGTGTGTTGATATTTGCAATGAGTTTGCAATCTGATGATTTATACTGTTAAATTTTTAGTTTTGTTAGTTTCATAAAATAGTAGATTTTGTTAATATTTTCTAGGGATGGTTCCTTAAGGAGCTGCGGAGCTGATTTGTTTCCGCCTTTGGTTAGAGGAAAAAGAGTAATCGTTTAGTATGTGGTTAATTGAGAGGATGGAGTTGCATCGACTGCAAGTAGGACGAGGTGTTTTCTTAAGAATCCACTCATGAGAAAAAGAGCTGTGTCCAAGGCGTAGTCTGGAAAACATCTTTATTTTATTCTTATCCGTTGATGTGGGGTATATTGGTTTATTGTTATGTGGGTTTATATCAGAGTAGTTTGTGAGCTAAAATATAAAAATCGTAATGTTTTGAAAGTTGCATAAACAAAATTTATGTTTTCAAACAAAGAAACTATCAATAATTTAAATTTAATTTCATTATTATGCTTTTATGCAAACAAGAAGCATAGCTAGAACTGGCTATCGGAGGACTAGACTCATTTTTTATTATTTATTTATTTATTCGTAAAGCGGGAATGGAGGAAAATCTAACTCGAAAATTTATAAAAAAAGAGAGATTTTGGCCCATAAGAAAATAAAAAAAATATTCATAAAATTTAATTCGTATGGACAAACAAACAATTAATAAAGGTAAAGTGTGCATTAAAACCTGGGTTTCCGTATAAAAAAACCAACATTAAACCTATTATAAACTTATAAATTGTTTGTAAACAATGCCATAAGTTTTTATAAATTCCTGAAAAATCGCCGCTGTCACAACCGCATTATTGGCTTTGTACTCGGACTGACGCTCATTCACAATAGTATACGATTACTTTTATGTTGCCTTTATGTGCAGGTTTTCATAAATATACCACCTCACACGTGCACATTTATATAGTTGCCCTTCTCTAACTAAACGCAGAGAATAAATATAGAGTAAAAATGATAATATAAAAAAGAAATAAATAAAAGAAAAACAAGAGAATCGTCACTTCTTGTGTGTAGTGCGTGGTGCTGCAAAAAATTAATCAGAAAATAATTTTCAGGATTTTGGTTAAAATAACAAAATAAAATACATTTTGGGTTAAAAACAGCTGAAATAAACTGGATCTTATTCGAATAAGTTTCTGAAAAAAGGTGAGGGCTACGTTTAATACTTTCTCATGCCAAACAAGAAACCAATTTTATAATTTGAAAAAATCTGCAAAAGTTTCACAATTTTTTTTCTTTATCTTTCTCTAATTCTTTCCCGCTTTTGTTTTTGTTTCTTCATTTTCTGTATATTCTGTATTTCTTCATTTTCTGTATATTTTACGTCGTTTTAATTTTCTCAAGAAGCAAAATTAATTTTAATGTAAGGTGAATAATTTCCAAAAAAAAGCTTTGTTTTTGCTAAATAACATCAAATCCTCATTGCACTAGTGATGTAACAAATTTTAGGTTTTTGTATTCGCAAATACGAATATCTGCTGCCGATATTAGCGAATATTTATAGTACCTAGTTTACAGTTCCGATTTGACTCTATATTTTTTAGAGTTTTAAAATCTCAATTCATATACATAGTATCCAAGTAAAAAGAGTGCAATTTTTATTTTTCTTTCGCGTTCAGAGAATACAAGTATTATAACTTAAATACTGACAATACGAAGGATACAGCAAAATGAATTTCATGAGTACGCGAGCGTGTATGTTAGGGTTGCCAGAAGGGCCTGATTTGGCCTGATTGTCAAGTTTTTTAATGCGCGTCAAGTGTCAAGTGAAAAAGTGATTTGTCAAGCTTTTTTGTAAGTTAATTTTTTTTCTAAAATTTATTCTAGCTATGTAATAATACTTAAAAAAAGTATGTGTATACTTCTAAAAAACAAATCTAAAGCCCATATTTTTACTATCAATAGAACTAAAGACTAATATGATACATATTTTTTTTGTGCAATTATAGTTTAAAAAATAACTATAACTTTCTGTACAATTATTTTAAAAGTGCCAACACTGATATTTACCCCATTACTCAACACTAGTAAATTGACAACATTGAACCAGAGAAGCAAGTCGTGGACTTTTCGTCGGCGGCGGCGGCGATTCGGCTTGAGCCGGGGTTTTACCGGAGCGCCAACCTTCTATCAGCTTAACCGACTTGATATACCCGTGGTGGAATAATACAGGCGGTTTTTCTCTGTTTTTTTTTTAATAAAACATGTGTTTGAAGAATTGTCAAGATATTTATGAAAATTATTATTTATTTATTATAGACTAGCTAAAAACTCTCAGCAAAATTGTTTTTACGAGTAAAAGTTAAAATTCAATTCGTATTTTCCCAATAATAATTATCCAGAATTTCTTCTTTAAAAACTAAAAATCTCTTTTATATATTTAGTATGAGTGTTTTTATTTGTCAAGTTTTTCTTTTAAAATCAAGTTTTTTTTTTGGTCAATGTCAAGCTTTTTGACAAATTAGATCTGGCAAGCCTAGTGTATGTACATATATACAGTGTAGCCTCGTTGAACGCAACCCTCGATATGCGTAACCTCTCGCTTAACGCAACACCCAATTTCTTAACATTGGTGACTCTGTAAACGCAACTTTTCAAAAAACAAAGCCTCAATTAACGCAACTTTGCAGAACAAGTAGGGCTTTTTTTGTTTTTTTTTAGGTTTTTGTATTCGCAAATACGAATATCTGCTGCCGATATTAGCGAATATTTATAGTACCTAGTTTACAGTTCCGATTTGACTCTATATTTTTTTAGAGTTTTAAAATCTCAATTCATATACATAGTATCCAAGTAAAAAGAGTGCAATTTTTAATTTTCTTTCGCGTTCAGAGAATACAAGTTTTATAACTTAAATACTGACAATACGAAGGATACAGCAAAATGAATTTCATGAGTACGCGAGCGTGTATGTACATATATACAGTGTAGCCTCGATGAACGCAACCCTCGATATGCGCAACCTCTCGCTTAACGCAACACCCAATTTCTTAACATTGGTGACTCTGTAAACGCAACTTTTCAAAAAACAAAGCCTCAATTAACGCAACTTTGCAGAACAAGTAGGGCTTTTTTTGTTTTTTTTAGTTTGGTTTTTGATAAATAAATTCAAAACTAAAACGTGTTTGTAAAATCTTATGGTTAAGTGCTATAGTCTTTTTGATTTACCGTTATTCTAAGAATGACAAATATTTTTTTTTTCTTTTTCCCTTAAAAACATGAATCTTTAACTCGATAACAACCATCAGTACAAATTAACATACATACATTTGAATGTGTACTTTATTAATTTTTTATTAGATGTATACATATATATATATTGTTTTTCTGTTTTTATTCATTATTTTAATCAAATAAATATGATTATTAAAAGCTAACCTTAGCTATTTTTTTATAAAATTCTTGATTGGTTTAAAATGAGCTTTTAAATAGAAAAATATGACTAGAAATTTGCGACTTGGTTTGCGCTGCGCAACAACTCAGTTATTGCAACAGCCCAAAATTTCTATTGGTTGCGTTCACCGAGGTTGCACTGTATTGCCGCTGACATACTTTCGAGTGAAAGAGTTTCACCAAATGCTTTGAAATTCGATTCGCAGAAAATGGTTGCGTCGACCTTCGTCTTTGACATCAAACTCTTTGGCTATTTTTTCAATGCACCGTTCTGAAATCTACAATGTCCACGCATTCGGCGTAATTGTGCAATTTTTTTCTAAAGGCCGATTTTTTTTACCCATATTGACTTAAAAATGTTTACCAAAATTAAAAATGTTTTCTTTCTGCACAGCTATTCTGATTCTGAATATAACACTTCTGATATCTACAATGTCTTGGCCTTCTGTGGTAATATTCAAATTTTTTCCTAAACGTCGTTTTTGGCACACTTCACTTCTTAGTAAACGTAAAATTTACAAAAGTTATTTAGGTCCATTTTCAATTATGTAGACTTTTTACTATTTTTCCAAAAAAATTAATTATGTACATAAATTTTCATTTTAAAAAAATTTTTAGATTTGAAAAAAATTTTATTTGCATATTTAAAAATTTTTTTCTATTTAATTTATGCACAGAATTTTTATTATCTTGCATAAAAATGTTGACAAAATATTACTGCCTGGCCCATGACGTCGAAGGAGTTCTATCTGTGGTACAATTACATATAAAAAAATTCAATTTCTTTTGTGAAATTTAATGGTACGGTAAGAAGAATTCGTTTGACATCGTGGGCACGGCAGTAAATTCTGTTAGCTTCACAATCTCCGAGAGAGAGGAATGTAAACTAAACAGCTCTGTTAAAAACGCTGCTAACTTCGCACATCAATTTGTTTATTTTGTGTATTTTTTTTAAATTTCAAAAATTCACAAGATATTTTAATAATTATATTTTTATAAAAGTTTTAATAAAATGAATTATATTGATTTCAAATAAAAATTAATGTTCTTTTTACATATATAATAGCGGCTAAACTTTTAAGAGGTGGTCTATTAAGGGGTAGAACATATGTAAGAGTAGGCTGTCACTGTGAGTTTCTCTGACCTCAGAGGAAGCGAAACATCCATAGGGATTGCTTTGCATAGGAGACAGGAGCGACAGAGTAATTCCATAATTACATAATTGTTCTTTCCTAGTTTATAATTTGATACCTTAAAATGTTCAGCTGTTTTGTATATAATAGTCTATAATATATGCAATTGAAATAATTTACACAAAAGGGAGAGTTTTTCTATTTTCCTAGAAGTAACGTTGTTGGGATTTGGAGCTGTGTGGTTATTGGCTCTCCTCCTTATTTATTGTGCTGCAATGCTTATTAATAAGTAATAGTTATGAAAATGTTGGATATTGGTAGGGACAAATTTTCTCTGTTTAACGTTGCACAGTATAAGATTTGGGCAATCTAGCAGGACAAAAGAACTTTTTTTTATACGAAAAAGAACAATATTACGAATGGATTAGTATAGCAGGTGGCTGTGGCGGTTATCCGATTTAGAAAATATGTTTACCAAATATGAATGTTGGTTTCGTATGTTGTTGTTTATATATCTAGCTAATGTATTTACAGCGATATAGAATTTTGTTCAACTAAATTGCCTAAATCTTACACTGTGCCCATCGATCAAGTATTAATTGATAAGCCATACAAAGATTGTATTTTTACATACATACATATGTGTAAGTATTGCATTCTTAATATGAATACCATTTAATAGAAAAATAATTAATTTCTAAATTTGCGTCATATCAATTAAATGAGCATTTTGTTAGTAACTGTTGAAGGAAAACAAATTTACTCAATGACATAAAAGAAATCACGTGTTTTCATTTGAGATTAATATTAAAATAGGAAAAGATTTTAAAAACGATAAGTTAGTTTAGGTGCATTGAAGATTACAGAAAATGTGTCATGTTGTAAATTAATTTGTAAGTAAGTTTAGTTTAAATAATTGAGAACTTCTCCATTTTCAAAGCCAGTCATTTACAGGTTTATCTACAACAAAATGTTATTACTTTTAACATTGTGTCAAGAAATTGACTATTCATTAATATTGATAAAAAAAATATTCATACGAACAAATCGAACAAAAACTTAAAAATTTGCAATTTTAAAACAGGTTTTTAAAAATTGATATTTTTTCATATTTTGTTATGCAAATACGTAAAAGCGCGAGAATTATAAAAATTTATTATTCTTTTAATTTTTCGAAGGAATAAAAATAATTAGTTACTGAATAATTGTTTTAAAATGCACTAGAATGTTGTCATTCCATTTACTAAAAATTTTATGATTTACACTTAAAATTTTATAATTTGGTTCGTAAAATTGATCAGGAACAAGAACAAAAATATAACTCCCGTAGAGAAGTGACCGCTTGACCGCTTTATTTGCAAAATATTTTGATTCTACACCACTGTGCAGAGTATATTTGGAATTTTAATCGGAGAAAACATTTCATATAAGAACTATTTTTTTACAAACAAGTTTAACTGTCACTGATATTTGTACAAAATTACATGGCAACATCTAACTTTGTTCTATTGTTTCGGTTGTTTTTTTAAGAAGAAGAAATTAATTTAAAGGTATTCTTCGTTTGCTGGGTTAAGTCTCGGTCGTACGCATAGATGTAAGTCCATCTTTATATGTATATCTTGATAATCAGAAAGCTTTTTAAAGTTTTTTGCCTAAATGACGAAATTAATTAAATGTACAGTGCGTTGTTATTAAGTTGATGTAAATGGTCGTCCAGGGTGATATTTTTGTTCAAGTACTTATTTACTTACGTTAAATTGTTTTTGCTTTAAAAAAATTGTCATAAAAGTATCATAAAACATAATGTTTGCAAAAAAAAAAAACAACTTCAAAGGAGAGCGACAGCCGTTCCGACGAACAGACATCAAATCCAAAAATAAAAAAATTTAAACAGTGAGAGAAATCTTTAAAAAAGAGAAATTTTCAAAATTCAATATTGTTAAATTATATAAAAATTCGCAGACTTGTGTTATTTTCCCACAGGATATTTATATGTTTGACATATGCCTACATATTTTTTAATGCTCAAAATAATCCTGCTCATGATAACATAATCCCACCTGTTTTTTTTTAAAGATATTTATTTAGCATAGATGCTATTAAAATAATACAATTACTATTATTATTTGATAAAGCCGATTTAAATCGAGAGTTTTCTCAAAAGCGAAAAATTTTTAATTTGGTGTTCCGTAAAAATAATTTATTGCAGGAAAAACTTAAAAATACTCAAAAAAGCATTCGAAAGCAAAAATGATAAATTTAATTATAAAGCGTTGTTTATTAAAATTATGGAAAAATTACGAAAAATTATAATGTAGGGTACCAAAATGAGCAAATTTATTGCCAAAAATTATAGTTTTTGCCCACTAAAATTAAGCTTGGGCAGAAATTCGATTCGTGCGACCTAAAAAAAACCTTTTCCGAAAAATCTGAAAACAATAAAAAATACTTTACGCTATAAGCTTTCAAATTATGCTTGAGCTTCAATAAAATTGTTTTTGGACACCCTAATGTACATACATACATATATACATACATACATACATAAACATATTTTTGTAATTAAAATAAATAAAAATATTTGTTCAATTCACAGCCTGTTCTCTTAGTTGTATATCAATAGATTCTACAGTAGCTTCGAAATGTTGTTCGTAATTTCTATGGAAAATATTTGTACAACACACAACTTCCTTTGTTATGTTTTTCAAATATCGTCTGCCAAATTTCAAAAATAAAAATTAGTTGCTAATATTTGAAGTTTTGAATTTGAATACTTTGAAATACCAAAAAATAATATTCAAGCCAGTTTAATACATTTCTAATCGGAAACTATGATCTGCCTTATTGTCGAATTTCGACTGCGACAGAGTGTACTAGATTAAAGAATAATGTTGTGTGCTTCTTTAATGTAGTACAACTTGTCAAATTCGGAAGTGAAAATTCGAAAATTGTAATATGGCCCAATATCTCTTGTCCGTTCTTGGCCTAAAAAGTTTGACGTTTTGGTGCATAACAACGTAAATTTACAACTGGCTTTCCACAAGTTTTATTTAATACTGAGTTGTAGATTACAACGTTTTTGAATTTGACAATTGAATTTTGAATAGAAGTTGTCTTTTTTTTATTTCGAAAGAAGAACGAAAAATATCGGATTAGATTTACAAAAGCAGGGGTACTACATCATTAAGTTCATGTGAAGCAATATTGTAAATAGCAATTCATTTCCATTATAGCTAAATTTATTGCAATCATTTCTATATTTTCATAATTCAATTGTGTTAGTAAAATTAGATGACCAAACCCAACCACTATAAAAAAAATCATAACAAACCGAACCGTTGATTTTGTTAACGTTTTCGACTCTCTTTGAAAGAGAAAGCAACAAAATAGAAAAAAAAGGAATGATAAACAAGTATATGCTGGGCTACCTCCGAACATTAAAAAAACGTGCTCCAAAAACCTATTTCCATGTAGAAAAACTATGTAATTTTGTGTAAAGCACCAACTTTAAATTAAAATATTTTATTTTGTTGTTAGAATATTTGTCTACGACAGACTTGACGAAAACTTTCAAATAGATTTTTGATACTTTCTTTCATTTCAGGTGATACATTTCTTTGCACATTATAATATCTATGTAATTTGTAGGCTAGAGTATTTTTTATAATACAGTTTATTCTCACATTGTATAGTCGATTTTGACAAAATATATACAATTTCAAATGCATTTGATTGCATATGTATACAAAACTGTTTCTGTGTATTGGGAGCTATTTTTAATAAGCAATAAGTTTACGTTTGAATAAATACAAATAATTTTCGTTCTTTAGTTCTTGAGGAATATCACTGAATATATTTAGACCTTTACAAAACAAAGTGGGGTTCTCTTATAACATACTCCGGTTATATTGAATTTTCGCTTCTAACGAACAAATTCTCCGGTCCCAAAAATTTTGCATGAATATTTCATAGCAGTTCTTATGGTTATAATAAACATCAGTTATACATATTTCGAATTATACCGACCACTTTTTTCAAGTTACCAATACATAAAGATGCGTTTACATTTATGCATATGAAGAAACAAAGGCAGAAATTTTCTGTTAATTTTCTGAACCGTTAAAATACATATTTCCAATTATTTGACAATGTGAGATATTATCCGGAATATCCAACTCCTAAGTGCTTTTTCCGGATCTTCGTTAGACATAAAATATTCCGTTATGCCATTTCGCGCCCTGTTTTGATTTTTCCAAGTTCTTAATAATTATATTTACGGTTAAATTCTTTAGTTTAAATTAAACACATAATAATATATTTTAATACTAAAAAAATATGAAGTTATGTAATCAGGTGGTTCTGAAGTACATATGTAGATAGATCGATTTCCATCACGTTCCACAATATTTTCTATAAAATATAAACTGCATTCATCTATTGGCTATGTGATATAACTTAAATAAACTATAAAAAAACTTTATGGCTTATAGCTTTAAAAATTTCAATATTGACAAATACTAAAAAAGTTTTGGTTGGTTAGTTTCGGATTCCGCCGAATATTTAGTCTGCATTGAAAAACTGATTCTGATCGGTATCTTTGATTTTTGTTAAGTTCAAAATTGTAAAATATTTCAATACGTACTTGTCTTACTAACTTAATAAAAAAACAGTGTAAAACTCGCACAAGTTTCGAAAAGTTTGGGAACTGTAACTTTCGTTTGGCAATGGCAACCCTGAGTATCTTTATTTATAATTTGTTGTTTGTGTATTTTCCAGCTGATTTCTCAGTAGCGAGTAGTAGTCATCTCTATAGAAATGTTGGGATATAATATGTACAGTGGAGAGCAAAATCAAATTTCATTATTTAATACCTAAACAAAAACAAAACAAAAAAATATATGGCGCATGTCAGCTCAGACGGGCAGCTGGAGGTCACTCCTTAAGAATCAATATACAGTAATCAAAACGGTAATGCGTCTGGAATAATACTTACAGCATGTATTCTAGAACTACTTATTTTGATTTTTGTTAAACTTAAGAGGATAGGAATTATTGATTTTTTAAAGACAACTGCGGTTCTTTTGTACTATCGCTTTACTGATCAATTTACTGAGCCACTGGTCTCATCTTAAAAAGTCCTTTAAATTGTGTACTGAATTTTTTTAGATCCGCTCCAGCTCACGAAATCTTATCGCTACAAATACACTGGCTTGCAAAAATTTTGGATTTTATGTATTCATAAAAATAAGTACATACACAGTATTTTGGGGCTTTTGCTAAAATGGAGCCAACTTTTTAAACACTGGATACTTTTTTTTATTTTTTATATACTTATTTTTATGAATACATAAAATTAGAAACTTTTGCAAGGCAGTGTATTTGTCAAATCTATTCGTGTGATAGTAAAAAAATGTGATTTTTTTTTGTTGGCTTCGCTTTCGTTGTGATTTGTTTTGGTTTATACTACATAAATAAAAAACTACACATGGCTAGATAGATACATCCACATCATTAATACATACTATTGTTGTACGATGTGTTGATTGCAGCGTGTGTTATTAAGATAATGTAGCCAGATGTTTAGTTTTCTTTTAATTCTTTTTTCAAAAAATAAAATAAGGACTTTAACAGTTTGTTATTATCGCTTGTTTTGGGAAATAATAACATGAACACAAAGAAAAGGGTATACAAACATGAATAAGTATTGTAATTAAAACACTTGAAACATATTTACTAAGCTTATAAAATCATTATAAAACAATAGTGCATTGAAAAAATCGTTTTCGTTTTTAATGCTAGGAACACAACTGAGACGAACGACGAATTTCGCCCAATGCAACGAATTCGTCGGCGAAAATTCGCTGCGTAAATTGTCGTATGAAGCACAATAACGACGAAAAAAGTTACAGCTGTTATAATTGCTAGTTATTGTGTACTGTTTAAAGAAATAAAACAAAAACATGTATCAAATAATTTAAAATTTTGTGAAAAATAAATAGGTATCATGTTTTTGACTATATGCTATATAACACAATGAAACAAATCACGACTTTTAGAAAAGTAAACAGTATAGTTTCGATTGTATCGGATTTTCTTTTAAAACAATAAATCAAATCCAGTGGAAATACAGGTGTTTCACAATTATCATCAAGCAAACCACCGCCAGCTCCTTCGAAACCTTCGAAGAAGTCACTTTGCTGTAATTTCCCAATCAGTATAAAATAAAAATTCGCATGGATGTTAAGTGACATTTGTATGCCAGTGAGAAGCTGCTTGCTTGTTTTCGCTCTTTTTTTGTACTTTTTTATATAATATGAGGTGACTTAAAAAAAAACTTAAAACAAGGCACATTTCCATATAAGTATATGTATTTTCATTCAAACATATTCATACACTGAAAGAAATCAATGCAACATATGAACGAACGCGCACGTACATATAACCAAATAATCCGTAATTTCGCATCACAAAATTATTTCGTGAGATATAAGAAAATGATTAAGAAAATAAAACTAAAAAAGTTTTGCTCAACCGGGACGCGAACTCACTCACAATCTTCCTATTTCAAAGCAGGTACTCTACCCACTCAGCCACTTTATACTTATCTTACAAGAGCTAAAAATGCATGCACTTTATTTACTTACATCTGAAAAATATATCAATTTATAAAAAATAATTTGAATTTATTTTATATCAAAAATATTTTTTAACAAGGAAAAATTTTTACGAAAGGTTTTCGTTACTTTCGTAAATTAAAAAAAAAATTATTGACTAACATTTTTTCCATAATATGTACTAAAGTTTCGTATATTCTACGAAAAAGGATTTTTTGTTTCGTAAAATGTTGCAAGAATTATTTTCACTGTATGTACATATATGTTTGAAGTAATGTGCGTTTATGAATTAAAAAAAAATAAAAAAAGAATAGAATTTTTTAAACTTAAAAACTATTATCATTTTGGTACGTTTTCTACATCTTTTATTCATACCTATACATGAAATTAAGTTTTTCATTACCATAACTGTTGCGAACAGCTGATTGTATTTTTATTCTATGTATCAAGGCGTATTAACCAGGTGGCAGCAATACGGCAGCTGATTTCCTTGTCTTGCTTATTCTTTCTACTTTGAATGTCAAAAAGGGTGGCTATATTTTTCTGGATTTATTTTCTGTAGATGTTTTTGACAGAACCGATATAAAAAATGCCTGTTCTTGTATTTTTGTAATTGTTGTGCTAGAAATTTCACCGGTTTAATACGCCTTGCTATTTACTATATTGTGTAAAAAAAGTAAAGCTGCTTTATTCATTGAAACATAAAAATATAAACTGCAAAATATGGACAACGCAATATGAATACTGTTAGTGCAGGAAAATGAATTCCTCTACAGCAAGTAATGTCCATGCTACAAGATAATATTTTTATTAATAAAAACACGAACGTACACCGCTGAACCTGTTTACTTATGTCAAAAACATATGAAAAATTTTCAAGTGTTATCTAAGTGCACCAACGTGCTAACCGTACGGTACGGTACCGGTACAGCAACGGTCGGCTAACGGATCCTTTAGATTTGTTTTTAACCTACTTAAAGCTTTTTTATTTATATTGTTTTAGTTCTTAAATCACAACAACAAGTAATGATTTTAATGGTTTAGAAAATTTGCTTTGTGTTATAAACAGTATTGTAACAAGCAAAAGCAACAAAATCAATATATGGCTTAAAATTCCAATATTCCCTACAATATACCTTGCAACATAAAACCAACTACAGTACATTTTCCAAAAGAGAGTGCGTGAAACAAAAGCAACATATCACTCAATATGTGGAATCATCTTTTATTCAAAATGTTTTTTTTTACGTGTCAAATTGTTTACTAAGCAATTGTCGGACTGTGGACATACTTAAAGAAATATAGTTTTAACTCAAATTAGAAATTTGTATCATTTTTTACACGACACTGCGTATGCCAGTTCAGAGGCGCTTTTATATTGGGTACTTGAAAAAGTTATCAGCTCTTGAATGAATATTTATGATCAATACCAAAATGAAAATATCGGCGATACCGATACACTTAGAGAATTTAAATTGTAGGTAAAATAAATAGAACATGCAGGCTAATATTTTTTATTATATAAAATTATGGATTGTTTAAAATGAAAAATATTTTAAAATTTTGCAGAGAAAGACGATTTCGAAAGTCTCTTTGAACGGTACGTGCAGTGAAAAATGGAATCTCAGATGAGTTCAAACTTGTTTCAAAGATAAAGATCTGCAATTAAATTTTTTTTATAGATTGGGTATAAGACGTCATTGTACCAGAAAACGTTTTTACATATATTTGGATAATTTGAGTATCTCTAGATTGCTTCTTTATGAGAATTGGTAAACGTGATCAACATTGGAAAAAATGAGTTCACGTTCAATTCTTTCAACGTTTTGCAATATTTTATATGAAAAAATCCACCCATTTCGGTTTTTTTAAATAAAATATGCAAATTTACTAGGACACTTTTTCTTTTAACAAGAAAAACATTAAAGATAAATACACACTTAGAGTTTGACAACAGAGCGGAATAACATTTTGTAATTGAATTAGTTATGCATTCAGCTGTTTAAATTTACTGCTCAAAAGGACATAACAAATAAATGTGTAAGTGTACGGAAAAGTTCTCACATTCGATACGGAAATGGTTTATACGATTGTTCGATCAACGAATTTTTGACGTTGAGCATTACTTGTTATAATTTAAAGAAATTATTGATTTTCTTTCTGTCTATACAATTTGAAATGAGTGAGGTATATTTTGAGCCGACGAAAATCGTTCAAAATTAAAACAAATTTTAAATACTTACATATATTCACCTTTATTCCACTTGTCAACACCGACGTCACGTGAATACAATAACAAAACAAAAAATTGGGACTTGTTTACTTGCTCTCGGGAACAACTTCGTGCTACTGACAGTATTTCTGCTCTCTAAGGTCTAGAAAATAACAGTAATAGAAAATAACAATAAGTCAGTTGTTTTCGACAACGAGTAGAATGCCTCGTTTTTTGGTATTGTATTGACGTGAAGTCGATGTTGACAACTGGAATAAGGGGATTATTTTGTACTAAAAATGCAAGCTTATGCAAAATTTATCTCAATTAAAAAATATAATAAATGTATAGACTAGATATACTTTGGTTAATTTAAACCCAATAAAGCCCAATAAAACCCGGGTTTTTGCCAACACTGGAAGCTACTCTGCAATTTTTTTCGAATATAAAACTTTTGAAACTATTATTTGCACTGCAATCCGAACGCTTTTCTTTTGACTCGAATTACAGAATAATCCTCCTGAATTAATTTCCCTTTCATCTGGCAACATGGCATTTGCTTTTCGTCTTTGTTACGGCCATAACCATTATTTGTTGTAGTTGGGTGGGTATTTATGGTTTGAATATGTTCATATGATTGTTTTTGGCTTTTCTTTCTTCATTTATTTGTTTGTTTTAAAAAATTATTCATTATAAAATCAGTGGCTGGCGCGGTCCGCGGACAGCGACCGTAAGCAGGCAATGAAACACAAAACACTCAGACGGTCCGGTCAGGCATATAGATGTGGGTCGGCACCCGATCGTTACGAATATATGAATAACTGTTTTCTTAAGTACTCCCCACATATTTGATTTTTCGTACTCATTCTTGTCTTGGCTGTCAAAGCGTTTAAAACAATACTTAGATAACGCTTAAATAAAACAAAAAAAAACTACCACTTGTGTGTTATCGTCTCGCATTGTTGGCTTCGTTCTCATAACAGTTGGTTGTCGTGTCATCCGTTTTTGGTGTCGGTGGTGTATGTAATTATCTGGCAAACATCGCGCAGTTTTTTTAAGTTCATTCGGTTGTTGTAACATTTTCTTCTACCGGATATAAAAGTTAACTAAAGAGTATATACATACCTTAAAATTTGTTTTCGTTTGGCGTTTACGCTTTTGTTTACAATAAACAATGTTGTAATTACTACATACCTATATACATACATATTTCTTTGCACATATGTACATATATGCCTGTTAATTGGGCTGCACATGTGTTTGTGTTGTAAAGTGTTTGATAATAAAGTAAACTTTTTTAATGTGCCTGTTGTGGGAATAACAAACAATAGCCTTAGAGAGCGGAACGTATAAAAGACGCGTGTGATTGATCAAATTATTATTGGCCCTCCGGTTTAAGTGGCATTTAAAGCCAACCGGCGGGTGCCAAACTTCAAGCTATAACGCCAACAGATACCTTATTTCTTTTTTTGAAGTGGTGTTGCGGTAATTATTTACATATTTATCTTTTTCTGTTATTCATTTTGAATTTTATAATTTGAATCTCGCGCAATATGTTAAAAACCAAACCCCATATATTTGAGTACTTGTTGATAATGCCAAAATTTATCCATATACATACATATGTACTATGTACTAATTTTTTATTTTTATAATTTAATTATATATACTTACATACATACATATGTATATTTATTAAATGCAAATGAAAAGAAGAAAACTGCTGATGTGAAAGTTTATTTATAATTGACACATATCTTGTTTATTTTTAATATTTATAATGCAGATTTAGGCATAATTTTTTGTCATTTCTCTGGCTTGCAGAATTTCTATAGTGTGATTTTGTTGCATTACTGCAGGTATTTCTTAATTTCTTATATTTATACATTTAATTAACAATAATGTTTGGAAATAAAAATAAAAACACAATAAATCAATAACAGGCGTATAATTTCTCTTAAAAAAAATTGGTCTTAAAATACATTTCAAACAGGTACAAATTATTTTTCATGAATACGAATATTAAAGCAAACGCGTAAAAAAATAAAAGAAGCTAACGCGAGATTAATTAACTACAACGAATTGTGTTGTGAAATTTGATCTGCTTAGTACAATGCAGCTGAAATTTAGTGAGTTTTTTAACCATCTCATTTTCAAACAAAACAAAATGCCATGGATTTGCTGCGATACTATGTAAAGCTCGCAGGTTGGATTCTGCATAAAATGTTTGTCTGACATACATACATACATATTTATACAAAATCCAAAACAACGTATCATTTAAGAAATAAAGTCGTGCTACCGATTGATTGTTAATGAAATATTTGATGAAACTACAAAAATATGTTTATATCGAAAATAACAGTTATTTTTGAAATCAATGGCGTTACTACTGTAGATACTCATAAATTTATGATATTGCAACTTTTTAAAAACAGATATAAAGTCCTACAGTGGCTTGAAGAAAGTGGTAATATACCGGTTGGTTCAACTACAAGTGTTTTTAAAAATTTAAATAAAGTAAAGTAAACTTAATATATACATATAATATTGTTAAAACTTTTCATAAGCATAACTTGACATAAGCACCAATGAAATACATGCAACAATTACTTTTGGTATATTATGCCTTTATTAGAAATAAAAAATATAGCCATTATGCATTTTTCATTTATGTGATAGCTTTAACGACGCCTCACGCAAAAAAAAACTAAAGAAGCTGCTCCGAGGCGGCCAACTAGCATCACCAATACATAACTGGCATTACTAATTCTATGTTTGATAAAGCGATTCATTTTGGTCCGCGGAGGTATGATACTGACTGATAGTCAATATTTCGGACAGAAAAAATCGATCAGTCTCAAAATAACATTTGATTTTTAAAGGTAATTGTATTTGAACAACCCTGTAAATATCGACTCCTTTTGGCAAAATAATTGTAAGCGCTAAAACTTTTTTAGATTTTTTTATTATTTTTAAACATATTTTATCTATCTATGTATATTATAAATAGGCAAACACGTTTTTTGAGATCCCTTTTACAGCCGTAATACTAAACCGATTTCGGAAAGATTTAGATGTTTTAAATGGGGAGTTTAGATAGATGTGCACAATCTTAATTTTATTTAAAAATTGGTTTAGTATTTTGGGGGCTATAGGCGTTTAAAGTTGCTAACAAAACATGCATACTTACTACACATACAAAGTGTATATGTATGTATGTGTGTTTGTCCAATTTGTTTTGTGTATAAATGATACAGCGTTTTTACTATATGTGTGTATTTTATAAGAAGAGAGAAAGATAAGTTAGAGAATTTTAAGTTGTTTATTTAAAATGTTTTTTGTATTTCACCGTATATATTTATGTAAATGGTTAATATTTAATTACTAGAATGCGGGCGATTCGCCGTCGACCGCTTAATATTACTCGTATACATAAATTGTCACTTACTCTGCAGCCACACGTTCAATTTTTCACACATACTACTTAAATTGATAGCTGTGACGTAGGTTGCACGCAATTTTATTTTTCAAGATGTTATCGTCAAGAAAACAGATTCAAATGGTTGCTCTATACATCGCACAACATCATTACACTTATTACATTTATTCACAAATATATTTTATTATATGATTTTAATTAGAAGTTTTAAATTGCGGAAGAATATTTGTAAAAAAAAATCGAGAAATTCGTCATAAGCAGTCTGCTCAGCTGTTTTCTGGACTGTAAATTGAAACACTCGATGGAAAGAGAATTTCAAAAGCAAGTTCGTATCAAGGCGTATTTAAGCAGGTGACAGCATTACAGCAGCTGACTATTCGTTGCGTATGTCAAAATACATACAAAATACTTTTACTTTTTTTCTGTATCTGTTTTCTTTGTTTTATGGATTAGGTTTTTGACATACGCAATGAAAGTACACAAACAAAAATGCCTGTAGTTCTTGTGTTGTTGTAATTGTTTTCCTAATGCTGTCACCTAGTTAAATACACCTTGGTTCGTATCAAGTTTTAAAAATACGAGTGAGTGTATTATTAAAAAAGTGTGAGTGTGTTAAAACTTGAAAGGCAAAGCTTGATCGTGTAACGCCTAAGTTACAATCAAATATTACAAATATTAGAACGGAACACCTGGTCTTACCGATTATTATATTTGTACGCGATATCAATTCTTTTTATATTGCTTTAAACATTGTTAATAATTTTTAATTTTATCTAAAACTTGCTTTGATAGGCAATTAACTAGCATTATCACCAGGGAAACAAATAATATACAAAATCATATGAAATAGCACAATAATACATTCATTAGTTACTCAAGTAGTGCAAAAATTTAGCACAAATTTCATTATACAAAATTATAAAAAAATTTGTAAGCAGTATACGATTATATTTTTTGAATGCTCTGTTCATGTTCGGTAAAGCTTAAAAGCATTTACAACATTTTTGGATTGTCCAAGTGCTTGAGTGACCCCTTCCCATCTGTTGTAAATTTCATTCTTAATTAAAATTCATGTTATGTTGCAATATTATAAGAAACCTCAAAATGTTAATTTTTAAGGTTTTTTTTAGAAAACTGTTGGTACCTATTTTAATGACCATATGTGTATGTACCTTTTTTAAATACTTAAGTATTAAATAGCTATCATATTTTCAAAAAGTCGGTTAATTTAAGCAAACTAATTACAATTAAATTTTTTTCGATAAGTTTTTGTTCAATTATGCAAGTTAATAAGAGCTAAAAATTACCTGATAACATTTAAAAAATGATTTCATTGTGACATTTTCTAAATTTAATATTTCCTAAAACGCATTTTTAACGTCCAAGGAAAATTGTTAAATATATATGGGCGTAATAAATTAATACGATTGTGGTTCCACTAATATTTATATTGCATATCTGTCTCGTTTTTCTACAAAACAACCACAATTCACATTGACCCAAGTTCAAATGCGTAATTTAAAATAGATTTTTACATTTATTTTTGTTAGCATATCATGGAATCGAAAATAAATTTTCCTTTTATTTTCTTATCTATTGGGCACAAATCCACAAACAGTTTCATTTTCTAAAATTTAATTTTGAACATCTTAACAAAGAAAAAAATAGAATTAATTAATTTTTTGATGTTTGTTTTCTTTTGTGTAATGAATTTATAGAAATATTTTTAATGTTTATACTATGCAAAATGTAAATAGATAAATACATATATTATAAAATGTCTCTCTTAGCTAGCGGAAAATATGTCTAGTGTTTTAATTGTTATCATCTGTCATATTATAATCAAATTTTTTGTAAGAAAATTTATGTATCAAAACAAAAGATTTAAAAAATTTTTTATTTTCATAAATATTTGTTTCATATACTTATCTATTTGTACATATTTTACACTAGATAAGTAATCATTTACTATAAACAAAACAATTGTATAAATATTTTGTGCAAATGTGCACATGTATAAATATGTATGTATGTGCATACCCAGTAAAAGATATTCAAAGTTTCCACAAAGAGATATCATTTTCATTTTATTCCAGGTACGAGTATGCACTGAATTTAATAATCTAAAAATTTTCTTTGTCAGCAACAATAAATAAATAAATACAATAACACAATACATTAAAAATTTTTCAACGCATAGCGTTGCGTTTTACAAAATAAGGGCCTCAGTACAGACAACTTTTTGATCATATGTATACTGGTTAGCTCTTTAGATCACTTCTGTCCTATGACCACTACGGTGTTTCACCGAAAATAGAACAACTTAATGTTCAGTTCATCGATGATTTTACTATTGGTTGTTTGGTATACTCATTTTTTTTGCTGGGAATGTATATACAGAAAAACTTGTTTATAGCGAATTACATCCGACGTGTACGTACTGATTTCAAAGTTCTAACGTTTTGGTATCCATTTTCATACAAAAATCATTCATTATAGCGAACACGCTTATAAAGATTTCTAGCTTTTAACGAACTACTTTTTACGGTCTCACGAAGTAAATTTCATAAATGTGCACAATGGCAGCATCTATTGTTAATCTTACACTTTCAATAGACTTGGTAACACTTTTAATCAGCTGATACGTACTTATGAAAAAAATTCCAGTCGCATGAAACGGGGTTTTAAATGTCACAAAATAAAAGTAATTCATTAAAAATTTTTCATGTATATACATATGTACATACGAGTACATAGTGATAAAATAAAAGTACAAATTTATGTATTATCGACATTTTCCAGAAACCGGTTTCCGAATAGTTGGAATATTTGAAATTTTGAAAAACCCGGTTACAGTTTTTAAAATTTAGGAAAAACCGTTTTTTTAAAGTTTTGATTTTTATTTTCTTTTTTATTAAAAAAAAGAGTTAACAGTTCATGTAAATACTATGAAATAATATAAAAATCAAAGCTTTAGACTCCTACGATCAAAAACAGACCCTTTGATACAGAAATTCAAACGGGAGTAAATATAAGTGCATGTATTTTTTATACTCTTGTAAAAAAATCAAGTGTTGAGTTGTCTGGTCCAAAAGTAAATAAATCTCTATACTATTAAAAAAAATAAAGAATTGCAAGAAATCCTCAATTATTATTGACTATAACGTGTTTATCTTCTCCTTTAAATTAAATAAAAGTGCAGTTACGTCGTTACTCGGAGAATTTCTTTGTTTGATTTATGAAAGAGTAGTTAATAAAATTCTCGTTTTTGGTGAATTTTCCAGTCCTGAGATATAGTATTAAAGTATTCAAACCTTTTAGGCGACGTTCATCTATTCGTTTTCGGTCTGCAATGGATGTCTAACTAAAATATGAAGCAAAATGTCAACAAAGCCAAGTAACGATTTTCAAATATGCAGTTTGGTATCCATTGCACGCAACAAGGCCAATTCAATTCGGCCCTGCTACCACCTCATAAGATTATTTCGCCATAGTCAAAAAATAGCTAGAACTTTAACATTGAAAAAAATACTTAGATAATCAACAGAAAACGTTCGCCTCAGTTTTAATATAGTAAAAAGAAATTCTATTTGAAATATATACAAATTGAAAATTATTCGAGTGACCCGAGTTTTTAATTGTAAAAAAACCGTACTATTCGACATTCGAAAAATCAACATTTTGAAAAAACCGGCAACCGTATTGGAGAAAATCCGGTTTTAAAAACCGATCGAAAAACCGAGTGTATCACCCTAAGACATACTTACATATTTAAAAGTTGTTTTTATTTTGCATATCACTATGGAGTTATCTATAATCGAGTTTTACTGTATATATAAATATAATTAACAGTCGAGAACATTGGTAATGCATTATACAGCCGATTTTAAAATTATTTGCTTGTATTTAAAGTTGCTACAAGTTGAAAAATAAACAAAACGTGCAAATATGTGTTTGATTAGTTTTTGTAAAGAAATTAGAACAACAAACAGACAGAGCTTTTTCTCAAGTTTGTATTTGTGTAATTGTCGTAAAGGCGCAACAAAAAGAGAGTTTCTTAATTTAAAGCTGTTTATATTAGGTGCGTTCGAGTACTTTTACAGTAAAATGCATTAAATGAGTAATTACTGAGTAAACTGAAAAATGTGACTACGTTGCAATAAAGGAGCGATATGTTTAACGAACGAATAGTTTAAAAATAATTATTCACTTTTTAGTTTTTATTATTTTATTCCAGTTTTTCTATTTTTAAATAATTTTTTCACAAATTGTCAACTTTTGTTTGTTTGTTTAACTTTTGAATCATATGTTTTTTGATTTTCTAATTTTTACTACAAAAAATATCAGCTATGAACTGTAACTTTACGCTCTCAATTGGTGTTCTCATTTACTGTATTTTGGGTAAACGAACGCAATTTAGTAAAATGCAGTTAACTTCAGTAAAAATTTGTAAAAGCGTTTGGGTACTCGAATACATTTATTGAATGTTTTTTTTTTGTTTTTGTATTTGTCGTATCGTACGTAAGTATTTGATATTTTATTAATCATAATTGGAAAGCGAACTAGTTAGTAGAAATTAAAACATGAAATTTTTAAAATATGTTACAATTAGATTCTGTGATATATTCCAACACATTTTGAAAATGATTCTTATAGTGTTTTGCAAGCAGTCTCTGCAATTTTTTTTTGTTTTTTTTCTGAACTGGACCTTAAAATTATAAAAAAAATATTCAATCTTAGTCAACGTTGAAGGACAATATTTCGAATTAAAACTTTGTTACATTTTTCAATAAATATTTTATTTTTAATATTTTAAAGTTTTTCTTTTACGATTTCAATGACGGATAACCTTTCATGTAAAGGAAGTCCTTTGGTTTAAAATTTGATTATGCTGTGGAAAATGCATTCAAAATTATATTTACAGAAGATACAGATACAGAAAAAAATCCGATCATGTTCCAACATGCTTTTTCTTTTGCAGCCTTCTATTTGGCATCAATATTCTGTTAAAGACAAAATATGTAAAAAATTACCTACCAAATTGTTGCCAAAATTTTTCAAAAGTTCTGAAATGGTTAAAAACTATATAATGTGCTTGTATCACGTACAGAAAAAATATGATATCATATTTTTGATTGACCCGCTCTTTCCCATCAAAGTTTTTGCTGTGATTTTGTTTTACGATATGTTGGTCAAATCACGGATTTTGAAAATTCACACTTTTCAGATTTATGCTTCTAAAAATGTATGCTTCTGAAAAATATACCTGATGGAATATTGGTTAAACGTCGAGCATGTCGACTTGTCTTATTTGTGTTCATCTTCAAAGTTTTTGGAAGTTCACATATGTACATTTTTGTAGCAAAACAAATTTTTTTATAAGCATAAAATTATCAAACATGAAACATTTGAATGATCTCTTATCTTATCATGAGTATAGAGCTTCGAAATTTTTTTGTTGCCATTCGATTCAACGAGATAAAAAAAATGTTGATCAAAATTTAGATTGCAAGTGGAACTTTTTATATGAAGAAAAAAAACCTAAAAATTTTAAATCTGCCAAAGAGAATATTTTTAGAGTCTATAAACATTTCTGATAACACATACATAGAAAAAAGTTTGAACAGAAATAGTTGAAATTACTTCATTAAAGTTTATTCATTAATAATACATTCATACACAGCGTGATTTTATTTATTAATTAATAAATTCCAAAAATACAAGTTGCTTGAAGAAAATTGTAACCTATTTTTATTAACAAATTCTACAACTTGTCTTTTGGTTTTTTAAATTTATAAACGCACTTTCTCCCAAAATTAATATTTTACATATTTAGTAAAATATTAATTGTTTTTTTAACAAATTGAAATTGATTTTTTTTATTTAGATATCGCCATGGTGAAATAAACAGGTGACATTACTACGCCATATGATCATTTTTTGCTCTAGCATTGTTCGTCTAATCTTATGTCAGTTCTGTTTATATTAGAGATGGGCAACGCACACGTGATTAGCCAGAATCATGGGTAATCACGCGTGATAAATTTTTTGTTTCAATCACGTGAGCGTTCATGAACGTGAGTACAAAGAAGTTGAGCGTGCGTGAGTAGATTTTTGTCGTGATTTCTTGCTGTATTGCTGTATTTTTTCGTATAATTTTTTTAGGTTTATGTTGAAAGCTCTTGCGTTGGCAGCTGAGATCAAGTAGTTTTCCATTTGTCTTCTGTAGTTGAATTTCTTAGTAATTGAACCAACTGCGACAATGAAAACATGAAGTTTGATGAGTGCCACCGTTTTTAATAGTTATTGTGTTTACGTAATTAGTTGAACTGTTTTTGGTTTATATTGAGAGGAGAAATTGTTTGGCTCAAGTTCTAATCTGACTTTACCCATTTCTTTTTTAACTAAGATTTTTTTTATAAATTAAAATGATTTTCATTAATAAAGTATTATTCGAACAATTTATTCATCAGTCCAGCAGAACGGATCAGTAATAATAATACAGTGGAATCTCACAAATTAGGACCACGTTGTTCACCGGGCAGTTCGAAACTCTGGATATTTTTTTGTTGTTGCAGAAATTTATAAAATTATAATAAAACTAGATATGTAAGCTTTGTTTCAACACAAAAGAGTTTTTATTTATTAACATTTAATTAATTGAACATGTTCTATTCATAGAAAAAGTTTTTTAATTATTAGGTATTTAATTGGATTTTAACATGAAATCAGTAATAGTTGTTTGATTTTTTATTTATTTTAACTGGATACAACGATATCGTTACGGACGTCCAAAAGGTTAGACATGTGTTTACTGGAAAATATATCACTGGTTTTGCGCCATTTTATAACATTATTGATGCCTTCACACGTATGAACACTTCACTTTGACCCAAATTTGTACTAGCATATCAGATTACACACGCATAAGACCTAATTGTACACATCACGAATAACTCGGGAACTCCCCGTTTTATTTTTACTTTAATGAGCGAAAAAAAAAAATAATTTTTAGTGAAAATACAAAAAAGGCAAAAATAACTTCGAGAAATTAGAACCCTCTGTTCTAATGTTAGAGCATTTAATTTGATTTTTCGCCTATTTATTTAAAAATAACAGAAAAAAAATATTTTCTAGTGGAAATAAAAACCGAAAAAAAACTCAGAAATTTGAAATATTATTTTATTTTAGTTTTTTTTTGTGAATATTTCGTGAGCGTGAGTTTTCGTGATTGTGAGTAACTTTTTTTCCACTCACGTGAGCGTGCATGAACGTGAGCCAAAAATATAAGGTCGTGCATGTGCGTGTAAAATGTTTCTATCGTGAGCGTGTATGGGAGTGAGTGAAAAGTCACTCACCATCCCATCTCTATTTTGTATTTACAAAATATCCAAGTTGTTTGTTCAATTTGTGTTTATTTTCTTTTTTTTTTATTAAAATTTTCAATAATTTCTTATACTTATGTGTACATTTGTGTTTGTTCTCAAAGTGCCACTATCTTCTATATGGCCTCCTTGTCTTGCTCATTTGTAGATTCCAAAAAATGCAGTGGCTTACTTTACGATTTCTGTTTCCAAATGCAACACTAAACTTTCATCAACTCCATTCGGTGAGCATTTTACTATATTTACGGCTCTTTCTTCAATTCAATATCATCATATTCATGTATAGTTTTATGGACCAAATTAAGACATGGGCTTCAGTACCACCAGAAGCCAGACGGTAGCAATTATTATTAGCATTTGCTTTTTGAATATCATCACTCATGATTAAGTAATTTCTCCACGTCGAAACTTAAAACGGGATCACGATTGATTCCGGTATTTTGCACTTAATTCTATTTACTTTAAAATAATTATTTTGGTATTTTGCACTTCATTTTTATCTATTTACTTTAAATTAAAACGATCTTCACCATTTGTGCAGCGCTTCAATTTAATTTTTGTTTACAATAATTTTTTGACATTTAGGCAGACTTTACACAAACAAAAATTCCTTTTTTTTTGTTGTAATGTTTTAGTTGTAGCCCTAGTAACGCCACCTGTTTATTTCACCATGGATATCGCTCATTTGCGGCCCAACGTCATAATTGAAAACAATTGTTTTGCAGAAAACGAGTTTAAAGTTTCCAAATTACTTGTAACGTAATGGAAAATAAAAAAAAAGTATTCTTCTCTCAAGAATTGAGTACACAAGATATTTGAGTGAAATATTTACAGAATATGAAAATCGATATGGCGATTTATTCTGCATTATTATTTGAAAAATCGTGTTTTTTGAGTTATGCCGTTGTTGCAGCACGTGAGCGATATGTATATGCAGCAAGAATGGAATAGTGATATTACTACAGTTTGTCTGGTTGGAAGGTAAGAGATGTACATGCTGTACAAGCAAAGTTCAATACTAAATTCTTATAAATAATGTTCGGTCCATATTTATTATTACAAAGGCCTTACCTTGAATAGAAAATGTTTGGCAAAAGTCATGTTCGATTCATACCCTGTATACGTATACATATGTATGTATACTCTCAGTATTGAGTATATGGAGAACTACTTCCAACCAAAGCTTCTTCCAGATAACTTAATATTTTTGCTGCGTCCTTATTGTTCCATTTTTTATTGGATTTCTTATTTTCTATATTTTGTTAATTTTATTATTGCTATCTATCTGTCAGTCAGAGAAGGAAAAGGTTACAAAAAAGAGTAGTAAAAGTAAGAAAATACATAAAATTTCAGCCCTGTCGTGAACAAAATTCATTCGAAACTAACAAACTAGGGGCTTATTTTTAAGCCAATGCGGCGGCGCGCCGTCTATTTGGATATGAATAAATATATAAAATGTAAATTAATTTAGTTTTTGACTGAATCTAACATACATTAAATAAAAAGTAATCTACAAATAAAAACGGATTTTCCATTATAGTTTACATCAGTTATTATACCACTCACCAAAAAATTTGGAAAGGGGATATATAGGTTTGTCATATGTAATTTCTGCATTATTCATTTAATATGCCATAAAGTGCATATATATATATTCTGGATCCTTATAGATAGAGAAGTCGATTAAGCGATGTCCGTCTGCTATATTTGATGCACTAACCACGAAGGCCACGCATAACATAGAGACCTACATTTTAGGCCATTCTGTTGGATTTTGCCTACAATTTTTCAGTTAAAAATTTAGAACTCTCGGCCCCATAAATAATGAGTTATAGCTAATAGACTTTTTTTCGTTATGTGTCCTATTCTGTTGTTTTTTATTGCCCCAGCTGTCCTACGGTCGATTTTATTAAGCGGATCTCTTGTGTACAGTTTTGTGAAGGTTTCTACTGAAAATAATTAAAGTCGGTTCATTAATGGCTAAAATATGGGATAAAATCAATAGTGATCGAAATAATTTTCAAAATTTGTGTTGAGTTTTTCATATCTAGAGAATGTAGTGATTGTTAATCGCAAGCGCTTCTTATACACCACAAAGCGCCTGTTCATTTCATTTTATTTTGTGCGTTTAAGTACACAAGATTTCTTATTCAATATAAAATATTTAAATTTAAAATTCTTGAGAGAAATTGGTCTGCTTGTTGTAATTTTACCCTTTTTAAACCCCACAATCGCACATTTTTAAACACATATACTAATGCCGCCATGCGTTCATGTGCACACATATAATACACACTGTTGTTGAATAAATAATCAAATAATCCAAAGGCAAAGATTAGTTTTTTTCTTGTTTCTTAAAACTTATTTTTGTATGCTTCTCTATATTATTCATATGCAAACACGTTTTTTAGTTCCCTTTCACGGCCGTATTACTGAACCGATTTTGGAAAGATTTATATGTTTTTAATGGGGTTTTTACATAGATTGAAGAGTTTAGATTAATTTTTGAGAATTCCGGCGTTGATTTGATATGTGTATCTGAGACATGGTTTAAACCAGAGTTCAGTGATTTATCTGTTTCTTTGCAAGGATACAATATCAGGAGGGTTGACAGAAATGGTTATGGCGGTGTGGCAGTTTATGTAAAAAAAGGAATTGGAATCAAAGTTCTCAGTAAATCTACAGATAACGTTGTGGTTACTGGTACCGAAAGACCTGGAAATCTTATAGAATATTTACTTCTGGAAGTGAGTTATGATGGAAGGAAACTACTTTTAGGTTCTGTTTATAGACCTAATAATCAGTTTTATGAACATATTAGCAACATACACAGTCTACTATGATGATGTCATTATCACAGGCGATTTCAATTCAAATATTTTGATAAACCCTTATCTAACTGACAGCATGCTTACACTTGGTCTTAATTCCCCGAACATAAGTAATGCTACACATTATACGAGTACCAGCAACACACTTCTTGACCTTTTCTTCATCAGTGATATTTCGAAGGTGTTGCTTTATGACCAACTGTCGGCGTCTTGCTTTTCTCGACATGACCTAATTTTCATGACATATAATTTTAAGATACATGTGCCTGATGAATTCGTTAGATATCGGGACTTTAAAAATATTGACCATAGTAGGTTAGAAGCAGAATTCTGTAGTATTGATTGGAGTGTGCCTTATAATTTAATTTCAGTTGATGATCAGCTCTCTTTTCTACAATACAACCTAGATTATTTATACAATCTTGCGGTTCCCTTAAGAACAAAAATTTTAAATCGACATAATAGGCCTTGGTTTTCTCACGACATAAAACAAGCAATTAATCGCAGGGATTTTCTATATGCTCGGTGGAAACGTTTTAAAACCGCTGAATTGCATGAAGGATACCGAGTATCACGTAGAATAACAAACAGGCTGATTAAAAAAGCCAAATCTGACTATTATGCTTCAAAGTTCTCCATAAGCTCGAAGAAAACGTGGCAAACGATTCGTGAAATCGGTATTGGCAAACCTGATAGCCAAGAACACTGTACAGTCGATGCAAACACCCTAAATGCACATTTTTTAAATAGTTCAAATGTTCAACCGAATTCTGATTACTATCACTTTACTAATGACATTTTAAACAATAGCTTCAATTTTGCAAACGTGACTCAATGTGATGTTTTATCCAGCCTTTTGTCAATAAAATCCAATGCAATTGGTGTGGATGGGATAGATCCTAGGTTTATTAAAATTCTCATTCCAAGACTTCTTCCCTTTATAACATTTGTTTTCAACAAGATCCTTACAACCAACTGCTATCCCAGAATCTGGAAACTTGCTAAGATTGTTCCTATACCTAAATCTAATTCTGATTATAGACCGATAGCAATCTTGCCATTTTTATCTAAGGTCTTTGAAAGATTAATTCACAACCAAGTTTCAAAATATCTTGAAACAAACAATATGCTCACTGACCGGCAATCTGGTTTTCGTAAAACCCACAGTTGTATAACGGCCCTCGTAGATGTTGCTGAGGATATAAGACAACAGGTAGATCGCGGTAACGTTACATTTTTAGTTCTCTTGGATCATTCCAGAGCGTTTGATATGGTTGACCATAACATTTTGTGTCTCAAACTTAAGCATATGTTTAGATTCACATCAACTGCCACAACTCTAATATATTCATATCTAAGAGACAGATATCAATATGTTGAAACACCTACCTCAGTTTCAAGCTCTTTGCCCTTAAGTCGAGGTGTTCCGCAAGGCTCGATCTTAGGCCCTCTGCTTTTTTCATTATACGTTAATGATCTTCAGGATAAAGTTGAACGTTGTAGGGTTAGATTGTATGCAGATGATGCTCAGCTTTATATCAGTTGCAGTAACGTTGCGATTAATGAATGTGTGAGGACCTTAAACCATGAATTAGGTCGTGTTTATGGGTGGGCCACAGCTAATGGTCTTGCTATTAATCCTACCAAGTCCAAGTGTTTAATTATTAAAAAGAGGTTATTAAAACTTGATTTCAATCCTATCTTAACTTTAAACGACCAGCCCATTGAAATTGTAAACACGGCCAAAAATCTTGGTATATACTTTAACAACACCCTAACTTGGTCTACACACGTTAATTTTGCATGCGGTCGAACATTTGCCATGTTAAGGAATTTGTGGCAAACTCAGTATTGTACTCCAATTAAAATTAGAATACTCCTTGCCAAATCATATTTAATACCCATTTTATTGTATGGCTGTGAACTGTTTGCCAGTTGTGATAGTGAAAGCAAAAGGAAGCTTAATGTGGCGTTTAATAACATTATTCGTTATGTATATGGTTTAAGAAGATATGACCATATATCCCCCTACGGCACCTTGCTTTACGGAATTGCTTTTGAAGATTACTTACGAGTGCGTATCTTACTGTTCATGCACAAAATTATATATACGCATCATCCTGACCATCTATATGCACGATTAAACTTTTCAACACTTGATAGAGGTAAAAGAATTCTAGCATTTGGCCATAGAACACTGATTTCTAAATATCATTTCTTTATTCATGCCATTAGTCTCTGGAACGGAATCCCTTATTCATTACAAACCATTAGTAACGCACGGCAGTTCAGGAAGTGTATTTTTTGTCATTTTTCACGATGAATGTACATATTTGTTTTTGACAAATTCTGATTGTATAACAATGTATGTTCTCAACTTTTCGAGTTTTACTTTTTTCTATTTTTTTTTGTAAGCTTATTAGATTTTGTTAACATTATGTAATTAAATATCATTAAATTTTATTTTATATATTAACATTCCTTAAGTAAATTTAAAATATTTTATCATGTTTCTGATTCATTGTATTCGCATATGCTCAGTTCTATACTGTAATATAAGACTTAAGTCTTGTGTATGGGACATCCAAAAGAAATAAATAAATAAATAAAAATAAAAAATATTTTGAGAGCTATAAGCGTTTAAAATTGCTACTAAGCAATAAAAATAATTAATATGTATACAAAATTCTTTAAAAGTTATACAACTTTGGAAGTTCATGATTTGAACCCGTACCAACCGACTTCTTAAGTAGGTTCGGGTTCGAATCATGAACTTAACACTTCTATTGTTTTTTTAAAGAATTTTTGATGCATTTTAGTAATTTTTAATACTTTTTATTTTAAAAACTTTGTTCTTTTTTTAAGAATTTATGATAACTTTAAATTATTTTTATTAAGAAAGTAATATTGGAATATTTTAACCATCAGACTAGCAGATTTATGTCAAAATTGGCGATATTCTTATCAGTTTTTGGAATTTTTTTTTAGTCTAGTTTAGTCGATTTTTGATAAAGGCATTCAAACACTTCTTGGATGTGTAAAATCTGATTTAAAAGCGATAATAATGTTCTGTTCATATATTAATAATGCACTCTAGGCAAGAAAGAATTACAGACCTCAAAATTTATGGCTGACTGCATAAATGCAGTTCGCAAAACGACATATAGCGTTCATAAACGCCAATCCTTATATTTGACAATGCCGTGAGTTCATAATTACAGTGCAAAAACCCTTTCCCATGCGTTACAGTTGCAAAATTTTGTACATGGTTACAGTAAAATTATTTCGTCACTCAATACTATGGTGAAGGGTACAAGGGCAATGCCGAATATAACACTCTTACTTGTTTTTTTTTATTAATTTATTTTAATTTTGAAAAATATTACATTCAAATCTATGTATTAAAAAACAGTAACAAAGGAATAATTTATTAATTATATGGAATTTAATTAGTTAATTTATTAACGTATTCAATTAAATAAATTTTTATTTTGAATTAAATGAACATGACGACCGGTTCTCAAATGAGTTTTTATTTATTTCATATTTAATTCTCAGCTGATTGTAGCTAAATTATACTATTTTGGGTGATTTATTTCATTTTGTGTGGCTCCGAATGTTTTCACCACTACTGTTGTTATTACTACAATTATCAAGGACATAATGTCAATTATAAAGTGTTTTCAAATATTAATGTTTCAAATTATCGTCATTGCCTTTACTAAATGATTTGTTCAACGTCTTATCAGTTTCGATACGTTTCAATGCAGATATGCATTTCTTATCGCAACAATTATAACAAAACAAAATGCATTAAAAATCATTTTAAACAATTTTTGAACGATACTTCGATTAAAATTTACAAAAAGAAAAAAGCCTGTTAAAAAATTAAAACACTTGTTTATACTTACACTAAATACATTTTTTTTAAATAATTAAAACTAAAATAATAAATTGAATGATAATACAATTCAGTTTGAACTTTCTTTTCATCATTTCTTTATCATTGTTGTTACTATTGTGGAAATTTTTATTTTTTATATAAAACAAAAGCAAAAAAAACGTATCAGTTATACGTATGAATCATACAGTATGTATTTGAAATGAGTGAAGAAAAATATGCCGAGTTAAATATGTTTTAAGGGAAATCCTTACGCCATCACTCTTTTGACATATATTTATTTACCAAATATGTTTTTTTTATCCAAATATACAGGCATGTTCTACAAAAGTAGTTAAATTGAAATATGAAAAGTAAACTTTTCATTTTTGATGTTCTGAAAAAGTAAAGTATATTTATATTGAATAATGAAATTCAAATTCAAATGTAAAAAAATGAAAGCAGAACATAAAAAATTTAAACATAAGGGATTTCAATCGAATTCCACTTCAAAGTGGAATGTAGAACATACCGGATAGTTTCCTTTTCAAATATATTTCCCCTTTCAAATATTATTTCCCTTTAAAATATGTTTTCCCTTTCAAATATGTTTTCCCTTTCAAATGTGTTTTCGCTACCCAAATATGTTTTCATTTTCTAAATATGTTTTTGTATGCAAAAATACAATAAATTAGGTTTCTGTACAAAATCTATTGTATTCTATTTTTATTAGCTACTCATTTCTGCGTGCGACTATTACGATTCGATCCTTGGAACGTTGCAAAAACTTCACGTTCTATAGTCATTCAAATTCAACTTACAATATAATCAAACTAGTTTCAAAAAGAAAACTAGTAGATACAAAAAACTAACGTGGAAAAGTCTTCTAAAACAAATGAAATGAATTTTTTTTACAAAGTATAAAAAGCTCTTTGCTTTGAAATCATCATATTTTCATTCAAAAAATAATTTAAAAATTTCAGATTATAAAATGTTTAAATTTGAAATATATAAAAAGCGAATTTTTTTTATATACAACAGGATAAAAAATTAACGCGGGTATCGATCTTTAAAAGTCGTATCACAAATAATGCAAATTATACAAGGTGATTATCGATTCAACAACGAATTTAGCACATTAACTGAAACTTCAATGTGGAGAGAAACAAACACCCGAGTTTTTGGCATAATTTTTTTGATAACTAAATTCCGGTTAATCCACTGATCGCAAAACAGCGGTGTAATCTTAAAATAATTTCTATCAATATTTTAATTTATTTTAAGTCCAAGGGAGATTTATTTGTAGTGAATTAAATACAATCAATTTGCAATCTCCCTTTGTTGACTTTGTTTACCTCCACAAGTTAAAAATCAGTGATTTTTTAGTTAAATTAACAAAAGTATTGGTTGGAATTTTTTCACCGAACGGAAACGTTATGTACTTTTTTTATTTGTATTAAAAAATGCAACTATTTCACATCTTATCCCCATGGACTGTTACAAATTTTCAGTTCAATTTGTTCTTGGCGCATATTTTACCTCCTGCGTAAGTAAATTGGATTGATCATATAATTTTATAAATGAACAAACAAAAACACACATGTTTATAAATATGTACTTATTAAAATATTTTTTATTTTTGTTTTGATATTTATATTTATTTCTAGTTTTTTGAGAATGATTTTTTCCATTCTCTGGCATTCAATGGTTGTGAATAAATTATCTGTATTTAGTTTTTAGTTGACACTTGGCAAATAAACATTTAGCAGGGCATCCATCACGCCACGTGTGTCATCGAATAGTTTAAAACTCTTAACAAATTTGACATTCAAAGTCTATAGTACTTTTTAAGCATACATACATAAATGCGTACATAGAGCCGTGTAAACAATTATTTAAATTAGCGAATATTTATTTGTTTTTCTTTTTTTTAATAAATGTAAGTGAAAATATATATTTTTTATTCTAAATGACCTTAAAATGTATTTAAAATCAGAATAGTTTTGTGTTACTAATAATCAACTTTATCAAACAAACCCAGTAAAAACTTTGAGAGCAAATTAATAAGTGAAAATGATTACAAACATATTCCACCTTTATTGGAACGTAGCCTTCAGCAAACGAGTTCAAAGATTTTAATTTACTCTTAGTTCAATGGAAAAATACAAAAATATATTCACCTTTCAAAGGGTGACTAAACAAGTTATTTGTATGAATTTTTTTTACACAAGATGAAGAACGATACGACGGATAATTCTGCATTCATAACTCGAAAATCGAATTTTATGAGATATGACTTTGTTGCATTAAAGGAGCAATATGAAGTACATACATAATTTTCACTACGTGTACTCATTACGATGTCATACTACTTACCACTTTCGCCTACAATTAGTCTACGTTTAGACGAGTCATATCTTATTGACATTACTGCTGCTTTATAGGCGAGAGTGACGAGGGGAAAATAAACAAGTACTCAGATGCATGTACTGTCATTACGTTTTGTTTTCTCATTCGTAATTTTAAGCCTGAAGGGATTTGAGTGCAAATGTCGGCAACATGAGATGACTTGTGTGAACAACAATGAAAGTTCATAGAAGAAAAAGTAAGAATCAAGTGAATAAGGGCCGAAGCACATAGAATCCGTTGTACGTTATACGTTGTTTTTTTCAACTGACAACTACGTTGAGATACAGGTTTTCTTATGAGCTTTGTTACATTCCGTACGTCTCCGTCAACGCATAGTACTAATTAATGTTGGGCAACTTTTAACTTACGTTGAGTACTTTGACAACTATCAGTTTTCTTGCTTCGTTTTCATTTAGCTTTTTTTGTGTTGTGTGGTGAAAATTACAATTAAAAGAAACTACAGAATATCCTCGAATTCCATGGAAGATGTGTACTTTAATCAAATCAAGCTGATTTACTGCCCGTAAACAAAGTACTCATTGTGTCAATCTCCTCCGCCGACACTTTAATGTCAGTTGAAAAATGCAACGATTAACGTACGGCGGATTCTATGTGCCTCCGCGTTGAGACATGAGCAGACTTAGCGACTTAAAGATCTTAATATTTAGAAGTCATTGAATTATACAAAAAAATAGTTTTCTGTTTTGTTGTGTTTGATGTCGAATATTTCACGCAGTGGTCTACTGCACAACTATTTTATTACGCACTAAAAACTTGTTTTCACGAACACGTATACAATTAAAAAATCCACTGCATCAGAATAAAAATGTAATTACATACTTATTTACATATGTGACATTTGAAATCAAGGAATAGTCTTTTAGCCTTGAGTAGAATAGGTCGCAAATTACTGTTGTCCTTACCAAATTTGTGGTACTAAGTTAAATTCATTTTTGTTGGGCTTCGACATTCCCGTGTAATCCATACATTGCTATAAAGTATAATCCATAAGAGTCGAGATATATATAAATGAATGTCGTTGATCTGAACCACAACTAGTACATGGATCACCATTGGTTTCCTTACGATTGCGATAATGAAAGCAAGACCTCTAATACCGTAGCAATAAGTTTTTGTTTGAAAATGAGATGGACCATTTTAGCTAAATTGGATTAGAGTAACCCACCTCTGTTATTCGATTCAAAGAGAAAAATATGCGAATTTATCTAGATGTTGTAGATATTGTAGTTCGAATATATTTGCTTTCGAATTGCTGAGTTATTTAGTTACTTTTTTGTTTGTTTGATGCTTTCTGAATAACATTTTACAAACTTTGGCTTAATAGTATTTGGTTTGTGTTATAAAAACAAACATATTGTTGCTTTTATCTGTACATAATTTTATATATTTCTTCTTTGATTATTCATCAAAAGAAAGTAGCAAAAAGCAAACTATTTTCCTTTAAAAATATGGCGACAGCATTGTATTTTAAGTTACAAAGATCGAGTATCGGAACTTTGTTCTGCAAGAAAAGAGTTTTGGAATTAATTTTTCTGCAAGTTGCAAGTTTTGTTTCTTGCAAATTATTTTAGTCAGACCCCACATTCCGGTCTAAGGGAGTAAAACAAGATAATTGATCAATATTGAAGAGCAATAATTGTTTTAATGAATATTATGTAATAAAATTAAAAAATCAAATTCAATTACAAAGTGGATTCAGCTTTAAATAAAAAAATTATATTTCTTAAATCCTAACTTTCTTCAAAATTGTAATATTCTTCATCGTTCTCGTTTTCTTCATTCGAAGCATCATTGGTGTTATAAAAAAATGCTGCAACATTTCAAACTTTCTAGTTTGTCCAAGTCAACCAGCTTTTCAGGTTTTGTGTTAACAGTATAAGGTAGTCAGTCGTCTTTGCTTAGTGATAGTGATTCGATTGCTTAAGGAAATCTGAATTGCAGTCGTCCTGTTGATTTGATCACATATGAAACTTCTGTTTCCAATCCTCAACAGCAACTTCTTTAGTGATTTTTCGGAAGGTTCAAAATCTGAAAATATGTCAAGGTACACTCTTGCGGATTAATCACAGTATCGAATAAAAAAAATATAAAATTTAGTAGATTTTGGTTGCAAGAGACGAATTTTGGAACTCACTTTAATTTTCAATGTAATTCGCAGAGGTCAAGGAGAGATTTTTGTTTGTTTTTCACTTCAGATACTAAAGCAGAGCCGTGTTATCTGTCAAAAGCCAGTGCTATCATGATTAAAAAAAATATGCAAATACCGAGCTTTGGAACTCAACGCCTCAAATATATTTAAATTGAAAGATTTTTTTAAAAAGTATATGGTAACGCTGCTATAAACAATGTTGAGACCGAATTATATTGCGAATTACGATCAAATCAGTATCTTCTCTATCTCTTATCGCAAATCTAAAGAAATTCTCTGTCAAAACAAGATTATCGTCGCCATTTTGGTTATTTGAACACAACTTCAAGTTTTTCGTGTATTTTAATTTCTTTAATATCCTGAAATACATTTTGTTACTCACTTAATATATATATTGTCAATTTTAAACTAAAATATTTACGGCCATTAACCAGGACACGTTCTGCACATCTTGTGCGCTGTTCCATATACAATTTCTTTACTGTTGCATTTTAAATTTCCCAAGCTTTCTTTCTACAAATTATAAACAGAAGAAAACAAATTCAATTTTGCACCACATTGTACTAACATACTTAAAGGTGGATTTACCCATTTGTTTCGGACAAAATTTTGTTTACTGAGAGTTTTCTGTAACACGAAAAATGTGTGACTAATAGGGAAGAAAACTGATAAATAGATAATAGCTAATTAAATAAATAAAGGGAAATAATTTCCAAAGTACAGTTACAGTAAATAAATTAAAAAAATAAAATTAATCGCTTTTGAAGCACTATAATGGTGCTACTCAGGTCAACTTTATCCAGGCAAAAATTAGAAATAAACCAATTCAAGTTGTGAGCAGGGTTACCGTTCATCAGACTAATGTAGCAATTTTACGCTTTTTTTTATCGGTCTGCGACTTTTTGTGAGACTTTTTTTATTATCCACTTTTGCGACTTTTTTTTTTTTTGTTGCGTTTTTTTACACTTTTTTGTTTCTCATAAAAAACATTTAATTTGCAGTAAATTTATAAAAAAAAAGTAGTCAAATATAAAAGCAAATTTCAGATTATTGCTCATTTGGGAACAATTTTATCACTTTTTTGCAACCTTGTCATGAACACAACGTATTCAAGAAATTGTTCACAAATTTTCGGTATATGCTTCTAAGAACAATTTTAGCAGAAAAGCTTTTTAAAGTAAGAAATTGTGAGTTTTGAAGTGCTTAGTTTACAAAATTTGTCGTAAAACATGAATATTCTTTAAAATAAGATTTCTTGTTAAAACGAAAAGAATGTCTGAAAACGAAAAATAAAATGAAGCTAGAAATACGTGTTCAGAGGCAGAAGGGACCACGGAGTCTGAGAGCGATAACGTTAACAATGCTGAAGGTCCTTCCAAGAAACGTAATATTTCGCAATACTATTCGAGAGACTGGCAACTGAAGTATACATAGCTTGGTTTTTAACAGAAGTCATACATACATGGTAAAATTTGAATATTGATAGTGGTAAAACAGTGTTTACTGTAAAAACAACTAATAATACAAATAACTCTCGTATGCTTTTTCTAGTTATTATTTGTATAAACACAAATTTGAAATCACATTCAACCGAGCCACCTAAATAGTGGCGGATACATGGAAACACACATGAACACTGATGATGGGAGTGTAGCGGCTCCCGAAAAACAATGTTGTTTCTGTTCTGCTGTGTAAGTTGAAATTAATTAATGTTAAAATTTTCCCTTGTTTCTTTGGAATATTGTCTCATATCCAATTCTTTCTGACTAAAAATGTTACGAACATTAGCCAAAATAATAATTACTTTGGATTAAAAACTACTAATACTCCTTTCACCTTGGCAGCAACAGCCAAATTTATTAAACTTAACTAAACTTGTTCAGTGTACACGAAAACATGTATAAAAGAATATATAATGCAACTGTATATGTTATGAAATATGATAAAAATGGATTCTGTAATAAGATTTATGTTTTGTTTCAATTGATTTTTTATTTTGTTATGCTTTTGATAAGAAAAAGTTTAAAAATTATGTCCGAATTTTATTTGCTCAAACGACTTTTTTGTGCGACTTTTTTTTTAAAAAAGACCTTTGTGCGACTTCTGAAAAAAATTCCAACGGTAACTCTAGTTGTGAGTTGTCCGAACAAAATCATTTTTATCTCTATCAGGAAGAGAATCCTCAAACTACATATGTATGAAAAAAAAAAATCCGGACAAAATCTTTATGGGTGAATCTAGCTTAACTACTCGGATAAAATCGTATTCGTTTTTGTATATTATAAATTACAAGGTAGTGGTGTTGCCAGCACTAAAGTTTTAAATTCATCAAATTGAAAATTATCTAAAAGTAACGATTTTGCATATCATTTCTTAACAAAGGTTTGTAAAATAATGAGAACTTAAACAAGAGCTATAGTAAAATAATATTTTGCATACGGCCGTTAATGTATGGACCTTTTAAATGTAAAAGAAAAATTGTTATTACTAATTATTATTTCAATATATGGGGTTAATTTTTTCAATATTTTGCGCTGTAGTTAAATCTTCTTCATTCTATCTTTAAATCGTATCAAATATTTTTTTTATAAATTTCTTTTAGAGAAAAAAAAATTGTTTAAACCATTTTTCTATCTTTTATTTCTTAATAATTTTATTTGCAGAAAAGCAAACTTTTTTTATAAAGAGAATAGAGAGTGAAATATTTTTTGAAAGAAAAAAAAATAAAAACTCCAAAACAAACAAAAATTGTTTTAAGACTGCCCTCTAGAAGAACCAAGAGCGTGTGCTGTGATAATTTTAGTATAAAAAAATTCGCCTATAAGGGACTGTCGCATTGAATGTGAACCGAACTAAATTGAAAAAAATTGTACTGAGTCACTTTAAGCCTTTTGTAATTATTATAATTATTGATATTGTTGGATTAAAAAAGAAAGTGGAAATCGAGTCCTTTTAAATACGAAGGCATTATATTATTATGATATTATTTTGGAAGAGAGGAGACGTACAGAAAAGGAGTGCAATTAATATCATAAATTTTATTTAAAAATAATTATATATATTTATATACTCAAATAAGAGTTTGTAAGAAAGTCTTTTTGGCCTTAAAAATAATATCGTTAAAGAAAATCTAAATACTTATTTGTCTAATTTATAATTGTTATTTTTAAATTACTAACAATTGCAGAAATTTTGTATTTCATTTATTTCAATATATTTCTTTTTCAAACACTGTCTAATAAAACATTACATATATGAATAATATTCAACATAAAACGGCAATCGCATCATCTTCATCATCATCCTCCATAACATCATCATCGTCATCATTGTCATTGTCACCATCAGCAATCGCACTTTCAACACAACCATCATCAATACCATCTCCATCGCTAAAATCAACAGTCACGTGTACTTTAAGCAACATCTCATCAATTACATTAACTCCATCATCAGCTTCAGCTTCCTTAGCTATTAAATTAGAACCATCTTCATCATCAGCTACATCTTCAACAACCCTTCCATTACAGACTCCATTGTTAGATACCTTAACTCCTTCCTCACCAACGCCCCCACCCACTCCACCTTCATATAGTGATTCCAATACACGATCCCCTCCGTCCTCGCCTTTTGCGGAAATTTCATTAAATTTTTCGCCACCTCCTGCTAAAAGCTCCTTTGGAAGTGGTAGGACTTATAGTTCTCCCATTGACGAGGCAGAGGAAACCTGTTCCAATTCCTGTTGTTCTCATCCAACTTTCGAGCAAATTAAGCAAAAACTCAGAAACAAAGAATCACAAACCCAACTGACCCTCTTAAATTCCCTACTACTTTCCTCCACAGTTAACGCCGCTGTCATCCAGCACATCCCACATTCGACTTTAGTACGATCTGTGACAGCTACCAGCATCATGGATATGCCCTACAACACCTCACCTTCCTTACGTGTGCGCACCACTTCGCTTAATCAGCTCAAGAAAACGGCTGATCTTGTAATAGAGAACGAGTTGCATGTCTGTCCTAGTGTAATGTCTGATGAGTTGCGTAAACTTTTGCCACCCACATCGGAGACCGTGATGACAAAACCATTTCCCATACGTGGCGAAAGAGCCATTTCCGATGTATCCTCTCCGCATGTCATTGCTATGGTTGGCTTGCCCGCCAGAGGTAAAACATTTATCTCCAAGAAACTTGCTCGTTATCTTAACTGGATTGGTATTGCTACTCGAGTATTTAATTTGGGAGAATACCGCCGTCACGCCACTAGCGCCTACAAGTCTCATGAGTTCTTTCGTGCTGATAATGAAGAAGCCATGGCCATACGAAATCGTTGCGCCAACCAAGCTTTACATGATGCCTGCGAATGGCTATTGAGTGGTTTGGGCAGTGTGGCTGTCTTTGATGCGACCAATTCTACATTCGAAAGACGTAAATTAATACATGAGATCGTTGTGAAGCAACACGGGTTCCGTTTGTTCTTTCTCGAATCGATTTGCGATGATCCCGGCATCATTGAACAAAATATTAAGGAAGTCAAGGTCAGTTCACCCGATTACATCAATATGAATACCGAATTGGTAGTGCGCGATTTCCTACAACGCATAGAACACTACGAAGAACGATATCAACCTATTGATGAAGTGAGAGAGGAGCATTTAAGCTTTATGAAAATATATAACGCTGGCAAAAAAGTTGTAGTTTATAATAACGAAGGTCATGTTGAGTCACGTATTGTTTACTATTTGATGAATATACACATAACGCCGAGGACAATTTATCTAACGCGTCATGGTGAGTCTGAGCATAACCTCAAAGGTCTAATTGGTGGCGATTCTAATTTAAGTGAACGTGGCCGCTTGTATGCCAAGGCGCTGTCCTCTTATATTGAACAGCAGCAAATAGAGGGCTTGCGAGTTTGGACATCTTGGATGGAGAGAGCCATTCAAACAGTGGCTGACGTTAAGTCTCCTCAAGAACGTTGGAAAGCTCTTAACGAAATCGATGCTGGTCATTGCGAAGAAATGACTTATGAGCAGATTAAAGAGACTTTTCCCGAAGAGTTTAGTGCAAGAGATCAAAATAAATTTGCCTATCGCTATCCACGCGGCGAAAGTTATGAAGATTTAGTGGCCCGTTTAGAGCCCGTTATAATGGAGTTAGAACGGCAGGGCAATGTTTTAGTAGTATCCCATCAGGCGGTGCTACGTTGCTTGTTTGCCTATTTCCTTGATAAGTCGGCCGATGAGTTGCCATATCTCTATGTGCCCCTACACACAGTGATCAAGTTGACGCCGGTGGCCTACGGATGCAAGGTGGAACATATTAAATTGCCCATCGATGCGGTCGATACTCATCGTCCTAAACCGAAAATACCTGGAGATGTTTCACTAGGTCTTGATGGATTAAGCGGTGATTTGGTAGCTCCTGATGGTGTGGGTAAGGTGTTGATTGTGGGCGATGATGTGACTAAGGCGACTAATGGCGGTATCATGGGCAATGGCCTAGTTGCATCCATTTCCTCTGACACAAGCAACACCACAACCACCAGCACACCCCGTTAACAATAACACTATCAACAATTAATAAAACCATTGCCAACCTAGGCCTTTTTAACAAACGTGGACTGTTAGCTGGTTAAATGTTTAGAGAAATCTTCATGAATCAAAGAAACTCAATCACCGTTTACAATTTGGAAAAGAATTTCAACTAAAAAAAATTGACAATCTTGTCAAATACAGTTTTCTTATTATGTTAGTTTATATATTGAATAGATTTTTGAAATTTAAGCTGAAAATTACAAAACTTGAATTAAATCCACTCTAAAAAAGTGCATACATATCTCGAAATTTTTTTATTTTTGTCATTTTATTTTAGTGACAATTTCTATTTTTTTTTCTATTTTACAATAATCTAAAATAGTTGTTTCGAAATCAATGCATGACTATTAAATGTATATTTTTCGAAAAATGTTCTTAGCGCCATTTGTTTTATCATAGCAAACAAAGGCAAGCCCCAATTATATAACGCGGGAGGTATCGCCTTGTCACTTGTTTATCAAACTCCATATCAAAACAAAATCAATATATTTTCTATATGAAGCTTGACAAACAAGTGGCAATTCGCCTTCTGCTGGATTACTCATAGAGCCAATTCACACTAGATTAATAATGCTGGCATAACATGGCAGCTTGTAGGCATTTTCGGTCGTTTTTGGTTGGCATAATTTTTCAACCAGCTTCAACCCCGCATTAGCTCATAAACCTCAAATGAATAAAAAAAAACACTAACACACACAAAGCTTTATATGCATATACATTTTATGCCATACGAATTAATCCAGTGTGTTTTGGAAAGAACAAAAGTTAAGCGGACTAAAAATTAATCTAGTGTGAATTGGCTCATACGCCAACGTTATAGGGTTTGACTCGTAACGTTTAAATAAGAGTAACTCTGCTTATAACACGCAAACAAATTCATTTAATATTAATATCATTCGCAAGATGTAATGATTGCAATTGCCATTTAAATGTTAAAGAAATCAAAAATCCCCAAAATAGCATAATTAATGTTTAAATAATTAAAATAACAAAAGCAAGGTCTATTAATAAGGTCTATTCTTTGCTTTGCGTTTTTTGACATGAAGAGTTCGATTTGCTGTAATAAACTCGCCTTGCATAGACTTGATTAATCAACCTTGAAAATTATTATATGTAATTTGGGACAGAAGGATAATTATAATAATAATAATAATAATAATGAAAATTCATAATAAAAATCATAAATTTAAAATATTTTGAAATAAAAAACAATATCTGCTCTTTTTAATAAAAAAATGTCGTAAGCCTACACTTAAGAATGGAAACTTTTTTAGCTAAATTTGTATTTTGTTATTTTCATCTAATCAATTGATCAAATTTTTTTCTTTAATATCGTCATATGAATTCAAAAAAGCCCTAAGTTATATTGAAAAAATTGTACAGAACAAGCAAGAAACTCTCTAGTATAAAAAGTTAACCAACGTTTTTAAAAATTTTTTTCAGTTTAAACTTGTTGCTTATTAAAGAATTAGTAAAATTTTAAGATCCAAAATTTTCCAGGGACATGTATTCTGATATGGCGCATCGTAATAAATCAAGAAGTCGATTGTTTTTTTGTAACTTAGGGCTTTTTTGAAATCATATGACGATATATTTTTTCTGCTCTTGGGTGTAAATTTAAATAAAATATAATTTTACTTTGTCTTTTTGTATAAATGTTATTAACTTTTAATTTGTAGTTGGAACATAGGGGCAAGACTTTTCGACTGAAATTAATTATAAATCGAAGAATAAAGAAATTAATATGTAACTTATTATTAATTAAACAAAAATACTTACTTATATTTAATATACGTTTACTTAATAAATATACCTACATAATTGTACATCAAAAATCCTAATTGTAAACATTTGATTGTGTCTCTGATATATGTTTATTATATATGTAATAGATTTAAAAATAAAATTTTTGGAGATAAATATAACTTGTCATAATTATCACTATGAATAAAGGAATCTAAAAAAATTTTTTTGGAAATAAAAAATTTTGGTATTTCAGATTTCTATGTAAACGATAATAGATGTATTATTAATATGAGAAGCGCTACGCACTGTGTATGGAAACTCTGGACATAACGTTTATGTAGAAGACGTGTTATATAATATACAAAAATTTTGAAAACTTTACGTAGATAAATGCATTCAAGTAAGTATTATGTTTTAATGGGAAGTGGTGCATCTTTCATTTCTATTCCTTCTATTCATTGTTCGATATATGCGAATACACTGAAAAAATTTATGCAAGATATGCCAGAAAGCTTTCGTAAAATATATGACATGTACGAAACTTTTGTTCGCATTAAAAAGAAAAAAAATTTCTAATAAAAATGAAATAACAAATTATAAAAAAATAAATGGGTAAACTCGGATTTGAACTTGAGCCAAACTATTCGTTTCAGTATACAGTAGAAACTCGATTCTTGCACGTAATGAAAACCGGGCTCGGTGCAAGTTTCGAGGTTGTCGCAAGTACCGAGTATTAATTTCCCATACAAAATAGAAGGCACATACATCTGTTTAGAATCTAAGTTTAATATTTTAATTCAAAACACTTAAGTTCAACGCATTCGTATAACAGTAGATAAATATTTTATGTGGAATTAAAGAAATTTAAAATTTTTGTTTTGTACAAAGTCGCTTGTTCAGTACTACACTGCTTCTTAGTCTCTGGAGCATCATAATATCGTCTAATGAAGCATTGTTTTGCTCCGCCCTGTCTCCTCCGATGTAACTTGCTTCGTATTGAGTACCACATCACCGGTTGCTTCACCATCAGTAAGATCATCATCGGTACACTGCTCTATCATTGTGTGATATTTGCTGCAATAGTTCTACTTTTTGAAGCAAAGTTGCAATGGATTTAATATTGAATGCATCGTCAGCTAGCTGAAAACGTAACTCTGAAAGAGGAATGACATCTTCATTATCCCAGTCGGATGATTTATTAAATAGTTTTTGAAATGATGACCGAATTGAAGACTCATTAAGGGCATTCTACGCATTAGCTAAAAAACTTAAATTTTTTCTTTGCCATTATGACACCGCACAACATTTCATCAGCAGCATAAAACGACGGGGATTTCCCGAAATGTATTCAGTCTAAGAAAACGTAAACAAAGCAGCACGCAAGAGTAATACAAAAATGTTGCAAGTATCGAGTTCAAAATTTTCGGATGTCGCAAGTACTGAGTGCGTAATGAAAAATATTTCTATGTTGCAAGAATCGAGGTGTGCAAGTATCAAGTATATACAAAGAAAAATTAACAAAAAAAAATGCATTCGAATTCAAACAAAAATAACATACAAATTCGAACACTTTTTTGGAGTTCAAACAGAATTCTTTCGAATTTGAAGACAAGTAAGTAGTCTACTCACAGCATTTCCCGACTCATTTCTTATAAATGAAAATTAATTGCGTTTTCTTTTCTTAAAAAAAGTGCGACATTTTCTGCCCTTTTTATTGAAAATTTTTGTCTTAAGAAAACTTTGAATGGCATTTTTTTTTTTATTAAAAAAGTAAAAAAAAATTTTAAATTAAAATTTAAAACAATGCATCCAATCCAACTAATGTTGGAATTACACAACATGCATTTTATGCGTCAATCCGTTACAGACTTCTGTCAAAAAAGTTGAAATAGTGCATATTACTCAAACAAGTTCAAAATGCGTGCACCTCAAAAAGTTAAGCAACTTTCAACTTTTGCATCGTATGTGCGTTCTGTTAGCCATTGCTAGCAGAGGCCAGAGAGAAGTTTACGTTTTTGTTTGCAATGAAAAAGAACAAACTATAAAAAATAATTTTCTTAAACTATAGATGTAAATTGAAATAGAAAACCAATAAAAAAGCATTAAATGTAAAAAAATAAAACAGAAACGAACGATAAAAATATTGAAGTTTTTTACGAAAACGGTTCTTAAAGTGTGGTGTGTAACTTTGCCGTTTGTAAAGCGTCTAAAGTTAAAAAAAAAGCGTTGTAGCTATAACGCGTGCTATGTATCTCTACCTTTAGTCCTTTCAAAATCGGTTCCTAAATGACGGAACTCTGATATAACCTTTTTTTCAAATCGCTTAAAAATATTTGGAAGCTAGAATATGCGGCATATATGTACATACACTTGTGGCCATCTATGTACATACATACACAATTATCAAAAACGCGCGTTTTTCGATCGGATGCAAACAAAAAATAATTGGGGTATTCACACGGTGTCCTATCATGTCATATTGTCATAATGTCTTATTATTTTATGACGTCTTAAAAAAATTGTTGTTGTGCTTCAAACAAAAAAGTCCTAAAATAATAAGACTATTTATGCTGTATTTTTGCTTTGTCATAACTAAACAGTTTTTAGTCATAACTAAGTAGTTTTTGCACAAACTAGCTATTATTTTCGTTTTTTTCACTTGTTTTCGGCATTATAATATACAATTTTTATGATTGTAACGACTGTCCGATTTATTATAATTTTTTTATCAGCTGACTCAAATTTAAAATAGTACACTAATATATAAGGGGTTGTTCACAGCTGTCATATTTTTTCGTGTTATTATTATAAGACATATATATGACTTTATGACGTCTGTGTGAATACCCCAAATGTCTGTTAAATGTTTTTGCAAGAGACGTGAAAATTAATAGAGATGACCATTAAAAGTTAATAAATCAAAATAAGCAAGAAAATTTAAACAAAAATTCGAAATGCACTTGGCCAATTATAAGGATTACTGCATCAGTAGCCACTATGCCCACCATTATTTTTAATAACTTTATTTCTTTTGTTCGGTATTTATAATATAATTATACAGTAGGTTTCATATTTTCTGGCCGCTAAAAGTAATAAATAAAAGAGCATCAAAAAAGTTATCTTGAGGTCGAATTTCCTCCAAGTTTTTGATGGCATTTACAACATCCTGAAAATCCGTTTTTATTTCATTACTAGAAAATTTCCAAAAACTTGCAAAAAAATGTGAAAAAGTTTTAAACAAATAAAAAAAGGCAATCCTGCCTGATTACAACAATCAAAGTGTGAGAAATATAAATTTCATTTAGTAACTTGTTAGCTTTCACAGAGGAGGAGGGTATAGCAGATCCCAGCGGGAAAAGGTAATGAATAGTAAACGAGAGAGTAATGTACAGCATGTATAATTTTTCATTCCAGAATTCATTATTGTTAACACAGAGCATGTTCTAGGAAAGTAATGAATTCGTTTAATGTGTCCGGCGAATAAATCCCATAATTAATTTCTCTTTATGCAATATATTATTTATGCATTTATAGTTATTTATATAATTACAAAATGCGAACATTTGTGCACAAGCAAAAACAATACATTCCTTTTTCGTAAAAAGTGCTAATATACGTGGTAAGCAATGTGTAATTTTTGTATGCGATCAGATTACCTTCTCGTTTCCAAATGATTGCATTGTTTTGCTTTGGAAAACAATATATTATATCTTTCATTTCATGTAATCAACGACCAGTTTTCCCGCTGGGATGTTTTTATCTTTTCAAGAGTACACTCTCATTCAGTTTTCACAATTTGCCAAGCACTGGGTTACATACATACGAGTACATACATGGTAATCATATGCGTATATGTTATGTACAATCATGCAAAAGTGATTAGGGAAGCCAAACAGTAAATTTTGAATCTCGTCATTTTTCGGTATTGATTTACCAATACCCCTATTGGTCATATTTCTCGCACCGCAAACCGGAAGTGACAAGCATCGTCAATCATTTACTTATAGTTTGATATATTGAGTATTTCACATTCAAACTTTTTCAGTGTTATAAATACGCTCCACGCTAATTTTGAAATTGGAAAATTTTAAAAAATCATGTCGAAATTAGAACAATTTTTTTAAATGTAGCTTTCCTCTTTGCATTGCGACAATAATACACAATTGTTAACATATTTTTTAATAAAACGTTTATTTGTTCGATAACTATTACGATTAAACATTGCGGCTAATCACGATTTCCAAAGACATTCTTGTGGTTTTTTTCCACATAGATTTGAGGCTCGAACCACAGCGAGATATAACCCTAAAACTTTAAAAAATTAGATAATCAAGAAGTCATTTAGATAATTTTCAACCTGCTTAAATGGTATTTAAACTGACCGACAATTAATAGATAACTGGACCAGGGTAAGATGAAATAGGCAAATAAATTAAACTTAGGAGATACTTTTTTATGTGGCATATTTTAACAGATAAAGTGTGATCCTTGTCAAACTTTCGCAATACTTGAGCTAAGTGTTGATTGCATTGTATTTTATTATGAATAGACTCAATCTGCACAGCGCGTATAAATTATTCCCTGCACTTATAGCACCTTATAATCTACTCAGAAAAAACAGCGCCTAATAAATAAATACCTAATAAAATAAAACAAAATTAAAAAGAGATCTATGTTTTTTTTTTAACAAGCTAATTTAATTATTTAAATAAGGAAACCCTTTTTGAAAAAATTAAGAAGGAAACTTAGGGTTTTTATAAGGTTCCTTATTGATTTTTTTAAATATTTTTTTTTTTTATTTTATTAGGATATCTTATTGGTTTTATTTGATAATTTTATTGATTTTTTTTATTTATATATTTACTTAAGAGCCTTTCACGCTATAATACTCTGTAGTAACACTTGCAAGTGTGATAGTGCGAAAGCAAAATGTTATTAAATTGACAAATAATACGATACTAAATTTGACATACCATAAAACTGCCATTTTTAGAAATTTTTCTAAACGATAAAAGCAAATTGAACAATCGATTGTTTCGCTGCTGACAGCGTGCCGTCTCTGTTTTTTTTGTCTTGCACAGGCTCAAAATTTGGAATGTGTATCACACCATGTCTCAAAATTAATGAAATTTCGTGTTATTTAATGTTGTACTTTGATATATTCATTAACTGCTAAACATTTTAAAAGGCCGCCACGTTCGCCAGCTACATGAAACTGCTCAGTCGCCGCTCATTTTACTTGAGATCTGATAGTGTGAAAACAAAATGTAATGGTACGTTAGATTTTTTTACAGTCGCAACAACAAATCTCGTTAGATTTCATTCACACAAAATCCAATGAAAATCTTAAGACTTGTATGATAGTGTGAAAGGCCCCTTTAAAATATATTTAATATAATAATAAAAAGTAAGTATTATTAAGAGTATTTTTCTGGATTTTTATTTAGTTATAAATTTGCTTAGGAATATTTATAAGTACTAAGGACCATTATTACAATTTGCGTTAGTTAAAGGAAGGATTTTGTCGGACCAATAAATGGCTTTGCATATTTTGCATACAAAAACGTTGTAGTTGTGGTAAAGCATACGTATATAATTGTCAGAAAGAACGAACTCTTGCGACATAGTTGGCCACCCAGTTAATTTTAATATGTAAAGTGCAAAGAAATAGACCTTTGAGCGGCGACACATGTACAAACATGCATATCAAGATCGAAGTCTCTGCAGCAGAGCAATATTTCGGTACAAAAACAAAAAAGATCATGAAACAACAGTCTCTATGTTGATTTATCTATATACATATGTATGTATGTATATGAAATATCAAGCAAGCTATTAAAATCAAAAAGATATCCTTATTAAGAAAATTAAGAATATGATTTACACATGATCATATAGGAAGCTAATGAAATCAATAAGGAATACCTTTATGATAACATCTGTTTGGTAACCTAATGAAATCAATAAGAAATCCCTTTTTTATGCAATTCAAAAGAAAATCTAATAGAATCAAAAAGTTTTTCTCTGTGGATTTTTTTTTGCGCCAAAAATAACGGAAATTGAGTAAAAAAAAATGTGAATAACAAGTTTTCTTCATGATTTTATTAAAATAATAAGGAATCACTTGGGAAAAATCTGCTCTTCTTAGCCTAAAACGTTTCATATAGAAAATCTTCTTGATTCTATTAGGCAGTTTAGCTCTGTATACGTAATGGGTCTTCTGAACGTGCAGTTCGCTCAGTCATCGACACATTGGAAATGCAATTTTGACGCCATCAGCATTCTACGAGAAATGAAAATAATTTAATTTTGTCATATAATAATAAAGATCTTTTCTAGTTTAAGAAAATTATATTGAAAATAATCCTACAATCATAAATAATATTATTCCGTAAAATTTTTGTTTATCAAAATAAAAGTTTTCAATTTCTTCTAAGTTTTTCTGTAAAAGTAAATTTACAATTTTCAAGTCTATTAAAATACTTTCTTCAAAGCGGCCGCAACACTATTATAATAATTTTACATAAGAACTTGCTTAATGTGTTTGATATTAAAACTTGTGCACATGGTCTGCCGATGATCCTACAAAGAGATAAGTATTAATAAAACTTATTATTTACATTAAATTTCTATTTACAAATAGTAATATTTAATAAAAATTTTTTTAAAGATGCTGTAATTTTATAAAATATATTTATATGCAAAAATCAATTGTCGAGAATGTTATTAATTTATTTATCCATATTTTTACAGTAATAATACAAATAACATGTAAATCCATGAATATGACTAAAAAGATGACCATTCCGGCGTCTAAACAACAAACGCAGCAACATCAATTAATCGATTTTACCAACATAATTTAAATAAAGGCAGCATACATTTAGCAAGAATAATGTCGGAGGACAAGGTTTATAAGGATGGCGATATAGTATGGGTTAGATTGGGCAATAACTGGTGGCCGGCTGAGGTGACTGGACCAACACGCCATCCGGAGGGACTAATTAAACATTTAAAGCGTGTACCCTATTGTGTGGTTAAATTTTTTAACGAGAATACTTAGTAAGTGCATAATAAAATTTGTTTTGAACATACTCCTACATACATATAAATAATACAAGTTAAACATAAAATTTTCAATAAATAAAATACTGAAACCATGTAACTTAAGGACGTCCTCGCCTAATACAACTAATTCAGTCAGGGAGAATTGAAAAAATTAATATTGTAGCAATTATAAAGGGTGATTTTGTAGAAACTTCCTTTTTGGCAACACTGTTTTTGGCAGCTCAGCTGTTTTCGTATCACATGTTACTGTTAAATATGTTCAGTTTGGTCTATAATTTAACCATGAATTAACTTACAAACGAGAAACGCTAGCAGATTATTAAATTTTATTATCAAAATTTATGTTCGTTTAAGAAAGCGCATCGTGCACTTCTTATATTTTATGGTGGTTTTGGGCGACCTTCAGAGTCGGTTATTCGGAATCTTGTGACTAAATTTAGCACCAAATTTACATTATTGGACATTAAAACACCAACACGCATATGTAGAGTGCGGACAGAGGAAAATATCGCAGCTGTATCCGCCAGTGTTGTTGATGACCGTGAATAATCGATTCGGCGCTATCGTGCGATGCTTACAAATTTATTTTTGCCCAAAATGGAAGAAGTGGAGTCGGTTAACATTTGGTTTCAGCAAGACGATGCCACATGCTACACAGCAAGCCGCGAAACAATGTCCCAATGTGAGACGAGTTCGGTGAGCATTTTATTTCACGTTTGGGGCGGATCACTTAGCCGCCCATATCGTGGGATTTAACTCCTTTGGACTATTTTTTGTGGGGGTATGTTAAGTCGCATGCCTGTAGGGTCAAGACCGCAACGGTTGAGGCAATGGAAGCCAATAGTGAAGAATTTATTCGTGAGATTCCGGCCGATAAGTTTAAGAGAGTATGCCGAAATTGGACCTAACATTTTAAAGCGTAGCCGCGGTCAACATTTACATGAAATCATCTTTAAACATTGAATTATATAGATCGTTCTATCAAATCGACTCAAACAAAGATTTCATAAATTTGTCTCTAAATTTTATGTTTTTTTTAAATTCAAATCTGAAAGCTCTTAAAAAATTACCCCTTATAAACAAAATATTCAAATCCTTTTTAGCCAACTACAAAAAAGATATAAAAATAATAATATGTATGTACATACATACATATTTATATGTTTTTGAATCAAAAATTATTTTAACATTTTTATTATTGCGAGTACTAAAGCCTACCAAATTGGAACTACTTTTTATGCAAATATCAACTTTATTGCATATTATCTCCAAACGCAAGGTTAGAACCAAGAAATAAAAACAATTTTTTCTGTTCGTCACCTGTTGATAACGGATCCGGAGGAGGCTCAACCCATGGGGAGGGGTCAATGTTTTCCGCGATATCTGGTAGGAGTCCCATTATTTTTGCATGCCCTATGTTTGTCTATTTTTATGCACCAGTTTCCTCTAGTCTGATCGTAGAGCTCATATTCTCTCATAATCTCTTGACCATAAGGTCTTATGACAGCAGAATCTTATCAAAGATTATACGCTGGCATGGGATCAATTAACATGTTGGAAAGCCATTTGGAGTTCCTGTGACTTATACACCATACAAGCCTTTTACATTGGACTTTCCGTGATAGCTTGGAGTTCATACCCAAATAATATGCGCTGTCAGGCAACCTAAGCTCCACTCTATTTAGGATTGGAAATAGAGACGATGTTACCTTGTATTTTCTTGTGAAAAGTACAAGGCCTGTTAATAGTGAGCCAGTTGCTTAACGGATACTGCCACAGCAATATCATCGCGTAAACTACAGTTTTAAACATCATGGAGTCGAGCAATGAATTTATAACAAAGTCCAACAGGATAGGAGATAAAACATCTCACTGTGAAGTACCGCCATTTGATACTTTGCGTGTAGTAGATAGGATGAGCATGTTGGTCACTAATTTCCTAACTAGGAAAATAACCGACTGATGTCAACTAAACTTTCCAGAGCCATAATGATGGGATCTGGTTTCACATTGATGAAGGCACCTTTTATATCTTGAAATACCTCCAATGAATATATTTTGTGCTCAATCGGTTTCTCAACGAAACCAATAAGTGTGAGACAGCGTAGTCTCAACTGATTTGCCCTTAGGCATGCTGAGATGCTGATAACATGTTCGGCCTGATCTTTCTGACATAAACATTAATTATTCGTTCCAGGGCTTAAGGAGAAAAGATGACAGACTTATGGGTCAGAAGTCTTTCGGTATGATGTGGGAAGTCATCCCTGTTTTTGGGATAAAAACCACCGAACACCTAATCCATGATGTAGGAATATAGAACCACCTAAGGCAAGCGATGTATATCCTTGTTAACCATGGCACTATGAGACCTGTATTATGCTGATATAATGCCGTCCGGACTAGGGTACTTGTGCGGTCCAAAAGTATTTATTGCCCACATTATCTTCTCCCGATTCACGGGAATTTCTGCCATGTGGATAATTTACGTATCGGTCGTGCACTCACCCATGTAGGGGCACTCCTTAGCTGCACTAGCCATCAAAATGCGAGTCTTTGAGTACCTTTAAGGTCTTATTTCCGTTTACAGTATAGCTACCATATAGTTTCTTAATGAAACTTGGGATAGTTTGCGCGGTAGGAAGCATTTTTCAAAGTGGAAAAATCTCAGACATGCCTTCATTGCTGTTGCAGAAAGACCTCCAGGACCTTCAGTTTGCATCTCTCACCATGCTTTTGAAATCTCTTCGGTCTTATAAACAGTTCACTCCGCTTCATTAGTATGTCTACGAGATAATTTTCGAACTTTCGCAATGTCTGAGTTCACCATGGTGGCTTAGTCCTTTCTCTGTCTATATTTGCTGTACAAAGATGTTGCTAGTTTGAACGCGTGATTGAGATCACTGACTTTGATTTCCAAGCCTTGTCGATCGTGAGTAGTCGCTGGCGGCGGATATAGATCATTGAGGATATGATTTTAATCCTCGCAGTTCATCTTCCTGTATTCCTTTTGAATTCCAATCATGAATTCAATGTATTTATTACTGCAGACCCTTCAGGCCTTTCTAAATTTGAATTCCTGGTACTAAGTAGCGTAATGTCAAGAAACTTCCTTTTGTTAACTATAACGTTTTATACGTCTAAATTACTACAGAGAATAAAGTCCGAGCTGCCCCATATGACGTGGTGAGCGTTAGCATCAATTGGTGAAGTGATTCGCTCTTATGCGCTATGGTGCTGGAGAATGAATGCACCGTCTGCCCTTTTTAACCAAGATTTTACGTCATTACTAAGGAAATCAGCTTTTTTCATGTTTAGCCTAGCCAGAACTTTTTGAGGTACTTGGTTTGAAGTACAGTGGTAGCTCACTGCGTTCTTTCTTTCACAGGTACAACCTTTCCGCATTCAACATGCTTCACTTCAACCAGACTCCTCCTTCGTAATTGATTTAAGTAGTGTTGCGATTAGCCTAGCCTGGTCTCTGTCCTTTTCCATCAAGTTCTATTTTTTAAAATTGAATTAAGTCAATTTAGTTCCCGCGAGTTTGGGGAATAGGAGATCGACCAGGTCATAGCCTCCGGTTACGTGTCATATTTGTTCGTCGACTTGCGATAGTGCCCATGTATCAGCAAGGCTGCGTTCGAATACAGTCTAATTGACACTGACTGCGAAATAAACATGTGTTCCGTCACACATCGGCTTACTATTGCAACAATTTGCCGACAGGTTGCACAAATTTATTGGGCTTATGAATCTAGACATTGTTTTCTTTAGGAGGTTTCGTCTATTCCACAAGAGGCTATTTTTTTTATTAAAAAAATGTTTTATTCACGAATCTTACAAGCTAAATAAGGTACAATGTTATGAGATTTTACTAACGTACTACAACAATTAAATCTTTTAATTCAATAAGGAAACTATTAATAATACTGTCTTGAGGAAAATTTGTCACAAAAACCTCTTATAAACTTTGAAAATGTTGTAATGAAATTTGGTAAGACAATCGCTAGTAAGAATCTTTTTAACAAAAGAATCTCAGCGACTGTTTAGTAAATTTCTTATTGTTTCAAAATTAGACAATCTGCATTTTTCATTAAATGACAGCGTCAGACCATTGGCAAACGCGTTTAACTTTTTATGTTTAAATCTATTGTACATTAAGTCAGTGGGGAATCTAGGGGGAAGATTATGAATTACTCACCCTTATTCCAGTTGGCGACATCGACGTCACGTCAACACATTACCAAAAAATTGGGGCTTGTCTACCCGTTTTCGAAAACAACTGACTACTATTGACATGCTCATGTTATTTTCTAGACCTTAGAGAACAGAAATAGACTGCCAGTAGCACAAAATTGTTTTCGAGAGCGAGTAGACAAGATCCAATTTTTTGTTGTTATGTTAATGTTACATCGATGTCGCCAACTGGAATAAGGGGGATTTTTGTTCTGGATAATCTGAAGCTTTTTTTGTATGGGTCTTAGCAGTTTTGTGAAACCATGCTGGACTGCCGTAAGTCAGTATCGGCCTAATACACATATTGTACAACAATATCTTATTTTTGAGGTTGAGCTTAGGCCTCCTATTAAGTATGGGGTATAGAGCACGTCCACATTTTATAGCATTATCCCAGATGTAATTCACATGTTGTTTAAATTTAAGTATTTTATCTAAAGTGATACCTAGATATTTAATATCATTAGCATAAAATGCTGCATCCTGATTTCTGTGCACCTCAACATCAGGCGTATTTAAGGAGTAGAGTGTAGGTGACAAACTGACCCTTATGGCAATCCCGCTGGGATTGTTCTTTCTGTGAGAATTCCCCGTTATATCGAGAAAAACAACGAAAGTACTCTTGAGATTTCTTATGTTATCTTCGATATAATTTACAACTCGCTTTATTTGGTGTACGGTAGAGTTTTCCTTACGGAGTCCAAACTGTTGGTGGTTAATAATATTATTTTGATCTGCAAAATCAACTAATCTTTTATGAATAATTTTTTCAAAGACCTTATCCAGTGAACTTTAGATGCTTATCGGCCTATAGCTGGTGGGTAGTTTTGGATCTTTTCCCTTTTTATAAATCGGTATTACTTTTGATTTTTTGAAAGTACGGGATAATAGGCCATTAATGAAACAACAATTGAATATTTTACATTCAAAGGAAATATGTACTTGTGTTACTGATTAATGATTAATTTGTAAAAAAATTTTAAAATCCTGTATTTTTTATTTTAAATAGACGACTTGTATTTAAAATGCGAAAAAGTATTTTGTAATTTCTATTTTAATCACAGTAAGGCATGTATTTTGCCCAACTCTAGGTATAACACTTCCTTTTATAAAGCAATTTGTCTTTTTTATTTAATTTCAGTGAGTATGTACGTAGTGGTAAGCAAATATTTCCGTTTCAATGTCCAAAGCAGGAGGAATTCATAAGAAAGGGTTATTGTAAGTAGAATGGTTTTATGAATTTTTTTCGAACAGAATATATTTTTTTCTAATTGCAGCGCTTTATAACAGCGGTAACTCATTTATGGAAAAATTTCCTACGGATGTAGAAATGGCTAAGCAATTAACACGCCGTAAGGAATCATCTTTAATAATAAGTGATCGGCCAGATAGTATTGTTAAAGCGATATTGGGACAACCATTAATACGCAGCTATGATGAGTATTCTGATGGATCAGAGTATCCTGAAAAACGTCGTAGTGGTGTAAGTATAAATATGCACAACCACAGAAATTACTAAATAACTATAAAATTTTTCCTATTTTTTTATAATATCAATATGAATGTTCAATTAAAACTTTTTCTTTCATCTGCTTTAAGGATTCCGTAACAAAAATTTTGAATATAACACAAAACCGCGATAATGATGCATTAAGTTGTGAAAAGCCTAGAACTCAAGCATCAACTACTGCGTTGAGCCTACCGAAGGATAAAACCAAAACTGTCGCCAATTCTGCTGCTACCAACAGCAGTAATTACCAGTGTAATTTTTGCGATTTTTCCAGTGTGCGACTTAATGTGATGATACTGCATCGCAAAATGCACAGCAACAGAAATTCTTTGGGATCTAATAGTTCAACATCATCAAAAGCAACTAGTCCGAAATCAACGTCGGCTGGTTCGTCAACAACAACAGGAACAACAACAACGAATGTTAATATTGAGAGAAATCAAATGCAGCAAAATCAAACTTCTAATAAGGACAAGAATATTAGTAAAACCAAAGTAAGTACAGTCGTAATAAATACAGCACGACCGGCTAAAACGCATCCACCAGTAAAAGATACCAGTTCAACAGCAGCACTTGTAAGACAGCCAAAAACTGAAATTTTTGTAGCAGAAACTGCAGGAACACATTTAACACATAAAGGAAAAACTAATAGAATTATAAAGTTACAAACTCCAACAAACAAATCGAAAATTGCTAAAAATACAGCAGTTAAAGAAAAGAAAGAAGAAAGTGCTTATGACACAATACTATCAGATTTTTCTTCCATTGAAGTGGAAACTTCTCCCCCATCAGAGGAAAAACAAGCGAGGCGTTCACTACGTCACTGCAAAAATTCCAATGAAAATACAGCTGGAAAAGTAACAACAGTATGTATTGACTTATCCCAGACTAAGACGATACAAAAAATACCCAAAAAGAGGGAGTACTCCTTATTGCAACTGCAAAATGAAAGCCCGGCGCAAGTACCGGAGTCAGTAGTGATGTCAGAACCTGATGTAATATGTTTAGGTGATAAGGAAAAAGAAAATACTTCCATAACAAAATCAACTATGCGTTCTGCTACTACAATAAAAGATGCAGAAGATATACGCAGAATGTTGTTGGCCGATTGGAGTGATGACGACGAAACTCCAAACGATTCCATTGTTGTGGTTGATAACATTGTAGCAGAAAATTCAGGGACTAATGTATGCAAATCTACACCAGTCGATGAGATGCAAATCTCTTCTACTATAGTTATAACATCGACGCCTGTTATTAAAACTTCTTCAGCCTCCACCGGACGTATACGCAATATACCGAAAAAAGATCGCCGTGATGTGGTGCTACAAGATTTCAATAGCGACTTGTCGCTTATACACAATGATAATGTAGATCATGCTGCTAAAAATGTGGCGGTTGACTTAGACAGTTCAAATTCTTCAGTTGTCGAAATAATTGAAGATCAACCACCAGCAGCCATTATTACCATAAACGACGATGAAGATCAGGATAGTTCCCATTCTCAAAAACATCAAACGGATGTTGTTGTTACTGAAAATAAAGATAATGACTCAGCTGTTGGCCTCGTAAATGATAAATCTGCTTCGGCAGCAACATCAACTACAACTTTATCATGCTTTGATTTTCAAGATGATGAAGATGAACAGGACAATACCACAACAACAATTCCCCATTTTAAAAAGAAATATCTTTCCGGAGACAAACTACAAACATTATCATCAACCACAACAGACGATTTAAGGGAGGATAACGTGGCTAAGATTCGAGCTGAATTGGCTGAAAAAGATCAGCGTTTAGCAGATGAAATTGAGAGTCTATTAGAACAGACTCATCCTTCGGTGGCGGATTTATTAAACACCAACAGTTTTGAGGAAAGTATGTCTGTCAAAGATTTGCCAATAAAAGAAAGAGGTAAACGAATATTTAAATCACGCAACAAAACCCGTATGGAAGATGATAAAAATTCAGAGCTTACGACTGCGACGGCAGTCGACTTTCGTTTACCAATAGCGGCACAAACAGTAGAAGAGAACAAATCGAATGTGAACGTAACTGCCGTAACAGAAAGTTCATATAACGAGATCGACAACAATAGGAAGAAGGTTCAACCTGAATTCACTACTGACAAAGAAAGGAAACAGATACAAGCTGATGTCAGTACTGACGGAGAACTCGATATGATACCAAGTGACGAACATTTAATAAATATGAAATGTTTAATTGAAATATCCTGCAAAGAAATTTCATCAAGTCCCCACAATGAAACGCCACAGCTTTTGGAAGATAAACAATTAAAACCAAATGAAAATGAAGATTTATCAGGAGGAAATAAAGACTGTTCAGAAGTATCTATTGACGGCAATAGCACATCTGAAAATCAACAAGATGAAACGCAGAAAGCCAATGTAATAACATCTGACGGCACAGCTGAAAATATTGATAATGAAAAATTAATAGAAAATATGTCAGAAGAGCGAGATGGAAACGATGAAAACAATGAAGATTCATCTAATCAAGTACTAAACGATCAAGATGTTCAAATTGATCAACAAAAACAACAGGCGTTTGAAGGGTATCCTGAGGAAGAGAGCCTTGTTAGAAAAGAACAAACGCAGGAGGTAGTTGGAAAGGAACTACCAGAACTAGAGAGTATTATAACTGAAAATATTAAAGTTGGCAATGAAAACTGTCAAGCCATTGAAAAAAACACGGAAATTGTATTAGATACAGAAAGTAACAAATGTTCTGATAAAGTTTCTTCTGAACCGTGTGTGTTAGAAGATGTCGAAAAAGAAGTTATGACAGTAAATAAAGTAAAAGTTTTACAAATTCAAATTTTTGGGCATGCTCAAGGAAATTTTAAAAATGATTTAGCCAAGGAGGCCTCCAAAGAAACGGCTGTTCCGAAATCACACGAGACAATATCAAGTCAAATTGTTGATAAAGAACTAACAACTTTTACTACTGAAACAAGTGATGATAAGAGAAAAAGCGATATGTTAAATCAAAATTTTGATAAGGCGATACAAATTGTTACTCCTGAAAAAATTTATGAAAATCAGAAACAATGTATGGAAACTATTTTTAAAATACGTGTAAAATCTCCAGAACAACTATTAGATCAAGCTTTCGTAAAGGCCTCACAACAGGAACAGGAATCACTAGCTGTCATTGATAGCAATGTTGACGCACGTTTAATTACAAGAACACCCACCGATGAAAACAGTAGTATGTGTGCTTCAGATACAGGCGCGGAATTTGGTTCCCCTACGTCAATGCTAAGTGAAGAACGGTTACCGGCATTTAGATTCCAAGGCAATCAGACTCCTCAGCAGGAAATAGAAGCAACTGACACCGAATTAAAGTTAGTAAATGTGCCACAAACGGATTTGGAGGAAACAAATCAAGCTGCTGGCAAAAGTGTGACATCTGGTCAAATAGGAGAACATTTGCTGAATTTTAACCAACAAATTAAAAAGGACTGCGCTCAGAAATTATTACATCAACGACGCTTCAGTATAGACTGTAATTCTTTGCAAGCAGAACCAATATCTTTGAAACGTCAGCGTTTGAGTGTAGACGGTATCCAAGAAAATAATTTTGAAAAACCCCATGAAAATTCAGTAACAATAATTCCTCGAAATAAAAGTGAGGAAAACGTTCGTCCTAAAAGTCGTCATATGAAAATTACTCCACGACGTAACGTTACTGAGCTATTTAAACAACATTTATTTTTTGAAAATCGGATTATAAAAGATGTTCGAAAAAGTATCTCGTTAGAGAGTGTTAAGGAATCTCAATCTACCGCTGATGATGGTGACACTATAGAGAAGGAACAATTTAAAACTGGTAACAATATTGGTTCAACTAATCAAAATTGCAGTAAGCTTTCAAACGAAGTACTTGAGAAAAGAACTGAAACAAATCAACAAGTTAAAGCAAGTTTAGATAATGCCATAACCATAAATAATAAAGTCACTCAAAATGAGGAAATAGAAAGTGCAACTGATACCGAAAAATTAAACATAAACTCGGAAAACTGCAAACAAAAGCAGGAAAATGTTGTGAAGGATAAATTAATAACAGATAATATAGCTGCAGAAAAAGCAAAAGATCCCAACGTTGGGAAAACTGAAACTAAAAGAGCACACTCTCCCACCAAAGCAATAACAGCTGATATAATTAATTTACAAGTAACCTCAAATAACACAGAAGAAAATCAGAAAAATGAATTAAAATCAAAATGTGTTGACGACAATGTTTTAACTGATGGAACTAACGAATCAGTTGTTATGGAGGACAAATCCATTTCTAAATGTGTTAGCATTGAGTCTGCGGATGAAAGTATCGTAGAAAATTTAAGTCAATTAAAAAACAGAGACACACATACTAATGAAATTCCTATCATAACCGTGAACAGAATAGAAGAACCGAAAAACAATATATCCACACCAAGTTTCACACCGGTTTCGTTTGATAATTGTAAAACGCACAACGATCAGGTATTGGAAACAGCCTTCTCTCCTGGCGTTCCACCACCTACACCCCAAGAGCGAGAAGTTGTAATAGAAAGTGAAAATTTGAATCATCCTATAAATATTCAGCAAGAAATTGAAAAAAATATTGAAGAGGAATCTGAGGTGACTGCTTTTCCTCTAAAACCTAAAGAGAAAGAAAATTCAAAAGAAGTAAGCAAGCAGCAAACTGAAACAAATAAGCCAACAGAAACACCAAAAAAAGCCGAGTCATGCACTTTGAAACCTTTAGCAAAAGTACCCTTTAGCGAATCAAATTCTCATCCTGCTACACCCACAAATGGGAATATCATAAGCGAATGTGAAACGTTAGTACAAACATCAATACCACATCAGACGTTAGACATGGTAATTGAGTTTGAAAATAATGTGGCTACGCCTAGTACGCCCGAAGAAAATAGTATTAATGATGAATGTGAAAGTGACATGCAAATTCCTTCCACACCGCAGGCTAAAGATTTAATAATCGAATGCGAACCTTCAACACCACACGCTATAATTGAATGTGACCACAATATACCAGCACAGATCACACCCGAAAAAGAGGTCATAATTGCCTCGTCCACCCAAGACAAGGACATTATAATTGAAGAATCTATTCAGTTAGGGGAGAAAGATTCTCTTTTAGAGAGAGAATTTCAAGTTATACAACCTAAAGAAACTACCGCTTCTGTTAATATGCCCCAAGAACCAGATCCAAATACTTTGCAAACGGATGCTGATAAAGCGGCTGAAGAGTTTCTGATTGAATTCGACAGTATTGTGAATCATAGCCATACTGTGGAAGAGGATGTGCAAAGTAGTACTGTAGAAGATGCAATAAATGCCGAAGATCTTATTAACAACATCATCGAAGAAGTTAATGACGATCATCAGCTTAAACAGGATGCACCAACAAAAAGTGAATCTCCTTCACCCTATGAGCACTTGACAACGTATACAGTGGTAGCACATAAAAACTGGAATCAAATATTCAAAGATTCCTTCAACAGACAATTGCCTGCTGCCAAAAGGCGTAAGACTATTTGTTTTGAAATCTCTGATACAAAAGAAGGAGTTGCGTCCAAAAAACAAGCGTTAGATTTTGAGTCAATTCTACCAGTGAGTAAAACTATTAAGCGTACGTCTGAACGCAAACTTACGTTGCCGGCCATTGAGACTAAACTATCAAACAGCCATCAACCGCATAACATTTTAGCCTTAAATCATAATCAATTAACACTGAACAAAAAACTGATACCAACTGCTAAACGAAAATTATCAATTGAAGATAACATCACGTCCTTTATAATTGAGCGTCCAAAACAGCAGCATCCACCGTATGCTATAAGTGGACCTCCTCCTTTGCAGAGGATTCGACCTTTAAGTAGACAAGCTCATATAATTTCTAAGGCCACAGTAGATACCTTGTCTGAACCACCACCACTACAAAGTAACGACAACTTATTTCATGAATTATTCCCATCGGTAAGTTTATTTAAAGCAATAAGAATTTTTTTTTAAGTTTGAATGAGAACTAGTCTAAAATTTTAATTCCAAACAAGCGCCGCAAACAATTTCGATGTTAATTTTTGTGCGAATAGTCCTAGAAAAATATGTCTAAAACTTAAATTTATTTAGTTCTATCTGGAAATAATCTTAACCTATATTTTAACTATCAGAGTTCTCACCTGATTTCAATTGTTAAAAGTGATGTCACACGTATTCATTCTTTCGTACAATCACATTTAAAACAAAAAAAGTTTGGATTTTGTTTTTGTACGAAAGAACGAATACGTGTGACATCGCGAGCCTGGCAGATAAATTTTAATATTTCTACCAATGTCAGTTAAAAATATAACCTATTCCGCATTTAACTAATTCCAAAACTGAATTTTAACTGTAATTTTCTCTAGAGTTACAAGTTGAAATGAAGTGAGAACTCAGCTAGATGTAAAGACAGCTTTAAGTAAATAAAAAATTAATTTAACATCAGGCTATGTAGGGAGCAAAGCATATTTGATTGAATTGCAAATAACTGCAAACTTTTATGTGTGATAATATTTCTAGGAATCTACATCGCCAACACAGAGTATGGATATAGCCCAAAAAACCGAAGGTGGACTGATTATACATCAACAAATTATAAACTCACCTACCATTTCTTCTACACACCAAACTAAAACCACAGATGCAAAAGTTTCTATAAATAAACAAATTGGCGTGGATTCACGGGGAAATAAATATGTCATAATAAAAACACCTCCGACCGACATCGTCGTGCAGCCAACATTAACACCACCTACAGCTGCTACGGTTGCTGCTACAAATAATTTTGGAACAACTATAACAATACAACCATTAGCTAGATCGACCAACGAGGTAAGCGCTGCAAACGCAACAATAAAAAATAAAAATATGTCTTCATCGGCTGCGATATCGGCCTCCAAACAGCAACTGCAGCAGCAGCAAATGAAACAAATTTCAATTGCTGTACCGGCAAAATCTCGACTAGAGATTTCAAACTTATCCGAAGTGTCTCCAAAAACGCAATCTCGTAACAGACGCAAATCGACTCAAGCTAAAGCGGTTGCTGCAGCCACAGCAGCTAACAGCAGTATAAATAGCGATAAGCATAGACAGGCAATGGAAGCTTTAAGTAGACGTTTGAGTATTGCATCGGAGGCACCACCTTTAGCTAAAATGTCGAGATCAACATCAACACATGCACAAACACAAATATCAAATAATAGCAGCAGTCTAACGTCATTTTTTGGTGATACTCAAATATCTAACATAGCTCAACAACAGTTGATACAGTTGCAACAACAACATACGCAAACAACATCATCCCCTCTACCGCCTCCAATTATTTTAAACAAGAATGCCCATCAACAATCCCATATACAACGTAAAACACGTAAAATACCTCAACAACAGCAGCAAACTCAACATCAGCAACAAATTGCGGCTACAAAATCAGCACAGTTACAGCAACAACAACAAAATCAAGTACATCAGGAGCAAAGCCAACAAATGCAACAACAACAACAATTTATTACACAAGTAGCAGCGCAACAACAACAACAGCTCCAGCATCATAATTCATTACAGCCGCCTCCTCTACAGCAAATACAGTCGGTACCAATGCAACAACAAATAGTACAACAAAGTGATGGAATTATCATAACAACGGCTACTACAGAAGATGTATGTTTCATTATTATCAAATATTATAGATACATACATATGTAGATGTACATATGTTCTGTTTCTGAATATGTATGTTCTTTTCGGCTTTAAATAAGTTTAAAGTTTAGATCCGTCGCAGTGCCTTTTTGTTTATAATTTATTAAATGTTACATGCGAAAATTACAAGAACTTGTAATTCTCTTCCTATAAAACTAAATTTATTTAGTTACGCTTTTAAGCGTAGGCTGCAAAAAAATTTCATTGATTCAACTTCATGAATTACATATATACAGTGTTTTAAATTTGTCCTTGTAAAAAGGGGTTCTATGTTTTATTTATAAATAATTTACATATACTGATATTTGTGTTAAATATTATTTATTATATAAATATTTACATCACTATTCCAAGGCAGATTACTGCCTGTTTTTATAAAATGAAAACAAAATTGTGAGTGAGAATTAATATTGAAAACAACAATGAAACACGAAAAATTCTTTTTGTTTTCAATATAAACTATCACTCACAATTTTGTTTTCATTTTATAAAAGCAGGCAGTAAATAAGTTGAGCGAGCCAATTTATACAACAAAAATATTTGCGTTTCTTAACTGTCAAACAAATTCTATAAAACAAAAAAATGTTGTTTGGCTTCCATTGCTTTTTGAACTGGCCCATTTGGTTGCTCCTAATTGGTAACTTTGCGTTGTCTGCTAAATGGGTTGTGAAGAAGGAAGAAGTCCTAACTACACCCCATTTCCTTATGTGCTAAACCAGACAAACTCTTTTAATACTTTTTCCAATAATTTTTGACAAATTTCTCTTACGAATTCTGTTCTATTGCTTGTATTTTATCTTTAGATTCCTTTTTTATAGTTAAGAATTTTAGATTTGTTCAAAAATTACTGAAAATCGTTATTTGCTAATTCGTTCTTCGAATTTTAGCCACCAATACAATAACAATTTGTTAACATATTTCACTTTTCAAAAAAGAATTTTATATATTATTCTGTAGCCCATATCTCTGATATCAGTCCATACTTCAATATTATCAATTCACGTTGTTTCTTTTCTTCCTCTAGCAGCTTTTCTTTCAATATTCACTCGTTTTATCGATTGTAACAGCTTGTTTTTTTTTTTTTGGGTTCTCATAAAATGTCCCAGGTATGATGTCTTTCTTTTCTTTATGACGGTAAATAGGACTCTTTCGCAGTGCATTTTTCTCAAAACTTCGGCAATTCCTCTCTATCTCTCTATATTTCTTATAAAAATTAAATAACATATTTCTGCAATATAACTTGCATAGTGTAAACCCCGTCTAATTTTTTCCAATTTTCAAAGAAAATTTAAGAAAATTTTCCAAAAATGGGCGTCAATTCGTGAAAGTTTGAATGATAATGTTCTAAATCAAAATTCTGAAAAAATGAGATTAACGTGTTTTCGATAATTGTTGATAAGGTTTTCTGTTTTTAGAAGCTGTTTTTTGTATAATTTTTGTTATTCCAAATAAATTCAGCAAAAAAATATATAAAAAACGATTTACCATTTTTTAACTTTGACTACGCTGTTAATAAGCAACCCACTTCGGTCTCCCACAGTTTTTCTCTCGCTCGTCTTCTTTTTCAGCATACGCTCGAATTAAATTTAATTTGGATTATTTGATTTGGAGTGTAACATAAAAAACAATTGGATTTTGGTGAAAATTTGTTATGTTTTTTTATACATTTTTTTAAGAAAAAATATGAACAGAAAATTTTCAATTTTGTTTTGAAAAGTTTTAAGCCTCGAATTTTTATGCAAAAAAAATAAAGAGAATTAATTAATATTAAAACAAAAGAAACAACTTATATTTGATATGAATCTTTTTAAAATATGATGATTCGGCATAAGCACCATTGAAATTTAGGCATATAGACTATTTTACCCACAACAAACACGGACTTTCTGAAAGTTAATTGCGAGGACACCCAGAATAATTTAACACATATTAATTCACTTCTACTATGAGTGTTGTTTTCGTATTCAAATACATTATTTCACATGGATTTAGTATAATTTCCTTAATCTTTTAGAGAGGCCTGTAATATACTTCTATATCGCTGATTTGCTGTAACATCATGACTCAAAAACTTATATTTTTGAGTTAATAATGCAGAAATAAACGTTATCTCGTAAACGTTATCTTATGCTAAAAATTCACACAAATATCTTGTATACTATCACCTCTTGAGAGAATAATATTATCTTCATTTTTCCATAAGTTGTTTGTAAATGGTAAACTGTAAACTCGTTTTCTGCAAAACAAGTCTTTTTAGTTGTGACGGAGTTGCAGCAAATGAGAGATATGTTTATAACCGCGTTAAGTATTTGTATTGTATTAAATTTTTATTCGAAAATTTAAAGAAATGGTAACGTTTATTAACCCAATTTCTGTTTTCAATTTACACTATTTTTAGGACAATGTTATTGATTCGAATACGCAACTGATAGCATTACCAACGCAACCTTATCCCGGTTATTCAGAAACATTTTTGCTGTGCAAAGTCAAGGGTAACACATGCAAACCAGTCGACAATGTACCGCTGTATTTAAATCATCAGCTAAATGAACTTGTGCCTGTGCCATTGGAAGCCATAGAAGGTGGACACAAACCATTGGAACATCAAATAGAAATAAAATCATCTAATGCACATCAGCAACAATTCGAAGAAGATCGAAACAATGAAACACAAGGCAGTGAAGGTAATTTACAAATAACAAATATAAATTGCAATTTGGCCGAAGGCGAGATCTCAGCGGGTATTGAACCGGAGCATCAAATACATCATCAGACCCAGCATCAGCAGATAATGGATGAGTGTGTGGTAGACAAAAATGCTGCAAATTCAAGCTGTAATGCAATTAATAACTTTACCGCCAACCAAGAAGTGAATACGGAATTAGTTTCAAACAATGGTATTCTCCTAAATATAGAGGGTCAACAGGTTCTGTTAGATGCGGCTACGTTTGCGCACTTGCTTGCAAATCCGGATGCTAATACTCAATTGATATCTGACGACGGCACGGAGTACGTTTTGACGCATGAAGTTTTGGCAGCTTTGCAAATGCAACAAGAACAACAACAGGCGTTAGAACTGGTCAGTGCAGCTGCTGAGCAGCAACAGCAATTGGAAGAAGCGGGCGGCACTGATATTATTGCCGTCGCTTTAGCTGGTTCCGATTTATACGACAGCGATGTACTTACCATAGATACAACACAGGGTATGCAATTAATTGGTGGTGATGGCAGTATAGTATTTCCCGCTCAAACCGGCTCTATAACACAACAACATTTAACACCACCAGCAGTGGTTACAAATGCTGTCTTAGATCAATCGCCCATAATGTCCACTCTTGAAGTACCATCGTCTATAGCGACGACACACAAATTGCAAGGCACGCAACTTATTGCCGTGCCATCACATCACCTAGCAACATCATCGAATGCTGCCCTGGGTATCGGTGGTCGTTCAAACTTAGAAGATAGTCTAGCGGCTATTGGTGTCACCACCCAAACATCAAGTTCATCATTAGGTTTACCAATTACCGTCACGAATCCAAATATTGCATCAAAAGTAACATCGGCTGGTCCACTCAATGAAATGTTACAATTTGTCTCACATCGCCCGGCAACAGCGGCCGCGACAGCTGCTGCCGTCGCCGCTGCAGCACTGGCGGGCGAATCACGAATTTTCAGCGATTAGGTCTTACTCAACGAGGATGAGGTGGATTTATACGATACAATCGTTGACACGCACTATGAAACTTTTTAACGTAAATGTCAATGTGTTAGTTTTTAATTATTTATATTGTTGTTTAACAGCAATTTTTAACAAACAAATAACCCAAAAAAGTTTAATTTAAGTTGTTTAGATTTAAAATACATACAAAAGTATGTAAATATATGTAAGTACATATATAACATTTTTCTTGAGGGTTATGCTTCCGATAAATGTGGGCGAGAACATACTTACAAATCTTTTCAGAACAAGAAATTTTTATAAAATTTTACTTTCAATGAAGATTTTAATTTAATATTGTTTATAGTCTTCTCATTCCGTTACTTGTTTAAGACCAGGAGGTACCAGAATTTCTAAACAGAATTAAAAATATTATATAGTCAGTCCGTCGTTTACAGATTCTTATTTATGTTGATTTAATTAGTTCTAACAAGCGAGTTATTTACTGTTTCTAGACGTAATATTGAAATTGTATCACAGCTTTTCGAATAATAGAATTGGTGGGAAAATGGTATTTCCCATTTCGTTTTAATAACAATTTCCTTCACCTAAAACGCGCAAGCTCACTGTAACAACTTCAGGAAGCCAATTTACTACATTTTTCCATTAAGAACATTTGAACCAACAAGGGAATAAATCTAAAAATTTATTATTTTTCGCATAGCCTTTTACAACATTTAGATGAAATAGATATACTTTTAATTATGATTGAATCACAATAGATACATATATACATACATAAATAAAGTTCTTGGATTTATTCCCTTCTTCCAACTGATCAAAAAAATATATATAAATAAAATGCAATTTATTAAATTTATTATTCGAGACATGTCTCGATATCTCATTTCAAACAATTTCAAAAATTTTTGTTTGTTGACTAGCTAAAAACCTTAAAAAATCAAATTCTTTAAACGGCAATTTTTTAACAAAGGTATATTTATTTTTTAGAAATAATGAATGTAGTAGATATGTATGTACATACATATAAAAAACGTGTGACATGAAAATTTCTGCTGGCCTCACTGGGCATACAACCGATAGAACAGTTAGACTGCTTTGCCACGGTCAAAGTTTACTTGTGTAAGTAAGTCTTGTGTTTGAGGGTGATAATGGAAAGAAGAAAGGGGTTGAGTACACACTTTGCTGCACTCGCAAAGTTGCTTTCTGGTTGTTCCGTCGTTTACAGATATCGCTCATTTACTATAACAACGTCATAATTAAAAAAAACTCGTTCTTCAGAAACCGAGCTTAAAGCTTTTAATTTACATATACATCAATGGAAAAATTAAAAAGTATATATCCCCTCAAGAGGTGAGTAAACATGATATTTGTATGAATTTTTTACACAAGATGAAGAAATATGTAAAAGAGAAGATGCAAGATTGTCGCTTCAATCCCATTTCGTGCGACTTTTGCTACCCCGCAAGCTTTTCTATACTTTTCCCCCACAAACTCGAGTCGCAGCGACTTGTCGCAGGGAAATCACTCCTAATGTAAATATGCTCAAAGTAAACTTTGCGTGTGTAGAAGCGAAACAAAGTTTAAAAAGAAAATTTAAAAGACTGTCGAAGTAAACTTTGACCGTGGAAAAGCCGTCTTAATCTTATTGACATGACTCCCACTTTTTCTTCTTTAAACTTTCATTGTTGTTCACACAAGTCATGTCATGTTGACGACATTTACTTGCAAATACCTTCAGGCTTAAAATTACGAATGAGAAAACAAAACGTAATGAGTACTAGTTTCTTTTCCCCTCGTCTCTCTCGCCTATAAAGTAGCAATCACGTCAATATGACATCATGAATCGTCTAAACGTAGACTTAGTGTGAAGTCTTATTTTTTTTAAATTAATTTTGCTAACAAAAATAAATATATGTATGTTCTTAAAGTAGAACTAGTACTGACGTTCTAATTGGAGAATTAGCAATTATTTCGGAAATTGAAATATGTATAAAAATCAATTAAATTGAAAACAAAATTAATTGTAAGTTGTAAATTTTATTTTGTATTATAATGTTATCATTTATCGTTGTCTTATAATTTTTCATTTATTTTTTAAACCCCCATACATAAATGATCTAAACTAATGGAAATTTATTTACAATAAAGGCCGAAGCACATAGAATCCGTTGTACGTCATATGTTGCTTTTTTCAACTGACAACTATGTTGAGATACAGGTTTTCTTATGAGCTTTGTATGTCTCCGTCAGCGTAAAGTACTAAAGTTGGGCAACTTTTAACGTACGTTGAGTACTTTGACAACTATCAGATTTTTATTGCTTCGTTTTTATTTACCTTATTGTGTTGTGTGATGACAAAGCTAAATTAAATAAAAACTACAATTAAAAAAGACTCCAGAATATCCTCGAATTCCATTGAAAATGTGTACTTTAATCATATCGAGCTGATTTAATGTCCGTCAAAAATTACTCATTGTGGCAACCTCCTCCGCCGATACTCTAATGTCAGTTGAAAAAAGCCACGTATAACTTACGACGGATTCTATGTGCCTCGGCATTAAGACTTTAGTTATAAAACAAACAAAAATATAAATTTATTCTACATTAAAAGTGTATAATTTTATTCATCAAAATATAGCAAAAAATTTTATTTTTTGTATTTACTATTGAAAAAGCAGAAAATATAAAGAAAAAGTACTATAAAATTAACTGTAAATTAGTAATAAAAAATTATAAGAAAAATTTCGTTGTAAAGCCTTAATAATATTAAATTTAAACAAAGCAAAAATTAAAAAAACACAAATATTATCCCAATTAATAAAATAAGTATAACATTTAATGTCAAGTTAATATAATTATAAATAAATATCATGTGTAATATATATTATTACGAAAGTATGCATTCAGTTTACTTAGCAATTTCTTTGGCAGAAAATTTAGTTAAGAATACATACATACATACATATTACACTAGTAACGAATAGCAATTTTAGTATTCGCAAATACGAATACGAATTTTATTTTCTTGTAAAGTGATAACTGATAAAACTAGGTGGCAATGAAATTTTTAAGTTCAAAATATAAATAGTATTATAATAAAATAAAACAACAGTTTATAATAAAAATTATAATAAATTACTATATTTTGCTGCATTTTCCTCCTAATGTTATTTAAAATTTATGTATTTTTTCAAACATTCATATTCGCCAAATATTAGCATAAATTTTGTGAATATGAAAATTTAAAATAAGGGAATATTCGTTACATCACTAATCCATGCAAATGTATGTATATATGTATGTATATAATATGTACAAGAATATAGGATATTCATTTAGTACATACATATGTTTACATAAATTTAATTTACACACTTCTACGCAAATTCATCATAGACTACTTTTTTCATTAATAATAAATAAATAAATGAACTATAATATCATGAGGATAATTATTTTTATTTATAGACGAACTGTATCGATAAATCCAAATAAATATTTTTTGGTGGGCTCGAGTTTTTTTTTTATTATTAAAATATTTTATTCACGAATCTTATAAACTAAATAAGGTACAATGTTATGAGACTTTACTTGCGTACTACAATTAAATCTTATAATTGAATAAGGAAACTGTCTTGAGGAAAATTTGTCACAAAAACCTCTTATAAACTTTGAAAATATTATAATGAAATTTGGTAAAACAATCGCTAGTAAGAATCTTTTTAACAAAAGAATCTCAGCGACTGTTTAGTAAATTTCTTATTGTTTCAAAATTAGACAATCTGCATTTTTCATTAAATGACAGCGTCAAATCATTGGCAAACGCGTTTAACTTTTTATGTTTAAATCTATTGTGCAGTAAGTCACTGGGGAATCTAGGGGGAAGATTATGAATTATTTTTAAATTTTTGTTCTGGATAATCTGAATCTTTTTTGTATGAGTCTTAGCAGTTTTGTGAAACCATGCTGGACTGCCGTAAGTCAGTATCGGCCTAACACACATATTGTACAACAATATCTTATTTTTGAGGTTGAGCTTAGGCCTCCTATTAAGTATGGGGTATAGAGCACGTCCACATTTTATAGCATTATCACGGATGTAATTCACATGTTGTTTAAATTTAAGTTTTTTATCTAAAGTGATACCTAGATATTTAATATCATCTTTGATGGGAATCACGTTTCCCCGACAGTACAAAATTTTAGTAGGAATACTTTTTGGTGATTTATTATATGGGAATATAATAGCCTGCGTTTTATTATCATTTACTTTTATTTTCCACTTATTAAAATATTTTTGGCTTGTGGTAAGGCTCTCTTGCATTCTCTTGATTATTGCATTTGAAAGTTTTCCACTGCATATAAAAGCACTGTCATCAGCATAAAATGCTGCTTCCTGATTTCTGTGCACCTCAACATCAGATGTATACAATGAGTAGAGTGTAGGTGATAGTACTGCCCCTTGTGGCAATCCCGCTGGGATTGTTCTTTCTGTTGAGAAGTCCCCGTCAACACACAACAAATGTACGGTTCTTTAGGAAACTTTGTATAATTTTTTGTAAATATAAAGGGAAACCTAATGCATTGAGTTTGTATAACATCCCATTGTGCCAGATGGTATCAAAAGCTTTTTTCTATATCGAGAAAAACAATGCCAGTACTCTTGCGATTTCTTTTGTTATCTTCGATATAATTTACAACTCGCTTTATTTGGTGTACGGTAGAGTGTTCCTTACGGAATCCAAACTGTTGATGGTTAATAATATTATTTTGATCTGCAAAATCAACTAATCTTTTATGAATGATTTTTTCAAAGACCTTATCCAGTAAATTTAAGATGTTTACTGGCTCATAGCTGGTGGGTAGTTTGAGATCTTTTCCCTTTTTATGAATCGGTATTACTTTTGATTTTTTGAAAGTACGGGGAAATATGCCATTAATTAAACAACAATTGAATATTTTACTTAGAATTTCATAAAAGTAGTCTGGCATATTTTTTAAGATAATACTATTTATGCCATCTAACCCCGGGGCTTTATTATTTTTTAATAGCATAGTAAATGTCTTAACCTCAGTGGCATTTGTACGTTCAATATTATTACTATCAATAGAAGAATCATTAGCGAGACAATTAACAAAATCAGATACACATGTATCCAAAGGCGATTGGTTATTGATAGTAATAGTGTGTAAGCTACCAAAAGCATCGGTAATTGCATTAGCTTTTTCTGCACCAGTTTTTAAAACTTCATCATTGCAGTTAAGATCTGAGCAAAACGAGTTCTTTCCCTTTAATGCTTTTGTTAATTTCCAGAATTTTTTGGATCCCGGGGGTAGTTTCGAAATAAATCTCGACCACGACTCGTTTCTATCCTTGTTAAGGTGGAATTCAATTAGATTACTTAACTGCCTTAAGACACCGTTTAAGTGGGCTCTGTAAATCGGATCCCTACATCTCTGAAATCTACGTTTGAATTTATTTGTTTGAGCAATGAGCATCTTAGATGTACTTGAGATTTCTCTCTGCCACGAGTTTTTTCTCCCTACGAGAATCTTGCTAAATGCAGCGTTAACAATTGAAATTAATCTACGTTGCTAGGAATACACTCTGTTTGGTCAATGTTTTGTCGTCTAATTTCACTTTCTACCCAAACTCTAATTGCTGTCCAGTCTGCACGATTATACAAAGTTACTGTATTTAATTTATTTTGAAACTGTCCATAAATGGAACAGGAAATCGGAACATGACTGACTGTAAAATATTTGTGTGTGTCTCTAAGTTTGAAAAAGGGATATTGGAATTAGGTAGTAAAATGTCTACTGTAGAGGACTGGACCTGGGTTAAGTTTTGACCGAATCGAAAAGTAAATGGAAAATAAATGTAATAGTTTGCAAGCAAACAATGTCTGTAAAGCTCATTACCGGCTGTGTTATTAGATACACAGTTCCAATGTGTGTGATGTGCATTGAAATCACCAAAAATGAAAAAGTCACAAGAGAAGTTTGTGAGTAAGTCTAAGTCCGCCTTAAAATCCACAGTATAATTTGGATTATAAGCAGCAGTAAAAACTACAGGACGACTATTAATAGTAACCTGTATAGAAATATTTTCAATGATTTTTGTGTTAATTTTGGGTAATAACTTATGAATTATGTTAGTTTTTACCGCAATGAGTACTCCTCCGCCATGTGATAGCCGGTCTTCACAATAAATTTTGTAGCTTCCTAGTTGGAGCTTGTGATGCGGTTTTAAAAACGTATCGTTGAGCAACAGTATATCAACTTGTTTGTCGTGAAGGACTTGCTCGAGCTGTGCAGCTGCCGACTTGAACACTTAGTACATTGTGTAGAACCTTTATTGCTCTTGAAAGGTTTTCTCCAGTAAACAGCAATGTTACAGAAAAATCTGATTTTATAAATTTCACGTTTTGAAACGTGTTGCCTATCGAATTCGATCATATACAGTGTGTCATCTTCGTTTGATCTTTTTGTAATAATTTCTTTAACGCTTACAGGAGTAATGTGTGCGTACTTTTCAATTCCTCCATTATAGCTGTTGTCGTCTGTCGGGGAAGACCAAACAGCACCATCTTGAAGATTTTACTATCTCGTACCTCGTGTGTGTAGAAATGCATGTTGTTGTTTTTTAGCGTTTTCAAAGCCTCATACAGCGCCATGGTGGTTGAAATTATTTTAGTTCCAATCGACATCCTTTTGAACATAAATTTCTCACCGATTAATCCTAGCACTTTGGAAAAACTCACGTTGGAATCCACAATTATCGGTGGAATTTTCTCCTTTTTTAATAAATCGTCTTCTTCATCTTCGGACAGCAGATGAAAGCTGTTGCTGGTACTCGGCCCTTCGTTTATCTTGGGCATCTTGTATTTGCGGCAATTGCCCCAAAACTTCCTTCTTTTTTGACCATTCATAGTCAGTCAAAGAGATAAATTATTTAAAATGAAAATTTAAAAATTTATTATTAATCCGCGAGCAAAAGTACACGTTGTTTACAACTCAAGGCAGTGTTGCCGGATGAATTGGTGGGCTCGAGTTCAATGACATGAGACCTATCGGAAAATTAAGTTTTTTTGATTTGTTTTTTTTTGTGTGTTTTTATAATCAGAGAAGACAGGAAAAATAAATAAGACTACTAGCTGGTGTAAGAAACATCTTTCTCCGATGGGCATTCTAACTAGAGCCAACCGAAAAATTAATTTCATAATATAATAATATATAATGGAATAAATTACTTCTTTCCTAGAATTACATATAAAACGAAAATAAATTCTAAAACTTTATTATGAATATGTATATATGTATATTTGAAAAATTTTCAGGGAAAAAGTAATTGTACCTCCGGAAATAACCATTATTCATTTCCTAATAGCATTTGTTTTTAAGAAATTCAATGTGAATTTTTTTAATTACAAATACCGAGAACAAAATTTCAGCGCAGTTTGTCGGCGAACATTTTTAACGGGCGTGAAAGGTGACACTAACTTCTTTCATAGTATTTTATGTACTTTAAGAGTTATAATTTATTTATTGAAAACAAATTAGGGGCAGCATGTTTTTTATATTCTAATATCCGTATTCTAATCAATTATGGACATTTTTAATGTGCTTTTTATATAAGTATTTTTAAATAAAATTGTCATGGTTTTGTATTCTGTTGTTCAGCATACTGTGGCGAATTTGTATATCAGTTAAAAATGACCTTCTGTCTTGACTAGTAAAAAAGCCAACAATGGAGGAATATTGGTTACTGCATTGCTTATGTTAAGCATATAGAACTTACAATTAAAAAAAATCAAGCATTTTAAATAAGACATTTTATTTTTTAAAAAGTAATATTACACATGAAACCCGTTTTTACACAACTTTCCACGATTTAATTGTTTTTTTAAATATATTTTTGAGAAAAATAAATGTGAATTTATTTTTCTCAACGTCAAATACAATACAAAAAACGAAAGTTCGTGAGACGTAATTTTAAAGAAATTAAATTTTAATCAATTTTTGTGAACTCAATGGTGAAACTTAAATTCCAAAGTAACGCTAATATTTGCGACATGAAATTTCGTTGCCATTGTTGCTTAAAAATTACATTTTATACTTTTAGGATAATTTAAAAAAAAATTTTAATCTTAATTAAAATATTACATATTTACAAGTTATGAGAATTTACAAAAGGGTACTTCAGCAATTAACATCTAACAATTGAATATAAAAACAAAAGACTACTAATATTACAGTATGAAGGAAAAGTTGTTTAAAACTCCTTGCGAATACATAAAAAGTATAAGTAATTCTAAAAAACAAACACTAAGTACATTCTTTCAAGGATAAAGAATCTCAGTGGTTGCTAAGCAAATCCCATATAGTTTCGGATTCGGACATTCTGTATTTTTCATTGAATGACAGAGTCAGTTCCCTCGCTAATGTATTAAGCATTTTATGACTAAAGTTTTTGTGCAGTAATTCAAATTCTTGTTTTGAATTATTTGCAGATTCTTTGTAAGTGTTTTAGCAGTTTTGTGAAACCATACTTGGCAGCCGTTTATCATAATGGGGCGAATACACATTTTGTAAAGTAGTATCTTATTTTTTAAGTTTAGCTTTGATATCCTGCAGAATAATGGATACAGAGCACGACCGCACTTAATTGATTTATCGCAAATGTAATTTACATGTTGTTTGAACGTAAGTTTTTTTGTCTAGCATTAGGTACTCTTAGATATTTAATATCTTTTCTTAAAGAAATAGTTATTCCTTGAGAACTTAAATGTAAGGTTGGCATACGTTTGGGTGACTTATTATATGGAAATATAACAGCCTGCGTTTTAAGATCATTAAGTTTGATTTTCCATTTATCAAAATATTTCTGTACTGATTGCAGACAGTCTTGCATTCTTTTAATTATCGCATTTGAGCGTAGAAATTTGCAATATCTGACGTATATATTGAGTATAGAGAAGGAGATAAAACACTGCACCTGTGGTACACCAGCAGGTATTTGCATCTCACTGGAAAAAGTGTTGTCGACGCAAACAATAAACGTAAGACTTTCTAAAAAAACTTTTAATAATCTTTTGAATATAAATAGGAAAACCAAAGGAATTTAGTTTAAACACTAGGCCGTTATGCCAAATAGAAATCAAAGGCTTTTTCAATATCGAGAAATAAAACACCAGTGGATTGTTCCTTGAACACAAACTGTTGACTATTAATAATGTTATTGTCATCACAAAAATTTTAAATTCTCTTATTAATAATTTTCTCAAAAATCTTATCTATTAAGCTCAATATGCTGATCGGCCTGTAACTGGTGGGTAGTTTAGGATTTTTACCACATTTTTGAATAGGAATTACTTTAGCCTTTTTAAAAACATGAGGAAAGTATACGTTTTCTAAACAAAAGCTAAACAGTTTACTTAATGTTTCAAAGAAATAATCAGGCATATTTTTAAGAATAATAGAATTAACGCCATCAAGGCCAGAAGACTTATTTATTGTTCGTTATTAAAAAGACTTGTGATTTAACTTCGTTTAAATTTGTCAGCATTTGCTCTAAAATCAACTTCATTGTTGAAACAATGATTGTAATTTGAGACTCTAGAGTCAAAAGACGATGAATTGTTAATAGTGAAAGTATGGGAGCTCTCAAATACGTCAGCAAATGAATTTGCCTTCTCAGCACTAGTTCTTAATGTGTCATTGCTTACGTGTAAATCCGTACAGTGAGTTTTATAACCTTTAAGAGCCTTTGACAGTTTCCAAAATTTTTTAGATCCGGTAGGCAATTTTGAAATAAATTTTGGCCAGCATGCATTTTTATCTCTATTAATGTGGAATTTAATAAGTATATTTAATTGCTTTAATAAGCAATCTATTTGATTTCTTTGGCTTAAACTCCTACACCTTTAAAATTTACGGTTGTTTTTGTTTCTCTGCCTGATTAAAAATTTAGTAGTCTCAGAGATTTCTCTCTGTCAAGCATTTGTTGTACCTGTAGGAATTTTATTAAAAGTCAGTTCTGTGCGATCTGAATTACTTACGGATTGATCTATGTGCCGGTTCCTAATTTCTTTTTCAACCCAATATCTATTCAACTCAGTAAAAATAATTTATTCAATTTCGCAAAATTCCGCTTTTCAAGGTTAGTTTTTTTTATTTGAATTTAAAATGTTTATTTTAAACTGAAATCGAAGTTTTTATACTGTTTAGGCAATTGCTGAATTTTAATCATCTAAAGATGATTGAATTTACACAAAATAACAAGGCTTCAATTTATATTCGCGATAAATCATGATATTAAACATTTTTAAATTGTCATTCATTTAAGTTTTGGTATAATTTTGTTGTCACAGGCCGTAGAATAAAGGCATAAGAATATTATTTCTAATAATAAAAGCGCGTACATCGCAATAATTCCATAAACTCAAAAGTTTCACATTTCTCAATTGATTTACTTTTTCGAATATAGAAAATGGCCAGCCTTTGAGGCCATCCCTGAAACTTTTCGCTAATTTCAAAACAGAGCTCTCGAAAATCTATAGATTTTTGGAGTAATTAAAATAACACATTCAAAGATATGCGATACTGATATCTCTAAATTCACCTGTCCTATTATATCAATTTTGCTGAAATTTTTTAAGTTAAGTGCCGATTAGATTTTAGATTCGCCTTGTATGTATGTAGTCAAAAATGATATTTTTGAAAATTAATACACGAAATCTACGTAAAAAAAACTTTCGAATATTCAAATCTTAGGGCGAGCTTGCATATACAAAATCAAGAACAAGTTTATATTTTTTCTTTACGTTATTTTTATATTTTTTCAACAATATTTTTTTTTGTATATGACAACTTTATTATGGATTATTATTTGTATAATTTAATTTGCGTGATAATTATTGTTACGTTAGATCTTAGTGAAAGAAACTTTTTATCTTAATTTTTTTATCAACTCATAAATAAAACAATCTTTGAGATAATATGGCAGGGGAAAAAGGAAATGAAAAATAAAAATTAAATCAAGATAAGGAACAAATAAATAGTTAAAAAATAGAAATAAATGTTAGAAAAAAAGAAACAATTTCGTTTTTTCAGCATTTAAATAAATAAAAATTATTTTAAAGAATTGCAAGTAAAATAATACGGCAAAGGATGGACATTGTTAAATTAATTAAACTTTTGAAAATATAACAGCATAGCTACAATGTTAAATTAATTAAACTTTTGAAAATATAACAAATAACTTTGAATTTTTCAAAACGTTTCAATTAAGTATTCGAACGTACAATACTATCCGTTGTGTTTGTTACTTTTTCCTTATAAAGCTTTTTCCTGCATTTACCAACACCACATCACATTTATAAAGCGTTGATAGTAGTTTGAATGCGTATGTGTTCGGAACGATTTACAGAATCTTTTGGTTTGTGTGGCTACTTCTTAGATGGGAGTTTTGGTTTTAGTGGCGGCAAAAGGCAACTTATTAATTAATTTACAGTTTACTACAAATTTCATTTGTGAACTCGGAACATTTGGCTTTGCCTCCCAAATCGCCGGTCAAATATTTGCCTTCTTTGATGACCTCAAAACAGGCTTTCTCAATTTTATCAGCATGACTATTGAGTTCCATATGCCTCAACATCATAACGGCAGACAATAACAATGCAGTGGGATTGGCCAAATCTTTGCCAGCAATATCGGGGGCAGTACCATGCACCTAAAAATCAAACCATAAATAAAAACTCAATAAAAAAAGAAAAAAAGCTCACAGATTCAAAGAGGGCACCATTAAGACCCATGTTGCCAGATGGAGTCAAACCTAAACCACCGACTAAACCGGCGCACATATCGGACAGAATATCACCATATAAGTTGGGCATGACCTTGAAGTGAAAGTTAATATGTATTACAATAAAATTAAAGGTTTTCTTTATTAAATCTTAAATGAAACTTACCAAAACATCATATTTTTTGGGATCTTGAACCATATTCAGGCAAACGGTATCCAAATAACGCTCTTCAAATTGAATTTCGGGGAAGTTTTCGGCCATTTCACGTACACAGCGTAAGAACAAGCCATCAGACATACGCATAATATTAGCCTTGTGAACAACAGTCACCTTCTTTCTGTTGTTGTTTTTGGCATAAGTAAAAGCATATTCGGCAACACGTCGGGAAGCTTCCTCAGTAATCAACTTAATACTTTGAACAACACCATCGACAATTTCGTGTTCAATGCCGGAATATTCACCTTCTGTGTTTTCACGAATGGTTACAACATCAACATTGTCGTACAATGTTTTGTAACCTTCTAAACTTCTGCAGGGTCTCACGTTGGCGTATAAGTTAAATTCTTTGCGAAGAGCCAAGTTCAAAGAACGATGTCCCTTACCGACGGGTGTCATCAAGGGACCCTTTAGACCGATTTTGTTGGTGTTTACCGAATCAATGGCAGCTTGAGGAATACCGAACTTTCCATCTGGTCCCTTCAGAACAAAATGAATATTTAGTGTTAGTTACATAAAGCAAAATAAATATCTAACTTACTCTAACGGGTGTTACGTCAACAGCTTCCCAATCAATGGGTACATTGGCAGCAGCAAAGATTTTCTGCACAGCAGCAGAAATTTCCGGTCCAATACCATCACCAGGAATAAGTGTAACTTTGCGTGCACCCGAAGAGTAAGCACGCCCAGAAACAGGAGTGGTATTAACCTGTAATATAAAAATATTAGGAAATAAGTAACGAACCAATTTAAATTATAATTAGAAGTTATGTAATTAGTGCGAAAATGTTTCCGACAAATTAAATGTTAGCATTTATGGGGCTTAACCTACATTTTAAGCTTTTTGAAAGTGGTTCGAATATTTAATCAGTGATTTTAATAGGGTTTTGCACTCAGATTATAACTTTTTCTATCGCATGTAGTTTCTTTTCTATCGCGGGACGTACATTCTGAGATATCTTAGTGAAAACGCAATGATTTTGCAAATTCTGTAATGTTCGATTAAAAAGAGAAAAAAAAAATATCTTTTAGAAACTTGTCAGGTACTAGTCGAATCAATACTTTTTAGATGCTAGGCAGTTAAACAAAATAACGGATTTTCAAGAAAGTACTAGTAAATACTTCCATTTTGTAAAAACTGTTAAAAAAAATCTTTTTAATTAAGCTATTTATTTGCTCGGCATACGTCAATTGAAATGCCGTAATATTTCTCTCCTTTTCTTAATTACTTATCAATACATAAAAAATAGTATTATCAAAATTATAATATTCATCAGTAAACAAAGTTAATGTTTTATTTGTAACCGGTGTTTTAGTTATTTTTGAAATAAATTTATAAATTGAATCTGATCGTAATTACATACATGTACATATGTATATGTATGTATGTATATATTTTAGATCTTTGGGACTATTTAAAAAATATTTCTAAAAGAAAAAATTCAAAACAGCAAACAATTTCAATTTAAGAATGCCACTTAATATAAAATAAAAATCAAGGAGATTTGATGACTGCATTCGAAAATGCAGTCAAGTTGCGCAACTTGTCTGCAAACTGTTTCAACAGTAAATAAAATGTTGCAGTAGTTGCTGAATTGTGTAGCAACACTGTCAATTGCTTGCACAAAGAAACTTTTGGTTAAAATATGTATGTGCTAGCAAGTAGTACCTTTTGAACGCTAGTTATTGAATTTTCGAATGTATCCCATATTACTAATTCGCATTGATTAAAATATGGAAATTTTCAGTTAAACTATAAAATAACAGAAAAGACCATTGAATTATTTCAAATTGACGTTTTTCTGTTGGTGTTTGTGATATGTTAAATGCAGATTTTAAAAAACTACTGTCACTGGTACTTTTTTTACAAATCGTATTTGAAGAAACAATTGTAGATCAAGTATAAAAACATTAACATATTGAAATTTTCCACAATTCGTAGTCACAAGAAATCTTTGAACAAATGGGATAAATTGCTATTGCGAACGAATAGTTTGATTGTGACAATCTGTAATTCTATACATATGTACATACGTAGGCAGGTGTCTTGCCAGTGCGAAATGAAATACTTTTTGTATAGAAATAAAAAACAAAGGCAATGAAAGAAATTATACAGCCTTAAAATTACATAAGTATGTAAATAAAATAAAGGCCACAGAAAACGAAAAAAATTAATTACCCTAGAATTTTATCAATAAATAAAAATTCAAAATAAACAATTATATAGCAATAAATGACCTAAAGTTCATGAACCTATTTTGGGATAGATTTTTTTATACAATTTATCCAAGTTGAGGTTAAGAAAAATTATTTAAATTATAAAATACGTTTATTATAAACAAAATATTTTGAAAAAGCTCAAACCTAATATAAAAGTGAAATCTTTTAAGTTTTCAATAAATAAAATGTTGAAAATTGGGCTAAATTTGCACAAAATACATTTTTTAATTCGTTCACGAGTGGTTATGTAAAAATTTTGACAGCAACCGCAAGCAAAGATTCTATTGGCAAACATTTTCAAACGAACAATCAGAATCAGTTTTGCGTTTGCTTTAAAATACCACTTTATGGAGTGGTTCTTTACGTCACAAACTCCTCTAATAGTACCTTGCCATGCTTGGTGACTTCTACTGTTTCCCGGCCATTTATTCCAATACTTTTTAACTAAAATTAAAGCAAAAAGGAAAAACTTCTCAGGATGTTGGTTGGTTTGGGGATGTGTTAAGTAAGCTTCAACTTATTTTTTTAATATTCAAAACCAGCTTTCGTTCTCTAAAACATTTATTGATAATTTTATATTTAGCTTACAAATTTTTGAATTAATCTTGCTGCCATGATTTTTGTTGATTTTTTCTTCGGGTTTATGCAATTTTCTTATACTTTTCGCAAATTTATATTTTACCACACACACGTCCGGATTCCGTTTTCCACTTGATTAAAAAAATAATAAATAGTTGATTAATACTGTAGTAGTCTGTATTTTGCTGCACACAATATCGACTCTGTGTGAACAAATCATGTGGTCGTATAAAGGCAGATTTATCAGGTACTCGCCTCCCCACAGCAATACAAAAACAACAAATACTTCTTGATAAATCGGTTTCAGTTGATTGCCGATTTCCATCGTCAATAGATTGTTTTGTGGTCGACTATGCATTACCAACTATATCCTGAAATCTACTTTTAGGTAAGATTAATCGACAATTAAATTCAAGAATAATAAATATATTCAATAGGCATTGATTTCTTTACTTTATTCATATTTTATATATATGCAAGATAATTCGATTAAACATAGAAATTTTGGTTGCAAAAATATGAAAAAAGGTAAAAAATCATACAACTTTGCTGTACATTTCTTATAACGAATAAAATATAATGATAACTCCAGTTACATACAGCAAGCTGTTTTGCGAAAGTCATAAGTTTGTAGAAGAATGAAAGACCATAGAATAGAATCACAAATTTATGTACATACATATGTAACAAAAAAGTATAAAAAGTATTTGTGCTTTTAAAAACGCCAAATTCTTCTAATTTATTAAGCAGCATTGTTCATTGTACATTTGACAGCAATCTTAAATTGCATTATTTGGCGCAAATAAAAAACAGAAGATTTTGTTTATAGAATTAAACAAATTTTTAGAAGTTAATCATGCCGGAAATAGAACTAACTGCAGAAGAAATCAAGAGACGAAATTTGCCATGGTAAGTTAATTTAAAAATATGAACAAGACGTCTTTAATGGTAAATGTCATGTAGGATAGAAAAATATCGACCGGCTAAGTTTGATGAAATTGTGGGCAATGAGGATACTGTAGCTCGTTTATCAGTGTTTGCTACTCAGGGTAATGCTCCCAACATTATTATAGCGGTAAGTAAAATAATAAAATAAGTATTGTATTGAACAATAAATACATGTCTGGTCGTGTTGGTAAGTTAGGGCCCACCTGGTGTGGGCAAAACAACAACCATTCAATGTTTGGCTAGAATATTACTTGGTGACAGTTATAAAGAAGCTGTTTTGGAATTAAATGCCTCAAATGAACGTGGCATTGATGTAGTGCGTAATAAAATTAAAATGTTTGCTCAACAAAAAGTCACTCTACCTCGTGGACGTCATAAGATTGTTATACTTGATGAGGCTGATAGCATGACTGAGGGTGCTCAACAGGCTTTAAGGCGTACCATGGAAATTTATAGCAATACCACACGTTTTGCGCTAGCCTGTAATACCAGTGAAAAAATTATAGAACCCATACAATCTAGATGTGCAATGCTGCGTTTTACTAAACTATCAGATGCCCAGGTTTTGGCTAAACTAATTGAGGTTTGTCAGCGCCAAAATCTCGAATACGATGAAGACGGCCTAGAGGCTATAGTATTTACTGCACAGGGTGATATGAGACAAGGTTTGAATAACTTGCAATCCACCGCTCAAGGTTTTGGTAAAATTACGGGAGCTAATGTCTTCAAAGTTTGCGATGAACCTCACCCTATGCTTATACAGGATATGTTGCAACATTGTGCTCAAAATGACATACACAAAGCCTACAAGATATTGGCCAAGTTATGGCGTTTTGGTTACGCTGCTGAGGATATTATTGGCAATATATTTCGGGTTTGTAAACGATTAAATGTTGATGAACATATGAAGCTGAACTTTATACGTGAAGTTGGAGTAACTCACATGAAAGTTGTTGACGGGTTGAATTCACTACTGCAGTTAACTAGTTTGCTAGCTAGGCTATGTGAAATTGCAGATTCCCAATAAATATATAATATATAAGTAATTTTCATTCAATAAATTTTATATTAACAAATCTTTTAATATTTTCTCATTTTTTGTACAAGGCAACAAGATTGGTCTATTATTATTATTTATTTAATTTAATTAATTTATTTTTTTAATCTTATAAATAAATTCTAAGACAAAAAGTTTAGGCAGCACTGGCTGCCAAGGCTATCAGCTCGAAAAAATTGTTGTACTATTTACAAAGCTATATTTACATTGGAGTTTATGTTTAAATTCTTAGATTAGTTTGTTTTATGTAGATAAATATTGTTAATGTTTGATATGGAGGGATGCTGTAGGAGGTTAAAAGCTGGTTCATTATTAAAGTGTGTTCTTCTTAGGCTGCTTAATGTTGGACACTCGCAGAGAACGTGTTTGATGGAGAGGTTGTTATTGCATTTGGGACAGGTTTGTGTAGTAGCTTTTTTAATACTGTATTCGTGAGAAAAGATTGTCTACCCAAGGCGAAGTCTAGAAAAGGTTCTTATTTTTTTCTTATCGATTGATGTTGGATAAATAGGAGGTTTGTAGTTTGGATTAATGTTGTGATAGTGGTTGTGCCTGATTGTTTTTGACTTTAATTCTAGTGTAGTTTTTTATATGGCGACGAATGTCTATTTTTTCTAGGCAGCGTGTTTTGCTGCAATATCGGGTTTATCATTACCTGCTATGCCTATATGACTAGGGATCTAGTGTATTCGAGTTTCATCCTCGATGCCAATGAGGGCATCTCTGATTTTTATTACAGTTTTCTTTTTATTCCTAATTGCCAATCGAACAACTCGAAAAATGGCGCATGATTCAGCTGTAAAGATCGATGATTGTTGATTTAGAGTGTTGAGAATAAGGGTTGTATATTATTCAGTTAGTACTTTGGCAGGATCCTGCCGCTATTTTCATAAATTCTGTTTTGTATGGAGGGAAGTCCACCGTCATTGAGTAGGTTGTTTATTGGGGTTGTTCTGTATGCGTAGACTAAGGCTCTAGCAGCTTTGTGATAGGCAGACTTGATGTTTAGTGTTGATTTACAGCTGTTTCCGTAAAGGAACATGACGTAATATAATTTGCTTAATACAAGGATTTTTGTGAGGTATTTGAGTGTGTTTATGTGCACATAGCTTTTGCACGATAATCAACGATTATATTCGCTCTTGATAATAGTGAGTTTTTAAGTTGAATGCAATGATCTTTCCAGGTATATCTGTGTGAAAAATTACACCCAGAACTTTTAACATTTTGTATTGTATAGACGTTAGTTTGTATCACCTGGCTATCTGAGACACATTTGTGTTTTCTACATATGTACGTAGTATGTATGTATGTAGAAAACATACATACATATGTATATATGTATATGAAGTTTTTTTGTTTTTTGTAATGAGATTTTTGTCGTTTCTTATTTCATTAAGTGCTTGTTCTAAAATTCAAAAAATGTGGAACGCATAACGATTTTGCGTGCCATCCTTGCGCAGGAGCCATGCTAATCTTCTCTGTATCGTTCCAAATTTAGTATATTTTCTGCCGAAGCAAGAACATTATTATTTATAAACAAATACAAACCGCGAAACGTTTTGGCTTGGCTGCAGATATACCCAGGCACTCGGCAGAAATCTTTCTTATGATCTATGATAAAGGTTTGAAAGTGGTTATGAAATTTATATTAATCGAGATTGCCTCGATATCTTTTTTCAAAGATTTAAAAACTTTTGTTTGTTGAGGGTTTTTAGCTAGTCTATATACATGCATTTCATTGGTGCTTAAGCCAAATCATCAGTAGACCTTAAACCTAATTTTTAAATGTTTCAAACCTCTTTACTTATACAAAAACCTTTAAAAACTCAATAAGAGTTATAAAAATTACAATAGTATAAGCATAGTACGCTTTGAAACTTATTCAAAAATCCCAACAAACAAATTATTATATTCGATATGAATCTATTTTATTTTCTTTACAACCTTTTTTACAATTAGACGCCCTTTGGGTGACAATAAAAGTATTTAAGGCAAAACGGAAAATAAAATGTTAACTAGGTAATTATGAAATTTATATTAATCGAGATTGCCTCGATATCTTTTTTAAAAGATTTAAAAACTTTTGTTTGTTGAGGGTTTTTAGCTAGTCTATATACATGCATTTCATTGGTGCTTAAGCCAAATCATCAGTAGACCTTAAACCTAATTTTTAAATGTTTCAAACCTCTTTACTTATACAAAAACCTTTAAAAACTCAATAAGAGTTATAAAAATTGCAATAGTATAAGCATAGTACGCTTTGAAACTTATTCAAAAATCCCAACAAACAAATTATTATATTCGATATGAATCTATTTTATTTTCTTTACAACCATTTTTACAATTAGACGCCCTTTGGGTGACAATAAAAGTATTTAAGGCAAAACGGAAAATAAAATGTTAACTAGGTAATTATGAAATTTATATTAATCGAGATTGCCTCGATATCTTTTTTCAAAGATTTAAAAACTTTTGTTTGTTGAGGGTTTTTAGCTAGTCTATATACATGCATTTCATTGGTGCTTAAGCCAAATCATCAGTAGACCTTAAACCTAATTTTTAAATGTTTCAAACCTCTTTACTTATACAAAAACCTTTAAAAACTCAATAAGAGTTATAAAAATTACAATAGTATAAGCATAGTACGCTTTGAAACTTATTCAAAAATCCCAACAAACAAATTATTATATTCGATATGAATCTATTTTATTTTCTTTATTTTATTGTCACCCAAAGGGCGTCTAATTGTAAAAAAGGTTGTAAAGAAAATAATTATAAAAGACAAGTGATTCTGCTAATTAAAGCGAAGTAGTAGTTTCCAAGTACATTTAGGGGAAAAAACTAAAACAAAAATTAAGCCAATTCAAGTTAAGACCCATGAATCAAGAAAACAATATTGCACATTGCGCAGATCCGTTATTTTGTTTTGTTGTGACGTAGATACAAAATATGTGTTGTAAAGAAAAGTATTTTTGTGTATGGAAAGTAAGCCGAAATGTAAAACTTTGGTAGCCCGCGGAAGCTTTTATTCAAATAGCTTCAAACACAAATCTTAAAGTTTTACTCGACTGCATCTTTTTTCTGTCCATATAAAATTTTGTTCAAATCGATGCAGCCGTTGAAAAGTTATTTAGTTTTTTCCATTTTGTGTCAAAAATCTCTTGCACTTTTTACAACAAACACTCATTTGTATTCTATGATGACGTAGATGCACAGTATAAACTTTTTTGTACAGCTGAGTGCGGATCCTTCTTTTCATACATAGCTTTATTTATTGCTACCCGGTGGCTTCAATCAGTATGTTTCAGCGTTCAGGGTACAGTTTTTAATGCAATTTGTTTATTTTTTCTTAACAATTCTATTTCTATCATTGAAGTAGCGTTGCGTGATCCTTTTCTTTAGCGAAAGTTTTATTTTTTCCAAAATATTTTTGAATAGAAGTCCGTACGTATGTATATTAGTCTGGGTCACTGATGCATGAGAAAAAAATAAAAGTTCTCAAATCATATTCTAATAGCAATATTTTTTTGTCTTACATTACAACAAATACAAATTGATATAAAAAAAGTCATAACTTGAACCCGCGCCGGAGCTCCTAAGAATTAAGTATTTTTGAAAAAAAAAAACATTTTTTAAATTTTAATATTTTATTTACTAACAATTATTATTAGTTATAACTAAAAACATTTTTAATTAAACTCAAAAAAAAAATAAAAATAATAAAACATTGATTCTTATACAACATACATACATAAAACAATAAAATCACGAAATTATGTTAGTTATTTTTTGGTATCAAAATCTTCTTTACTGTCAAATCTGGGCATCTCTCGTCTTGATTCAAATTCTGTTTGTATTAAACCTTCTCTTGATTTTTTTATCGCATAGAGTCATGAATTTTCACAGTTCATTCCACCGCCTGAGTATGATATGGTAGCTGGGCGAAAATTAGATTGTCACTTTCTTGACACTCACTACCGCATTTATTTCTTTAGTAGTAAAGTTCCGAAGAATTTGTGGATCGGAAAACTTTTGATTCCAATTTATAACTTCAAAGTAGTAGTTATTTGCATCAAAATTTGATAGTCGGGACCTCAAACTCGCGAGTTTCCTTTCCAGTATGACGTGAGCTTCGTGCTTCTTGAATTCGCCTGAATGCCGGTTCTCTTACTGTTTTATTTTCCTGCAATAACATCGACAGAAGCAAGCTTTCTGGGTGAGCTAAATAGGCGCTACGTTGAATTACGCGATCTATTAATCTATCTATTATATAAATAGGCAAAGACAAATTTTTAGATCCCTCTTTCTCTCTTGTTTGCCAACCGATTTTCTTCATTCTTTTACCAAATGATCAACATTGTTGAGAATTAGTGACACGATTATATATTATTTAAATCGGTCCAGTATTAAAGGAATTAAACGCTCCTAAAGTGGACACCACTACAAATGCTAAAAATGCACACGTATATTAACTTATGTAAGTATTGGTTCAAATTAAAACATTCGTGTTTGTATGCATTTTTATTTTGTTTATTATTTTTCCATGGGGAAGGAAATGAGAAATTAGGTAGTTTTCTCTCTTTAAATGATTGTAACTAAAATAAGTATACTATGTTTAAAATGGCGGTCGAATTTCGACCACTATGCGAACTCTAGTAGCTTTAACTCTGCACGAAGGTATCGTGAGCTTGTTACCAATTTCCAAAAATTTTTAGATCTATGATTGCAAGTTGGATTTGTTTTTATTTCAAACCATACTGGAGCATATGGAGCTGATATGTCGGATTTGATGTAGGAATATATAAACGAAAAATTCTATTTGCTTTTGTTAGCCATCAATCATGGGATCTTTTTCCTGGAGACCAATTAGCTAAGCCATCGTGGCAGTGTCCACTTATAACAGATATAGTTATTTCATACAAAACTTTTTGATCTGTACTTAAGCCCTCAAATTGTGTTTCCGGAAGCTGGCCTTCAATTTGGGTATTTGGTACTTGGCTATGGGTAGTTTCTCGAGAACTTAAAAGTTGTTAGGATACAGTAATATGCTTTTCTGCAATACAATACTATGTTTTTATGTAAGAGATGGATATATCAGTTCATCCGCGCATTTGGCAGATGAAGTAACCGAAAAAAAGGAAAAAGAGATATTTTTTCTAAAGTAATTGTAACTAAACTTTAAGCTAAAATATCCGCTTACATTTAAAAATGTATTCAATGTACAATGTAGCCCTAATTACCTTGCATACAATTTAAAAGCAATTATTTTAAAAGCCTTTTTCATCATTATAAATCTGAAAACGATAAAAACTTTTTATCCTGCAATAGATTAAATCCTTTAGAAGAAGTTTGGGTAAGCTACTTATTGATAAACAATATCTTTAGTATTGTATACACATTCATATATTTCAATTGTTTAGCAAACTTGAAATTTATCATAATCCTCCAGAGACTGTGAAGAAAGGGATGAACGGAGCAACAATACCAACAGCAACTTGAGTAAAACAAGCAAGAGGAAGAAAATGAAAAGTGTAACAAAATTTTATAAGACTGGGTGAATTATGAGAGTTTTCAAAGATTTATGAATGACAAAGAAATGTATTTGTGTGTTTTTAATATCTTCTTAAAAAATTCAAGCAAAAACTCTCTCCAACCCGCTAATAAATCTAACTACTCACTTTTTGCAACCCTAGATTTAAAAAGATATTACAGAAGTTGGCCACGGTAATGTGGATATAAACGAAAATTCTTATAGGTATATGAATTTATTTGAGCTGAATAAATATTAAACTTATACTTGAGCTACCTATGTATGTACTAGGGTTCTCTCTCGTTTTCCGGACTTTTCCATTTCCGGGTAAAGGAAAATAAAATATTTTTGTGGCTGCGAAAAGCTTTAAAAATAATTTTTGTAAAAAAAATACTACAAGCGAAAAAAACATATGTGTACATAAAAATGTATGAAAATGAATATTAATGAAAAATAACAGATCTTGCTTTGAAATTCTGAAATAAAAAAATGTGCACAAATTATTTTTTTGCTTGGCTATTCAAGTTTTTTTATTGTATTTTCCAATACAAAAACTATTTTTTCGTTTGTAATTGGTGTCGGTTTTAAAAAGGCATTATAAGAACATATGTATGTATATCGTTTTCACATTAGTTGTATTGCGTACAGAAAGATGGTCGTTTATTCATTAAATTTTGTTCTCCTCGATAGATAAAAGAATACATTTTTTTCTATGAAAATGGTTACTGCTTTTGCATCCTCTTTTTCGGTGACCATGGCACAATTGTTACCATGTACGTGCAGTTAAAAAAAACATGTATGTATATTGTTTGCTGGGAGTTTACTTAAAGCATTTCAAAACAACAATGTTAAAGTGCTTTTATTTGACACTCTACATAGAAACAAGTTAAAACAACTTGCAATAAATTTAAATTAATTGTAATTAACTTAATAATGTTTCCGAAATTTATGTAATTCAATATTAGCCAATGATCTATTTATAAAACTACGTTATAAGTCAAACTATTTTGTTGATGACGCTAACTTATTGGCCAATCTCTGTCTGATAACCTTAAGTTAACAAAAGAAGATGAAAAAGTACTCCAAACAATAGTTGACTGACGAAACAGCCTGTGCGAAAGTATGATTTGAGTTTGAGATGGTTATAAATTTACGACAATTAGGTTGAATTTCAATTTTCCATAAAAGCCACTTAAAAAATGAAAATATCTAAATAATTGATAACAGTGATGTAAAGTGGAAGATGGGGGTGAAAGAATTTGGTTGCTGAAATTAAAAAGAAAAATTTTGCCATTATTGAGATTACGTTAAAAATGTATAAATTTGTTAATTTATTCGACTACTTTAACTTATTATGTACTTTTTTTGTAAAATTAAAATGTTCACATTCGTTTTATCGAATTTAATGCCAACCTTGCAGTTTTTCTGCTTGAATACATTTAAATGAAATCGATCTCATTGTTAAGTCACTGAGTTGCTTTGCGAAAACGTTTTTAATTAACTATCGGGTGTATTTTCAAGGAGAAGGATAGCTGCTTTAAATTGGCAACACTGCTTTCTGCGACAGCTAGTTTGACAGTTTTCTATTAATTTGACGCAACAACATTTGCAAATTGTTCAAAATTAGTTTGAAAAAGAACTTTTAATTCGATATACTCATTGATCAGTGATACAGATTAATATGGATACCCGCCAGTACGGTGCTAGAATGCGTCTAACAGCTACCCCTTGTGTGAAAAGCTGCTAAACATGAGTTCCAATATTTTTAGTCAGGTGCGGACTATTAAAACTTCTAGTGATCTCTATTGATCAAGGTAGTCGGTTTCAATGCAATTTCACATCACGCTTAAGCTCTTCTCACAATTTGAATCTCCGAAGAACTTCTCCAAAGTCAGGAATAAACCGAGGTTCCTGGGCGGCATCCATACACTCGTGGTTATCGAATCACGTCTCCGGTTAGACTTCGCAGCCGAAACTACAACTAGTGGAACCTCAAATGGTTAGGGACTGTTGACCCAAAATGAGCGGTACAGTTTCAACAAAGAAAGTACGAATAATGCGCGGATATCAGCTCGCCTGATTACGACGTGTACAGATGAGCGAAATCATATTCAAATATTGAATGTGTTGGTAGCTGAAGCGGTTAGCGCGTTGAATACAAACAAATACAAATAATGACTGACAACGTGTATCGAGCCCAGTTTCAGGCAAGTCATAACATCCTAAATTTTTCTGATGTACACTAGTGCAGTATTTTGTTAATTGTAAAATAATTAATTGAAAATTAGCTTCATCACATCATAAACAATTTGAATGTGGCTACTTGACACCAGAGACGCTCTCAAAATTAACATAACGCGCAATAGCAAAGTTGTGGAACAAATAAGCTTTCTGATTTTCACCATCTGTCCTCTCTCACTCTCCCTTTTCCAAAGAAGGAAAAACACCAACTAGTTGGTAGGTATATTAATTGCCCGAGTGTTATTTCTCTTAAAAAAAATATTGGATTCGGTTGGCCTCGTAAGCTATCCGCAAAATTTCCCGCTAAGAAAACCTGAAAACGGTGGAAAATTTATAAGTTTTTCAATAAAGGTTTTTTGTGTGGTCTATAACTTTAAATTTTTTTCTAGTGCACGTCTTCTAACCGTGTGCTATCGTGAATATTTAGTTTAAAGCTTCTCACAACCTACATTGTGGTTGCAAAATAATTTTTTTTAATGCGGACAATTTTTCTGTCTTCGCGTTGTGTAGTGATGATGATGATCGTTTGCATATTTAAATTTCAATATCAATCTACTAATAATAGACCTATTGATATTGTATTTTTTGGCAATTGAAATTTGTCTCTCGACTTTATTATGATCGTCTAAAATTTGATTTTTAAATTGACGGTTATACTTACTTATCTCTTGCCATTCTACATCAGTCAATTTGCTGAATTGCTTCATCGAAACAAGGTTTAGAATTTTTGCTTTGGATTGTAAATTATACCAAAAAATTTCTTTATTGGAAAGTTACAATAATTTTCGAGAGCTTATTTATGATTGTTGCTTTTGTTATCACGCTTTTATTTGATGTTTTTTGCGTAACACTCTGGTTGCTTTTAAAATAATTTCAACTCCATAAATACATTAATGTGTAACAAATAGTAAAATTGTATAATTTTTCTCTTAAATAAAGAAGTACCGGATATATTGCAAACAATTTTTTGGTGTGCGGTTTGTGGCTTTTGTGCTGCACAGTCCTGCACACATGTATGGTCTTCATCGCTAAATTCGTCAGAATCGATTCCCAGGACCTTAAAATGTGGAAATCTAATAAAAACGCGATTTTCGAAAATGAAGTGCGGGAAGTTAATAAAAATCAATTTCATAGATATTAAAAACTTAACATAGTTACTTTAATTTAATTTAAAGTTCTCCGGCCCCTAAAAAAACACCCAATATAATATGAAAAAAGTAAAATATTGAATCAAAGCAATGACCGGTGTATACTTTTTATTTCTGTTTTCTATAGCGCTACTGTTAAATTAATTGCAATTAAATTTTATTGTGTCTTATGAAAACCTTCGCTTAAGTCTATATTAAATTTAAATAATTAAGGAGCTTAGTTAAATATCCATTTAAGCCAACTGATTGAAAAATTTAAATAAATTCTAGTTCTCTCTCTCTCTCTCTCTTGAGTATATAAATAGCTATATACTCGTATGATACTCTCAATTTCTTCTACTGCAGCAGCCCTCTGGCTCGTGGCTGCTTTGTATTACTGTTGGTTCAACTGCTTGTACTCTTATTTGCATAGGGAAAACATATTTCATAAAATTTCACGTCCCTTGCCAAAATTACCTTCCGGGTTTCACCATGCCATAATCGATATCCTCTAGGGGCATATCCGATCATTACAGTTTCCATACTCTTTGAATCAAGCTTATTACGTTTTGAGTTAGGGATCCAAGCAAATGTTTTACACCTGAAAACTCTAAATTTTTCAAGTTTTAGCTTTATACCAAACCATAATTCTGATGGCGTTGTCGAATTTTTCAAACCTTTTGTAGGAATTCTATTTCTTATGTATACTGCTATATAAGCGGCTTCATTCCACATGTTTTTCGCTACCGCAGATTGTAATAACGTCGCTCTTAATTTTTCAGTTACGGTTCCATTAAACCTCTTAGATACTCCGTTTTGTTGAGGAGTATGTGCAATTGTTGTTTGAACCTGGATTCCTTTACATTTATACCAACTTTGCTGCTCATTGGATAAATATTCTGTACCTTGATCTATAGTTAAATTTGAAATCTTCTCCTTGAGAAACATAGCAAAATATACGGCTAAAATCATCTATAAAAGAAACGAAGTATTTTGACTCATCCCAGGCTATTGGTCTTATTGCACCGCAAACATCGGAATTAATATAGGACTAATCGGAATTTATTTTTTCGGAATACTATTTTTCCAAAAAAAGCACCGCAACAGGAACGTATCCTTGCCCTTTTTTTTCATCACTTTGAGTGAATTGCAAACTTTTGGAAAATTGACTGGTGATGCCGATAAAAATGAATCCATGGAAATTGACGCTGATAATATAATTTTGAATACATCAAAAAATTTAAAAGATGGTTATAATAAATGTAAATGTTTTGGCAATGATAAAAAGTATGCTAAGGTATGTCACAGTACAGTAAATATGCCTCTCTTTTTTATGTTAATGATGAAGACGAAAATGACGACATTAACATGTAAGTTCTTCAGATATGTGTTTTGCATAAACTTCAAGGATTTACAAACCACCTATTCTGGAACGGCATAGTCCCTGCTGAAGGATGTGAAAAAGCGCTGCTTCGGCCATCAAAATTGAAGTTATTAGCAAAATTTTCGATGGTAATGCCTGCCGAAAACTTTTGCAAGAATCGGATAAGTTGCTTGATCCTGAAATTTGTGAGCATGTTGGTCCCTTGAAGTTACAGCCATACGTCGCTGCTTTTAAGACAATGAATAAAATTGTACATAACTGTTTCTCAACGCAACGTCCAGATGCAAGTATTACCGATTTAGATGAGAATTTAAAAAAACTCCGCAAATATCTAGAAAATACTGGATCATCTCAAACCCTAAAAATGCATATTGTACTTGATCACTTGAAAGAAGGCATTTCATTATTAAACAACGATGGTTTGGGTTTGTGGTCAGAACGGGTCGATGAATCTGTTCACAGAGAATTTTTAATTTTTGTTCCAGTTTGAGATTTGATTTTATCTTACACAAATTAAAACAAATGATTAGCGAACCGACGTGTTTTACATGCAAATATGTTAAAAGAATTATAAATTAATATCTTTATTCAATAATAGTAGAAAACTTCATATTTAATATCTAAAAATTCATAAAGAAAAAAGAAATGGTAGCTACGATCTAATTCGACTTTTACCAATAACGTAATTTTACTTGAAGCTTTATTCTTCTTTTGTCGCATCTACAACTTTTGTCTGTTTGCTTGTTTCACATATTAACGGCGGAAACCAATGAATGGTGTAAAAATTAATATCCTGGAAAAATCATTGACGACTGTGAATGTAGGTTTCTTTGACTTAGTTAAACCACCATTCAAACCGTAATCATGCTCCAGCCCAGCATAATTTTAATATGGATTTGGTGACAATACAGCCAACAGCAATTTTAATATTTTCTCCATATTTTTTATTTGTTTTTTTTAGTAAACTTTTTCTGCTCCATTTTTTTTTTCAATTTAACACCAGAATTGTCATCAGTGGTGGGCAGATCTATCTATCATCTCACATCGAGCAATTGAAATATGCCTTGCGGTTAAAGACATCATACCGCTACCAGGATGGCTTGTAAATGATTTATGAAATCACATTTTTTTTGTTGTTATACACTGAATTATTGTCTTCTACGTTATTGTCTTCTACGTTATTGTCAATTAAATACCACCGCGCTTTGTGAAGCCACATTTTGTTTCAATTTTTTTTTAATTTACACTTTTGGTAAATTTAAATTATGGTTTTTTAAAATACCTTAAAAGGGAAACGGATATGAATTGTTGGGTGGCTTAAAATGATGGTTGATTTTTTTCCTGTCAATGTTGACAACATGCCCCACCTCCCTCCAGCCGAAAGCTATTGTATCGTTGTTGTTATGTTGCTTCATCAGCAATTCTTGTAACACCTGGTATGGATGGTTATTACGAGTAGGTATTATTATTTATTTTATTAACTTTCACGAAGAATTTGAATACTATTGCATTTTTATAACTTTGTGATTTTTTTTCTGCTTACAACATATTGGTAATTTAGGGGGGTAAATAATAATACAAAAATTGTGAGCGTTTCGATAAACGGATTTTTTGTAATTAACTCTGCAATGCTGCTCAGTGGGGTACGACTGCTAATGATATTCGCAGCCTTATAGAATGTTTTCGGATATCCTGGCCGTATATCAAGTTGTGCTGGGAGTTGGTAGATAAAATTGGTCTAAAGTCGTCAAAGCATCTTCCTCATAAGGTGCAATGCTATCAATTTGACTTGCTATTGCACTTATAAAAGTTTTTTATTATCAAGTGAAGTGAATCAGCGACACGATGTGCACTTTGGAACCATACGTGAGCAGACGTAATTGGCCGATTTTTACCAGACCTTAGAATATCAAGAAGATTCATGTTTTAAAAGCTTTTTTACTCATACGTGTATATCCTTATTTTATAAAAGGAGAACTAGTTTCTTTAAATAATTCTGTTAAAAGTGGTTTCGATCCCATTGATCCCAAATTCATATTAACAGAAAAAGATTTCATTGCTAAATATTGTTATCAAAAATGCTTCGGTAGTGGGCACAAATAGAGGAGCTATTCTAGAGTTATGAAGTTGTCTACATAGTCTTAGGTTAGGTTAGGTTGCAAAGGCCGCCAGTAGCAAGCAAACGGCCTACTTGGTGCAGAAAATAGGTCCATTTGTGATACCTGACGTGGACAGTGAAAAAGAGATTCCATTTATCCTATGTTGTGGTCAGTGTTGAACTAACCCGTTTTCCGAGTAAACTGGTTTATTATTTCCAGATTGCATTGCGAGTTCGGGGAAAAACGAGTTACCTAGGTACATGGCTCTATGATAGGACATTGACAGAAGAGGTGTTTAGATTCACTCAATTAATAAATATAGAAGTTCAAAAATATCGTAGCAAAGATATCCCGAAATTAAAAACTAAATTTTAAATTAAATATTTTTTACGAAAAATAATTCTTTCTAGAGATTTATTTTTTTTTTTAATTTTTCTTTAATCGGAGCAAGGACAATTGTGGTTGTCATATATCCTTTTTATTAAAAATTATATAATATTGCTAAAATATATTAAATTTTAAAAAGATTTCAGCGGTAAATTTGTATTGATATCCTTCATTTTGACATCCAAAAGTTTTGCTGTTAGAAAATTTTCACTTGTACAATGCACATTTTTCTCAAAAAGCTGTACTCTGAGCCAAATATAATGAGATCTATTTTGAATAAATTCAAAAAATAAAAACTTATAGCAAAATGCGTTTCCTTTTTCTTCGTCGCAAAGACCGGTCTATTTGTGAAACAACACTACAGAAAATTGTAAATTTTAAAATGCTTTTATCCCGATTGTTACTCAATTTCGGGGAGTTAAACATGACCCTACTATAAATTAATTGACGAACACCTAATTTTATATAAATTTTCAGTACATGCTTATATATCATCAAAGTCACGCAAAAGTTCAGCCCTGTAAAGTAGAACTGTGCCAATCGTATTCGTTTCAGTGATCGGTCATTTTCGTTCAATTAGCAAAAATTAATCCGTTCTTTCAATCGTTAAATCTGAACGACAGTACGACAGTACAATTCTGTTTTTAAGAATTCATTGTTTTTTTTAAAGAAAATCTGTTATAAACTTTTTAAAAACAACTATCAATAGACCGAAAATTATATGAAAAAAATGATCCATGGACGAAAGTAAATTTGAGTAAATTTGACATTAAAAAAGATAACTTAACGAACGAAAACAAGTTTTAAGCGCATAATTCGTTCAATTTAACCCGTTCGTTCATGAGCTACGCAGTCCTACTGGAAAGTATTGAAGTACAAAAATATAACGTCAAAATAAACGGTTCTTTTTTTGTGAATTTTATTTTTATTCAATCGGGCATGTGATGGCGATCAATCGAATCATTGCCAAATGCGTGTTTTGTAAACCGAACGGTGTTCTGGGATGGACTTGAAGTTCTGATAAAATATTATAAACGTCGGAATGAATAAAAAGAATCAATTAATTTACTTTTAGTGGAATTTTTCTTTTGAAATCATGCTGTTTGAAATCTATCGATATCCATCACATACCGGAATAAATAAAATCACAAAATGTAAAATTGTTTCTATTAAATAAAAAAGTTCAGTGCCGCGTTCGTATTCGGTCTGAAAAAGCACGTTCGTTCCGTCAGACACTAATTGTTAGGATATTTGAAAATCTTTGTTCTACAATATATTTAAAAACCCGCGACTCAATTTCATTTATAATTAGTTTTTAAAACTTTTCATTATTGGCAATTTTATGAACGATAGAAGAGGGCTTTGTTAGTCAAAAATACTCAATATGTTATCAGATAGTGGATTTTGCACAGTGATATAATACAAAAGAAAACATTGTCCTTGTTTAGGTGAATCACTAAATATATATTTAAATAATAATAATTATTATTCTCGTATTCTATTTCTTCGAAAGAAAAAAATAATAAATTTTCAAATTTACTTAGAACCAGTACCAGCTAAAAAGTTGTGAAATACATTTAATACACATGAACTAGAGTTGTGTCGTTCATATACAAATAAGCTCAATTGAACGATTCAGTACTTTGAACGATTCTGACTTTTTCGTTTGTTACTCACGGTCTTGACAAGCCAAAAAAGATTTGTCTTGATCAACGTCAAAATTTATGGAACGTTCTGTCAGTGCTGTTCAAAGTAAAAAACGAGATCGGTTAACAAAATGAACGATATATTTTATTTAATTGATTTGGTCGATATGAACGATTCGGCAAAATGAGCGTCCTCCAGAGGTGTAAGTTGGAATTAATTAACAATTATAAAAGATTTCTCCAAGCTTTAGGTCAATTTATATAAAAAATGTGTATTATTTATTTTGAAATTAATAACGGATGGAGAAGATTTTATTCAGACTATACAGGATAGGGAGGAACAGGAAATAGCTAGGTCTAGACTGACTACGATTATAGATAGTCATATAAATAAAATTAGATTTACAGATAGGGATAAATATATGGACTATAGTGTGAGATGTACTACGAGTTTTTTAAAATGTAATGATAATGTTATTATTGTTAATGCAGATAAGGGCAATACAACAGTTGCTATGAATAAGAGTGACTATGATTTGAGAATCAATAGTATTTTGGATGATAATGTTACATATAAGGTAGTTAATAGAGATCCCACTAGTAAATTTCAGAAATTGAATAATAATATAGTTGAAGAATTATTTAAAGCTAAAATAATTTCAAGATATTTTAAAAAATTAAAAAATAAATAATACACATTTTTTATATAAATTGACCTAAAGCCTGGAGAAATCTTTTATAATTATTAAATAAAAGGTCGAAAAAATAAGAGAATATTATTAGGAATTAATTAACATTAAATTTTTATTTATTGTTTGGAAGGTTGTCTCATGTTAAATTTTTCCTGAATGAAAACGCTACACACTTTAGTCTAATGAATTATTTTGAAAATAAGAGAAAATAAGAGAATTTTATTAGGAATTAATTAACATTAAATTTTTATTTATTGTTTGGAAGGTTGTCTCATGTTAAATTTTTCCTGAATGAAAACGCTACACACTTTAGTCTAATGAATTATTTTGAAAAGAAGAGAAAATAAGAGAATATTATTAGGAATTAATTAACATTAAATTTTTATTTATTGTTTGGAAGGTTGTCTCATGTTAAATTTTTCCTGAATGAAAACGCTACACACTTTAGTCTAATGAATTATTTTGAATAACAATCCAAATAGAGTTCGAAATAAAAATCACACTATTATGTTTATGTGATTTTAGGCTAAGGTTCGTATAGTTTTTTGACTGAAAGAAGTGAACATTAGGCAATCAGAGTTCTCATAGAATCCAATGTAGTCGGAATTAAGTTTGAAAAGTCGACAAAAATAATACTCTTGTCTGATGAATTTCAATGTTATCGTTTTTATATTCAATATAGAATATAAGCGCGATAACACTGAAATTCATCACACAAAAGTATTTTTTTCGTCTTTTCAAATTTTTCGCTAATTTGAACATATTACATTACTAGGCTCAAGTGAGCGAGCATGATTATAATTTTTCAGTGTTTGTTTCGTGATTGAAATGCTCTAAAACCCACTTCGGAAATTCCTTTTGAATACAGAAATTCTGAAATGATTTCGCTAACTTGATTTGTTTTCGCTATCTCATCTTTAGTATAAGATGTAATAAAATTAATATTCATTTGAACCTTTTTACTTACATTTCTGATTTGAATAAAACAATATAATTTTTTTATATCATTTATTAGAACTACGAGTATAATTATTAAATTCGTAATGGGTTTGAAAATTCATCTTGCAGTTTAATCAATTTGTGTAATTGACGATTCATCTGGACTCGTACAACGACTGCTATTGCCATCCGTGCGATATTTAATCGAATCAATAATTTCAACATCAATTTCACGTTCCCGATTTGAGCTCTCATCGAGATCATTGTCGTCAGAATTGACCACAGAATGACGATCATCGGATTCAGCCTCACAGTCATTGTCGGATTTGTTATCGTTTTCGAGCCCATCACTATTAATGTGATGATTTAGACTTTCGTTTTGGCTTTGAACGAATAAGTCTCTGGCCGCAAACTGACTATATAGTCGTGGCAAGTGTTGCAGCATATAGTTGGCATTACATTTTGCGATGTTGGGTTGATTTTCTTTACTTTCACCAAAATCATAATATTTCGCATAGTTTTCGAATTTGTTTATGGTCGTAGCGTTTATTCCACTACCACTAGAACTAAGATTTATGGCATCTGAAGCAGGGGTAGCAGAGGTGTGCTGCAAGGAGGATATTGTTTTCAAATCATTGCAGCGTGGTGTTGGCACTGTAAATGCTGAACCGTGACGATGTTTGCTAGGTAATGCTATGGCGTGGGAAGCGGGTGGTGAATTGTTAGCTTCATTGGCAGTAGTGTTTTCTGCGCTAGCTAGCGGTGATATATTTTCTTTCTTACGATCATAAATGTGTCCAGAAACTCTTAGGTCTATAAAGAAGTGTAGAGGATCTATGCCATAAGGTGGATATAAAGGTGGATACCAAACCGGAGGTGGAGGAGGTAAGACCAGGTCTTGCGGCGGTAGTGATGCGGCAGGTGGTGTAGTTTGTAGCCCTGTATCTACTGCACCGCCTTCCTGGGTTGAGTTTGTAGTGTTGTTGATATTATCACGTTCATGTTCTCCTTCACTGTTTTTTGTGTTTACTAAAAGTTGTTTCACATCGGCACATTCCTTATTTGCCACCGTTTCCAATTTACGATATTTGTTAGCTAAATGCTGCAAGTAGGGCTTGTGAGTGGTCAATTCTAAAGGTTTTTCCACTGTATTTGGTTGCGGCATTTGCGATTGCTGTTGGTGATGTTGAGATTTTTCCAATAATGTTTCATTTTCTTTGAAACATGTACGCTGTTGAGACCAGGTACGTTTTCGGGGCCGTCTAGCTAAAGCGGCCGTATGTTGTAATTGCAAGTTTCGCACATTTTCTTGATTACGTGCTGCAACTAAAGAACGCAGCATATCGCTGAAGAAGAAATTGTTAGGACCCATAGGAGCTGAATAGAGATACGGTGGTGTGGCAGCCATTAAACGACTTACGAAATCTTGATTTCTCATTTCATGTATATTCGATTTTCGTGTTGGGGTGTTTTGGGTGCTGTTAGTGTTATTCACATTTGGATTGTTTATATCCTTGGGGGATTTAATTTGTTGTTGCTGTTGCTGCTGCTGCTGTTGTTGCATTTGCTGTTGTCTCTGTTGCTGCTGTTGTTGCTCCTCAGACATATTTCTTGCTGTATTTAGCCAGAAGCAGTATTCCTTCCCCTTATATTTGCTTTACACAATCTGCAATTAAAACCACAAATGGAAAAATCTGTTTAAAATGTCTTTTAAATGAATTTCTTTATATATTTTTAATGTAAACGAAAAAAATGCAAACAATAGACAAATACATTTATATTCACTTAATTCCATTTGTCTTTCAATTTCATATATTTTTTTCTAAATGTTGGGATGTCTTAAATAACACGTAGAAGGTGGTTCTTGAAATTATAAGTCTTATTCTTAGGTTTTATTTGTTCTTTTATAAAGAAGAACTTAGCATGTTGTTTTAATCTGTTAAAATTTTATATTAGAAATCTAAGTGAATTTTAAATAAGAAAATTTTACACCATTTAGCAGAAGGGAAAACATATTCTTCACTGGTGTCTTTGGAAGTCTTATAGTATAATTTTGAGACAAGTATTTTTGTGGAACATTTTATTTATCTATCTCTTCAATGGGAAAAGGCGAAAAAAATAAGCTCAAACTGGAAAATCGGGTTATAAGATTTATATAAATATTTTTCATAACATTTTACTATAAGTCTTTGAATATACCAAAGATAAAAAATGCAACTTAAACGCCACAAATAAGTCAAAACTTGAATTGTGTTCAGTAATTTAATTTCGTACTTATTCAGGCATTTTAGTGTTGAATTATTTCTGGCGTTCCACTTAAAATTTAATCTTTAGAGTCTTTAAAGACTTATAGTAAAATGTTATGACAAATATTTTTATAGGACGTTTTAGTCCACTGGTTAAAGGGAGTTTTTATCACTTTTTCAAGAAAGATACAAAAAACCCCTAAAACGAAGAGCTAAAATATTCCTCGTATTTTACATTAATCAGCCGAAGATAACTTATACTTTATTAAGGATTACAAGATTTCCGATTGGCGTTTCAGTATAATAATGTGCAAAAAAGATTTAGGTGTAAACTTCCCGAACACGTATATTTTTGGTTCCTTCTACCAGAATCAGTCGTTAGAATCTTGTAATTTTTTTTTGTGTTGTATAGTGCTATTGGCATTAGGATATGCAACGTAATCTACAGCAACTTCTGACCTTATCTCTTAAGAGATTAAAAGCCTTGAGTGCTGCCTGGCTATTAGACATCACAAAAATACGAATTTTCTTTGGTTTTCTCCTCCTAAAATATTCTCTAATACAAATGATGTCGGAGTAGATTTCTGCGACGGTGTCGTAGATTCGCTGTTTGGAAACCAAAGTTCCCATGCAATACCACTGTCGGCCTCCTCCTTTACATATACATACACATGTATATGCAGAGGAGGATAGACCATTTATGGCTCAAGTTCAACGTTCTGCTAAAAAACCGTTGGCTGGCATGAAATGCCCTGCTGGCCTTACGGATGTTATAGGAAACTTGTCGCTTCAGTGTAGCAATGAGTAATCAATTTTGATTTATTGTAAACGCGTGGTTAAAATTTCAACCAAATCGGAGAACTCTATGGCGTGTCCCGTTCAAACTTGTAGAATTCACTAAACTAAAAAGCTATAAACCTCTTTTTTTTTTGTTGCACTCAAATTTAACGTATTGAAATGGATTTTGAAAAATTTGTAGTAAAATTGTTACTTGAGTTAAAATTAACTTTTTAGCCAAATCGATTCTTACCCAAATGCTTAAAAAAATATTCAAAACTCATACCCACACCCAAACAGCAATCGTTTTAGGTAAATTAAGCTTAAATTTGTTAAATTTTACAACTTGTGTGTCTATTACTTTTCATTTAACCGTTCAATTCAATTAGCATCGCCAAATTAGTATTTAGTAAAGAGTTTTTTACATTTTATTTCTTAGGGGATAAGATACTTAGTGTCTGCGGCTCGATGTCAAAAGATTCTTACTTTCCTACAATTACATTTGAAACAAAAACACGTTCACATAGAAGTCCTGTATTCACAATCGTCCCCATGTGGAACGAGAAAGGCACCTGTGTGACGGTCCACACAGGTCGCAATTCTTGTACACAAACACTTGGCTAAAGAGTTCGAGCTGTTTAATCTCTTATCGTATTAAAATTCTACAAGACAGTCGCATTTTAACGAAAGTCTAACCAGTCAGCCAGAAGACTACTTGCCTTCCCCACCACCAAAATGACGTGCTTCGTCAACAGCATCTGTTGATGTAGAGACAGCACATATAATATTCCGTGGTTGCCCGAAGTGCGCACCAGCCACTAGCACTGGCCAAGCATCCGACATTTGACCACCGATACTCCCAGGGATGTTGGTTTCAACCGACAGTCAGCACGTACTCTCCCGAAGGAGACCTCACAAATGTAGATTCATTTTTTTTAAGAACGTAGTCCGTTCGCAAACCTCATTCCAAGAATTCGCAAACCCAAAAGCAAGCATCAATTATTGAACACCTTAGAGTCACGATAAAGTCCACCAACGGGCTGGGTTTTTAAAAGACGATGCCGACGAGCGTCAAGTTTTACACACGGGGCTACCGGACCCCGTATTGCCAGGGTGTGGCCACCGATAAGGCCTTGAAGAGTATTCTCTAAGGAGTATCTCCGAAGGGATTTTTCAAAGGGCGATCACTTGTACAGGCTAGCTGATGCTACTTGCTGTACGAGTACGCTTCTAGGTATTGTGATCAGAGGTAATGCCAGGAAAGATCACACACCTATTTGCAGACTAACGTATACCGAAACGTAATTTCTTTTTATACCAGGAGAGAGACCAAGAGATCTATATCTGCAAAATAGTCTCAAAATATAACACCATCCTGTGTACCGCGTCAAAGCGAATTATAGTTCCGGGGAAAGTCTTGTCTTTTTGCCATCCAATGGATATTACCGGTCGGCAGATGCCGTGAAACTGACAGCAGGTGAGAGTACAGCACACTTGCCCCTGCCAGCTTACCAAGCCGTGGGACAGACATTATCTTGCGCATTTTGCTCGTTGCTTATGCCGGCAAAATAAGAAAGTTTGAAATAAATTTCGGTATTCAGCAGAGAAGTGTTTTTGAAAATCTTAAAAACACGACCTGACTAATTACACAGCTTTATAAATTTATAATTTGGAAAAATACCAAGAACGCCACATGCCTAGATAAGTTAATTGGGACCTCCTGAACACAAAAAACGCTGTAATTTTTTTTCTAAGCACCGTTTTTTAGATAACGGTACTTTTGTGTTTTTCGGTGTATGGTACCACTCAAATGATGAAAAATAAAAAGTACCGTTATCTAAAAAACGGTACTTAGAAAAAAAATTACAGCGTTTTTCTTGTTCAGGAGGTCCCAATTAACTTATCTAGGCATGTGGCGTTCTTGGTATTTTTTGGCCGTAAACCAGTGTTATTTACATACATATCTACAATGAGCTGTTCATAGAATCCAAGCAATCGAATTGAGTGAACAATGTATGTATATGAAAACCACATATTCCATACATATTTTCTACTCAAGTCGATTGCATGAACAGCACATAACTTATGTCTTATTTATCCAAATCCAAATATCTCTTTAATATTTTTAAATACTTTTTTCGTCGTCAATTTTCAATGCAATAAATGTTTCTTTTATGTATTTTCTTAGTTATTTGAATTTAACGTTTTACTAAGTCAAGATAAATAAAAGAAATATTAATAAGTTTGTTAGTTTATTTTTCATTTGTTGTTTTGAAACTAAGCGCATATTTTTCAAACTGCCAACAAAGAAAGAAATTATTATTTGTCGGCAATAAAACTTTTTTTTTTTTTTGCAAAAAAGAAATAAGAAAACTACTTGGCAAAAAGAAGTTAAAGTCATAGGAATATAAATATACATACATATCTAAAGTACTCAGACAAATGCAGTTTGGAAAATAATTAGTAAGTTCCGCAATGAAAATATGTACGCAAATACATACTTTCAACATCGCATTTTTATATTTGTATATGTATTTTTAATAAATTTGGTTTTTATGAATAAACGCCTCTGTCATCCTTTTGAGTTATTGATGTTAAATTGTTTTATTTTAATCGCTCTTTATATGGATCTAAACATTTTGGGAATGACATTTGCAAGTTTTTAATATTCTTACTAAAAAAAGCTTAAGTAAGTTCCATATTGAGCTATTCCATATGAAATCATGAGACCAATAAAGATGCTACATTTTAGATTTGGCTTAAAAGTTGCGGAAATGTTATTTGGGGTCTAAAGATGAAAACTTAGAGTGATTTGATTTTTGAACATACATTTGCCGGTACACACAAAATAATGGCGTTAAAAAAACGTATTTGTGATGCTTAAGATTTTAACTATAAACATTTTTCTATAAGGCTCATATACTTATATATTTAGCATCTTGCAAGCTGAAGCCTCTGCTATTACACGAGCGGCAAGATGGCTAACGTTTTAAGGATATCAGAGGATATATCATCCCCCATTGTTGGCGTATGACGGCCATCTCTTGATGTGATACTGAGACATTCGACAATGACACTAATCTGAACTCCTCGACACGTTCACTCTGCTGGAGTAACATGTATTGTATTGCGGATGGTATTGCTAGACAGAGAGTGGCATAGAACCACTCAGTAATCAGTTCCGTCACTGTAATTTTTCTATCACAATGCATGCTGCTGATCAGTGCGAATCGCATCAAGGTACCTAGGTCAACGTGGCCCTACTACGATCTGAGCAGAACACGTGATCTACTCAGGTTCGAAAAGAGCCGGACGAGCTAATCAGGCTATTCGCCTATGTGAAAGAGACCGGATTGTTTGATGAGGCGGTGCTTATGCCCAAATGGAGCTTAACTAATTTTCGTCCTATTTATTAGAAGTAAAAGCTTTTGAGAGGAAGCAACTGCAAGTTGTTGTACACATAATATAATTACCAAAGATAGCATTTTCTATGCAGAAGAAACTGGTGTTTTTGAGGAGAAATTGTATTTCTGATAGTACGATATATATGTATAAATATTTCGAGAAAGTACGATATTGAAAAGAAATTTCATACCAAAGAAGCAGATAAAATTTTTAATAATTTTTGGGTTTTTCGAGTGAATTGCTCTTTATAATTTTATTTAATTTTCTCCGTTTTGTTACTTTTTACGAAACATTCTTTAAAGGAATTATTTTAAATAACACGTAATACAAAAAAGTGTACTTTATGTACATATCTGACAAAAAATCCAAAAAGTCACGTATAATACTGTACACAGAAAGAAAAACGCCGTACTAAATTCGAGTATTTTCTACTTACTTTGAGTACGAGTTGTACTCAAAATTTTGAGTACAGATAACAATAAAATGTACTTTAATCAAGTCAAACGTAAAAAATATGAAAATTTTAAACTTTGAGGTGCCATAACTCAGCCATTTCTTGTCAGATAGAAATTTGCAGGCGAATTTCCTTTTTAACGATATGCCATTTATTGGCTCCACAAGGGTTTGAGTGGGACCATACCCCGAAAAACACAAAAGTACCGTTATCTAAAAAACGGTATTTAGAAAAAAATTACAGCGTTTTTCGTGTTCAGGAGGTCCCAATTAACTTATCTAGGCATGTGGCGTTCTTGGTATTATTTTGCTGTAAACCATTGTAATAGAAAACAATATAAGCCAGGACCATATTATTTTCATGAAATTTTCCAGCATAAATTTTGCACGTTTTCGGCTGAATGTCTATGATAACTTCACGAATTCCATCATTGAGATCTTGAATTGATTAAGAACCACATAGCCCCAAGGAAACAAGTCTAAAATCCGCTTGGGATTGATTTAAGTATGGATAGATTGATTTTTCTTTTGAGTGTTTATAATGAACTTTTCAGGTAGCGAACTAAATAATGTAACCACTAAATAATGTTTTAAACAAAGATTTTTTAAGTTTATTTCAATTAAAATGCAATATATTAGTCCTATTGACAATCTTGTGCTTTCGAGATTGCAAATTTGTGAAATTGTTAATATTTTCTATCAATTTGCTTTAGTTTAGCATCACTTCGTGCAAAACACAAAATTGTTTTGCTCTGAAGTTTTGATTTAAACAAATGTCTCAAAAATAGTAATAAATCTTATATCGTCAAATATCTGCCATGTTTTGGTCCTTCATTAAGATACATACGTACATACATATACATATATTTACTCTTCCTACGTAAAAGCATGGCTTAGTAGATCTCGAATAAAATAAAGTCTCTTGTTACAATTGGTTGAAAATGCTTAATTAGCATAATCTAATTTAAAATTGTAAAGTGTCTATGGAAATTCATCATGAAAAATAATAAACAACACCATCAAACATACATACATACATACATCTCTAAAGTTCTGTAAAAGTTAATTTTTTTTGCCAAATGAAAAAACAATAAAAATTTGAATATTTAAAATTGTCAAAAATGAAACGATTTTTTTGGGGGTAGAGAACGAATAATGCAAACATAATGCAGAGGTTCTTAAGCTGTTGTCAGTTGTTGAATTAATTTTCGTTTACGATTCAAATCATTTTTTTAATTTTCTTAAAGTTTGCTAGCTAAATTTATTAGGCTTAAGCATTTATATGTACATACATATATCGTCTTCCCGAAGTTATCTTCGCGTATCACCAAGAAAATTTTCCTTTGGGAAATTGAATCTAAAGTTTCAACATTATATACATAAGGTGATCCGAATGTGCACTACTTTCGGAGCACAAGTTCAGAATCTTAGACGCGGTTTACACACGTCAAACAAAGTAAATCTGAACTCATGCACAACCAAAGGAATCATTTGCATATGCGTCCAGAAACCGTGGTCATATATGCATTGCAATTTTGCAAGTTGGAAAACTTCAAATTTTCTGAGACCCTCCGATTTTTTTGAAATATTTCGGATTTGTTTTTGTGAAATTTCGTGTTCTTGGTGGATTTAAGACACTTTTGGTATATTTTCAAAAATATGTTAAATATTTCATTTCCAGAAAATTGTCGATTCTTCCGGAATAAATTAGATTTTTTTTAAAGTAAATTTATTGTTAAGATAATACATTATAGTTTTTAGTTTTCATTGTTATTGCATTGTTATCTCTACTTATATTTAATGAAAAAAAGGCTCAATTCAAGGCAGATCCCCAACAGGTAGTCTCATCCGACTTCGCCTTGAAAATTAGAACAGATGTGTCAAAAACGATTGACAAATTTATAAGTAGAAAAATGTAAAAGAAATTTAAATAAATGTGAATAGAATTTGTGCTGTAATAGGAGAAGTATTACATGAATTTTAATCTTGGACTCAATACGTTTTCTGCATAAGTGTTTTCAAAGGCCTCCAAAGTTTCTACAAATACTTTTTTTGACGAAGAAGATGAACAATAAAAGATCCAGTACCAGCATGAAGGTATTTTCACTTTTTATTTTAAATTCTTTTTACCGTGCACAAAATATAAATAATTATTTCACAAATTAACACTTTTATCACTATTATCACCTCTAAATTTGAAATTAAGATTTTAACCAGTCTTTTTATTTTCTTTATCCAATTATAATTGGAAATTTAAATTTTAAATGAAAACTGTAACGAGTTATTATTATTATTATTTTTTTTTTCAAACAAAACAAAATAACAAAATAGAGTAAACAAATTTTGACAACCCAAATTCGAGCGAATTGAGTCACCTGATCTCTCGAGGCCACCTGTTGTGAATTCGCCTTGGGCTCAATTAATAAAATATGCTAAATTTTGTATTTTCGGAAACTGTTCCATTTCATTCGGAATAACTTAGATCTTTCGAGCTATTGATTTTTTTAGTGAAATTTTGTATGTTTCTGGTGAATTTAGGATTTTTTCGGTGCATATTCGAGCAAAATAAACGTATTTCGAGCAAATTTATAATTTGGTATCTAGCCTGATCGCTAAAAAGCAATTAATATAAAGTTTGTTTTGTTTTTAAGAAAACAGTTGCAGAATCTCTGCTATCAAACTTACAACATTGCTACAGGATATTTGCTGTGGCAGCGTTAAGAAAAATCAACAAAACTTTTTTTACTTTTTATTATTAATGTGAATATAAAAGAGCGCTAAAAATTCCAAAGTGTGGCAACAGATTGTTAGGGAATTAAAACATATTTTTCCTTTTCATTGTGGTGTGGGTGGGTTGTTTGTTTAATTGAAAGTTGGCAGTTAGAGTAGATATAACAGATATACATACATAAATAGCTGGTTGGTTGGCTGGCGACTTTACTTTTTTTTATAAAAAGAGATTATTTGCTAACTCTCTTCACAATGAAAACTAAAACTTAAATTTATGGCGTTATTAATACTCATGCATTTAATATAAAAATGCTTATTAAAAATAATACATAAACTTGTATTTTAGGCGATTTCCAAAGTTTCTATTTATCAATATAGAGTTGTCAAGAGTTATAATTTTTCTTGTTTATTTACATAATATATTTTTTTTCAAACGGAAAGGGAAACCAGTGACAGACAGCTTGTGGATCCTTTTTAATGTGTTCATATGTATGTATTTATGTATGTGTGATTTTTAACACTTTATGGTTGGTTTTTGTTAAATATCCTTTTTTATGTGCAAACAACTGTTTACCTTATTTTAATTAAGCATGTTGTGCTATTCATATTTAGAATGTTTTATTTATATTTTTCTTGGCTTGGATTACTCAGTTTGAAGCGCATACAGCAGTGAGAACAGAAATATTATTTTCATCAAATGTTCTAATTATTAACTTCAAAAATATAGAGGAGGAAATCGTAACTGATAAATGTAACTGATATATAACATAACCGATCATGTTTTTTCTAGACTTTAACAAGTGCCTTCAAGATGCATAAAACTTTTTTTGAATCGGACGAGAAACAAAAATGTCAAGCACCGAAATATTTTACATGTCCGAAGGCTCTATAGTTTAGCTCCTGAGCCATCTGACGAGTTCATCTTCAAAAATCAAACTGAAGTATCCATGTAAATTATTAAAAATTTCTGATTTATTTCGAAAATATTCTGATTCTCTCCTACTGTACATCAGCCGTGTGTTATTTCATTAAAACTTATATTTTTCATGCGTTTTTAACAGACGGAATACCTGCCGCTGAAAATGAAAGAATTGTCTTTGTTATCCACTCAAATCATAATTTGCTTTGTTTTATGATGGTTCTCAAAATATTTTGACTGGACTGTTTTTAAAAAAGTTATTTAGTATTTTTTAATTTTTCTTCCTAGACTATTCATACATATATAAATTTTATGACATAATTTGCAAGCTTTTTAAGCCGCATGCATCCAGTGGCGAATAAAAAGTGTCCATTAAGTAGTATTTTATGCGGTACAAATTATGAAAACAAAAAAGTGAAAATGACATCTTAAAACTAAAACTGAAAAAGATTTTGTACTTCATTCTCTTTATGTCTTAAAAAATATTTAAAGTGGCGTGCGAAGTTTTTGCGGATGAAAATGAAAACATGTGAAAGATACAGAGGCAAAGCCAAAACGTTAAGAATTGTGTAACAAAAAAAAAAACAGTTAAACCGCAAATATGCAATTGCATGTTTTTTCTTGTGTAATCTATGGGGCCGGAAATACGATATTTCTCGTTTCAGAAATTTTTATGAATTTTGGCATCGGTTTGTTAGTGCATATTTGTGCTTATTTTACCCCTTATGTAATTTTTTTTACATATTTGAGCCTTCACCCTTTCAGACCGTAATGCATCGAATGTGCGGGTGGGTTTCAGTCTTATTTTTTTCGCGGCATGCATCGATTGCTCTGATTGTTCTTTATGCTTGTTTTTCACATTGTTCCGCTGTTCGTTTTACCGTTACTTGAATTTCTGCGAAATTCTTGCGCCACATTTCAGAAATGAGCCGCAGAAGTACGAGTAAGTTGTGTTTTTAATTACAAAAGTACTAATTTTAATGTTTCAAACCAATAGAAGTCATTTGATGCAATAAAAAAGCGTTTTATAGTGCATTTGCATTGCCTCGAAATCTATTAGATTTAATTTGAAATCTTTCTCAAAATCTCGAACTCGTTTACATTGCACTTTTTTGACATTAGCAAGATTTTACTTGATACCAAACAATATCGGAAAATATGGAATATTTATTATTAGTATTTGGTTCATTTATTTTTGTGTAAGACAAATGTAATATGTATGTATAGGGCATTACATATAAGGAAATAGGCATTTAGTAAATTACATTACATTTATGTACCATTTGCACTTCATTTATATTTTCAGTTTTATTTATTTTTTCTATTTTGTTAATTAAAAGGTGCGTTCGATTACTTTTGCAGTAAAATGTATCAAATTACTCAGTAAACGGAAAAATTTACTTCCAAAAAAACTATTGCCCAAAAAGTACGTGAACGAAAATTTTTAAAAATTAGTAAGATTAAAGAAACAGGGAATTGCAAATCAATGTAGTGCTGAAATATATTTACAGTTTTGACTACTCAACTCTTTTTCTTGTTGGTACTCGATATAATATTTATTATATCACAAACATTTCAAGAAAACATAAAGAAATTATTTTCTGTAATCTTTTCCATTTGTTTATTTTTATTTTATTTGCTTTTGCTAGTTTGTGTCCCATTAAATTTATTCAAAAGTATGTCATTACTTGTTTATGCTATTGATTACCTTAAAAACAAGTGCATTACTAAGTGACCATATATTTAGCACTTTCACAATTCCAATGAATTAAAATAACACAAAGAAAAGATAGTTCAAAAGTTGCTATGAACATTTATTTCCTTTTAAAAGGCTTTCAATTTGTGCTCTCATTTGTTGTATTTTGTGTAAACGAACGCAATTTACTGAAATGCAGTAAAGTTCAGTAAAAAATTGTAAAAACTTTTGGGTACTCGAACGCACTTAATATTTTTTGTTTTTTTTTCTTTTTATTTAAAATGTCAGTTATTATTCTTGCAAATCGTAGTATTTATTTTTAGCACAATTTGAGAAAAAACATAGTTGCATCACGAAGTACTGCTAGATTTCGAGTAGATTTTGTAAAAATCTTGTAAAGAAGTAGATTTGGTTTTGTATGGGAAATCTAGTCCAAAACAACTAGATTTGGCTCGAAATCTTTCGTAAGTACTAGATTTCGGTGCAGTGTGAATGGACTATTAGCTAAAAATTTTATCGAGATACAGCAATTTTACGTGTCCTAAAAATCTTTGAAGAATATAAAAATGATATAACAAATATGGAATATAATTTTGTACGATATAGAAACCATATATTCCAAAAATTATGAAAAAAAACTCCCAGCAGTTTGGCGTCAGGTCTGAAAGGGTTAAGAGCATATTTGAAGCAGTTATTAAATTTATAGATGATATTCGACGATTTTAGATTATTTTCAAATTATTTATAAATGGTTTCGCAACGGAAGCAACAAATATGTTTTGAATTCAGATCAACAGTTAGCATTTGTATTTTGTATATTCATCAGTTGAAACGTTTGCAATCTATAGCTCATTAGTAGTCTAAATTTGATGAAACCAAAGCAAAGAAAGAGTTATCCCTTAAATATGGCCCAATTACAACGTTGAGATACGTCACGAGAATATTTTCAATGTATGAAAGTTTACTTAGATGAAGTAGACAAAAACCGCCTTTTATGTTAAAATCCAGGTCAATATTTTGTTGGTCATCGCAATAACAATTACTAATAAAAATCTTCCCTTATTTTGTTTAAAATATTAAATTTGATATCCAGATTTGAATAGAAATTTAAGTACAATTTTTATTCAATAGTTTTTTTATTATTTTTATTTTACTTTAAATGCAAATGCTGTTTTCAAGAAGCTATTTCTGTTTCTCTTTTAAAAGCATGTATATTTTTTAAAATATTTAGGGCACATTTTCACGTTTTACTGCATTTTTAATGAGCATAAAATACTTTTTTAAAAGCATATTCCCGGTTTCCTTGGTAATAAATCAACGGCAACCTGAATTTGTAATGAGTTTATTGAAGCCTGGTTGGCAGTAAATGCTTACAATACATTATATTTTATATTCCGTTTTTAATTATGTTTATAAAATGAAATTTTAATCAAATCTAATGCATAATTCTAATTACTCGAAACTCGAAGCTTTTCAGTAACTACTTATACGTACTCAACAGGGTAGTTTTAGTAATTCATCAACCCCAGAATGATTGATACGTGGTTTTACACCCTGATACGAATGTATTTCATTGAGACATTTCACCAACACTTAACTTTTAAACAACTTTAATTATTACGTGAATTTTATAATCCCTTCACAAACTCTTGTAAATCGTTTTGGTGGTTTATAATGGATTGAAAAATACTCACCATATGATAAGTAAGTTTACATCAATTGGGCCAAATAGAATAAAACTAAAAAATTACAATTTTCAACTTCAATCAGTACGATATGCTAAAACGCACAAACACATTACCTTTGCAGAAACAAAGGTAATCTTGCGCCGCTTACAAATCTGCAAACACAATTGATTACGGGTTCTGAAAAATTAAATGAAAAGTAAATAAAAAGTGAAAGGGGCTTTTACATATACCACTCATTTTGGGGGAAAATGGATAAAAGTTGTAGATAAAAACTATACCGTTGCGTTGTTCTTCTAATATTTTAGTCTTGAATTATTTGACATTTTTTCAATCCTAGCTTCGGTAGTTATCCTGGTAAACGAAACAGAAACTTTCTATGAAGACCGTAAAATGGTTGCTCCAGAATGATTCTCTTCAATAAGTAGAAAATATCCTTCTCGTCCTGCAACCTGAGCAGTGGCTGCGCTGCGTCATCTCTACACAGAAAAAAATGCATAAACTCAAATGAAGTTTAAATGAAATAGGTCCTGTCACAGAAATAAAAAACTTAAATACTAAAGTATTAAAAAGTGCAATTATTCTTATTTACACAAAAACCAAATAAACATGATTTTAAAATAAAACAAAATATTAAATCTGTGGTCACAAATATAAACCGCTTAACTCAAATTAAGAAAGAAACGACTTTTGTGTATTGTAGTGATCATCAAAAAAGGCTTTATTTTTTCCTCAAACTCCAATTTCTCTAACCTATTTTATGTTCTAGATATTAAAAAAACATATTGACTTAAGTCGCTTTGAACTCCCTTAACATTATCAATAAGCACCAAAATATACTTAATTATTTATTTTCATAATATTTTATTTTATTTAAAAACACTATGTAGAATTAGGTTGCTCACGCAAAATAAATTATCACTAATAAGAGAGAACACATAAACATATTACCCATTCCTCCGCTTCTTTTAATTTCCAATAATCGTTTGAGTCCTTATAAACTCAAGAACAATAAATATTCAATACAAAATAAAAACATAAATTGTTTTAAACTTTTAGAATTAAGATTTTTATTTTGCAATATAGAATTAAATTTTATTTGATTAAATATCTCATTAAGTGCCCTAAGTTCAATTACCAATTTTGGTCAAAATATTTCACTATAATGTGTGCTTATTATATATATTTTTTCCTAAACAATAATTGTATTTTTTTAAAAACCTTTTCGAATATTAAAATTGACTTATCTGAAGAGTGTGTTTTTCGACTTCGGCTTTTATTGCTTGCTATTCGATCTTTAAAATAAAATGTTTGAATTCGTAAATTTAGTAATAAATCAAAACATGATTTTTTATTGAATATAACCCATATATTGTTACCTTAATATAGAAAGGCCCTAACTCATTTTTTTCAAAATCTGGTTATTTTTGTAAAAAAAATTTGAAAAAAAATACTTTGGGCCTTTTTATATTAAGGTAACGATTTGTATGTATGAATAAGAAGAAAATAAATAAATTCCAATCAACAGTTTTTGTTTTAGAAATTTAAGCAAAGAAATTATAAAAGCAAATAAAATAATAATAAACATTGGAATAATTTCAGACAATCGATTATTTAAAAAAATTTTTTTTCTATGTAGCCGGTGAATACAATGTGAAATATTTTTCTAATGAAATAATATCAACCGCAAATGATGACCCATTGTGCGTAGGATACCTATTAACAATAAGTTTTTCTTTATTTTGATATATACATACGCATGTACAGTGGAGAGCAAAAGTGTCAAATGTTTAACAAGTTCGACTTTGAGACACAATAAAACCCATAAAATTTTAACAAAAGCGACAGTTTCTTTTTTACAGCTTTGCACCTTCTAAAATTTATTGTTTATTTCGAATAATTGCTCTTTATTTCAAATCCTTTTTGTTTATAATTTCTAAATTGTTTTTGTATACTTTTAACCAAATTATCATTTGTATTGGTGTGATTGCAATTTAAACTCCAGGACTACAGACAGTCAGATGCTTAGGGAACAGGCAATTTGAGCTCCCGACAGAGCTGGCAAATGTAATTCTGTGTAGTTTCCTCAACGCCATGGATTAGGGAATATGTTTTTTCAAACTTAAGTTATTTGTAATTTCGTGGCATCACAATGGGACACCAGGAAAGGGCAATACATTAAATTTAACCTGTTAGAGTTTCAAATTTTACTTTATTCACTAATAATCTTATATTAAGTTCCTGCCGCTTGCAATTTTGCAAGGATCATATCGCGTTATGTTGTACTGCGCCACTTGTGGCATTTATTTCTGTCAATCTTCAACAAAATTTTTGTATTTAAAAGTCATTTATTTTTATAGTTTTAAAGTCATTTATTTATTTACTCATATTTGCTATTTGATTTTAGAAGTGATTGTTATTAGTAAAAACTTTATGTAAAGGGTAACAAAATACATGCCAACGAAGTACAATATGTATATTTGATTTTAAGTTCTGCTCTGCCCAATATAATACATTTCGCTGTTAAAATCTTCTATGGCAGACACTTGTCAAACGTACACTCATGTAAATATGTATACATACATGTACACCAATGAATATGCTAAAGGGTGTAATGTACAAAACTCTTTATTTAATAAAGGCGAACTTATTTTGCATTTACCCTTAAATCAAATTCAATTTTAAAATACCCTTTTGGTAACAAATTACCAGGCATCGTTCGTACATACACACGTAAACAAGGATAACTGAACAGGATAAAGTGCGTAAGTGTGTTTTGAAAACGTATGTATGGGTGAGTGTGTATAAAGCACAATATACATGAACAAATCCATACATTACTCTTTTTCGAGTACTTTATCATTTTGTATTTAAGCCTTTGGCCTTGATATCATTAACGTATGAGTACGAGTTTAAATGGATAAAAGTTGGTAGTTTTTATTCAGTTGATTTGGCAGATACAGAGAGTTTAATAAACATGTTATACGTAATTGGTCATGTGAGTACGTTTGTGCGTCTGTGAACTTGTGTATGTAGTTAACACTAAATGATTGATGACAGTTGCGTCACATATATGATATTCAAAGGTCTAGCAATGTTACGGCAAACAACCATTTACCACGTAATTATCATTGCGACATGTTAACACTAAATTTTTTATAGCTGAATTAATACTAAATATTTCCATCAATTGCTTGGTCAAATAGTTGATGCTTACGGATGCTACATTTGCTAGATGAAATGTCTTTTCCATAATTCAAAGAATAATTTTTCGTCAAGGGCTCGTTCGTCGTTCGTTTGCTTGAAATGAAAATGTGATCATTGTGGATACTGGAAATATGCTCAAAATAAGTATTTTATGCGCATAAATATGTGGTAAAAAAGGGAAAATATGCTGGCTTATTTATTAAAAATGTGTTGGCTTATTTGAATATAATATATGTATGTATATTTTATTAAGATTGCATTACTGAATAGAATACAATTGCTGAATCAGGATGCAGTAATTTTGATTTAGCTGCACAATCAACTTTGCACGATGTTTTGTGCAGATCAGTCAAAAATGCTTTTATCTTAAATGTATGTTTGTACGTACATGAAAACAAAATAGATGAATTTCAATGATGACAACTTGCTATTTGTATGACTTTTGTGCGATATTTCTTTTAATTATAAATGGCATAATGGATGTTTATGTGAAAAAGTGGCCACCATATTTTTTTAATGTGTGCAGCTAACTTTGATTTTTTATATGAAAATATTTTAAGACTGCCAAAAAATGTGGTAAATATGCAGGTATACAAAATGCACTTAAACAAGGTTTAGGAGGAATAATTACAGAAAATATATATTTTTTGGGCAGTTAAGTCAAAATGATGCTAACGTGGATTATTTGTATGAGAATAATTTTACAATGCCAAAAATTTTGGGCGCTTAACTTAAATGTGCAGGTACAAAAAAGCACGTAAAAAAGGAATTTGTATGGGATTTTGATGAATTGTGACTGAAATTATTAATTTTGTCCAGTTAAGTCAAAAGTGCTCTTAAACGAAAGGCAGCTAAATCAAAACTACTGTAGTTATATTTAAGCACTTTGTATTGTTTCTTATTGATTAATCAATAAGAAGCAATACAAAGTGATTAAATATAGTACATATTTTTTATTCAATAACACTTGCATTTAAAATAAGTTAAAAATAAAATTAACAGAACAAGAACTAAACAATTGAATACAAAACAAAAATTTTTATTTTTTTATAAAATAAAGTTTTCCTTTTATTAGTAATTGTTATTAAAATAACCAACATATTATTGGGACAGATTTTCAAATAAATAGAGTTGACTACTAAATCTAAATAGATTTGTATTATTGGAAATGTTCTTTCAACCACTAGTGATGTGACAAGGGCATATAACACTTTATTATCCATGGACATGTGGTCTCACAAAGACTACAATTGTTAACGTCTATGTCTTTTTTATACCATGTCTTTTAATTGTTATATCAATTGAGTACTTCTTAAAATAAAAGCCTGATATTTCTTTCTTGGATACTTTAACATAAGACCATAAAATCCTTTCAGGGTGAAAGTTTTTCAATTTTGCTAACATTTGCTGCAAATGTGCCCGGCTCATAAAAGTGTCTGTTACATTTTTGTTACAAAAATGAAATGGCCATACTTTTAAAAGTTAACATCATATTTTGAAACTATTTTGAAATTTCTTTTCATATATGAAATTGTGTACTTCATAGGCGTCCCCATTTACACCAATATACGATATGATTTGCGCGCGGTTAGCTATTCTTAACTATCGTACATATATATAAATGAACTTATTAGTGAGAGTCTTCAAACTTTGTGTGAATTAATTCGCAGCCAATGTGCGCAAAACTATTAATAATTATTGCATATCTAGAGTGGAAGCCTACGAGGATTTACTTAAAATACAATGAGCGTAGGGTAGCAAAAAATTAATAGGGTGAAGGGGCACCTCTTATACAAAGTAATTATTAATTAATTAAAAGGATGGTTTCCCCCCAAAACGATAAAAATATATATTCTTTCTATAGCATTATTATTATTACATTTGAAACAAAAACAACTTTTAAAATTTGGTTTTTGTTTTAAATGTAATTATACGAAACGAAAATTTTCTTTCGATATCGGCGAACAGGCAGTAAGTTTATTTAAAGACCGTAACGACTGGTTTTGTATACCGGAGTGGGAGAAAAACTATGCTCGAAGAACCATCAAACTCCGTGAAAATGGAGCAATTGTATGGGATTGCAAGTCGGTAGGCGGGGCTTTAAATTTATTTTTCATTGATGAGACGATTATTGGAGAAAAGCACAATTATTATTAATTTCATCACGACAATGAGCACAAGCAAATCGATGCTGGCCATAAAATGTTGATCAACGTTAACTAAAGTATTATTATATTCATTACTTACAGCTATCTTGGAAGCCAGATAAGTGAATAACTAAACTCTTTTGAATTTTCGACAAGAGCTTTAAACAGTTCAGTAAAGGTGGAGTCAGACGTCACAAATTTTTGACGAAATAAGTGTAACCATTATTTTTGTGAAGTTTGCCATTATCTCTTTGCTATTTGCTCAAAATTAAAGAAAGTATACATTATTTAGTCATTAGGCTTTTTAGTCTAATATTTGGGACATCTAATTTCATTTGCGGTAACGCATATAATAATTTTTTACTTGTTTTAAGTTTTTAAAACAACTCTGCTTAGTTTTTATTTCTTTGAATTCATTTTCCTTGGTTTGAAAGAAATCTAATTACTCCAACTAAACTTTTAACATTCTTTATACTCTTTATTTACAAACTGTCACGAAATACTTTTACTTCTTAATTGCCGTCGGCGTATGCAAACAAATGTAGTGGTAAAGTTTGGTTTTGACTTCGGGTTCGGCCTGAAAAATCTACCCAAGTTCCGGGTCGGCTTCGGTCGGAAAAAGTGCGCTCGGTTAGACTCTATATTTTAATATAAATGAAGCGGAAGTATCTACTTTCACCCTAATTGTGTATGTCGAAGTAGAATTTTCTACAATTTGTCGTACATTGAAGAAAACCTGCACACATTTTCTGCAATTTAATACAAATTAGCCCTGTCGAAAATTCAACTTCGAAATACATAATCAGGGTGCTTATCTCTTTACTAAATTTCCTACAGTGACATGTACTGTGTCGAACGTGTCTTAAATCTTTTCGACTGTTTTATGTGACAACAGAAGGTTTGAAACTTTTAACAAAAAACATGATCATACTATGCAATCAAATTTAATAAAATAAAATTGTATTAAATCTTTATGCTTATGTTTAATTTTATGCATTTTTTGGCATTTATGAATTATGGTATATAGGAATTTTAGATATATGGGAAAAAGTGGGCGTAGAAGTTGGCATTGCCCATTGAAAAGCATTTTACTGCCTTGAGCAGGTTACGTACGTTATATGTTTCGAATTTCTGCTAACTCCGTTGAGAAATGAAACTTTGTATACCGAACATACAAACAAACCATATTTTGCGACTTATACTATTTTCAAATATTTTGATAAAAGTGGGCGTAAAAGTAGCCATAGAAGAGAGAAAGTGATCAAATAAATTAGTAAAATTCTCGTGTCTAAGAGATCAAGTTTAAAGGAAAGAAATGGGCGTAGAAGTAGGTGTGGTCCATCGAAAAGTATTTTACGTCCTTGTTTTGCCTTGGAATATATAGTTTTGTGTAGCAAACATTTGTGCAAAATATTAAAATTTGATTTTTCCACGCCCCTCCGCCCGCAGACCAAAAATCAATATGAAATGTATTTTACGACCTATTCTCACACCTACCGAATACACATTAGAAATTTCATGAAAATCGGTAAAGCCGTATCAAAAAAGTTTAAACATAAACACCGCGATGCAATAATTTTATATGTAAGAAGATTTTATCATTGTATTAATTAAATTATTAAATAGTATTTTCGTCCAATTTATTTTTAAAAAGTTGTCACTTGTTGGTTAAGTCTTCCTGTCTGCATTTACTGGTCCTTTCATGATTTCATTATTATTTTTTAATTATTCACTATACACGACTACAGAATTTCATAATATACCAAATATAGAATCTTAAGTTGGAATTAAAAACTTTTCAGTGGTATTTTTCTAATTTTAATAATAAATTAACGAGCTGCTGTTGCTGCAACTTACACAAGCGATATCTCAATTTTACGTAAAAGGAAAATAAATAAATTTGATGTGATATTACAGCGAATACGCAAATTATGACGTGAAGCCAATAAGTCTTTGTGAAATCATATAAGGAGCAGTAATAATTTAAAATAAAGTACGTTTCATTCAGTTTTTCAAACAGCCGACGGGCTGGGACAACCACTTGCATTTTTGAAAAATTGAAAAAGGCGAATTTCGTGCTGTCATCATCCATCAAACAACTTTGCTTGAAAAGCAAAACATCTCAGGACATCAAAGATGAATTAGAGGAAGTCTATGACACATCTGCGCCATCTATAAGCAGGCAAATCAATATAAACGACAAGGTCCACGATAAAGTAGTTTTAGGTGAACGGCGTGTTAAAGTGTGTGAATTAGTTGAGGTCACGGCCATATCACATGCTTCAGTGATTTCAATGTTTGGTATGAAGACCCAATTGGAATGTTGAATACTTGCAATCGAGCATAAACGCGGACTCAGTAACTAGTTCAGAGCTCTTCTGATGAATATTCGCTAGTACATAAATAACTATTAATAAATATTACACATACACATTTATGATATATTTTTTATTTAGTCAAATTTTTATTTAATCATTTCACGCACACACCTTTTTATAAATAACGATCACATTCAAATTATAAATTTGGCCAACATCCAATAGACATTTCTGTTAAAATAGACTGCAACCGACCGACGGCAAAATAAACAATATGTATATTATTGTATACAATTATAATTAATAAACTAATAATATATCTGTTACATCGACAGTTCTTTTAAGTAGAAAATGTTTTCAGATTCCAAAAATTGTATAATTTAAAATCAATTTTCAAAACAGTTGCCTCTTGCATGTTGTTCAATTTTAGAAACAAAACGTTGACTACACGCGAATTCACTGTTACTAAAAATCACTTACTGTTATTTTTTATAGTTAGTTTTATTTAATATTTTAAACACGCCATTTTATTTGATTAAAATTTGAATTTTTTTTCATTTATTTTTTAATACAGCCGAAAACTTTTTCTAAACATTTAATTAATATTCCATTTTAAATTTAAAATTATTATGCAACAAATATTAATTAAAAAAAATTAATTATGTACTTTTCAAAAATATTTATTCGAAGTCGTCGACCAAATTAACTCTACCGTTCTACTACTGTTGTTGATGACAGTTAAAAATCAAATGAAATGTTTGCGAAACAGATTCTACCACAATTTAAAATTATGAAAAATAGAAAATATTGAAACAAATGAAAAAAAATGCGGCGCAAACAAAGTGCCGGTGGTATAAAGGCGCAGCCAAGGCAGCAGGCACACAAAATCTTACATACATACAAAGGTACATACGGATATTCGTACGTACATTCATTCATCTAACCAGCCAGCCAAAAGCAATGCAAAGTGTTAAAAACAACAAAAGCTAAAAATTCCTGCCAACCACCATCATCATCAGCAGCATCACACGTGGGTGTTTGTTATGGATGCACAAGCAACAAATATAAAAATAGTAAAAAACACCAACTTGGAATAAAAATAACAAAAACACTCAGAAACCAACCCCCAACATCGGAAATTATAACAAAAAAAAAAATAAACAAGTGTTGAAAGATCCTTTACAAATTCTTTAGCAACATTGCAACCATGGAACATCACTGATACCATCGTATGACTGCTACACGTGGTGCATGTATTAGTGCTTTTGGCGCGCAACATTCTTTTGACACATCCATTTCATAGAATCCAAGCAATCGACTTGAGTAGAAAATATATATGGAAACCACTCGAATAATTGAGTGGTTTTCATTCCAATTGCTCACTCAATTCGATTGCTTGGATTCTATGAACAGCACACATATATTCGAATAGTCATACCAATTAACTATTAATAAATTCCAAGCTTTTATTTAGTTCCAAGCAAAAACTTCGCAATGACTCATCTTAAGAAAAAATATTTTACCACACACACTACCTATACCATGCTTAAAGCAGGGTACTCTGTTCATCATTTCGTGCGAACTGCTGTCAAAAGTCCATATAAAAAAATGCATGCGAAATAATTGCAAAATAAGATGGCCGAAGTTGTACTCTGTTCATCTTGTGGAAACATACGAAATGTTTCTGGCAGCATTATTTTTTCAACCACAAAATGTTTCTAGCAACATATTTTCCAACTGCGAAATAATCACCCTTATTCCATTTATCGTCGTCGTCAACGTCATCAATTCAATATCAATCTCAAATTTTATCGACATCGTCATCAATTCAATACAAAACTAGTATGCCGTAAGAGCAGTATAACGATGTCGATGGTTTATCGTTTTTCAAAGCACATCTCTAACAATTTAGACAGCTGGTTTTTTTTTGTTTTCAGTTTTTATAAAGTTTTTTTTTAAGGAGAGCGAAATACAGTTTTAATATAAACTATTGTTTATATAACTTTAACTTCTGAAATTGAAGCAGGTTAGCCACGGCTTATTCCAGCGGGCTAAGTATCATTTGTTTATAAATTCCGCCCCCAGTAGACGTACACTCTGCCTTATTTGCCACTAATTTTTTCTTCACTTTGAATTTTAAATCCCGCCAAACCTATAAAAACAATTTTATTATACAATAATCTTTTTATAACTATTTATCTTACCTTTTGCCAACCATCACCTGTTCTTTTCGGTGGACCAAGGGCATTTAATATCGTTGCAATTCTTTCCCACTGCTCTTGGAAGTCACTGGGAAGACTGCCTTTTTGGAAACCCTTGGCAAGTGGTGGATTTTTTTCCATCTCCTCCACTAATTTATTAAATTCTATACTGTTTGTAATTTTTTTTCTTTTTCCATTATTTTTAACTTAAAATTGCGCTATTGCAAAAAAAAAAATAAAAAACACTAAAACTGTTTCGACACAAACCAGACCGACGACAAAATCAGAGCCAATTTAAATCGATGCCGTCGTTAACGTTGCGTACGGCATACGAAAAATGCATCGACGCTTATCGATAAAATATGATATTGATGATGGGCATACCGATTTACACCAATCGACGCAAAACGACATCGTTTCGTATTGATGACGCTAAATGGAATAAGGGTGAATATAAGCACCACTTATTTCGTGCGGAATTTCAAACAACAGCTGAATAAATTAGGAAATTACACTTACATCTGAAGCAAACATTCCTTTATCATTTCTATCCTGAAGGTAGGGACTTTTTGCAGAGCGTGTGTCTTCAAAGAACTCTTCCGTAGATGCTGCAATTTGCATTAATTGACACGTTGCAGCGCAAGCTCCTAATATTATTTTGTTGTCCATTTTCCAATTTTTTTTAAATTAATCACTTCAAATATAAACATATGGTTTTTGTTTACATAAGAAAAACAATGGTGCTTACTTCAAGGCAATAAAACCGATAAATTTGTTGTAAATCGTGGTATTGTCACCACTGCTCAGTTGTCAAAATTTTCAAACGAAATAATCAATGTTGCTCAACATTTTTCGCAAATTCAAACAGAGTACTAAGCTTAAATGTTGAGGCAATATCTCAAATATGTTGGTAGAACTAATGTTACAACATTGCACATTATTAATTTTTTTTAGCACATCACCAATTTTTTTGTGATCTTGATTTTGCATGACGTTTTCAAAATTTGTCGTGGGGCAAAGGACTTTCGCGACTAAATTCCTTATGATAGTTACAAAGATAAGGGATTTCTTTCCGAGACTTGATGTTAGTTTACGTATGCATCGGTGTTTTATAATTCACCTCGGAAATCGTAACAGATCATTGCGATTATATACATACATACATACATACATACATCAATAAAAGTCAAACTTTCTTGAAGAAATATTTATAGTAACTAAAAAATTATAAAGATGCCAAGGCTTTCAATAAAATGGTAACCCTCCTACCAACATGATTTTTTTAATAAAAATAAATACCGGACAGACAAACTACCAATAATAATTGCGAAGAGCAACGGCAAAAAAAATAAAACTCATGTACATACATATGTATGCAAACAAAAAATATAAAAGAAAGAACTAAAACATACTCGTATCTGAAACAAGTGTGTAAGGGATGAATGTTGCGAATATTTTAGTCATAGGTACGTAGCATAACTTGATGCGTTTAGATATACATATGTATATGTACACACATAGATAAATATGTAATTGTAAGGACACGTAAATCGCTGCATTTTTGTTATTGTTAAAATGCTTAAAATGCAGTAGTCTCTCCACATGTCTAACTGTCTTCTATGTTGTTATTTATCATCACTTTGAAACTTTCTTTCTTACATGTCCTTTTGAGAATCAAACAAACAGTGTTTTTATTTTCACTCATCGTTAAGTGTCTCTAGTTGATGGAATGAACACATTAATTCACCATTTAACAGGAAAAGACATCAGAATCATCATCCGCACTGTCAGGAAGATAGTGTCATAAAATTCTCATCAACATCAAACGTTTGACAATGTCATCATGATAAAGAATGAATGTATAAGTATGTACGAGTAGTATGCATGAAATGCATGCGTGTGTGAGCAATGTTTTCAACAATGTTTATAAACCAAAAAGTAAAACACAAAAAATATAAAGAAAAATCGTACATGAGATGAAACTAACGTGTAACAATGGGTTAATTTAACGGTAATTAGTGATGGCAAAATATAACCCTTAAATGCATGAATTTTTCTTATTAATTTTATTTCTTCATTTATTTTTAGTTAAATTTATTAAGTGTAAAATACATCTCGTAGATTGTATTTATTTTACTATAATAATCAGTTGATGGCCAATTGAAAGCTAATAGCCAATTGTTTGCTTTAAAACAAATTAACATGATACTCCATTGCCCAATTATTTTTAACACTCCTAGAAAAATACGACCCCCTCCTTATATCTCATCAAAACATAGATAATGGTAAATTGAATTTAAATTTAATAAAAGAGCGCCGGGAGAGAAACTTGCATTTTCAAGTAAAAAGTTCTACAATCAGAATAAATTTAAAGGGAAGTGCTTCAAATGAATTAAAGATAATGAACGAAAGATAATCAAAAGTATCAAATACTGCAGAAGTACATATCTTCTTTCATGATAAAATGAAAAATTCCGAAATACGATATGATGGTGATAAAATTAGTTTTAAACCAGAATTTTTATAAGTGATTTTTTTTTTTATCTTGGACCAGCGCTCAGGGGATGATGACCCCTACACATGCAATGCATTGTGCTGGAACTAGTGGAAAGGGATAGTGATAGATATGAAAGGAGGTGAAGCTTCATTCGTTCTTTACAACTCTGCTTTTTTTCTGCACGTTTATTCGTAGAGCAGTGTTGCAGCGCCTCTGGTGGCGAGGAGGACATTACGAGTTTTGAAGCTGTGTTTAGTTTAGTAGCCACTTCTTTTTATTAATTTTATTTTACTTCGCCGCTGATTGTGCTACTCAGTACCAACGAAGGAGGGCCTCTCTGATGTTACATTGGAATTAGTATCAGTTGAAGTTGGTACTGTTCAGTGACCAGTGACCATGCGCCTTCGCCACTGAAGCCTGCCGCCAACAACTGACACAAAGGCACATCAATGCACATCAGAGAAATGCGTGGTGTTTTTATATCATGACTCTGTCTGACACTGGATTTGAACCCAGGTCCTTCGGTTTGTAGTCAACGTGCTTACTACCTGAGCCAACGCCACCCAACTAAACTAGAATTTTTGTACTTGTACTTTGTTATTTCCCAATCATGTTGGAAATATAAAAGATGTTTTACTTAACCAGAAAAAACTTTGTTGGCAAAGTAATTAGTTAAAATGGTAATAAACACCTGAAAATTTATCTACTTTTGACACTTCAGATTAAACTTAAAAATGTCAATGTTTAGAAGTCATAAAAAATAATTTGTATTCGAAATTTTTCATATGTACATAGATAGAATATAAGAAACACAATAAAAATTAAATGTCTGTTTGAGTATTGAACTCCCCTCGTGCTTTTAATGGAATTGTTTTGTTTTACCCGCGATGTTAAAGTAATGAGTTAAAACGCCGAACTTGTATGAATTAAATTGAGGAACAAGTTCTGATTTATCGTACGCTAAACATTAAGTTACCTCTATTTTGAATGTGTCTACATGTTCACAGTTAAACCTTAAATTCATGAATAATGCTTTGATTTTTTTATAAATCCCAAAAGAATCAATTCCTTTCAATAACCGTTTGACAAGTATCAATTTGCGGTAAATATTTACACAGGAACATTTTATCTAAATTTTATTTGTTATTTGCACATGACACTAAATGAAGTGAATTGAAAATTGAATTTTAGAATATTCAGAAAGACACACACACACACACACACTCAAGTGTTATTCTATGTACATTTGCATATGGATACGTGCGTATGTTTGTAAATCCTTATGTAATTGAAAGTGTTTGTGTCAATTTGTTATTGCTTCCGTTTTGTTATTGTATTTCATACTTACTCTCTCATTCCACGAATACGGTGTGGTGACAACACTTGCAAATAACGGCAAATATGGATGTGAATGTTCTGCTACATTTTCAACAAAAAAAGTAAATATCTCTGTAAACAATTGTATGTTATTAATAGTGTGTTTGTTTCAACTACAAATTTAATCGTAATGCACTCTCTCATTCATTCCAATTACATAAAAAAATTCAAAGGGAATTACCTCATTTGTATGTATGTAGTTCAGTTTGAAATTACTATAAATTTGTGTCTTCTCTGACATAGTTCATATATGTATTAACCTGATATAATCACCCTTATGCCAGTTGGCGACATCGACGTCACGTCAACACAATACCAAAAAACTGGGGCTTGTCTACCCGTTCTCAAAAACAATTGACTACTATTGATAGGCTCATGTCATTTTCGGGACCATAGAGAACAGAAATAGACTGCCAGTAGCACGTCGATGTCGCCAACTGGAATAAGGGTGAATATCAAATATATTTCTATCAGCAAACGTCAAATTTCATAGCAGAGAGAATTATATTACGTGTGGACTTCAGTATTAGTATTATTGCAATATTATATCAGATAAAACCCATGCTATATGCTAGAATGTTTGTTAGCCGATTGTGTTTGACATGCGATTTTTATAAGAATCGTCTGATGATGATCTGATGAGTAACAATAACAAAAACATCTACTTTTTTTCTTGATTATTGCTTTTTTTACACATTTTCTGACACGCTCGTTTTTTAATCTTGAAATGTTTTAATATGCAAGTCGTGAAAAAATCTTCTAATGATTATTTGAAGAGTACGAAAACAACAATGTTACACTTTGTTTAACTAAACAAATCTTAAGCTATTCTCTCTACAATTAATATAAGCGTCTTTATAAGCTATGTTATGGAAGAATCTCACAGAAGAATCAGTTCGTGTAACAGTTTCTGCCGTGCAAGGAATCTTCTACGATTAAAAAATGCACTCCTCGACGATCAATAACGTTCTTCATGAGATTCCCAGTGCTCTTTCACGATTGAAAATGCCAGCTGGAAAGAAAATAATTTTGTGTATTGAAAATATCTTTGTGTATTAAAATAAACGCCAAAATTAATTTTTAAACAATAGCGTTAAACAAATAAATATTAACAAAAAAAGCAATGCCAAAACGTTTGTAAAATACACCGTAATATATCTGTGGTCGCAAACATAAACTTAAGAAAGAAACGAGTTTTATGTACTATCGGGAACAACAAAAAAGGCTTTATTTTTTCCTCAAACTCCCATTTCTCTAACCTGATTTTTGTTCTAGATATTAAAAAAACATATTGACTTAAGTCGATTTGAACTCTCTTAACATTATCAATAAGCCCCAAAATATACTTAATCTAAACAATTACGGTTGTCGTATTTTCGCCTTCGACTTCGACATCGTGTATTTTCTGTGTTTCTTTAATCTATTAAAACTTGTCGAAGTCGAAGACGAAAATACGACAACCATAATAAAGCAGATTTATTTGTTTTCATAATATTTTGTTTAATTTAAAAACAGTATATAGAAATAGGTCGCTCACGCAAAATAAATTGTCACAAATAAGAGAGAACACTTAAACATATTACCCATTCCGCCGCCTCTTTTAATTTGCAATAATCGTTCAAGTCCTTATAAACTCAAGAACAAACAATTCCTTAACTCATTAAATTCTTAAATATAAAATAAAAACATAAATTGTTTTAAACTTTCAGAATTAATATTTTTATTTGGCAATAAAGAATTAAATTTTATTTGATTAAATATCTCATTAAGTGCTTTAAGTTCAATTACAAATTTTCGTCAAAATATTTCACTATAATGTGCTTAGTTATATATATTTTTTTTCCTAAATCATAATTGTATTTTTTTCAAAAATCTTTTCGAATATTAAAATTGAGTTATCTTAAAAGAATGTTTTTCGACATAGGCTTTTATTGCTTGTAAACACAGATATATAAAGATGTTCACTGCACGGCTGCCTGTTAATTATGAAGTACATACATTCGTCTTCTCCTAGGTAAATATTAACATTAATATATATATTTTTCTTATTTTGCCGACGTTCTCTCTAATATTATATCATTTATCAAAGCTTCCTTTCAAATTGAAAAATTTATTAAAAAAATTGTAAAAAATTGAATATTCAATAGCGAATGAACAAAAAATAAGAAGAATAAAATTTTGCAATATGAATGCAAATAACACAAATAACAAAATAATAAAGTATTGGAATGACAAATAGTAGTGGAAACAGTGTACTACGCCACTGTTAATTAAGTAATTCAATCTGCAATTTATATGATTTTTTCAACTGTAACACTAGAGATGCATAATGTTTGCTTAATTTGTAGATTTATGACATACATACATACTTATATACATTTCGAATATCCATTATTTTATTTAAAAGTTTCCTTTTTATGATTTTTTTTGTTTATACACAATATGATGAGTTAATTTGGAATAATAAAGATTATTATTTTGTAAAATGTATAAATTTTTAAGAAAAATAATGTGAATTTGTAAAAATAACCTCTTTTTTTAATACATACATACTGCACATATGCTATTATTATTTATTGAAAATGATGCCTGTTGTTTGTGATGATCATGTTGAAAGTTATTAAATAAGAGAGGTACAAAATAAAGAAGAAATATGCTGTGTTATGCAAAATATGTAAATATGTATACCAACAAATATATACATATGTTTACTTTAATAAACAATTAAGTTATAAAAAATATTTATAATTTTTTGGTGTTGTAGGATTGAAATTGCAATGCATGCCATATACATAAATACAAACAAAGAACATAATTTTATAAACGGGAGATCACTTTGATGATGCAATTCGATGGGGAAAGGAAAAAAAATGCTGACGTAAATCGGGACAGCGACAATCGAGGGACTACTATAATCGAAATTTAAAATATTAAACCAAAACCTCGATAAACTAATCGACTGATTAAATGCTTAAAACAGAAAACATGCATCGTCTAAAACACACTAATTCGGTTTTAAGAAAGGAATTCACAAGATATGCTAAATGTTGTATAGATTATATGTGCCAAGTTTTTTCAAAACTGCAAAAGTAGTTCTTTATATTCTCCACCATACAAATTATAAAAAAAAGTTAGCACATACAACTTTTGTAACAGAATGATCTTGTAATTCAAAATTAACAATTGAAATTAAGACTGCTTTAAAAGCACTCTATTACATTTTTGTGATCACAACTGCTTTTGCTTGCAGAAATACAATTTTTTTAAGTAACCAAGGATTTAATTTTCCATTTTTACTTTATCTTCCAATATGCTCAAAAAAGAAAAAAAAAACAAAACACAAAACATCACTGTGATGTTGATGTGCATTTGTAATATAATTTCCCAGCGAACTTTTGTTTTATTCAATGAAAATACATACATATGTATGTATGTCCGCAATTTTGCACTACAATAATTGCTCTACCAGAGTAGCATATGATAACAAAAGATGTATATGAATATCTATTAAAGATTTAAAAATCCTATTATAAATGTGCGTAATTGTTCGAACAAAATTTGATGTAATTGAAGGTTCAAGGACTAAACTTGGAAAACTCAGTTAATAATTTTTTGAATTATTAGTGTGGAGAGAAAGAATGGGGAGAAGCTAATTACACTAGCAGAAGTTATAGTACTGTTTCGACCACAATCATTATTTAATAATTATAAGAAATTAAGAAAAAAGAACTTTCTTCATACGATATTCCTAACTTCTTGCAGTTTAAAAGTGATAGAAACAAATAAGTTCACTGTTGCTAGTGCACGTCATCAGGGAACCTTTAACCCCTATACTATGCCCCTGAATAATTAATTTCAATGTGTTTTTAATAAAACTATATTTTACTGAATTTGTAAACTTTCATTGGGTCATTTTAGGATTATATCGTTCTCTTGCAATACCAACTGCCTGCATGTATCTCACACTTTCTATTACACACAGTCAACAACACATTTCAATCAAAACTGTAATACATCCTTTTAAATCGCAACTGTAGTTATGTGAGTATGAAGGATTAAAAAATGTTGTACAGAGTGTTTCCTCACGAAATGGATACAATATTAACAATAGAAAAAGAAAAAAATAATAATAATGATAAAAAAGAATTGAAAAAGTGTTTTAACAATAAAAAATCATCTCTAACCATAAATATTCAAAACACACTTGGTATGGCTGTATTAGTGCGTTCTAAAGAAATTGTGGTAGTCTGTGCCACAATAAAACTCATATAGAAATTTCCATAACAACGAATAGAGCCTTTAATAAAAAATTTCATAAAGTGTAAACAATATGCAACAAATCCCAGCGCATCACAAACAAGCTTAAAATATCTCACATCATAAACATTACGAGATGTACGAGTACTTGTTTGTATCAACCTTAGTTCTTTTTAAAGAAAAATTCTTTTTTAGCAGATATTTAAAAAAATAAATTTTTTTATTTGTTGTTTAATATTTTAAAGACATTGTTTAAAGAATCATATTACATATCTAAAAAAACGTAATTTTTGAATTAGAAATGCAGAATTATTCTTCTTATCGTTCTTCGCCTTGTGTATTAAATTCATACAAATATCTTGTTTATTCTGTAGAGAAATATAATTAATATTAAGAATAATATAAGAAAACAATAAACACCCTGTATACATTTATAGATCATTTCTCTCATTCTACCTTGTCGCTCTATTCTATTATATATTTTTAAGTTATGCTTGTTGTACTTCAAAGTCATTCGATATAATGTGATTAAAACACAGTCAATAAACAACCAAGAAACTGAACGCATGTTATGTTCCATTATTACAGAGCAACATTATAATACAATTCACCTCTTGAGAAAAGAATATTTTTTATTTTTCCATTGAGTTGTGTAAAATGTAAACTCCTTTTCTGAAGAACTAGTTTGTTTGAGGTATTCTTATGACATTGTTTAGGAAAATGAGCGATATATTAATGGTTGAAAACAAATGAATTAAAAACTATAATATATTGGTTCTCTCTACTGGAAAAAATGTTGGTGTTGAAACACTTCACGAATAGTAGATAATCACTGACTAAGTTAACGAAAAATGCTTGTGTTGCGATGTATACGATTATTTATGTTAAAATAAATACATATTACAAATTAAACTTATGCAGATATGTATGTAAAAAGTCAACTTTTTGCATATATTTACATATATGTATATCGTCATATGATTTCCAAAAAGCCGTTAGTTGAAAAAAATTCAAAATCGACTTCTTGATTTATTACGATGCACCATATCAAAATCCATACATACATATGTACATGTCTCTGGAAAATTTTACATATAAAATTCTAGTGAGCCTTTTTTATAGTTCTTTTATGAAAACAAACATAAAAATTTTACAATATTAGAAAGGAAAAATACTTAAAAAATAAGATTAAACTAAATAATTTTTAAAAATGTTGATTAACTTTTCATATTAGAGAGTTTTGCTTGGTCTGTACATTTTATCATTGTAAATTAGGCCTTTTATGAATTCATATGATGATATATAGTAGTATCAAGGCGTATTTAACCAGGTGACAGCATTACAGCAGCATACTATTCGTTACGAATGTCAAAATACATACAAAATACTTTTGTCTCTTTTTATTTTCTTTTCTGTATCTGTTTTCTTTGTTTTATGGGTTATGTTTTTGACAAAAATGCCGATTGTTCTTGTATTGTTGTAATTGTTTTTCTAATACTGTCACCTAGTTAAATACACCTTGAGTTTTATATAGTATTGCTGATAATAACTAACTTAATTATTAAAAAGTATGAAAACCATTATTAACTATTTCTGTAATATCAAATCAATTTACAATTACATATTTAAATTGAAATTCGTAAACATTTCTTCCCATTCGAAGTACTGAAATTATTAAGAATTTTTAAAGCTTTTAATTTTTAAAAGTACGTACCGCCATAACTTGGAAATGGCAGTCCCATATCAATCTAAAACTGCTATGTTGGCAATTATTGCCTGCGCATGATGTCATTGTGAATAATACCGGTACAATTGTGAATAATGTAATTGCAAAATGGTTGAAATGTCAAATTAAATGACAGATAGACAACAACTAAATAGTTAAGTTGACAGACGGCATCAGAGAAATTTTTCGAATTGCAGAAGATATATTGGTGGCTAGAAAATTATAAAAATTTAATTTTTTAGAATAAAATTAAATATATTTATTAGAGATTTGTGAATTCCAAATAGATTTGTTTAAAAAAACTTAATAAGAAAATGAATCGGAGGCGTCATCATGATGGTGATGAAGATGGCTACGGTAAGTGAACAAAAAACAATATGGAATAACGTGGAACTTTTTGCTGGGAAAATTTACAAAAATATTTTTTTTTATTTTTGTGAAGAACATCGTAATCGCAAACGCAGGAGGGTATCAGAAAACCAAGAAATTGAAGATCGGTTAGAGTCTTTAATATTACGTGTCGGCGAGCGCAGTACTTCGTCCGTAGAATCGAATTTGGAAGGTTTAGTGTCTGTGTTGGAAGCGGATTTGGGCACGTTCCGTTTGAAAATTTTACGCATTCTATCTGATTGTGCAGTAAAAATGCCAGAAAAATGTACAATATATACGACATTAGTGGGGCTACTTAATGCGAAAAACTACAAGTTTGGTGGTGAGTTTGTTGATCACATGGTGAAGACCTTTAAGGAGAGCCTTAAGCTCTGTCGCTGGGATGCAGCACGCTATTCTTTGCGTTTCTTAGCCGATTTAGTAAATTGTCATGTAATATCAGCCTCCTCATTGCTGCAATTGATGGACACTATGATTGATGTGTCAAATGAAGATCCAGTACCTCAAGTACGTCGTGATTGGTATGTTTTTGCTGTACTTTCCTTACTACCATGGGTTGGAAGAGATTTGTATGAAAAGAAAGAATCTTCTTTGGAGTCCTTACTCTTACGCATAGAAGTGTATTTGAACAAGCGCTCTAAAAAACATCACAATGCTTTGCGGGTATGGTCTGTGGATGCTCCACATCCGCAGGAGGAATACTTGGATTGCTTATGGGCTCAAATACGTAAGCTTAGGCAGGATAATTGGGCAGAAAAGCATATTCCGCGTCCGTATTTGGCATTTGATTCGATTTTGTGCGAGGCACTGCAACACAATTTACCACAAATTGTACCACCTGCTCATCACGAGTCTTATGAATATCCCATGCCTTGGGTAGTGTATCGTATGTTTGATTATACCGATTGTCCAGATGGGCCAAATTTACCTGGTGCTCATTCTATTGAACGTTTCTTAATCGAGGAACATCTTCATCACATTATTGAAATTCATCATGGCGAGCGTAAGGATTGTGCAGCCCAACTATTAGCATTCCCGTACAAAAATAAGATTCCCCTAGAATACTGTATTGTGGAAGTTATATTTGCTGAACTTTTCCACATGCCTACACCACGTTATATTGATATTGTTTATGGTTCTATATTAATTGAATTGTGCAAATTGCATCCAGCTACTTTGCCTCAAGTTTTGGCACAGGCAACTGAAATCTTGTTCATGCGTATCGATTCAATGAATACATCGTGTTTCGATCGCTTTGTTAATTGGTTTTCTTATCATTTGAGTAACTTTAAGTTCACTTGGTCGTGGGAGGAATGGGATAGTTGTTTATTATTGGACACTGAACATCCTCGGCCGAAATTCATACAGGAAGTTTTGCAAAAATGTTTAAGGTAATTTGGAAAGATTTTTTATTTTGTTAAAATGAATGTGTATATAAATTTATATCTATTTTGCAGATTGTCTTACCACCAACGTATTGTTGAAATGATGCCAGAAGCCTATGCAAAATTATTGCCTGTATCACCACAACCCAATTATAAGTACGCCTCAGAGGAAGCTGGTAAGTTTTAGTTTGTAGTAATAGGGCAATTAGATTCTTAACTCCTCGAATAAAACAATTTTGAGTATAGCCGTGTACATGAGACTCATCTCACGTTTTGTCAAGATATAAACTTTTATATTCACCCTTAATTCATGTTAAATTGCCTTTACTTTAAAAGCCATGGCGTATATTGGTGAAACCCACCTATTAAACTAAGTAAGAAATAATAAGAGTGCCCTTCTTATTTAAAACCAATTCTAAAATAAGAAACAAATGCTTTTAACATGCTATGAAATGAGAAGCATACCCGAAAACTCATTTGAAATGCTTAAAGAATTTTGTTTGCATTTAGAATAAATAGTTTTTATTTTAGAAATACTAAATAAATAAAAAACAAAACACGCATTTAAAAGAAATAAAAGAAAAAAAAACATAAAAATATATTTAAAGAAATATTTACACTTATAAAATATTTGGTTAATAGCAAATAGAAACGAACTATTATTCCAACTAGTCGATTTTTAAAATGTTTTAACTTCATTTTCCTCATCGTCAACAACTACGGGAATTTCTTCGCCATTATTACCCACTTTTAAACTAACAGATTTACTAACCGACTTTTGGGTCAAAACTTCATAAATTTCCGTTTCCGATTGTGCTGTTTGTGAAAGCGGTGATGAAGACGTTTGTGATGAGGTGGAGGACAATGTTGACATGGTACTGCTTACACTGCTAGTTATATCATTATACATTTCAGTTGTTGTTTCCAAGGCAAAATCGTCTGTAGTAGTCGACAAAGATGGTTTTCTTTTCCTAATATTATTACTTTCGTTGACTCTAAAATCTTCATATTCTTCATTGCCATCATTTTCATATATTTCTTCTTTGTTATTTTGGTTTGATGGTGTTGTACTTCTTATTACCATAAACTTACCATTGATGTTTTTACGTTTATGAGTCCATTTTAGTACTGGCTTTTCAGTTGTAGTCGTACTTGTAGAACTAGTCCGACTATAAGAATTTCGGTAGCGACTTATTGCTCTTAAAGCAGACTCCGTTGATGATGTGGACACAAAAGCTTTTCTAGGTCTAGAAGTTGTAGAAAACTTAACGTTTTCAGTTGTTATCGTATGTGATGGTGATGGCGTGGAAACCGTTGGTTTATTTGTTGTGCTTGTAGATGTCGTAGTCCCTGTTTTAAGACTTATTCTTTTATTGCGCATAGCAAATATTTTTGGTATTTTAGTTGCAGCTATAATGGAATTAGAGGCCTGTGTTTTGTTAGATTTTGTTGTAGTATTTTCATTTGGTATTTGATTTGAGGAGGGCGATGATTGGCTGGTACTTGGTTCGAATTTGTTACTTTTGGTGTCCTCAGATATTTTACCTTGTTCGTTAACATCTGTATTATGATTCGGGGCTGGCAATTGTGCTTCTATTGATTCACTATGTTCTTTTTTATTATCTGCTTCTTCAATATTTTGGTGTTGGTAGTTTTGTGGTTGATCAAACTGAAATAAAGATACAGCATGAGCAAATACGTTTCTTATAAAACCTTTTTTTTAAAGTTACATATATAAGTTTAAAATCTAAAAAAGAAATTAACTTACATGATTAGGGGATTCTAACTGTGGTGCTTGACTTTCATCTTGCTGTTGATGCTGTCTATTGGAGAGATATGTATTTTCACTCTCGCTATTTCCTTGATTAACGTTGGCATAAAGAGGATCTGGCTCAGAGTATAGTATAGAGTCTTCTATAGGATCACTTTGTACAAATGGTTTATTGCGAGGTGTAGGAACATCGGCTCTTTTTTCCTCATTTATTTGTGCTGAATAAGAGATCAGCAAAGGCACATGAACTGTTGTGTAGTCTAGCGAGGAAGTAAACGGACTGTTTTCATAGGACTGCTGTTGTTGTGCATGCTGTATATACTGAGGTTTTCGTAAAGGGGGCGGTGGAGTAACGTGCACCACATGTTGTTGTTCAATCTGCGTATTCGGAAATATATACTTTTGTGGAGCCGGTGGTACTACTTGTTGAATATGATAGTTTGAATTATAATTTTCATTAAGATTTTGCTGTTGAATATTAGGCTGATATGGTGTTTGGGTCTGATGCTGTATTTGAGGAAAATTATGTTGCCTCAATGATGTTGTTGTGTGTGGTTCTTCATTAAAATTTGTAATATAACCTTGAGGTGCAGCTACTTCTGTAACTTCATTGTGATAAAGTTCAACAGGAGCATTTTGACGTTCGCCGCTATGCTGAATGGCTTGTTCAATTGTTATTGCACTATTGTTGGGCATAAAAAAATGATGATGATAATGATGTGTGACAATTGGCACCGGCGACGGTGTTCTCTGGTTAAATTGCTCTTGTGATTGATGTTGTTGATACTCAGAAAATTTGGGAAATTCTTGAGTTTGATGCTGCTGTAGAGCGTAAATTTCTGGTCTTGGAAATTTCATTTGATAAGTGGGAGGACGAAATGTGGTAGGTGGAGGCAAGGCATGAGGTTTTCCCATGAACATGTTCAGCAAATTTGGAAACAATTCTATTTTTGAGGTTGTTTTTGGTAGATAATTTCCTTTATACAATTCACCAATATTCAATTGTTCTGGCAAAGGTAATTGTTGTTGGTGATGATGGTTACGCTGCAATTGAGAATGTTTATGCAAGGAATGCTGCCGCGGCACATTATGGCGTTGTAACTGCATTGAAGAGTGTTGCTGTGGTGGTGGATGGTGATAAACACCTCTCAAAAATGTACTTTCTGGTATAGGCGTTACCTGTTGCGTCTGATAATGTGGGCTAGCTTGTCGAAAATTCCGGGCCGCATCATAACGTTTTTCCGAAAAATTCTCATCTTTGTCCGATACAATTTTTCTGAAACTGTGCGGATAATCATCCTCTTTTTGTATAAATGTCTGTACATTATTTTGTCGTTCTTCCATTGTGGTACGCTTGTTGGGCCCTCCACGTACAACAGTTTCTGTCGGCGCCTTAGCAGTCATTGGACTTACACTAAATTTCATTTCGTAATGGTATTTACGATCTGCGGTATCACGATGTCGTATCTTTTGAACATGCCACATGGCTACGATATTGCTTTCGCGTGCGCATTCATAATCGCAAATGCCCTCTATAAATTGGTATGAACCATTTGCTATTGTCTCTAGACGGCCTTGTGCCAAGGTTACAATATCACCAAAACGTGAGTCAATGGGTTTGACAGAGCGTACATAAGCGGAATTTAAAAATTCGTTGTATTCTTTAACTTTACTAAAAGTGATTAGAAAGAGAATTAATTTGGATTATAATATTGTAAAAATATGAAATTTGAAATAGAGAGCACAACAATAAATACAATATTAAATGACTGTCGACAAGATAATCAATTTCTAAACTGACAATTTCATGTGCGGACAAAAATTTATTCGTTGTTCAAACGAATTTATGGCTCTCGTAGATTGCATTTTAAAAATTATTCCATGACCAATTCTGTCTCAATAAATACAAACTTTAGCCTCAGGTAAAAGGGTTTTTGGATTGAAACTGGGCGAATATTAGAAAACGGAAAATCAAAAGTATACATTATTATATAAATATGTGCATTTTATTTTATATTTTTCTTTTAAATATTAAATTATATTTCATAAAAATTTTAGCAGACATTACAAAAAGTGAAAATGATTTTGAATAATATGAAATTATTATTGTTAAGTAACATTTTCAATGGTTATTTAAATTATTACAATGCAAATGGATGTCGGTCAACTATTTGTAGGCACGATTTTAGTTTGTGTTGTGCGTTTGTTGAGTTTTTTTGTGTTTTTCTCAAAATTTCAGCCATTTATCCAGGTATTATTTTACAATATGTATTCGACGATTGGATACAAATTACTTTGTAGGAGCCGACTTCTTACAGTGCATTTAGAAATTTTTTTTACTCAGTTAGCTGTTTACTTCCTTATTTATTTGCTTTGAGGTCATGAAGAAGTTGGCTTTGTTCTTTTTTTAATTAGATGATCATCATGTGTTTTCCTTGGGCTCGAGTTTCTTTTTCGTTTTTAATTGTTTTGATTTTTCTATAATGTTGAATAGAATTCCGAACTATAGGAAAGATACTTATAGTTTTATTTTCATTAACTACATACTTTCAAACAATTGTCTTCCGAAAATCTGCAGCACATGATTTCTGACGTGACATTTTGATATTTTTACAAGTTATTAATTCGAGTTTACTTATTTATTACAAATGTAACTAAACTTATGAGCAATTTGAAAAACATTTACGCAATATGCTTTGCTATTTTTGTTCCTAATACATATGACCAACAATCACAAAAACAATCAATAAAGACGAAATTTCAACTGATACAGTTTAAAGCACATGGTATAGTTCATTAATACTCTATGCAAAATGCACATAATTTTACACTTTTAAAATCGAGTAAACAAACCTGCTCGAAAGCATATTGGAAGCCGCTTTTTACTAGAAATTCTTTCTAAAAGCAATTTCTATTTAAAATGTATGTATGCATTTTAATTAAAAAATTAATTGTTTCTATATATGAATTTGTTCTAAAAAATATCTTTCAAAAAGATTCTCACAATTATTTACTGCAACCATGATTAAATATAAATTGGATTAAATAAAGCATTTTTTTATCAAACTTTTTGTTAAGTTACAAATTCACATTTCACATGTTTTTAAGTATTTTTTACATTTATTACCTGTTTTTATAAAATGAAAACAAAATTGTGAAGGAGAATTAATATGGAAAACAACAATAAAATACAAAAAATAATTTTGTTTTAAATATAAATTCTGACTCTCAATTATGTTTTCATTTTATAAAAACAGGCAGTTACATTTCATATTTGTAGTCAATTTCTACTGCAGCTACTCCTTCTATTTACAGAAACCAAACTAAAAATTATTTGGTTTCGATTTATAATCGACTCTGTTTAAAATAGTTTAACAGATTTTGAAAAGATCCCATTGTTACGATATGAACTCGTGTCCATAAATATGTATGCATATGATCCGTATTTAAGAAAAGTCTTCTTAAAATAGCTAAAATGGATAAAAGAGGAATTTAATAGAAGTGGGGAATTATGAAAAAAATGGAAATGAATTTGCAGTTTCTAAAAATGGGTAGTCCGATTAAAAAAAAATTTACACAGTTAAACTAGAATAATTCGGGCAAAAATTACCGAATCCAAAGCAGAGGTATGAAGGGACCGACGGGAAAATAGTGCGAGATGAAAATTAAAAAAAAAACGGAACCAATGTGAAAGTAAGTGTTTCCGAATAAAGTATAAATTTTGCAAATTTATTCATAAATTGATTTCTGGGGGAACAAACATCAAAAGTTGAGCAATTCGGAATAGTGTTGCTAAAGAGGACGGCGTAACGAGGCCACACCAAGTAGGTTCTCTCAATTTCAGACCAATATAAATTTTTAATTTTATTAACAAAAAATTACAACGCAGGAACTCTACTAGGTAAGCAAAAAATCGGACTACATATATGAACTATCTCTTCCACTTCAGCAGACTTTAAAAATTGAAATTATTAAAATTTTTTTGCTAAAAGCAAAAACATATCTTTTCCGTTTTACAAAATTTTTCATAAACAGTGTACATACCAATAAATTTAAAAATAGGCAAAAGCAAAATAGCAACCATAAGGTAAATTTTTAGGCACAGTTTTGATAGTCGCTGTATGCAGAAAGTTTAAATTTTACGCATTGCATTATTCGGTGAAATTAAAAGTAATTACAAAAACTAAACCCTTAATAAATACAACTAATAAAGTATTTGATTGAAGTTGTTGTTTTTGTTTTAAAGTTTTGTTTGTTTTTTTTTACAAAATCCCAACATTAATTGTTCACAGTACGCATATTGTTGTAAGAATAGTCTTTTATGATAATTTATTCCTCATTTATTTTATGAGTTTTGCATATCATTAGGCAACATAAAAATCTCATTGTCCACAATTTACATACATTTGTTATGCCACATTTAAACCAACATAAGATAATAAAACACTTCCGTATAACTAGTTTTACACGCTGAGCGAAAAACAAGCCAAAAAAAAAAACAACGCTTACCTAAAATTTCCCGTGATAATGCCATTTGCAGCATTTGTAAAGAGTGTTAAATACGTAAGATGTTTTAGGGTACGTTCCCAGGGTCGTGTCCCCGTCTCAGACGCTGAGTCATTATGATTTAAGTCATTTATCTCATTGTTGACGCTCTCCTCATAAAATATACGTTTGCCACTTAATTGTAGACCTTGTTTAGGAGTTAGAACTAAATCACGATTTACTATGCACAAACAATAGGGCAACTGCAAAATTTAATTTAAAGATTATAAATTAACATTAAACACATTTTTACATAATATTTCATGCATATATTATATTTTTATTATATTTTTCTTTTTGCACTATTTAATTTTATTATACACATTAAATTTGATAACTGCAAAACTTACTAAGGAAAATATTAAAAAACTAATAAAAAACATAAAATGCTTGTGTTGGGTTTTTGGCACAATTTGGTAATCCATTGTCCAAATTGTGCTTGGATGAATAATACGTATAAGTATATTTCTTAATTAGTTACTTTTAATCAAACACAGAGCGTCGTACACTTTTTACTAATTCGTCGTTCATATTAATAATGAATCTTGCTTAATTTGAAAATTCGAAAATGTAACGTTTTTTCCGAATTTGATTTGGAATTTTGGCTACGGCTAAGTTTCGTTTACAACCACTCTGTACACGTTATAATAGACAACTGAAACATTTAATCAAGAAACTCTGCTTAATAAAATGTTTATTTTCAGTAATTTTTCTTTTAACTGTGCGTTTTTTTTTCTTAAGACTTTTTCGGTGTGTTTCTTTCTAGAGGGAGGGAGGTGTTGGAAAATTTAAAATACACACATTGTACATCTTGTTGTTATTGTTGTTTTAGAAAAAGTACATTAACGTCTTTTTTTTGTTTGGGTTATTCATTGCTTCAGCGAAGTGAAACATTAAACAAAGTTCGCAAAAAACGTACCTGCAGCTAATGTTTCGCAACAAATGTTGCTGCCGCAGTCTTGTTCATTAGGGCGGAACATAAATTTATCTGTAGAATGTTAACATATCTTTATATTCAAAGGTACACTTTCTTTTCGTTAGAAGTTTAATAAAATTTATAAATGAACTATACAAATAAAACGAATAATTTTAAATTGTAATTATCAGCAAAATTTTGAATAAAAATTCTTTGGGGGATTTCTATCTTTTCCAAAAAGGGGCTCATATTAATTGTACTCATATTACGAGGGCGGATTGATATTGAAGCTACCTAAGTAGAAAAATACCTTTTTTCCAAAAACCATTTATTTCGCAACATAGTCTCCTTTTAGCTCAATACACTTGTAAGACGACATTCTAACTTATTTATACCATTTGAATAATACGATTTTGGGAACCCCTCAAAACACGCGTTAGTTTCGGTAATCACTTCTTCGTTTGAATCTTTTTCCTGCGAGCCACTTTTTCAAGTTTGGAAACAGGAAAAAGTCACTAGGAGCTAAATCTGGACTATAAGGTGGATGATCAACCAATACGAAGTGTATTTCACGTAATTTTAGCAATGTATCTGATGCTGTGTGAACCTGTGCGTTATCTTGTCTTTCTTCTTTAAATGTGGTCGTTTTTTCTTGATTGCATCAATCAATTGATCCAATAATGCACGATAATACTTTCCTGTGATCCTTTTTCAAAATAATCGATGAGCAATATTCCGTGTGCATCCCAAAATACAGTGGCCATAACCTTGCCAGCCGATTTCACTGTCTTCGCCTTCTTCGGAGCACTTCCATCATCTTCCACCCATTGTTTCGATTGATTTTGTGGTTTCAGGTGTGTAGTGGTGGGCCCACGTTTCGTCAAAAGTTATTAATCGACGCCAAAAATCAACAGGATCAGGCTTTATCATGTCCAAACACCGCTGTGAAGTGATCTGTCTAACTCGTTGTTGTTCGACACCGAGAAAACGCGGCACCCATCTTGCCGATAGCTTTTCCATATGTAAATGTTCATACAAAAAGTTGAACACACGTTCATATGGTATGTTTACCATTTAAACAATCTCACGTAACTTGACTCGGCGATCATTCATAACGATATCGAGGATTTTCTTGATATTTTCTTCAGTAACCACTTCATTTGGCCTTCCCGTTGATGGTATTGTTGCAGTTCTTGTTCGGCCGCGTTTTAATTCAGCAATCCAATATTTTACCATGCTTTCGCCGTTTTCCCTTTCAAATAATAGTGTTTAATCACTGCACGAAATTCACTTTTTTCCATTTTTCAAGAAACACAAAAGTTGCAAACGACTACAACAAATAAACTAATCTATGAATTTGTGTGAAATTTTAACAGCTGACATTTGACAGATCGCAATTTCTAAAAAAAAGTTTTTGTTTTTGTGCTGCCATCTAGCGCTAGGTAGCTTCAATATCAATCCGCCCTCGTACATATATGTGAACAGTCCCTTTTTTGGAAAAGGGAGAAATCTCCCGCTGAATTTTTTATTCATAATTGGGCTCCAAATTTATATTTCCATACTTTATTTGCAATTTTTTTTAAGAACAAACAAACTGCTAAGCCATTTTAGCTTGTCTGTATAAAAAAACTCCGAGGGTCTAGGCAGGAATTTAACCTGCGACCCGCAGACTAATAGTCTAGTACGCTATTATGTGTTGCCCTATTATAACTAAATGTTTTACAAAAAATCTGTTACGTATTTGATTTGTTTTTGGTTTTGATTGTCTTTAAAAAACACTATATAATTATAAACGCATACTATTGATTTATATTTGACTTCTTAATTCAAATTCAATGCAGCAGCCAAAGGGTTATACCAATAATAAGTTTTTAAATGCACGTAAAGGGCAATTTTATCCAACTTCCTTAGTGCACACGATTGTGTAAGAGCTTAATTAATGCCAAGAAATGTTTAGAGAAAAATTTTAGCTTTATAAATGAACGACTTTATTTCTGAGGTACATACATTATTAATTTATTTTTCAAACAGTGTTTTTATTCAATTTTTATTCAAAGTCGGGTCGGTATTTCTCAGGCTTGAGTTGAATGACCATGACATAGAATTTTTTCCATATATTTTTACATAATCGGTCGGGGATCTAGATTAAACTATTTGGGTATTTTGGGGGAATTTTATGTAAAATCTAACTTTTTTAAAGCAGCTCTATAGAAATAATACATTTTTTCATCGTTTTGAAAGGGAGTAGATCCGCGCGTGTAACGATCTAAAATAAATAAGCTAGACTAAAAAAATTAGATAAATCTGCTAACTGCGAGTCCGACTCTCGGACGTAGGATTCCGCAATTGTTGAGTAGAGATTCTATTTTATTTTTAACTGAATTATTTATTGTTTCCTTTTAAATGATACCAATTTTTTTTTCCAAGTTCCTGTTGGTTTTCCTTTTACAAAGCTTTAAAAAGAAAAAAATGCACTGCATAAAATAAGCTGTGAGCCACTGGAGCTCAAAAACTGACCAATTCATTAATTACATGTTTAACTGATTTTAAAACTCCCGAATTGTTTTGTTTATAAATAAAGTTTCTATATTTATTTTTGTTATTCTTTGTAAACTTATTCATGCTTAGTGTGTATTAATTTAAAACATACAAATGTTGTCTTGCATTATGTCTTTATTTTAGCTGCATGCGTTTGTTTTCTCTTTTATTTCCAGTCATCAGTCATAATTATCTTCCATTCCATTTTACTATTTACAATTTGCGTGTATTTTATGTCTGGTTCATGTGGGGTATGAAGTTCTCGTGAGATTTTATTTTGAACAAAGTAAAGAAGATTTGTTTTCCCAAAACCTTAATCTTTGCCATCAGCTTTTTGTAGCCTTCTACATGTATAAATTTAAATATTTGAAGATTTCTTATGTACACGCAGAAAAATAAAAAGCGAAATGTATTTTTTCTTCTAAATAATAAAGCATGCATAAGTGACAATTATATGGCCTATTATCGTTGTTTACATTGAGTCAGAACTTCAATGTAAGCGTTATGTAATGCTTTGAGATCCATATAGAAAAACATATGGAAAGGCGGATAGAGGAAGTTTGACTTAAATTATCCCACGTTAAAAGTGAAACGGAGCTTGTTCCGCAGGACCACTTTAATAGATGACTATTATTTACTTTAATAAAAATTAGTTAGGGAATTATTAAAATGAAATCTTTTTAACATCTATAAATTTGATTATTCTATTTTCTTTATTTTTTATTTCTTCTAATGCACAGTTGATTTTTTAGCTTTTCCCAAAACAGAAATGAACCAACCAAGTCCCCTAACTTTTATATGGAGGCTAACAGCTACGATTTTTGGGGAGTTAGTTCCCTTTCAGTTCGATTTTTGAGTACATAGGGTGTGTGCCAATCGATAGCAAAGTACTCTGGTATGTAAATTTTTGACACTGCTGAGGTGAATTAAATTTCACTATCCGTGGGGGCTAGTAGAATTTTAGACAGAACTTAAAAATTTTTGTCGAGCAGCAAATTAGAAGCATGGTATCACAAAAACAAAGTAAGCCACCGTCGTCGTTTTTGAAAATTCGAGCCGTCACCCAATACATTGAATTTTTAAGGCTCCTAAATGTAGTTAGACTGAAAAATGCATTGTTTATTATAATTTGTACATCACACTATACAATTTTTCACTACAACAGAGAATTTTATTTAATGTGTTTAAAAAAGATCTTTTAAAAATTTGTTGGTAGCCGACGGCTTGTAGTCAAATGCTTTGCATAGCCGCCACAGCATTTTTTTTCAAAATTTTATGTTGTCAAAAAAGATATCATTATGCTTAGCAGAAACGTGGAATTTTTCTCCACAAGCAAATATTTTTTCAACATCGTACTTTGCTACCAATTGGCACACACCCATAATTGATTTTATAATTTGGGGACATACTCTATTTCTGGTTTGGGAAATTGGATCACTTAAGACTTAATTCCTACCGCCAATAAAAAGTTTGACAAAACGTCGCCATAGTATTTTTTTCAGTGTAATGATTACCCACAAACAGTTGTAAAGTGTATTGTTATTTTTCGTAAAGTATTCATACGGTATCATTTACATTTTAGTTTTAAAATTTTCTTTTGACATTTTTTTCTTAAGGTGCTTAATAAAAATTACATCTCATTTTTGATTATTTATATGAGAAGTGTGTTTATTTGTTTGTTAAAGTTTTAAAGGGCCATATTTAAAGCCAGACCTTGATTTGTTTTCAAGACAATTGAATAATTCTTTTATGTTTTAGCTGCGCATTTAATTTCGATGAACTATTAATAAGGAAAAATCTAAAAGTTTTTGTTAATTTTTTATTAAAATATGATAGACCTTGGAGGGGGTGGGGCACTATGTTAAGCTTTTTATTTTTTAATACCTTTTAAGTACATTTTGTCAGTCGTACTTTTTTATAAGAGTTACAATAGTACAAATTATTTATTCCAATAACAATTTAATGCACAGTCGCGTTACATATGTAAATATCTGCATGAGACATGTGCCAAGCCTAAAGGTATCTTCATTAACAAAATATCTCTAGCTATTACTTAATATTTATTTAACGTTTTAATGCGTTTATATGTAAGCTTATGATTGTTTTTTTTTTTTTTGAAGAAGTTGTTACAAATTGTTCCAGACTAATAAACATACAACGACTGAAACTTTTAAAATCTAATTTTCAATTTATTAAAAGTTATGCGCAAGTGCGCCAACATGAATTTTAAAGTTTTTTTTCCACATACCATTAACTAATAATAAAAGTGAATGAATGAGTAATAACTTTTGCTCAGTAGTGTTGAACGTGCATTGTCCTCCTATTGTCACAAAAATTAATAAATAAATATCAGACAGTGGGTGGGTAAATGTGAAAAGTATTTTTTGCTTAAGAGGTTTGTTTTAATCAAAGATTTTCGAGCACTTTCCTAAAATAGATAATATACCGAGGATTCGGTTTCAAGTTAGACCAAAGTTCTGTGTTAGGCTGACCCAATACCGAAGTTTTTTGTTATATTATATATACACATGTGAAAATAAAAATTGGTACCTGATGAACCTGTTGTGATTCCTCTATAACAATAACGTGCTGTTTTGTGGACATCGTTGAGTTGTGGTATTTTCTTCAATTTTAAACGTTTTAAATGTTTGGCTTTAGAAATAACATGCTGCACAGTCCTGTTGCTCGCGTAAACACCACATTTTGCCTTTATTTGTGCTGCAGTATCGTGGGAATTTGAAGCTGATCTCAGATTTGCACGTTTATCATTAGCTGAAAGCACACTTTTAGTCCGCCCTTTTATACTTTTCCCATATGTCGATTCATTCTGTAAATAATTAGACACTACATTCCGACTTCTGCCAAATTCCGTGGCGATTTTAGGAACCGATTTGCCACATTTGTTATGTATGAGCTTCCCTCTACCCATTTTTATTTTTTTACGAGGGCGAATTGATATTGAAGCTAAATAGCGCTAGATGGCAGCACAAACACAATTTTTTTATTGCGATCTGTCAAACGTCAGCTGTTAAAATTTCACTCAAATTCATCGATTAGTTTATCTGTTGTAGTCGTTTGAAGTAAGCAACTTTTGTGTTTCTTGAAAAATGGAAAAAGTGAATTTCGTGCAGTGATTAAACACTATTTATTTGAAAGGGAAAACGGCGAAAGCATGGTAAAATATTGGATTGCTGAATTAAAACGCGGTCGAACAAGCACTGCAACAATACCATCAACAGGAAGGCCAAAAGAGGTGGTTACTGAAGAAAATATTAGGAAAATCCTCGATATCTTTATTAATGATCGCCGAGTCAAGTTACGTGAGATTGTTGAAATGGTAAACATATATGAACGTGTGTTCAACATTTTGCATGAACATTTGCATATCGTCATATGAATTCATTAAAGCCCTAAGTTACATTGAACAAATTTTAGAGGCCAAGCAAAAAACTCTAATATGAAAAGTTAACTAACATTTTTCAAAATTGTTTCAGTTTAAGCTTATTTCTTATTAAGGAATCAACACAATTTTAATATATAAAATTTTCCAGGGACATGTATTTTTATGTATATGGTGGAAGTCGATTTTGATATTTTTTAACTTAGGGCTTTTTTGAAATCATATGACGATATGAAAAAGCTATCGACAAGATGAGTGCCGCGTTCACTCTCAATTGACCATAAACGTAAACGTATGACGTGTGCAGTCTCAAAGGCAAAGCTCTATGAATTGGGCTACGAATTGGTACCTCATCCGCCACATTCTCCGGATTAAGCCCCTAATGACTACTTCCTATTTCCAAACCTAAAGAAATGGCTCGGTGGAAAGAGATTTAGCTCCAACGATGAAATTATTGACCAAACAAATACCTATTTTAAGGACCCCGAAAAATCCTATTTTTTGGAAGGGATACAATAACTTCAATATCAATCCGCCCTCGTAGAAGCTGTCGCTGCATGTTGACATACATAGCTTACTAAGAAATGTTAAGATTATGCGATTTGCTATCAATACGGATGCGCTGTTAGTTTTCAGTTTGACCGAGAGTGAAAATGCAAGATGTTGACTTTTTTTTATGTGCATATTCAAACCATTATTTTGTTCCCAATTATGCTTTTTATTTTTGTGTGGAAATAGTAAACTAAATAATAACACTTATAATTGGTTGGCATTTTAATTTTAAAAGTTTTTTAAACTTTATTGTACTTGTTTACAAAAATTTCAAATATGAACTAGCTACACAGAAAGAAAAAAGCCTTACTAAATTCAAGTATTTTGTACTTACTTTGAGTACGAGTCGTACTTAAAATTTTGAGTACAAATAACAATAAAATGTATTTTAGTCAAGTCGAAAACAATTACTTTTTTTAATTTTGATAACCTATCCTGAAGTTTCTTAAAATGAGTACAAAATGCGTTAATCACGTGAAAGATCTTAAATTAACTAAAAAATTCTGAAAATAAATTGAGCTTTTAAATCCGTCCGTACTTAAATCCATCTTTCTGTACTTGATTTTAGTAAATCTGGGATTACCGTACTTTTAATACCGCTTAAGATTGATGGATTGAATTTTTTGTTGAGTGTACATTAGTCGAAAAACCATGTTCTTCACACCACATTTTAGAGAATTCCGAGGGCTAGGAGGAACAGAACCAAGGCTTAGTCTTACATTTTGAATTAATTGGAATAAAAAAATACCACATTCTCTAGCAAATTTAACTTGTTTTCTTATTTATATTTTGATTCTAGTAGTATGGAATATTATTCCACATTACCCATCTGGAAGATTCCACATTACTCTCCAATTTTAAAAATTGCTAGTTTTGGAATATCTCACATTTATCATTTATAAAGTTCTTTAATATTAAAATGATATGATCTTTGCAATACACGCAGGTAGGCAATCGAATAATAATTATATTGCAATAAATCCGGTAAGAATTTTGCTAATATATTTTTGAAGAGCGTCAAATCAAAAATAAGAGTTCCACAATACCCGAAGTTACTCTACAACAACAAAAAACCTTCAATATTCACATATGCATATATCAAAGAATGTCCTTTAGTGAAACATTAAAATTGGTGTCCTATTCAAGTGGCAAGGAGGGTACTTTGGAGTGATGAAAGTAAAATTGAGTGAAAGATCTGTAATACTAGTATTAAGTTGACTATTTGATTTTGGGTTGTGGATGTACCGATTTTTATTTTATTTATTAATTATTCACATCTGTGTCGTGTATTCGTCCATAGGGCAAATTACGGCATTCGATATCGTACGAATTTTCCATAAGAACTCAAAAAATTTTGTATGGGATTTCGTTCGATATCGAATGCCGTAATTTGCCCCCGGTTTTTATGATAATAAATTTTAAATAACAAATTGATAATGCAATAAATAATCTCAATAAAAACCACACCCCTGAAGAAGTTTGTAGAAAACAAACGAAACGTTGGGTAAAAACCGGAATAAAAATTGTATTATTTTTATTTTACATTTGGAAACAAATTATTGACCAGTAATAGCCCGTAGGGAAAATACCCCTATTACAATAATAAAATTAAATTGTTTGGGAATAATACTGAGCGATATATAAGAAGACCGGAATTCTACCCCTGTTATACTTAAAAAAATTAAACATTGCCCAAGTTTTGATATTTAAAAATGCGTTTAAGTATTTCGTGCTGCTGGTAGACTTTACACCGACACTCATGAGCAAACATTTTTTGCATTCATATGTGACTTAATAATAAATAATAAAAATATTTTTACCACACAGCCGTCCGTGAATGTGTTGCGCAACAATTATTGCGGACTGGAAAAAGTTTACAATTGCAAAAGTGTGCAATTTCAATTGCACAAGATTGTGAATAGGGTTATTGTGTTGTTAAAAATTATGAATTTTTGCACACATTCCCATCGTTTGCTCAGTTTGCACTAACCATTGTGACAACGTACCGTCATTGAAAAATTTTGAGGAATAAATTTTCAGCGTTTTCAATAAATTTTTTTCTGTAAAAATCTAATTTTAATCTAATTTTCATTTGTTTTAAAAACTACACATTCTAAGTTTTTGCTAAAAAATTTATATTAACAATCATTTTTAATAAATTGGTAAATTTTTTTATTTAATTTTTTAATCACTTGATATCTACTCTTTACCCACTGTACAAAGCTTGATGAGTTAAGAAGTTACAAAAGTTATTTAAACATTACTAGTGTGATAACAATGACAAACTTGCTGGTAGGGAGTACAGACAGACGTGTTTAGATTTAACATTAAAAAACTATTTGATTGAAATGAAAGTATTCCAGCGTACAAAGAGTGTTGTAGTTGTTGTTGACAACATATTGTTGCCAATTAATAAAAATAAAAAAATATTTCCTTATTACTTGCATTATAATATCATTTTTGTTTGTTTTGTACATTATAATTAAACTTATATTAAAAAATTAAGCTTATGTAAACAAGTTTTCTTCATTACTTTCATTTATTAACTATAAACAACAACAGCTTCGCTGGCAGGCACCCAAGTAGCCCATCAATTGGTGGTAGCCATACGCCAAAAATGTACACCAGAAGAAGTGATTAATATATTAAAAGAACTGCCAAATTCAGGTGAAAATGCTGATCAGGAAATGTCTGAGACCTCATTTAATCCATTGAAAATTGATGTGTTCGTACAAACTTTACTGAATTTGGGCTCAAAATCATTTTCGCATAGTTTTGCTGCAATATCAAAGTTTCATTTAGTTTTTAAGGTAAGATACAATTGCAGAACAAATATACTCGTATATGCATGTATGTATATATGTTTATTATAATTTACAATTGTTTCAGGCGTTGGCTGAGTCTGAGGAGGCCCAAATTTTTATACTTCATAATGTTTTTGAATTGTGGCAAAATCATCAACAAATGATGGTTGTCATTATTGATAAATTACTGAAGACACAAATAGTTGATTGTTCAGCTGTTGCGACTTGGATATTTTCAAAAGAAATGACCGGAGAATTTACGAAAATGTATTTGTGGGAGATATTACATTTGACCATTAAGAAAATGAATAAACATGTTGTTAAATTAAGTAAGTAATGTTTTAAAATTCCATTGCTACTAGTGGATATTATTATTATCCCTGTTCTGTAAACCGAATCTGACAAAATATTGGTGTTCTCTGTAACGAATTCGTTTTAAAATCGAGTAAGCAAACCTGGTCGAGTCGAAAGCAAATCGATTGTTGTTTTGTGCGAGAAATTCTTTCTAAATAACAAAAATAACACTTTATATTTAAAATTAAATATGTTTTTATTTATTTTAATTAATAAATATATATTTTTTATATGAATTTGTTCTAAAAAAAATATCTTACAAAAGGCTCTCAAAATTATTCATATTTACTGGACACATGATCAAAAATAAATTGGATGAAATAAAGCAATTTTTTATTTGAATTATTATTTTTTTATAATTTTTCATCAGCATCAATAAATTGTTCGATTTACAGAATACCAAAATAAAAATTGTTCGGTTTTGAAAAAGCACTCGCTTTCAAATCGACTCGTTTTACAGAACAGGGGGCTATTTGAAAATAACATAATTTTATTCAGCTCTTCAAGCAACTAAAAAGATTTTGAGAGCGAAACAAGTACATTTATTTGTTTCAATATATTGATTAATGTTGGCCAAATATTTCAATTAATTTCGCAATCTCAGAAGGTTGTTTATTAACAGAGTGCTCCAATAAGACGTCTCATTTTCATTAGCCCGCCATTTTAACAGTTGTCGTGACTCAACCTGTTCAAATTTCGAGGTCATAGTTCACAAAACTAGATGGGGCCGATTTTCAGTTTTGAGATTGCGTTAAGAAGCAGAATTGTCGCATTTGGCGCTCGGAAAACCCAGGAATTATTGTTGAAACGCCTCTCTGTCATCAATGTGTGCTGCTTGGAGCGCTTTTTGGTATGGCGGTGTCATTGACTTGAGTGTATGGAGTGCGCTATCGAACGATGATTAATGATTTTGTATGGACGATGTTTATTTTTAACAAGACCTGCGCTACGTGCCACACAAGTAACAATACCATCCATCTTTTGTGTGAAAAATTTCTTGACTGTGTTATATACAATTGGCCACAGAGATCTTGTGATTTATAACACCTTTCGACTTTTTCCTTTGGGTCTACGTAAAAGATAAGATCTATGCCAAAGGACTACGATCGATTCAAGACCTTACAGATGGAATTCGTGAAGTTATCAAAGATATACAGTCGCAAATGTGTGAATTGGTGATGGTGGCGTAGCCGTGCTGGCCATTTGGCAGATATTGTTTTCCATTATTAATGACATACCTTCATATTTACAATTAAGTAAACATCGGATGATTTCGCTTAAAAACACTCGTTTTTACATGTAATGAAACATCTTATTGGAAGACCCTATATTTTCATGGCTCAACTTTAGTTGTGTATCGATTGTACTAAATTTGAATTGATTTGCTTCTGCTAGCTGAACTTTTGCTTAAATTAAAATGACTAAAATAACTACAATAATATTTGTTTTATTTCCAGATTTTGAATTAACTGACGCCAAAGAAAAGTTGGCAAAGGCCGATTCGTCTTCAAGTGAATCGGAAGATGAATCTGCTCCCAAACGTAAAAAACCTGTCGCAATTGTAGATAAACCAACGGAAGAGGTAAATATTTGATTAAAGACTTTTCAGTCTGTTTGTGTAGCCAAAGGTGTTCAAGATTGTTTTTCTTCAAATTAAATTTTTGTATTTTTGGGAAAATATGTTTTTAATCTTCTCTTTAATAATTAAAAGTATTTCATCATATGCTTAAATGCTCATTTTGGATTATGTGCAAATTTCACGTCTCGTACGGCTTTAATTATGTAATTAGTGAGCACAAACACACGCATGTGCTTGTTTTTAGTTTGGTGCAGCAATATAAAAGAGTTTAAACATCATTGAATAACTTGTAATGTAATTTATATTAAGGCAACATTTTCACTTTCGTACGATGTCGAGTTCTGCAACAGACCTGTATAGAACAGTTTTTCCTAGTAAACCTGCGTTAACTAAAGAAAAATCGAAAATGGAACAAAATAGATCTGCTAGGAGATTTTATTTAAATAGTATTGTAAACCAAATTAGTTCTCCATCTGCTAGCATTCATTAGCATTTTCCTTTCGTAATAAATTAATAAAAATAAGATTTTAAATTAACTAGCTTAGTCCTCGAACTTAACAATAATTCTAAGACGTAATTGATAAAGATTTAATAGTATTAAACCTCTTTCCATAGACTGCATTGAATCATTATAAGCTAAATATGTACGTGCGCTTGCCAAGTATATTATGAATTCATGCTAGCAGAGCTTGCTCATCATGCTTCGTTAAGCATTGAATAGAACCAGATCACCACTAAAAGATTTCATATGTAATTAACATTTATTTTTAATCAGTTATTTAACAATGAAATCTAGATTAATGTATGGAAACATACAGTAAATTTTAAAGAACTTTTGTTTTCTAAAATACAAATTAAATGTGTAACAAATAACAGAAGATAAAATCGCTTTAGGTTGTCTGACTGACGGTCTTTTATAATGTATGTATGAGATTTCCAAGGTTTTAAGTGTAGAAATAAATAACGGTAGAAATTAGATTTTAAGAGTTATTAGTGTAATGAATAAACAATGGGTTTAATAATGGAATTTATTAATATAGTTAATTATTAACAAATTATATGAAGCAAAAGTGTTTAACACTACTAATTGTTTGACCTAATTTTTCATACTTCGCAGACAAGCCATAAGGCTTCGTGTACTCAGTAGCATTAAGGTTAATTGTAAAGTTTAAATTATAAATAAAGTCAATAAAAAACCTAAAAAAATTAAATTAATGTAATTATTAAAATTTTCAGGTGGTTGAACGTATGGAAGAAAAACTCGAAGCGGCCAATGTGGATCAGAAACGTCTGTTCCTCATTGTATTTCAGAGATTTATTATGATTTTATCTGAACATCTTGTGCGTTCCGATACGGATGGACGGGATCCAGATACAGATTGGTATCGCTGGACAATTGGGCGCTTACAACAAGTTTTCTTAATGGTAATATTGCTAAAATTTAAACTACTAAATTCGATAATATTTTATTTTCATCTTTTAGCATCATGAACAAGTCCAAAAATACAGCAGCACTTTGGAAACTTTACTTTTCACTTCCGATTTGGATACACACATTTTAGAAGTTTTCCATCAATTTGTAGCTCTTAGGGCCTAAATAAGTAACAATATAAATAATACATAATATGTATTTAATATTTCACAATTAATTTTTTTTTCAAGTTATATGCTTAAAAATAATGTTTGATTCTGTACGTACAATGAGCTACCCAAGCTAACCAAAAGCATTTTGTACAAATTTTGTATTAAGATTGAAGCCTTTGGATTAATTTGGGTAGCTTCGTGACAATGGTACAGACATAATGGTTTTATTTAAAGTGAACAACATATGTTTTCAAATTAAAAATATCAATTATAAACGTGTTATTAGTTACAAAAAGTTAACGTAAATAAAGAAAACATCAACAAAAACAACAATAATAAATAGTATGTTTAGTGTGAATGATATAAAAATTATTTGAAATTTGCTGAAATAAATAATTAAATACACGTCATCTCTATTGTTAAACCTTCCGTAAGCAGTCTCTTCTTTAAGTAACTGTACAACTACTCCGTGGAATTTAAAACCCTGGAATTAATTTTTAACTAAATTTCAAACAGCCTTTGTAGTCACTGCCCTGCTGGAACGTTTACATTGAACACGTAATGTATCTTCAATTCGATTTAGCAAAACTACACCATTCCATGATGAGCACCTCCAAACCATGCCACGTCCACCACAGTGATTTACTGGATTTTTTTGTAAACGACGTGAAATTTGTTTCCATTAAGGCGCGGGTCTGTCATTTTTTTATTTATTTCATTGGCCATTTATGACCGTCGTTCCGAGCAAATCAATTTTTTTCACCATATCACTTCCACACCAAGGTTCCATTCTTAAATTTTGTTTGCGTATTAGAGGAGGTTACATGGTGGCAATCCTTTCAAGCAATGTGACTTGCACAATAAGAAGACGTGCTGTTGGTGCACTAATATCAGCAGAAATAGCTTTTTAAAGACATTTCGAGCAAAGACTTTTCATGATTTCTCATGATTCTCAATAGTTTTCCTGTTTTATTCTTTACAATTACAGTTTCTTTATATTTTCTTCAAAACAGTTATTTTCTATAAAATTTTGAACGTCATTAAGCAGCTCTAGGCTGAAGAACAGCTCTAGCGTCATCGTAATTATTCCTTAAGTCATGCTTGCGTGTGTTGTTTGGCCATCGAAAGTTTTTCGTCTCGCTCGCACTGATTGACTGATTTGCCACGGATAACCGTATAGTCTTGCGGTTCTTTTGTGGAATTTAGTTGATAACCACGTTGCTACTTCCTATGTGAAGGCATAGGTCGGGTATAGTCAGTCACAAAAACATTTTTAAAATACTGTTAATAACATGGTCTAGTTTCCGGCGCCATTTTTGTGCAACCATATTCTGCAAATTTACTTTGTAGAACATGTACTACCAATAAATAAATAAAATTTTGAACCGAAATACAAGTAATTTAACTGTTTAATCTAAAGGCAAACAAAAAACATCACCACAATAAAAATTATTTACACAAAATTAAAAATTATTGTATACCAATAAAAATAAAAACAACATTTAGTATAAGAGTGATGCCATACAAGTGTTTTGCGCCCGGTTGGCGTGAAGTTAATAATTGGTGCTTTTTATGGGAATTACCAAAATTTAGATTCTAAATTTATAGCCACACCTTTTGCCAAAATCTTATTTGTTTTACTTTCATCTTTATCAAGAAAAACGTAGAGTAGATTTTTGAAAAATGTCCCTGTGAAAAGGACAGTTTTGGACTGCAATATAAAAAAAATTCCCTGATAGAAGTGTTTATGGTCTTCAACGGAGAAATACATTTTTTAATCAACACTAACATTCAATTCACACGATGCTTTTTAGGTCGAACTTTAAATCTTTTAAACAACTGAATAAACAAATTTTTAAAGAAAAGACATAAACCAAAAATTCACCCTTTAAATGTAAAACCGACGTCTTAAAAAGTGTCATATGAACTGAGTATTACAAGAAATCTCAAAGCGCTGAACTAGCAACCAAATTGTGCATTGTGCTGCTCCCGCACATACATACATACACTATACTATGCATGTCTATATATTTGAAATGTTTGGTAACATAAAATGCATTGCATGTTACCAAAAGCATTTTTAATGACAAAAACAATTTCTGTCTTCCACTATACTATTTGTTTGCTGGCTTATTTTAAAATTAAATCAAAGCTGAAAAAAGCAGTAAGCATCCGCACAGTGCACTCGGTTAACACTCAATTAACGACTGAAATCAAACTGAAATAGACGAGAACAAGCGTCGGTGTGAGTTTTTTTTTATTGTTTTTATAGCACAATTGTGCACAGAAAATGAATTTTTGGATTACTCTGCTATATAATGACGAAGGATGGACAACTTTCGTAAATTTACTAGTTATGCATTCTTAACAAAAAGTTTTTTAATCAAACAAATCGTCTTACACAAAACTTTTTGAATGCGCATCTACGTCATTATAGAATACAAATGTAATTTAGTAGAGTAATTTCATAAAGTTTGAATAACTTGCACAAAAGCTGTATATCATTATGTTAAACAGCCTGGCATCACTAAATAACTGGTCAAACTGCCATTCTTTGAGAAATCTCAGTTTTCTTTTGATCGTCCGTTGTATCGTTTCGTGGAAATATAATTATGTATCTAAGTACATACATATGTATCTATATGTTTCCGTAAGTGAAAAATCGTTTTAAATAACATATGTCTGTAAGTATAATAATATGTAGATAGCTAAATATGTAAAATGATTAAATAGTGTGTACAGGTTTAAAAGTGAAATAAAAAAGTATTGCGATTTATATTCCAGTAATTTAAGATAAAAAGTGGTAAATACTTCATATGTATGTATGTACATACATATGTATGAATATTATCCATTTTCCTCCTGTATGTAAATTTATAAAAAATAATATAATTTTCTTAATCTTAATCTTTTAATAAAAAAAGCAATAATAAAGTGTTTTTGTTTCAAAAAGAAGAGGAAAATAAAATTATGAAGTTATTTAGTGTGTGTGTGTGTTTGCAAAATAAAAAATGTAACGGGACGCGTAAATTAATTTTCGTTGTTATTGAAGATTCGTCGATGAATAGCGAATGTAATAATCGGTTAACGGTAACGGGTTAATAAAATATAAAAATGTTTTTGTTGCCGTAAAAGACTATTTAAAGCAAGTAAGTAAAATTGCAACAATAACAACATACCGATACTACCACAATATTGAAAGTAATTTTATTATACCTATTGGATTTGACTTTATTTTTATTTTCTTTTTTAATTAATGCAGAGAAGAATTTTTTAATTGCAATGCTTAGTTGTTGAAAATATTTAAATGTCAAGATAAAAAGTTTTTAACAGCTTCATTAGTGCTTAATTAGTGGAATAATAATTTTTGGGTAGAATAAATTCTGTAAACAGAAAATTATATTTTCTATACATATGTATGTATGTATTTTTGCAAAAAAGCATAACCCAAATTTCCATATAATTATGTATATAGATATGTACTCGTATGTATGTACATATGTATGTTCTTTCATTGGGTAAAATTATTTGAGTTTAATTTAAGAAACTTCAAGAAAGATTAAAATCCCAAAAACTACTAATTTGATACTCCAGTATAGGTATGTATTTATAGAGTGATTTTATTTACATAAAATGAATTACAGTTCTTTTCTGTGCAAGAAAGTACTAACACAAGAGTTGGAACTAAAAGTTTCCTTCATTCGCTTTAGTTTTTAGCTAACTAGTGTGGGGCGCGCTAGTCAACTATTATCAATTTATATAATTAAATTAAAATATAATCGCACTTTTTCCAATATCCATATTTTCATATTTTCAGTAAAATATTTATTAAGTTCTTTCTTTTTTCAAATTTCATGTTCAAATTTTCATTTGTTCTAATGAAAGTTTATCTGTTTATGTGTAAAGGTTCCCCGATGATCTGCAACAGTGAAATGCGTATAGAACTAGCTTTAGTCTTCAGTCATCAATTCCAATGTGTTTTTATTAATATACATATGTACATACATACATATGTAATTAATATTTGACTAAATTTTTAATATATTAATTTTGAAAAAAAGTGTAATTATAAATTATTTATTTATCTATTGGTAAATATTCTACAAAGTTAATTTGCAGAATATGGTTGCACAAATATGGCGCCGGTAATTAGGCCATATGTCCATGATGTTATTAACAGTATTTTAAAAATATTTTTGTGACTGACTATATGCGACCCATGCCTCCACATAAGAAGTAGCAACGTGGTTGTCAACAAAATTCCACAAAGGAACCGCAAGACTGTACGGTTATCCGTGGTAAATTAGTCAACCAGTGCAAGCGAGACGAAAAACTCTCGAAGGCCAAACAACACACGCAAGTCTGACCCCACTTAAGAAACAATTACGATAACGCGGGAGCTGTTCTTCATCTCAGAGCTGCTTAACGGCTGAATTATAAATTAAAAAAATAAATTTTAGCAATTCCCGAAAAACTCAATTATTTATTTTTTTTATAAAAACGTATTAAAGGATGTACAAATAAAGGAATGCTAAAAAGAGCGAATCTTTTATGTAGAATATCTGATTCTTCCTCTAAAAGGGCCTGCTTAGTGAACGGCTAGCCTGGAGATTTTTATTGCTGATCTAGGGATCGTTCACAAAGTGTTTTCTCTAAAATGTCTATCCGTCTGCTTCTTCCTATCTTGTGAACTATACTGGGTAGGACACTGGAAATATTCACAAGATATGTATTACTATGACCTCTACAAAAAAAAAAAAAAAATAAAAACTACAAATAACAAGATTTGTTATATGTATTTCATATATAATTAAATTTATTTAATATTTTTTTAGTCTCCTATTAAATAAGGCTAAAAACGCTATTATCAAATTTAATAGGGAACTCTATTATCAACTGAAGTAGGTAACGATGTTATCAATATCTTTATGTCAATAGGCAAAGGTAAAACGGTTTAGAAACATTTCTCATCTGTTTGTTTAACGATTTGTTTCGTTCTTTCATTGTTCTTGACGACCTAAAGTGCAGAATATATATTTGATTAAAATCTTGCGAATAATAAGTGTTTATAAGGAACATCACAAAGTCAGCAAACATGCAGACATTGTCAATTCTCACAGGGTGTGTATCGCCTCTTTAATAGCAAACATGAAAAATATATGTGAAAAGCTGAATGGTGTCCTTACCTAAACCACTACGGGAGATTACTTGGCTTAGTTCAAAACTGGCATTACCAATTTCTTTTTAATTTAAAAAATTTTTGATAACTTCAAATTATTTTGTTAAGAAAGTAATATTGGAACATTTAGTCATCAAACTAGCAAAAGAGGTCAGTACTGATTTCGAGGTCGCTCCATCAGCTTATTGGCTTTCTTTGTTAGATTTTATCACTTCTGACGGTGGATACCAGTGACTAGGAATATCAGCTGTCTGACTGTCTTATTTAACAAATTAGATTACGAAAATTACTTCTATTCGTTCTCCTCTTATGATTATATGGAATAATAATATCATCATCTCATCACATCACATAACAAATACTTTTTTTGTTGTTTTAAAACGAAAGGGTCTTGCAATTTTCGTACTTGAACACTACTTGTTTATAAAAAGCGTTGCCAATTTAAATAATGCGTTATTTGCATTTTAGCTGCAGAACACATGCAAAGCAACCTGCGTTTAGGTATGCAGCCATACTGTTAATGTGATACAGTAGCGTTTAATTTGTTTCTGTAATCAAACGGATCACAATCAAGTTTAACTGTTTAAAGTACTTCATAAGCATTTTGAGTGTTTTTTAAGCCAATAAAAATCGATTTCTTGTTACTCTCCATTACACTTTTCTTTGCCATATCTGAATGTAATTGGTAGGTACTAGGTATACCATACCACTTTAATCGCCCTGACATATACATTATCCGAACTCCAGTTTAATTAAAATAATTATAAATAAAAATCTGTTCTTTAATAAACAAAATTTTTGCCAATGTGAACGAACTACTACATAAAGTAGTCATTTATAAATTTAAAATTATTTAATGGGGATTAAAACACTTGATTGGTTTCACGGTGATAACAATTGTTACTGAACCCAAAAAAGTAAATATTAAGACTAGTAAATTTATTGTAAATGATTCTTTGCATAGCTTTAAAACACCAAAGCAAGTTATGATTTATTAATATTCCGAGATCTAGCAACCATCAAGCTTGCTTTTGTCAGCTTCAAGTTTTTAGGTTTCGAGAAATGCTAATATACCACATCACCCGCCACAATACCCGAACATACTCTAATGTTGATCTCAGCACAATTATTGTGCCCAAATAATGTCTCTGGAAACATTAATTCAGGCTGTCTTCTTATTACACCGTAAGAAAAAAGGAATCACATTTTTATATTTTCATTTTAATTTCTTACAATATCTTTTCTTTATTTATTTTTCGTTATTTTAATATACAATTATTCTCTTTATTTAAACATAATTTTGTAACTTTACATAATATTTTTCAAGTTTTACTTTTGTATCCTTTATGGTTATCGGTTTCACAAAGTACGTACACTTGTATTGCGAAGGTATAAAGGGCGTATAGAACAGAATAAAAAAGCTTTAAATAAAAAACAATCAAATAAGTATATTTGTTAAAACAAAATTCTATCATAAAAAAACATTATAGCAAGTCAAAAGGTTAGAAAATATCTTTAAATTTATTTGTCTTAATATTCATGTGAGGAGGTTAAAGTACAAGTTATAGTCTTTGTTTTATCCTTTTTCATTATACATATTTTTCGGTGAAAATAGAAAATTTGAAGTGCTGAATATTTTTTGTATATAAACTACGTTTTACAGATTGTTTTTATTTTGTTTTATTTTGTTAATTTTACATTAAATGATTAGAACTATAACTACAATATAAACGCTATCTTTGGGTGACTCTTTGAAACTTAAAATGCATATCCTTAATTAATTACTCTATCATGAAATTTAATTACATACTTCACTAAAGTTATTTATTTAATTATTTTTGTCTTTTTAATCTTTTTAACTATCGAGCGTCAAATTATTCTATTCAAAATTTGTAACTTATACAATTTGGTTTTGTATTGAAATTTTTTTCATTAAATGAAACTGAACAAATTAAAATCATAAGAAGTACTGTGTGCAATTTGTTTGTTTTCATTTTTAATTCTGTGGTTGAATACAGTTATTATAATTTATTTATTTAAATAGTAAATAGTTAAATTTTTATTGCTCTTTGAATTGCTGTTAATTTTATATTTTTATTTTGCAGTTATGTTTAAGTTTCCGTATTTTTTGTTTGACAAACGTTTTTTTACAATTATTTTTGCAAATAGTTTATTAAAAAATTTAAATGAATACTTAAATATATTTGTTTATAATTATTATTTTTTTTTTCTAAATTAATTTTTTATATTTTGCAGTGTATAAGAAGGTGATTGAATGCAGCATTGTTGTTGCTATTGTATGTTGAGTAATATCATGTGTATATATAAATGTTTTTAAAAAGAAATATTAAAAAGTTTATTTTCCTCAGTGTAGATGTAGATTTTAGTTTAATTTTTGGTTTTATATCTTTATCACAGAAATTTATTTTAGTAAAAACTCTGTATGTGTGAGTGTGTTTGAATTTTATTTGATTAGTGTGATATTGAAGTGGGAAAAGACAACAATTAAAATTTGCAACAACATACATTTGAGGCGTTCATTTTGAAAGCGAGGCGGTCCCTTTATCAAAAATATCACGTCGCTCACTGAAATTAATAAATATTTAAGTTATCTTTACTGGTCGAAGTAAATTTTTAATATAATACAAATATATATATATATATATATATATATATATATATATATATATATATATATATATATATATATATATATATATATATATATATATATATATATATATATATACGTGTGTGTGTGTGTTTAGTATGTATGCATATATTATATACAATATAAAAATACTATTTAAAAATTCAATCATATAAATGGCTGACTGAAATTTTTTCTGATGACGGAACTTGCCTGAGTTTCAAAATAATCGTATCACTTATATAAATAACAAAATATTATAATGAACTGTCTTGTACCAGCGACATTTTTTGTTGTTTAACGAAACGGATAAAAACGGAAGCACCTTCTACTAAGCTTTACTGCGAAAACAACATGAGAAAGTTAGTTGTGCGTACGCTGCAGCGTCCGCGTCCATAGTAGCAGCTTGAAAATCGGCAACTAAAAATAATATCCCCAATTGAGGACATTAACTTCAAGCCGCTTAGTAAGCCCTTATAAACCTGCCCACTGTTGGCTGAATTATTATCTTATAAAGAAAGTAAAAAATTACAAGTTTTCAATACACACGCCTACAAGTATGCAATATTTTAACCGTTATACTTTACGAAAATTCTTAAGGAGTAGATGTGAGTATGTTTGCATACACACATGTATGTATACGTACTCACATGTACGCACTATAGTGTAGAAACGTTCGAAATTACATTCATGTGTTGGTTAAAGAATATTATGTATTCAAATTTTTTTTAATAATAATTAATTTAACTAAAAGTATTTTCTTTAATTTGAATATTATGTACATATGTATATTGTTGTGCAAAATACAACATATATATGGATTTTTCTTCACCTTTTATTTAATAATAATTACATACATACACAATTTATTTTGATTTTTTTTAAATTAATATTCATAGTATGTAATATATATTTTTTTAAATTATTTTAATGTTAATTTTATTATAAAATCAGTCTCAATACAAGCCATCTTAGTAATGTTTTTTATTTCGCCTAACATTTTTATATTTTACTATTTTATTTAATTAATATCTAAATTTAATTTTTATAGTTTGTTTTCTTGTCTGATTTTTTTTTTTTGAAAATTTATTTCATTTCGGTTTTGAAAGCAACTAAAAATTTTGTTTTATTTTCTTTCATTTATCGATGGGTTCTTAAGCAGTAAGTTTATTTTTTAATTTTGTTTTATTACGCTATAATATTTAAATTTTATTTTTTAATAATTAGTGCTAGTTATTTTTAAGAAATATTGTGCATTTTCTTTTTAGTATTTTATTTTTTTAATTTTCTTTGTTATAATTCTAATATATTGCTTTTAGTAAAAAGTTTTGAATGGCTGTTTGGTAGTTTTTAATTGTCTAATATGAATGTGTTTTATTTTGCTTAATTTTTTTTATAAGGTAACAACTTTAGAATTTGTTTATGGTGTAAAATATTTCTATATGAGCGGTGGTGTGATTGTAAAATAAATTTTGAATATCATGTTGACAGACTAATAACTTTAATGGCTTTATTGCTACAGCAAAGTTCAGCACCCTGATGAACGGTTATAGTTTCACAAGTATTTGTCAATTTTATTAGTCATTTGTATTTGCGGAACTACTTTTTCCGATATAAAAGACTATGAGGACCGAGAGATTAATCTATAAGTTAACTGCAGTTAATAACAGGTCCTGCGATGACGACTCGATGTAGATGTGAATCACCCATAATGCTAGAAAAATTAGTGTTATAATTGCAAGCCTGACGAAAAGAAATGATCGGTAAAGCAGTTTCAGCGAAATAGCTCAGAAAGCTCTAAACATACCCAACAACAAAAAGTTGGTTTTGTTATTGCTCGAATGCAGGCAGAGAAACAAAAACCTTCATATCTTTTAACTAAGACAAAACAATCAAAACGAAAAATCAGTATCACTATTGTACAGCCTGTGTTTTGCTAAATGGAGTTTAAACACACGTTTATGAAAAACGTTCTCGCTCCTCAATACATTGATTCAGTATTGCATCTGGTTGCTGAAACCTTTCAAGAGCATCATCGATACGTTTCCATCAGGATAAAAGTGAGAGGCCGCAGAGTGTATCAGTATCAACATTCCGAACAAGAGCTCTCCTACTTGACATGCTCACGTTTTTGTGGGAAGGTTATATTCGAATGACCGGCACTATAGGACTTGGACGAGGCTGAGACTGTAGAACTCGTTGTGTATGAATGTCCGATTCTTGCTAGCATTAGACTGGGAACCACATATGATTACAACTTTAATGTAAAGGCCATAACACCCTTCCGCCTAAAGTAAATGTTACAAAAGCTTAGTGTAAATGCTGGAGACTCAGTTGGATAAGTCAACAATGGGCCGTCGACGGAGCTAGAAATAACTGAGAAACGCATTGAATTGTAATGGATCCAGGAACCAGAAAAGTTGTATTTTAACTTTCATAGAAATATATGGCTGAGGTACTCATAATCTAAGAGCAACATGGTAATTATATTGTTGTAGTCGAATTGTAATTTTTTTTAATATTTAACCAATGACGTTGTATGAATCATATTGTTGTTGAAATATTATTACTCAAAAAATTATTCTATTATGATCAAACATAATCAACCATCATAAAAAAATTCTCGCGGCAGTACAGCACGTTTTAGCATACATTAGAAAACGTTTGTAGTAGATGACATTCATCTGAAGTATATACATTCTAAATACTTATTGATTGTATTTTAGTAATAATTTGATTACAAAAGAAAAAAATTGGTTTTGTATATTAAGAAAAAATTGGTTGTAGTTTAACCATATTGCAGTTGTTATAAACAGTAAGAAGACAATGATAAAATGCAAACAAGAACATGTTTATGACAACAATAGCTATGTTTAAAATTAAAAAAAAACACAATAGATTGTTTGCTACCGCCATAAGGTGTTTGTCCCAACCATATCTAATCTTTTTTTTCTATGCGAGTAAGCACACATATACATATACATGCATGCAAATACCTACATATGTACATACATAAGTATTTGAGCGAAATTATCAATGGCGACTGAACACAAAGTTACAATTTTCCTTTCAACATTTATAAAATGTTATAACCATTAAAGTTATCAGCCAGTTCACTAGTAAATATTAAAAAAAACCTCGAATATTATTTTAAACTTAATTTAAGCTTTTCCTTTAGTATGATAGTTTGATTGGTTTATGGACTTTGATAGTTCTTGAGATTTTGTTTTATTTTTTATTTGATAAACATTTAACCACAAAAATTTCTGTTTTTTTTAATAACAAACACAGCGCAACTTGTTGAGCACACCATTTTTGTTTATGTTTGAGTTTCATTATATACTAAAAATTTTTAACTATTTTGTTGCCATCAATGATCGTTGATCATTAATCCTGATGATTATGCGAACGCTACCTTAAACAGAAGAGAGTAATACAAGTTTTCAATGCTTTTGCAAGAAGTATCCGAGAACTGGTGAATATTTTACTTAATAATGACTTGTAGATTGCAAAGGTTCGATATATTTGATTAAGGATTATGAACATTGTTTATGATTTTTATCCTCCTCTTCAGGCTATATAGCTTTGTTGGATAGATGTTTTCCAAATTTTGAAATAACGAAATTGTTCTTATTTTGCTACTGCCTTAGCGAACCTTTTTTTATAAAAAATTTTGCTTTTGAAATAGTTAAAACGTGTTTGATTTTGTTTAAATTTGATAAATTTGGTGAATACTACGTATAAATGCTATCTTCATTGCTATCGGCATATCCATAGAATGTGTATCTGATATAAAGGCCTCAACAATATGTAGTCTATAAGTGTCACTTGACTTTTTATTTGGACATAAGCTTCCAGCTATTTTAATCGGATATACACCAATATCTCAATGAAACATTAACTTTACATGTTGTAAATATTATATTATTTAATTCCAAAACTTTTTAAAATTCATTTCCAGCGCACCTCATCGTACAAAAATCATTTGCTTTGGATATTGGAAAATGTTCACTCTTATTTGTATTTCTAGTGGTTTTCGGTTTGATTTTCTCTTAGAAAATATCGAACCTTTGCTGTGGTGAAGTCATAACTGAAATAATGCGGTTTTTGAGTAAAGAATAAAGATTTAATTGCCACATCGTTCTTTATATTGTGTAAAAATATCTTACAAATATCTCATGTGTTCGCCTCTTGAAAGCAGAATGTTATTTTATTTTCCCCTTGAAGTGAGTGTAAATTAAAAACTTTAAACTCGACTTTTCAAGAACGAATGGTTTGAGTTATGAGTTTTTTTCTTTTGGGTAAATTAGCAGTATCATTTAGCTTTCACACACGAGAATAATTTTTAAGCGCACAATTTTTGTTCTGTTGATAACACACGGTATGATTATTCATCTGGGGTGAAATGTGTACCTATACACAGCTTTGTGTGTGTATTAGTGTTTTTGGTATTCAATTGACATTTGTGTTTTTTTTAATTGTGTATTGGTTTTGTTCTGCTAATGCGGGGTTGTAGCCGGTTGAAATTTTATGCCAACAGAAAACCATTCTCTTCGTCTAATTCGTGAACAAGCTGCTATGCTGATGAATGCTGCCAGCACAATTATTCTCGTGTGTGAGAGAGAACAAATTTACATGAATTTTCTTTCCCACTTTTTCGTATGAGTAATAAGTTTGCAACGGTTAATAATAAGTATACGCCTATACAACATTAAATATACGAGCAATAGCCAAACATATGTTGTTATATGCATATCTGTGGTCACAAATATAAACCGCCTCACCCAAGATAAGAAAGAAATGAGTTTTATGGACCTATCGGGAACAACAAAAAATTATTTATTTTTTCCTCAAACTCCCATTTCTCTAACCTAATTTTTGTTTTAGATATTAAAAAAAACATTTTCACCTAAGTTGCTTTGAACTCCCTTAACATTATCAATAATCACCAAAATATACTTAATTATTTATTTTCATAATATTTTATTTTATTAAAAAACACTGTATATAATTATGTTGCTCACGCAAAATAAATGTTCACATAAACATAATACCCATTCCTCCTCAGCCACATTTAATTTGCAATAACCGTTTAAGTCCTTATAAACTCAAGAATAATAAATTATTCGGTACAATAAAAAATGTAAACATAAGTTGTTGTAAACTTTCAGAATTAATATTTATATTTTGCAATAAAGATTTAAAATTTATTTGATTAAATATCTCACTATGTGCTTCAAGTTCAATTACCAATTTTGGTCAAAATATTGCACTATAATGTGTACTTAGTTATATTTAGTCGGTCACCGGTTGACAAACTCTTAACTCGCAAAAACAATCGAGTAGGGTTTTTGATGCCAAAAGAATGTGTTTGTCCTTCTGCATGTTAGTACGTTTCATGTATATTTTTAAAAAATCTTACAATAAATATCTCCTACTAATTTTGGATTTTTTTATTTACTTCCAATACGGTTTATTAACAGAGTAAAAAAAATGTTATGAGTTGTCAACCTGTGACCGACGAGATATATTTTTTCCTAAATCATAATATTAAAATTGAGTTATCTCAAATGTATGTTTTTCGACTTAGGCTTTTTTATTGCTTGTGACCACAGATATTATGTTGCAGATATTGTGTTACCTAAGAGTTTGACTAATAATAAATAGCACGAATACGCTACAACAGCAGAACTCCGGCAACAAATTTTGATTTAATCTATTCACTACAAAAAATAGTGAAATAACTGAAATAGAATTTTCGATGAAATACAAAATTTTACTTCAGAAGTCTAAAAACAAAAGTAGCTATTGTTTGGAAATTTTGACATTTGTGTTCGATTATAGGAGGGCTATGGAATCAATGGCAGCAATCTCCAAAAGTCATATGAAATCCTAATATTAAGAGAGCTTACTTTTTCCCCGGCTCAATTTTTCCTGCAGAAAATCTAGTGAAATTTTTTCTTCCAATAGGGGGAAGGGGAAAATGGAAAAGTTTACCGTGGAATTTTTACTCATGTTTGAACTTATAAATAAGCATTGTATATGTATAATTTTAGCACCTTACAATTTTACCGAAAGAGTTTCCGACACAACTCAGCACCACATTAGAGGGATTGATTGAACTACATCAGAAGGATATATGACCAAGGCAAGTCACATATTAAAACACAAATAGCTAACGGATGCAACCAACGCATCCAAGATAGCATTTTCAATCGTGAAAGAGCCTACTGGAAATCTCATGAAGAACGTTTTTTATCGTCGACGATTCCTTGCACGGAAGAAACTGTTACACGAACTGATTTTTTTGTGATATTCTTCCATAACACATCGAAAGACGCTTATACTGATCGTAGAGGGAATCGTTTGGGATTTGTTTAGTTAAACAAAGTGTAATATTGTTGTTGTCATACTCTTCAAATAATCCTTAGAAGATTTTTTACGACTTGCTCTTTCGTATTGTTACTCGTCAGATCTTCATCATCTTCGTCTAATTCTATTATATTGCATATCAAAATACACAGTTATTAAATATGTATGCGTATCTTTAAAACTAATTGCTGCCTCTAATTCCTCACCCCTCATATAACAAGAGTGTAACGATATTGCTGGATCCACAAATATTAAAATTTCATGTAATACAGTTGTGTGCTATAAAAGGCCTCTTTAGCTGACCGTAAACGTAGAATCGTAAATGTAGTTCGTGTCAGCTGATCGTATCTGTTACATGAAAAAGCAAAGGAAATGCTTACCTGACCAAAATGTCACTTGGCCGCAACGTACCAACCTGTATAAAATAGAATTTCATTACGATTACAGTGATGGAACGCATGTATGTTGATTATGAATGCGGTACAGTAGCCCTCTTTTGGTACTATTTTTTCTTTTGATATTTGTGTACATTCATGCTACTAGTTTGAGTTTGAGAATATTGAGTAAATTTAGTTTTATTAATCAATTTATTTTTCTTTATAAAATTTAGCAAGAGACTGCGTACGTATTTCCTGTAGAATCCAAGTGTCGGTCACAGGTTTACAAATCTTAACTTGTTTTTTTACTTTTCAGGAGACAAAAAAAAAACGTTATTACTCCGTTACTAAATCGTGTTGGAAGTAAATAAAAAAACCAAAATTAGTAGGAGGTATTTATTGTAAGATTTTTTAAAAATATAAATGAAACGCACTAACATGCAGAAGGACAAACACAGTCTTTTGGCATTAAAAACCCGGTTTGGTTCGTTTTGCGAGTTAAATATTGTCAACCTGTGACCGACGATATATAAGTATGCATGTATGTACATCCATACAAACAAGGGTACAAAAAATGATTTTTAGATAATAATAATACCAAACAAGGTTTAGAAAAAATTATTTACAGATAATATGTGTCGTGTTCATAAAAATTAATTTGTATATGAAATGTATTTTAAAACATATTTTTCATAAAAATTTTCTTTAAAATACATTTCAAGCCTAAATAATTTTTTTATGCATACGGCCGTAATAATACCAACAACAACAATAATAAAAATAAAGCTAAAATTCAATCTAATAAGTATAAAATATTGTTTTGGTACTATTTAAATAGATTTCGTACTTTTGCCACACAATTAGAAATACTTTGGACATATTGAACTCCCATCACTGTTTCAATTTTTCATATGTATAAATGTTTTTTTTTGTATGTCAAAAACTCATGACACCAATTTAATAGTCTATAAGTACACAGGCATTTACATTTACGATACATTTATGATTTCTACGGTCGGCTATAGAGACCTTAAGCACCAAATTTTTATATTTTAAATACATAAATATTTTGTGTTGATTAGATTTCATTGAAATAAAAAAATAAATAAATAAATAAATTTTAAAAGGACACTTCTTACTTAGACCTAAAGAAGTTTTAAACTTAGTTAAAACAAAAATGAATTGCATAAATTCTAATTGTTATAAATATTATGTTTTTGTATTTTAAATGAATGCGTGTGTGTGTGTGTTTTTTTGTGATTTACGAGTATATGTAAAAATTTGTCACAACATTTAATAGTATTTCTTGCTTTTAATAATTTTTAATCATACAATTAAACCTCTAAATTTACAAACATATTTTAAAATTGATTTATTTTCCTAAAAAGTGCTTTTTTAAAAAATATGTATTTTATTATATATTTAACTACATGATTAATATTATGACTTCCAAGAAGTTTTCTTTAAATATAAAGCGATCGAGAGATAGATAGAGTGTGTGAGAGAGAGAGAAGTTTAAATAGTTCTAAAGAGAAATATCAATTCCATTACGTCAGTTTAAGTGAGTGACTTAGTTGTAATTACCCTGAAGGAAACCTGGGGGCATGTGTCCCCAAGTCACCACTTCTGTCTACTATTTTGGTGACTAATTGGCGTCATTGCCACTATAAGAAAACTTTAAAAAGACTGAAATTAATTATTTGTAGTGCCTATATTTTTATAACGACTGTTATGAATTAGCACCTTTTAGTCTTTTTTTTTTTTGAATTCAACTGCTAAAGTTAATAAAATTTACATTTTCATTATTGACATCTACTTCAGAAAAGTAACCAAATTGTAGACTAGAATTACTAAAACGAACTAGTGAATCACTGGTTCCAATGTCTATGGTCCCAAAAGAACTACTTAGGCAATAGTACCAATGTCAGTAGTGGATTTTCAATGACACGCACATGTTAAATGTCTGTAGTAAATATCATTGTCTGGAGTATTATAATTCACTAGTACTGCTGACTGCGCCAATAGTAAGTCAGCACAGTTTCACTATTGACATTTCCTGCAGGGTATATATGCAGTATGTGTGTGTGTGTGTGTGTTCGTGTGTGTGTGATTAAAAGTTTTAGTGACTCTAAATTATTAAAGGCTTAAGATTTCGTTCTTATAACATATATAAAAAATATTTATCTATATACAATTTACAATAAACAAATTTATACGCATTATTTACGGCTTGTTAAAAGCTTAACACTATTTAAGTGTTCTTAGTATTTGCCTGCTCAAGCTTAATCACTATTTAAGTCATCTCCAATCAGACTACGATCCATGCCCTTCCAGTTGCTGGAGTTTAATGCTGCCGCTGTTATGCCATATGTCCCACTCGGAAGACGTTTTTGACGACACAATGGCAAACGTGTTTTATTTGGAGAAGTTGGTTGCAGTAGCGGTGATGAGGCCTGCGGTGAATCCATATCGTCGGTATTTTCCTCCGGGCAACTATCTGAAGGTGAAACAATACGTTCACGGGTTTTAAGAGATTTTTCTAAGCGTCTCAGAAATCTGTAAAAGAAATATTAAGATTTTGTTTCATATATTTATAAGAAATTGAGATGATGTATAAAAATTATGCAGGAGGTAGGAAAATTAAAAACAAAACTTATTCAATATACCTTATCTGATTTCCTATGGCTCTTAAACGATTTATTTTACACTTAGGTCTGACCGTTTCATCTTCTTTAACAATACTGGGTGAGATGCGCCTTAAAATAGACTAAAGTTTTTAAGAATAACATTAATATTGTTAAAGGAAGGAGCCTGCTTGTTAAAGAAGACTTACATCAGCCACCTCATCCTCACTTAGACTTTCTTGTTTACGCGGTCTCTTCTCACGGTTGGGAGAATTAAGACCTTCAAAATATAAAAAATAATAAAATTTAAATTAGCAAAATGTAGCAATAAACTTACGCCTAGGCAACGGTCTAACCGTTAACTCCTTGGTCGAATTCAGACTTTCAGACGACGAAGAACTACTTGCCACCTGGTGACGGTTAAGTAAACGCCTTTTGGGGCTTTTACGCGTGGTGACCGTAATGGCAGGGCATGGATGGTGATGTGAATGGCAATGCTTGTTGCAAATGTGTGTTATACTACTGGGCGTCGATGAAGTGTTTAACGACTCCTTGGATGGCATTTCCAATTGATGTTTCGTAGGCGACTGAGTCGACGAGCACTTGGAGGATTTACGTTCTCGTTTTTTACTGCTACTGCGGCGTTGATGCGAAAACGTGTGCACTGAAGCACCTTTGCCATCGGACGAGGGAAAATCGTACAGACCATCAGAGTCCGTGAATGGCAGTTGATCCTTGCGTCCGTAGAAGTGCGGCGAGAACCGACCTATGCCGGCCCGTTCACTCAAAGGACTTTCAGAACGTGAAGAAACCGGTGATAGAGCCTTCTCGCCGCTACCATCGATTTGTATCACAATAGAAGGCAGTTGTAGTTGTGCCATTTGAGGACCAGTATTGGCACTAAGTAAATTAGTGCTACATTGCAGTGACGCAGTGTTTGAGGGCAGGCTCGTAGCGGGTGGTTCGTCCACTTCGATTAGTATCTCATCGTCTAGAAACATATCAAAGCGTCTTGAGCTTAAACGTGTGTCATCTAATTTCTCATCAATGTGATCTGTGCCTATACCTTCATCATTGGACTCTATGAGTATGTCATCCGAAAAAGTTTCCGAGTCGGAACGTGGACGATGGGAGTGTAAACGATCGGTATTGCCACCGGCTGTAGGGGCAGTACACTTGCCATTGGTAATGTTCTCCTTGCAGCTGGGAAGCACTGAAGATTTGCGACGATTCATAAGATTGAGATGCAAAGATAGACCTGGTCCCGAGTGACCGCTTCCCGGTTCATCCATTTCATTGGGATAAAGAGGATTACTGGATCCACAGCGGCTTGGTCCCGGACTAGCCATGCTCGAGTAACCCGATGAGCTCAGATTACTCTCGGATATAGTACGATCCGCTCGAGTACACATGGCAAACGGACTTAGGTAGCACATACCTACAGGATTTGGAGGCATTAAACCTCCACTGCCAACAGTTTTTGGAGCTGGGGACAGCGGCTCTGTATCCGATTCCAGTTCGCTCATATTTGCCGTAACCGTTATCGTAGGCGGTGCAAAAGGAAACTCCAAAGACGTGGGTTTCTCAAATTGTTTTAAGAGCCTACAAAAAGAGATTTTAGCAAATGACTAAATAAACTTCTAAAGATTTCTAAGCTCTGCAAGCATAAAAAGGCAATAATGCAAATGCAAAAAGGCTAAAATATTTATGTGCAAATATAAGTTGACATAAAATTATATACAAAGAGGAAACACAACATGTTGTTTTAAGTATGTAAGTTTGAAAGTATGTAGTTAAAATTTCATCTAGGCTCTACGAAGGCATGTATGGAGCTACGAATACAAGTTCTAAAAACTAAAAAGAAAAGAAAATTCATTAACGAAAATTTGTATATTTAATAAATTAACTCAAGCACTTTCTACCACAGGCGTACTTTCTCAAAAGAATACTCGTCTTGCAAAATATTAACAAGAACAAAACTCGAAAGGTGAAAAAGAAAAGTTTAAGGAATATGTTTTTTTTTGTTTTTTTTTTTAGATATTGAAAAATAACTACAATTGATATTATTTTATTCTACAGTATTGTTTTTTTTCTGAGCACCATACAAAACAACCTAGAGTTGTGAACAGTTAACAACAGTTAATGTGGATACCATTGTGTCTCTACTTGTATACCTTTTTTGTTGTTGTTTATTTGGAAACATAAAACTGGTTTCACCTATGCTGGCTCGTTGCGGTGGCGGTGATCCCGGAAATATTATCATTGGATGGCGATTCTTTGTTGGACTGGGTTGTTCTACGGTCAGTGTAGGTATAATTAAATCTCTTGGTCTGGCTTGTTTTTCATCTGGAGTGGGAGGCTCTATGTCTATGGTAATTGCGGGAGCTTGCATGGTTGCAGCTGAAATTGCTGGCGTAAAACTCAGTTTAGGTATCTTATAATTGATGCCACCAACAGGCTTATTCAAATTCGCCATCGATGTTGTAGTGGTATCAGTTGGTGTTGTCTCCACATCTGAATCGACTAGACGACATTTTGCTTGTTGTAAGCCAAACCTTAGTTTTTCCTTTGAAATAGAACAGAAAAAAAGCAGAAAATATTAAAAACAGAATACCTCTTAAAGCAAAAATTACAAAGAACAAGTGTATTAAAGAATTTAAAGCGTATCGTGTCACTATCTTTTTAATGTATCTATCTAGCTTTTTTGGAAATTTTGGAATTTGCATGAACTTTGAACATATAAAAAAAAGTTTTCAACAAAATAATTCATTTATTGCCTTTCAACTGAACCATCTTCGTTTTTCATGCTTTTTGCCAAACTCTATTACAATACCACCATCAGAATCAACCTGGGAAATATTAAGTAAATTTGTTAAAAAATATGTCTCTGTTTTTATGCAGCAAACAGGTCTTAAAAATATTATTTCAATGAGTTCGAATGTATGGAAAAGCATGATGAAATGATGAAATGTTAAAAAGCTTATCAAGCATTCGATTTAACAAATTTTAAATTCTTCAGCATGGCTGGCAAATGAACGCATAAAGTATGTACATGTTCATGAATGAGTCAACTGTGGCGCCTTGTAAAAATTCCACCTCAAGCACAATCTCTCACTTCCTTGTAATAAGTGAGAGATTAGCAATTCTTACTGCTTCCAGATACCTAATATTTTTCACTTCAGCTAGCTATCGGACCTTTTTGCAGTATGTCTAAGTCTTTGAAGTAATTTATGTTTTCCCCATAGAATTAAAGGATTTTCGGAGGCCGACTTTTAACTCTTTATGCTTGCGAGTATTTTATGTAAGCCCTTGGACCCAGGGAGTATAAGTCGCTGTTCGGTGAGGAAGTCCGTTTAGGAATAACATGTGTTTTTTGTTTTCGTAAAAAGGATCATGTTTAATAGGTAAACAAATAAAGGAAAATTTTTTTATTCAACCCGGGGTAAGACAACCCTTAGAAACGGGCCAATATGACAGACGCTTAAGTAAATCTTGATCATATTCAAAGTGTGCAACTATTGATACCATTTTAATGAAATTTTCCTGAACTTATTCACAAGCTTTGAATACTGCCATACTCGTAAATGACTAATAGTCAGTTTATGACGTCATATTTAAATACGCATTTAGTTAATTTTCATTTAAATTTAAGTTGCATTTAAGTACAGTTTCAGTTTTTTTTGTGTTAAATTGTTGTTTGTATTTAATTACGAAAACAGTAAAAACAGCTGTTGAACAAAATTAAAGAAAAATTTCTAATCTGGACTCTTTTTCAGACTGAAAATAACAATAATGATAGGTTGCTGCAATGTTTTAAAAGTTTTGTTCAATCTTCATTGAACACAAAACATTAGTTAGAAGAAAATTGAAAACCGAATTATTTATCTCTTTGAATTACTACCTTTTGAACCTCAAAGTATATAATGAAAATTTGAATTGTGAAAATTTGTAGTGGGCTTATAATTTGAAGTATAAAATCAATTAAAGTTAAAGTTAACATTGCCAAGTTGAAAATACTCTTCAAGGTATTCGTTACAACTTACTCGCTACAAATTGCAATTGTCAATCGACGATAAGAAAATAAATTGAACTGAACACTTTCAATTGATCTTTTGAAAACATATCATCAATAAATTTAAAAGAAAAACTTTACACAACTCGTCAGATTTTCTTGGGTTTAAAAAGAAATAAAAGTGAGTATACCTAATCAGCCCCGTACAACAAAGAAGACCAGAGGTGACACGAACGCCATGCTATTGTTGTTGTTTTGCTGACTCTGTCACACAGAAAGTAGTAAACAAAGAATTTTTCTTGTTTTGTTTTGGTTTTGTATTCTTATTAATTTCTGGCTCAATAAAAACATTTTTGAAAAATATTAATTTAAGCAATATAAATGGTAATATAACATTAAAAACAAAATAAAATATAATAAGAATTATTCGTAGAAGAATTGCAATATAAATCATCATTTCGTACTTGCAAAATGCTTAATTTTGTGTTGCTTATATTCTCTCATTCTTACATTATATTGCTATCTGTTTTTAACAGAAAGTAGAGGGGTAAAAAGCTGATTTGCACCAAAACATAACCTAAAAGTTTCATCTCTAGTCTACCCTGTGCCCGTACTCTAATTTACTGAAATTAAAGCAATAAAATCCCACTTTTTATTACGTTTCAACCTCCAATTATAATTTCTCCCTGCGAGCAATTATAATTAAATCATCTATTGTAGATTTGAGCTTAATCCGAGAAATTCAACTCAATCTACGGAGATTTGGGAATAATCCAGCAGGCTTATTCAGTTTAAAACAATTTAAAAAAAATATATAATAGAATAATAAGTGTGTTCGGGTACCCACAAGTTTTTACGAATTTTCACTAAACTTTACGGCATTTGACTAAATTGCGTTCGTTTACTCCAGTAACAGTGAGTGAGGACACAAATTGCGAGCTTAAAATGACAGTTCATGGCTGAGAATTTAAAAATTTTTACTGCAGAAATTTCTTTTAGAAAATTTAGTAAAATCAAAAATTTAGTAAAATTAAAAAGTATACAATTTGTGAAAAAATTATTAAAAAAAAGAAAAACTGAGAGAAAATAATAAAAATTAAATTAAATAAATTATTTTTAAACTATTCGTTCGTTAAACATGTATGTTTATTCCTTTCAAAAGGAAATACATGTTGTGGAAACCATTTAAAGCCATTTTCGTTGTTATTTTGTTATTTCTTTAGAGTTGCGAAAATGCTAAGTATATGGTTACTTAGTACTGCACTTGCTTTTCAGGTAGTCAATAGCAAAAACAAATAGTCATATACTTTTGAATAAATTTAACCAGACACAAATTAGGAAAATCAAATAAAATGAAAATAAACACATGTAAACGATTATAGAAAATAATCTGTTCATATTTTCTTAAAATATTTGTTTTATAATTAATGTTGGATCGAGTACCAACAAGAAAAAGAGTTGAGTAGTCGCAAGTGTAAATATATTTCAACACTATATTGATTTGCAAGGAGCTGCTTTCTTAGTCTTACTAATTTTTAAAATTTTTCCGTTCGCGTACTTTTTTGTGCTACAGCTTTTTTTGAGATTAAATTTTTTAGTTTACTCATTTACTACATTTTACTGTAAAAGTACTCGAACACAGCTAATATTAATAAAAGAAGTCCAAATTTCACGCCAAAAGATGTTGACTTTTGTTTACTTTGTTTCGCGAAACAACAACAAGCTAGCAAAACCATATGTTTGTGTATGTATGTGTGCACAACTTAAATAGAATTTAAGTCAGCACCGCTGATCATTTAAATATTATTTAAGTTTCATTTAAGTTTGTACTGCAAAACAGAATTTCGCATTTAAATAGAACTTAAATATAAATAACATTTAAATTCAAAGTCATAAACTGGCCATAAGTTTGGCATGTCTTCAAACTTATTTAAATGTATAAAGAGCAGATGATGTGACAAAATGTATCTGGCAAAATATAATATGCATTATACGATTATAATGTAACGAGTACATGAAAACCATAATGAATATGAGACAACAATAGTTGGAATAACAAAATCATATTTTTTTACCATCTAAATACTTAGAATGATCATTTTTTAATAATGTGCTGATACGTCTCTCATTTCTTCTAAGTTATCTAAAATTTTTTTTCTTACGACAATGAAATAATACGAAAATATTTTTGTAAAACATACTGAATACATATTTCTTTTTGTTTTGAATAAAAAAAATAAATGCAATGAATTTTTCTTATACATACCGATAATTGGGTATCACTGTGATCACTCTTGTCGTCATCATCACTAAAGTCCGCACCCGATGAGGGATCTTCTTGGAATATCGGACTATTAGAACGTTGAGGTCGTGGCATTATTGGTGTTAGAGCTGGCGACGGCATTGGCGTTGGCATCTCACGTATAGGCGAAAGACACTTATTGTTAATGCTCGGTATTTCAAGCAGTATTGTCGGTGGGTGCAATAGATTCGACGATGATGATGACGTAGATGCTGAGTTCGCCGTTGATTTGTGCGCATTTAAAACATCCAATACAGGCACTTCTATGGTGGTATTTTGACGATAGAACACCGGTGAATCGGGAGCACCACTGGAGAAGCTAACAGGTGTGTGCATAGACGAAGAGGAAGACTCGTCATCACCCGGTGCATCATCTTGTGGACTCGAGACGGTGGGCGTTGTAGAGGGTGACACAAAGACCGAAGTCGTTGAAGGCATTGTATTAGTAGTTGTATTCGATGATGCATTTCCAGCCGCATTAGCGAAATTACGAAACATGGCGAGTATAGAATCAGCACTTGAAACTTTAGGACGAGCTGGCGAACCGATACGACAGCGTATTGGCATGCCCGAGGGCAACCCACTGAGTTGATTATTGTTTGTACTGCCCATTTCGCTGCCACTGGTTTGTATTGAACGTAGACCGAAATCGGTCAATGCCAAATCAGAACTGGAAAATGATTCACTGCCATGTGTAGATGATGTACTATGAGGTGAACGCATATCGTTCGTGCAGGGTGACGGTGGCATAGAGCTTGCTCGCATTTGAATGTCTGTTGGCAGGCTAAGAGCACTAGAGTTACGAGTTGCCTGTTTGAAAATGAAATGTGCATTATCAATATATTACAAAATTTTATTTAATGTGTTTTTTGTTTCTAATCTAAACTTTAGATGTGCTTAAGTGCCACTTAAGCAATTATTTTATAATATTTATTTTTGGCAGTGTGTTATATGAAACATCTGTTATGGAAAGTTTTGATTTGCTTAAAGTGCTTATGCGCTTTATACTTTATGCAAAAAAATATATGCAGTGTTTTATGAATATGTTCATAAATAGAAAATATAAGTTGCTAATCTTACTTATACAATTAATTTTAATAGAATACGCCTCGTGGCCAGAATTCGACCGCCAGTTTAAACGTATACCTATTTTAGTTGCATCCATTTAAAGAAAAAAAAAACATCTAATTACTAATTCCCTTCACCATGGAAAAAACAATAAACAAAATAAAATTGCATGTATATTTAATATATCAGATGATTAAAATTACTTCTATTCATTTTCGTGCTCTTTCCAGAGCCACTAGGTGCTGCAATCAAGCTATTTTCTATTTATATTTACTTTGCCTTTTTTGTTTTTGAATTTTGTAGTTGAATTTCTTAGTTAGTTGAAAGTTATGACAAAATTATTAAGAGACTATCTCCTGGCTGATAAGGAGTGGATCTAGCTGCAACAAGACTTTAGTCAATTTAGCATGGCACTCTCATTCGAGAGATTCTAGATCTAGCTCTATCGAACTTGCCGAGTTCTAATTAAGTTAACTAAAAGATGAGAGAATATAAAACGTAAATGGTTAAAATATAACAATTTACACGACTCCTAAATTATTGTGGCGCACCCATTTGCATAAGTCATGCGACGAGTGGTCTTAAAACAATTTCCATAAGCGTTCCCGCAGGGTTTTGATTGTAAAAAGTGTATAAACTTAAACAATGTTATGCTTTAGTAAAAAAACTTTATCTAAAATGTAAAAAAGGACATTTTCAACACAGGGTGATTCTCAGACAAACAATTGCAAGTGCGATAACTACAAATTAGTGTAAATAGGAAAATAATTGATAGATTTGTTGGTGTCCAGACTATGAATACCTCAGTCTGTAGAACGATTAAGATAGATAATTGTAAGAGTTACGCGCATTTTTTAATAAATTGTAGGCCCCTTCAATGCTTCAGTCTCTTCTTGATCATGATTGTGAGTCCGTATGTAATAACTCTTTGCTTTTGCCTGAGAATCATTGCCCTTGTTGTTGGTTAATTAAAAAATAAAATTAAATTAAATATACGATTAGTTGTTATAAAATTAAAAAAATTAGAGTATTAAAAATGCAAACAATATTTCAATGTGATTATTTTTCGAACTAAATGATAAAACAGAACAAATCTGCAACTTCAGTAGCAATCGCCGATGGCCTATAATAAAATCGACGGCAGTAACTTCAAATACTCTCTTGTTATTGTTTGATTTTCTTTTGTTTGTATTTTTCGTATGAAACTTCAATGAGATTTTATGAAAACACGGCACTATTATTGAGAGCATAGAGTGTCAAAATTGAGAGCATAAGAAAAAAACACTGTTTCATCTGTTTCATCATTAAATTCCCAGCGGGAAAACTGGTCATTGATTACATATGTAATGGAAGATATAATGTATTATTTTCCAAAGCAAAACAATGCAATCCTTTGGAAACGAGAAGGTAATTTGATCACACACAAAAATTACACATTGCTTACTACGTATATTACCACTTCTTATGAAGAAGGAATGTATTGTTTTTGCTTGTTCATTGCGAATTCATTAATTTCCTAGGAGATGTTCTGTGTTAACAATAATGAATTCTGGAATGAAAAATTATACATGCTATACATTACTCTCTCGTTTACTATTCATTACCTTTTCCCGCTGGGTATGTGGTTAATCCAAAGAGATTCTTACTAGGCTAAAGTTCGTAAAGTTTTGTACATAAACTCACAATATTATTACGGTAACGGACTGTACGTTATTCAAAAAGTAATCCGTTCAGTAATTTTTAAAAGAATAAACATATAAAATTGTAAGCAATTTTATTTTTAACTGATTCATTGAAAAAACTAAGGACATATTAATACGGATTTTCGGTTACTTTCAATATTATCCGTTGTTTTCAGCGCTGTTTTTTTCTCTTTCCTTGCTTTATTTGATTTGTTTAAGATTACCTCTCCTACACAAACAAAGGAAAAATCTTTTATTTTTAAGGGCTTAAGCCAATTAATTTTTTAACAATAAAAATTAAATGAACTTTTGGTTCAATTTAAATGAAAAATGAGTAAACCGGGTTTTAAGTGAACTTTCATTTATTTCAAATTACAATTTTAGTTAATTTTACGTACAGAATATTTTGAGTGTAGAAAGAATTGAATATGAGACCATATTCCAAAGAAACAGGAGGAACATTGACATTAATCAATTTCAAATTATGTGGCAGAAGAGAAAACAACGATGTTTTATGAGGGCCACTGCAACCCTATCACCAGTGTTCATGCGTGTTTACATTTATTTGCCACTTTTCAAAACTTGTTTATACAAATTATAATACGAAAAAGAATACAAGACTTTTTTGTATTGTGACAAGTACTATTGATTCTTTAAGGGCCTCAGGCACGTTCAAAATGCTTGCTAAGCTTTGTTATTGTATGAGTGAAAATTTGTTAGTATGTGTGACACCAACGATGCTTGATGGAAAATAAAAAAAAATATAGAATTTTGGAATGCTTGCTGTCACTTGTTATATGCATATGTGTATAGTGTTAACCCATCAAGCACGAAAAAATTTTCATTAGAATTATATTTTCATTGTGAACAGTTGTCAAAAAAAAATCGGAAAGCCAACAAAATTACTCGTACAAAAAATCTTAATACTAAAAGAAAAACAAAAAAGAAATGACTGATAAAAAAATAAGTGTTAGAATGTATTGAATAATATTTTTGTTATTAACATTTCTTTGTTTAGAGAAATTGTTGTTTAATTTTTTTAACCAAACGAACAGCACAAAATCAAAGTAAAAATGAATGCTTGGTGGGTCATCAAGCGTGGTAACATCAAGCCAACAAGCCCACGTACATAAACTTGACAGCAAACATTTTGAAAGCAAACACATTTTGGATTAACAAAAAATATTTCTTTTACCAAAAACTAATTCGGTTTTTAGTTATAGTTTTTCTTCAAATTACCAAGATAATTTCATATCTTTTCATATCTTCTCATATCCCAAACTGGGCTCGAGCTTGACTGCCGTTTTTTGTTTATTTTGATAAGTATAGTTGATTTATTGTGTATCTTAAAATAATTGAAGTTAACCATTATTATGGTTATACCTACCTCAGAGCCAGAACTCATTTCCGCTGATACTTTATTCAGCAAGCGGGCGAAAGTCACTTTCTTTTCTAGCTTAGGATCATTTATTGCTCTGTCTACGGTGCCGGAAGTTATAGAGCCAGTATTTTCTGAGAAAGTGGTTTCCTTAAGATCACTTTCCGAGTCTACATTGTTTGCTCTTAAGCGGTTCTCCGACATTGAGATCAATTCACCCAAACTAACTTTAGGCTTGGCCGGTTGAGCAGCAGGTGAAACTAATTGTTGCAGAATCTGTTTCTTTTCGGCGGCATTTTTCTTAACCGGTGTAGAATTGTTGCGTTTTTTGCGAGGTGATGGTGAACCTAGTGATTTTTGAGGAAAAAAAGAACACAATTTTGTAGTATATTAGTTTCATTTTAAGGATTTTGTTGATATTATTTTCTAATTTTTTTTTCGAAATCATAATAAGACATTTAAGATATTTTAGTTAAGGCCAAAATAAACACGTAAGAATATAAGAAAGAAGTGTTTGAAAAATACAAACTTTTTTAGAATTTTTAAATTTTGTTTCTTGTATCTAATTGAAGCGTTTTACTAAAGGGTGCCCTCTAGAAAATAAAAGGAAACAAAATACAGGGAAATCAAACTACAACTACTACAAATCTAAGAAAAATTTTACAAAATTAATAGACTACGATAAGTAAATAAAAACATGCAACATAAGTTTATTTTCTTTTTATAATACAACGGGGCAACATGAGAAAGAAGTATACGAGAAGTATAGTTTTGATAAGTTATATATTAAAACAATAACTTCTAGTGTATTTGCAAATAAATCTATCAATATACATACTTAGGAAGGATCAATTGAACTGGAAATCGTTGTGTGAAACATTAATATTACGCATAATAAAAGTTAGGAAATAGATCTACAGTAGCGCTGCCACGGACGATGGTAGCTTTACAGACAAGAAATCGTTGTGTGCTTTATTTCTAAAAAAATGGATATAAACATATTATGCGGTGATATGGCTGATGTATATGCACAATAATTCCTTAAACACAATTTGAAAATTTGTGATTCTGTTTTTTCCTCCTAAGAAAAGCCATAAGACCACTTGGAAGTTGTCCACTCGACAAAGCACAGAAAACCCAATTGCACGTATATATTTTTGCTTTAAAATATAATGTGCGATGTGAGGAACAATTGGTTAAAAAAACCTATTAATCACTACCTGCTCATAGGCAAGTTTAATTGGAGTTCTGGATTAGAAGATAAAATGAGCTCTAATTACTTTGCAATATTTGAGAGCATGTGGTGTCAAATGAATGATCATTTTCAAAGCATTTGAAGGTCGCTAAATTAACGACAGTAGAGATGCAATGATCTTATAAGTAGGGAAAAATCCCTATTTGTAGGAATATTCATTTAAAAAATGTCCGTGAGAAAAAACGACAGCTTTGTTCAAATCATTAAAATGTAGGAATTTTTCAATACGGCCTGTTTAAAAAGCTTAGCTTGGGCGCACCGAGCTTCTTAAAACTTTAGTTTCGATTGCGGTATTCGGATTCAGTCTGGAAAATATACCGAAGTTCGGGCTTGGCCTAAAAAAGTGCATTCGATGAAACATCGGTTCTAAGTAAAAACAATGATAGAAGTAAAAGAGTTTGTAAACATTCGTCCAAAACTTTATCCAAACATATCCCTGTGAGAAACTCAATGGTAACTAAAAGCGATTAAAAAATCATGAAAATTAATCTGCAGAATTATGAAGCGTTATCACCGATGAGCTTCTTCACCCTCTCCTGTACGCGATCGAGTAACTTCAAAATAGACCTTGAAGCTCCGGCCCATACATTAGAGTTGTATTCCATTATCGGTCGGATGGTATAAATAGAAAGGATAGCAGATGGTGTGAAGTACCTCCTACATCGTCTTAGAAAATCAAAGCACTTGAATGCTTCTTTTGAGATCTGGAAGATGTAGTCTGTACATCGAACATCACACTGGATCTTCATGCCAAGAACATCAAGAGCATATGAATTCTTAATATCCATACCACCCATAATTACAGGTGGAGCAGCATGTTCGGTCGCATGTCTTTGCGTAAGCATGCAACACTGGGTCTTACGAGCGTTAAAATCCACCCAATTGTTGAACTTATGCTTCGGTAGCAGAAAGTGTGGCCAGCATACAAAAACTGGTTAACTCGTAAGCCCCGTTTGACTAGGACACTAAAGGATGACGTGTTATAAATTAGATGGCGAACTTATCCTGCATAACCGGTGCAACATGCTCAAAGCCAGAGGTTTAGTCTGCAATCTGAGCATGAGTACAAAAATGGAGGTTGTGACGAGAGACACAGAACAGAATAGTGGGGATAGCCTGACAGCATCGGGGGCCCTTAAATGAAGGTTTTGATTCTGCTGATTTAAATATCATGGTTTTCAGAGAATTCAGGCATCCGGGAGTACGAAATAAATGTGAAACAGCCCAAAAAGATATTAATATTTCTTTGGTTGAGATGTCAATTTGAACTTTTTGAACATCACTGATGCATGTATAAACGGTTGGCTTTCCTCATGGTGTGTATTGAAGGGGATAATTTGACGAAGAATAAACGGTCCAAGAGCTTCTTTGGAGGCTCTGCATCAGTACTGGGTTGGTTATCTAGGCAATCGGTTCCTTTAGGAGGTGCACTGTTCCAGGAATACACCACTTACTGGCATCACTTGGGCTTTTTAGATTGTTATGGGTAGATACCATAAGCTGTGATTTCCAGTTTCATAGGATCTTGTAGGGGAATACATAGATATTACACTGCAACCGCCGGGTATAGTCGCCATATACGTGGGATGACCAAGTATATTAAAAGAAACAAAAGAAAATACTACGTCAACCTTGAAAATGAGGCTCAGTAATGGCGATATCGAAAAATCATTTAAGATCTGTAAATATCTTTCACAGAAAAGAACATAATAATAATTTCTATAGAACCCGATAGCCAGGAAAGTGAACTTTGTAAGAACATGAATCAAATACTGGGTTCATAATGAAAAAAGGGAAACTTCAAACTTTCGGTGAAAGATTCGCATCAGCAGTAGAGTTCCCAGTTATTTTTCAAGCGTAATCCTGAATTTTAAATTTTTCATCACCGATAATATCCTAAATAACACTTCCTTTATGGTAACAAATTAATGTGAAAATAGTAGTAATTTTTCAGCTTAGAATTCAGCTTCAAATATTTCTAAAGTTTTCATTTAAAGTTATAAAATTTCTAAAATACTTCGACTAATTTAGTAGTCATTTAGAAAACTGATGTATGTATTAAAAGAAATCATTTAAGAAAAATAAAATCCAGTAGAAATATTTTGTTCTTGAAAATCTCCAGATCTCCAACAGAAAACTTTCTTGGTCAAACACGAAAATAGAATTTGTTTTATTTTTAATGCTCTCACTTACGATTCTAATATTTTGAAGAGTTTTCTGTGGAATGAGTAGCTTTGTCATATGTTTAAAAAACAGTAAATATTTGCAAAATAGCGTAGATTTCTTGTGTAGAATTATAATACGTAATTTGTACTTTTGAAATTTTAAAGCGAAATATGGATGGTTCCAAGCTGAAACTAAAGCTATAAATACCTTCACGACAGCAGGCTACCGACTACAACCTATCAAAAATAGTAAACACTTGTATTCTATGATTATTTTCACGACTACACGGCCTCAGATTGTTGTCCATGCTACTTTTGTCGTGTAGTCAACTTAAACTAATTTCTATTTTTGTTGGCTATAAAACAAAAAAAGAGTTGACAATATAACAAAATATGTTAAGCAAATGACATCTAAGAAATATTTTTTTTAATGTAAAACAAAATAAAATGTAAAAATTGCAGTTCTTTTTCTGATATTAACTTTTTGTGTAAAAATAATTTTTGCATAATTGGCCTTATTTTTATGCAAAAATTATTTTTCCTGCATTTTAGATCAATATTCTGTGATCATCTTTTTATAAAATCTTAAAATTTCAGTGAATCAATAAAAAAAGGCCGGCCACTGAGTCAATTATATCGCGATTATTGCGATAAAGCGCAAAATTTTGCAATACTTAGAAAAAGCTGTAAAATCTTCTGAAACGAGCTGTAAATGCAAGGAATGTGAAACACTCGCAAAAAACTGCAAAAATAACGAAAATTTGCAATAAAATTGTTTAATATCATTTTAAAGTCGATAAAACAATAAAATATAGATAAAGTCACCCACCCACCTTGCAAGAAACGCGAAATTCCGTGAAATGTTGCAAAATTTAGAAATACCGTAAAATGACCCAAAACGAGCTACAAATGCAAGGAATGTAAAAAATGACAAAAAAAAACTACAAAGCAGACGAAAATTCGCAATAATTTCCAAACATTGGGATAATATAAGTCGATGAAACAATAAAAAATATAAAAAGTCACCCACGTGAATGCAAACTCCGCGAAAAGTTGCAAAGTTTTGAAAAAGCCGAAAAATTTTTTAAAAATGTAAGGAATGTGAATGTATATCACATTCTTTAAGTTTTTACCTCCATTTAAGAAGATTTACGCCTGTTTAAAAATCTTTAAACTTTTCGCGGTTTTTAGCTATTTTTGCGATATGAGTGAGTATCTCTTTATCATTTTATTGCTGAATTGAATTGTAGTTTCTTAAAAAACGTAACTTTAAAAGAGCAAAAAAACTAAAGAGGCACCTCTGAAATATAAATGAATCAATGTAGCTGTCGTTTTCAAAATAATTAAGTAGTTGGCAACAAGGCGACATTTGAAACCAGCTGTCGTGAATGTGTTTATAGCTTAAGGATTAATAGTTCATCATTTAAACTACACCAAGCCTCACAAAAAATTATATTATTAATGATAGCTAATATAAGTTTAATAAATATATGAGGGTTCTTGAGATTAATTATGAATATGAAATAAATTATATTTTAACCTTTATTTTCTACGTATACTTCTCTCTCATTGCACATATGTAAATAAATAATGTTTTAGTATCGTATTATGAATATTCTGAAACCAATATGATCTAAAGCTAATTTTAAAATCAAAATACAAAACATCAATTTCTAAACAAATAAATAATTAATAAAATACATAAATTTGTTATAGCAATATTTTTTAATATAAAAGTTTCTAAAAATATATTTCTTTTAATTCGCCCACCAGCAGCCACAAAAGATCTTGTTCTATTCGTATAAAAGAAGTTGAAATTGTTAAATATATATTTTTTAATATTTGTTAATTGTCAAACTGTTATAAATATTTTTTTTTTATTTAAACGTTTTTCTAGTTTTCTCTTTTTTTACATTTAATTTACTTAGGTTTTGATGTGTTGTCTTTAATTTTAATTATTCAAAGTATTTAATAACTTGTATATTTATTTACAATTTATAACAAAAAAAATTATAATTTTTATGATAACTGAGTTTTTCTAGCAAAGCCCTAAGAAGTCTTTATGCCAACAATTTTATTTGGTAATTTAATAATGCTTGTTTCAGTGTTTATCTGGAAGTTGGTAAAAAAGGGGTCGTTAAATAAAATTTTGTAAAAGATTCTTTTGAAAAGATGTTTTAAATAAAAGCATTTTTCTCAATCGATCTTAGCAGCTTAGGGGGAGCTTAATGGAGCCGTATGCTAATCCGGCTTAGTGGACTCATTTTTGCCTAAAAAGCTTTTTCCAAATTATTGCTGCAGATGAGATACACAATTCCGAAAAGTATAAAAACGAAAAGGACGATATTCTGCTTTAAAATATATACATATAATGTGATTCAATCTTCTGTAAGCAATGATACGTTCGGAACCTTCTTCAAATTTTCAATGTAATCGTGTGCTTTACTTTGAAACTCTCTCTCTCTCTCTCTCTTCTATTCATTAAGTGAGATATTAAATTGGTTTGTGCTTAGCAATAAATTAAGAGATTTCTGAAGCACTTGTCAAGTACCATAAAACTGATACTACAGGAACAACAACATATGATTACAAAAAAGCTCTAAGGTACAAAAATCGACTTTTTGATTGATTACGATGCAACACATCACAATACATGTCCCTGAAAAATTTTACATATTAAAATTTTACTAATTACTTGATAAGCTTAAACTGAAAATTTTTTGAAAAATGTTGGTTAACTTTTCATATTAGAGAGAGAGAGAGAGTTTTTGGCTTGTCCTTTAAAATTTTTTCAATTTAACTTAGGGCTTTTATGAATCCATTTGCTTTATATGTCTATATTCTTTAAGAAAAATAATAACAATAATAAAATGACAAATAAACTTGCTGGTACAAATTATGGGAGATAAAGATCGATGTCACCATCACCACTTGGATTCGATTTTATGCTACAGAATGAGGGCTGCAACATTTTCGGCTTAGATTTGATTTATCTTTTATTTAGATGAGTGATTACAAAATGATCATACGATATGTTGACGTGTGACATCCAAGGGCGAATCATGATACTTTGATTTTTAATTCAATAATAAATTTTTCTACTTACGATCTCTTAGTTTTTTCTGCACTTTATGTCGAAGTAACTACTAATAAGCAGTTGTGTATATTTATCGTAATTGTCAACCAAAGTTTTTGCACAGTTGCAAATGACAATATCACAAAAAATAGTGCGCGCAACCAAAAAGTCAAACATGAGTTGAGTTGAGAATGGCAATACGTGCATTAGTTTTCAAAAAATGATTTAAAATATTTTTGCACAACTTTTGTGCGACAAAAACAAAATACAGCAGCTTTTAATATCTTTAATATTTGTTGCTTTAGAATTTTGTGTGATTCATCTTAATGCACATTTTCGAATAGAAAATTCTTACAGTTTTATATTTATAAGAAAATAAAAATATTTCGAAAATTAGTTTAAAAACATAAATACATATATTACTCCTCTTACTATTGAATTGACAACCCTTATTTTATATTTCTTAATAATTTTCAACTTCTTGCTAAACCTGAAATAAGCATTTCCTTTTAAATCAAATGAAATCAAATTTTATTGCCATTACAAAAAATTATTTACAAAAAAAAAATTACAAAAAAGATTCACATTTTCAATGTATTTAGCACCAGTTAATGTTATTTTTATTTCTTACTGGAATTTACAAAATTAAAATTATAAACAAAATATTGTATTTTAAGCAAGTTATGAAAAGCTTAAGCTTTTAAGGAATTAAATCTTTTTAAAGGGAGATGTTTTCAATAGATGTAAATACAAATGTGCAATATTTGAATAAAACATTTTATGTATATTATAGTAGCTTCAATATTAATTTGAAAGTATCTGGAAAGGATATTTATACAAGCGGGGGGACATACAAAGTGCATTAGCTGTTACATAATGTTACAAATTGGAAAGAGGTGATAAGGTTAGTGTGGTGTAGATTCCCTTAGAGAATTATTGTGGAAACGGCACTTTAAAGAGTTTTGTTTTTAAACTTTATTTACTGCCAATTTATTTTAATTTTATTTTATATTTATTTTTTAGCAATTGCATTAAGTGTTTGGTGTGAAAATATTTCATGTTACATTTTTGAAGTTGAAATAACGCACTGTAGGTTTCATTTTTCTTTTTGGTATGTAGAGAAAAGAGATGCTATAAAAGCATTAATTTGAGGTTTGAATGAAGGTTTTTGTATGTAATCGAGATCAAATAAAATGAAATGAAAATACCTATAAACGAAAATCGTATCTCTATTTAGAGATTTCAAGGGTCTTGGGAAAAATAACAGTTTATGCTGACGAAAAAGTCGATATTTTATATTGATGTATTTCTTTCAATGTTAATTGGGTTAATCACAATGATTAATTTGAAATATATATGGCGTTTAAAATAATATACACGTATGTCACAATTATGTACGAAAGTGAAAATTAGCAATAATTAAAATAATTCCCTACTTTCCCACTTAATACTCCTTTTACTTTGAAAAATTGTTTTTTTTAATTCTCTCTTAAACTTTCATTGGCGTTTAGAGCTGACAGAACATCTTCTCTGTCATTGTCCGGAATTCAGAGATCTAAGACTTAAATTATTCGGTCATAGAACCCTCAGGAAGAAAATTTGTCTCTCTAATATTGATTTAAATAAGATACATTCCTTTATTGAATCAACCGGGTGGCTGTATGAGAATATCAGCAACCTGATAATACTGGACCATTGGGAGACGGGGCAATATGGTAACACAACGGGAACTAATTGATGGACCCACGTGAGCTGTGCTTGATCACTGGTGCTAGTGAAACCTAACCTAACCTTAGACAGAGACGGTTCAGTTTTAAAAATTTTGTAAAAATACAACCACAGATAAACAGTTTCTAACAAATTCAGGTATGAATTACGAACAAAACAAAACGAGCTTGCGAGTACAAGAAAGTTTGTACTACCCGCCATTCAATAAATAAGCTCAAGACTTTGCCAAGTAAAATTTCCCCTGTCTAAAAGGCGTCTAAAGGCCTCATTAGTTTTTACTTTTCGTTGCCGTTCTGTGCCGTTCGTTTTGTAGAAAATATTTTTTGATTACTTGTTCTGTGTCTGAACTTTCGGATGTGGACGATATAATTATATGAATTTTAATAAATAATAATGAATTTTGTAAATGTTTGCAAAATATTTTTTACTTGACAAAAATATTTAAATCTTTAATAATTTGAATTAAAATAATATATTATTACTTGTAAAACAAAATTTGTAATATTTCACACCACAAAAAGCTAATACATACTCGTACAAACTCTTGGCTGTCACTTAATGTTGTATTCTATTTTCTACAGAATTGTACGCAACAGAACAGAATGAAAAAAGTTACAACAAACCACACATACAGTTTTTCAGTTGAACAGAAACGAAACAGCTGATTCGTAACAGAACAGAACGTACAAAGTAATTCTGCCTTAAGTTGGGTTTTCTACGTCATTCTCTTCCTCCTCTCTCAATAAGCCCTAGCCTTTGCAAAGCAAAATTTCTCCTGTCTAAGTTTGTTTTTAAAGTTTTTCAACACTTTGGGAGTTTATTTCATATATTTTTTATGAAATAATGTTCAAGAAAATATGGATGGAAGCTACTTAATTTTTCTGTATGTTGTTAGGGATGATTTCGTTTTGCTTGAGACCTTCTAATGGGTTGAACACATTCTGATTTTGATTTTAAAGACATTTCTCTGATCCTTATTTAATGAAGCTATCTTTTTGTTGTTATAAGCGATTCCAATGTGCAACGAAGTGACCGTACTTTTTATATGAAAACATATCGCTCTTTTACTGCAACAGAGTCATATTTAAACATAAAACTCGTTCTTCAGGAAACGAGTTTAAAGTTTTTAATTTACCACATCTCAATAGAAAAAATAAAAAACTAGAGTACACCTAATGGTCGAAATTCGACCGCCAGTTTAAACATATACCTATTTTAGTTGCATTCATTTAAAGAGAAAAAATTACCTAATTACTTATTCCCTTCCCCATGGAAAAAACAATAAACGAAAAAAAATTGCATACAAACACGCACATTTATAAAAAATCTTATTACTCATAGACATATATGTATGTATGTATGTACGTATGTACTCTTAAACACTGATTGCTTTGGTTGTGTTTTTACTTGAACCGACACTTTCATTAGTGAATAAGGATTAGTTATTTAAAAAAAACTAGAGTACGCCTAGTGGTCGAATTTCGACCGCCAGTTTAAACGTATACCTATTTTAGTTGCATTCATTTAAAGAGAAAAAATTACCAATTACTTATTCCCTTCCCTACAGAAAAAACAATAAACAAAATAAAATTGCATACAAACACTCCCATTTATTTTGTTAAGTTTTTGCTTCAAGAGAACACCTCTATTCGTAATGAACATGTACATCCATATTTAATTCTGATGTCTTTCAATTCTAATCTCTTTTTCTTTTTCAACTTCACTCATTTGAAGAGAAAAAATCTTATTACTTTTATAAATGTACTCTTAACGTTCTCATTGCGTTGCTCATGTTTTTACTTGAACTAATAATTACATAAGTGAATGCGTGTACGTGTGTATTTTTAGCATTTGTAGTGGTGTCAACTATATGAGCCTTTTATTCCTTTAATACCGAGCCGTTTTAAATAATATATAGTCGGGTCACTAAAGTTTAACAATTTTTACCATTTGGCAAAAGAATGAAGAAAATCGGTTGGCAAGCACAGGAGAAAAAGGGATCTAAAACTTTGTCTTTTCCTATTTGTATATAGATATTATCTTTCATGAGATAAGTAAATAAGATATGGGAATTTTCAGAGCAGTAAAAAAAATCTATACGTCAAATAATTCTGCATTCGTAACTCAAAATTTTCGTTCTTTGAGATGTGACTATGTTGCAATAGTAAATGCTTTTAAAAGACTCTCATGAAAAAAGAAACGTTATTTTTAAATTAAGAATGCAGAATAATTCGTTGTATCTTTCTTCATCTTGTGTAAAAATGTCATACAAATATCTTATTCACTGACAACATGGCAACGTTGCAATAAAGGAGCGATATGAACGCTCAACAAGCAAAACCAAAACGATGCGAATTGTAATAAACATGTCTTTTCACTTTCGCACAAATTCTGTGACAGACTCGATAAAATCCATTTCCTTTTTAAAACAATCAAAAGTATTCAGTTAAAGGGTCTTTTAATGCGGGGTCCTTTGAAGATTTTATGGAAATTTATATAAAACTAAATATTCTGTCAAAGGATTAACTTTTTATATTCGAATTTATATTGTACATATATTTATATACATATGTGTATGTATTTATATAAAGTATAATTTATTGTTTTAATATAAAAATCGTGTTAACACAACATCAAGATTATTTTGTTGCAAAAAAATTTCTGAGGAGGGAAGGAAGGTTAAATATATGTATGTAAGTGAATAGTGTGTGCGTGGTAGGTATTTCAAAAAGAAAAACGTTCAGATTCATATAGACCAATTATAGATTTTTTTTACATAGAAAAACAGATAGTTAGATCAGAGAGAAAAAGAGACAGCGAACGGAAAAACACAATTTTTGAAAAAGAAAAAAATACAAAAAAAATTAAAAAGTTGTAAGTATTGTAAATAAGTGTACGTTTGAGAAAAACCAGTGTCAGAAAAAGAAAACATTTTGGTTTTAATTGTGTTCTTAGAAAACAACAAAATAAAATCATTTCAAGTGTTCTTCTTTTTCTTTAGATTTGTTTAAGTGATTTTTTGTTATTGTAATCAGAATTGTTAAAATTGATTTAAGTTAACTGATTTATTTTTAAATTTTGAATTTAGCCTAATCTTACGTCGGGGAGGCGGTCGTAACAGATCGTCAAGAGAAAATGTACGTGCTGCTGCCCCTCCCCCTCCAGGGATTGGATTGGGGCTGCTGAGGCTCAATAATGATGGTTTTCTTATACCCAATCTGTTGAATATGGAACGAGGTGCACCAGGTGCGTTATTAACGGTTGTTTGTGGTATGGCAGTTGTAAACTGTAATTGTTCACGCAATGATGTGTGATGATGATGTCCATGTATAGAACCAGGTGCTGTTAATTTAAAAAAAGATATTTAACAAATTTTATATATAAAACGATTTTTGTTTTTTCATTTTCGTTTTATTCATATTCATATTAATTTAAGAAAAATATATAAAAGTACAGAAAGAAATAGAGAAAACGGTAAGAAAAATGGCATACAATGAAGAAATTTTCAAAAATGTTTCTTTAAGTTATTTAAAAAAAAATTTTAGCTTAAAAAATAAATAAATTGCAAAATTTTCTCTTAAAAAAGATGCAGTTAGCATATTTTCTTTAATGAAGATATTTTTTTAGCTGCCTGTTCGTCGAAATCGAAAGAAAATTTTCTTTCGTATAATTACATTTAAAACAAAAACAAAATTTTAAAAGTTGTTTTTGTTTCAAATGTAATAATTTGAAAGAAAAATTTCTTTCGATATCGACGAACAAGCAGTAAGTCTCTTAAATAATGCGTAAACAAATTTTTATAGGAAAAGTCAGTCGAAGCCAAATCTAATGTGTTGCTAAACTATGCTTTAGTTGTTCATATTCTATATATAAACTAGCTTTGTGTTCCTTTTAAGATCAATATACGAGTAGTCTTTTAACTCAACTTAATTTGAATTAGTTTAAAAATATATTAAGTAATAACTTATATATAAACAAAAATAAAAATGAATAGAATATGACTTGCATTTGCTCTTAATAGCGATCGGTAGCGATATATACTTTTTTGAGAATCCAACCACAGTTTGATTTTGTTTTTATTTTGTGACCAATTTATGTTTGTATTATTTGCGTTAATTATGGTCAGTTTTTTTCTTTAAATTTAGATGTAAATAAAATAAAAAAAAAATTATTTTATATTTTTTCTCAACGAAAGTAATTATTAGTACAATAATTACAACAACAGAAGTACAACATGAATTTTTTTTATATCGGTTCTGTTAAAACTATCTACAGAAAACAAATACAGAAAAATATAAAGTCAGCCTTTTTGACATTCAAAGCAAGACAAAGAGATCAGCTACCGCAATGCTGTCATAATGCTGGTTAATACGCCTTGAATCCAATTAATATAAAATATGACAAATCTGTATAAGATTATATTTTTATGTGGTGGGAAAACAAACGAAAATATTTTTATTATTATACTGAAAAATACATAAGAATAAAATTATTTGATAAACTAAGAAAAACAAAAATCTAGATATAAGAAAAATGAAAGAAAAAATAAGATTGGATCTATTTGAGCTAAAGAATGCAGAATGCGTTTTAGAATTAATAAAATATGCGTATTTCTTGATTTACAAAATTGTTGAATTCACAAGCCTCTTCTATCGATTGCAATATTTTACACTCGTGTAGGTATATTTGTTGTTGTTATAGGGTCTCCCAAAATGAGAGGTTTAATTTTGATATGTAAAAATACGAGTATTTTAAGTGAAATTATCGGATGTTTAGTTAATTGTAAAGAGGAAGAAGGTATCAGATTCATAATAGAAAGCAATATCAGTCATATTGTTCATATGAAATTTTCCACCAAGAATTCATATATTTACGACTGTATGTCCCCGATATACCCACGAATTTCCTCTTTGAGCTTTTTCATCGATTGTATGTCATAGGAAAAACCCTTATCATAAACGTAGCCCATAAGGAAAAATCTAAATGTATTAAGTCACAAGATCTCGGTGGCCAAGTGTGATCGCCTCTTCAAGAAATCACACGGCCAGGAAACATTTCACGTAAAAGAGCTATTCCATCGTTGTTTGTGCTGGACGTAGCGTCATCTTGCTTAAAATTATCATCGTTTTCATCAACTTTCATGCAAAATACGGAGTAAAGTTGTTTGTGGAATACCCAATTCCGAAGATCGGCGAGAAATGGACAAACCTGAATTTTCTGCAAACAGCATAAGCCTCAGATATTCTTGAGCGACGTGCAGGACTTCGATTCTTTACATCATTTACTTTTGTCAGCAGCTCAAAATTTTCCACCAGTTGTACAATTTCTCACGACGACCCAAAAAAAAATGCTTTAGTTTTGTGAACTGTGTCCGCGAAATTTTCAATATTTTCGTGGCAGATTTTAATAATTTCAATATGTTGTTGAATTGTATATCGTGCAATTTTTATTAATGGCGTAGGTTTTACTTTTCATCTGTCAAGTAGTTACAGATTGAGTCATGAAAAATTAGCCAATTCAAGGCCAAATGGGACTATTATGAATGTATTGTTGCCATATAAATAAAACTGTCATAAAAGTGAAATGTTTTGAATTTGCAAACAGAAAATATCTGACGATGGCTCCCTGAACATACATGTGTAGCTAACAAAATAGACTAAATGCGGATAATGTGGTATACTTATTTGTTTTTAGGTTAATAGTGGACCTTATCGTAGATTTTAGACTTTGTTCTCCGAATTGTAGCAAGTCGTGTTTCTATCTGCAAATAATTTTTTAGTTGCGAATCAATCGCTTGGTCAATAAATTGGCTGTTGTGGAGTTTCTTCCACTCGCATCAAATGGTTTGATATAAATTGTTGCGCTAAGTATCATTTTATTTGAACAATTTAGCATACTTCGCCACTGTTATAGCTTTAAAAAAAACTTCTTTATATACGAGTAAGTATCCTCTATCCTAGTTATGGTGATATCCACGCCATATAGCTGTAATATTTTCTCAATAATTTTGGCAACATCCTGTGGCTTATTCATAAAAATAACTTCTTTCATTACTACTCTGCGATGCAGTTTATTTTCTTTTGTACTAAAAACAAAATTTCTAAGAAAAATTATAATGACTGCCATTTGTTTAGCGATACATTTTAGGTTTTATCCAATACAGTGCTTCACATGAAAACATCACTTGCTATTATTAGAGTTAACGTAACTTTTTCTTTTAAAGGATACTGCTTACAATACATTGCAGTGTAAGGAAAAGGAATATTAGGTGGATAGTTAAAATGTTGTATAATGTTCATATTGACCATAGTGCTATTATTTTTACCAGCACTCTATATCAGATTATAACGAGTTTTCATGCATAAATTATAAATTTCGATTTATGCCATATCAATCGTGTAAATCGAGGGGAGAGTTAAACCAGTGGTAGGCGCTCGATTACCACGGTTACGAAGTTTTTTTTGGCTATTTACATTTACTACTCGTGAATATTGCAACCAGGAGTGCCATAAAGAAAGGTTTTTCCCTACAACCATTTTCTTTAAAATCTACCAAAACCTTCCATATCCCCGGTTTTTATAACATTAAATTTTATTGTGAAAATATCAACGATTTACTTTATGTTATCTTTAATATGGTATTCGTAATAAATTAACTGACATTGCTTATATAATGCCATTTAAAACATCTTGAAAACACATTTGTATTTCGTTGTTAGAAAACTGTCCAAAAAAAGCCGCAGTTTTTTTCATAAATAAACACAAGGGCAACACCTAATTATAATAACCAATGTGTGAGAATTATAAATTTCATTTAGTAGCTTGCTAAATTTCAACAGAGTAGGTCCGTTGCGGACGTTTTTATCTTTTTAAGAATACGCAATTTGATTTTGTACACTGAGAAGTTTTCTTTACAAAATGACTTTTTCATTCATATGTTTAAGCATTCGTATATTTATACATATAAGGCCTTATTCACAAACGCTTAATAAAGTTAATGTGTAGATTAAAACCGGGTTTCCCATATAAAAATCCAAGATTAAACCTACAATAACTTTATTAATGGTTTGTGAATAAGGCCAATATACTATATAAATGGATAATTAGTTTTATTATATGAATATAATTTTTTTATTTTGGGTACAACCACGTTACAGATTATTATTATAGTTTGAAAAAATTTTTTTCCTTTTATTCATTCGCCCATTGATATATTCACCCATGCATTCAATACATAATTTAAATTTATAAAACTGATAACAGATAGTGAGCAGATCAGTAAATTTCTCTAAGTGTAAAGCATGAAATAGTTTATCATTTATTCAATTCTCTCTATGTGCCTAACGCTGAGTTAAACGAATAAATAAAAAATATGCTTAGAACGTATACTTAATTTACTGCTACTGGAAGCACTGGAATATTATCAATCATACGTTCTGAATGGGTTCTAATTAGAGCCGTCAATTATTCGTGTTTTTTATTTGTTCGAATAAAATTTCATTATATTATTTTTGATCGAATAAACGAATAATTTTGAAATTTTGTTCGAATAATTCGAAAGAACAAATAATAAAAAATTGACGGTAGATTTTTCTAAATAGTTCAGATCATAATCAATACTGTTAACGGTTTTTTGCGTTAGTACAATTTTTTACTATATTTACAGACTTTTTTTAGATCAGTTAATAAAACGTTTTCAGTTACCTCATCTTACGTCATCTTAATCTTCATCGTAGCTGAGGTCATTCGTAATACATATTTTTATCACAAAATAATCGTGAAAACAAAGTATTTGCGTACTTCTTTGTTTAGCTTCTTGCGGCATATTGTAAAATGCAAGTATTGGATGGGAAATTCATAGAATTAAGGAATAATATTAAAGTATTTAATGATTTTATATGTCGTTCATTAATTATTCGAATGTTCGATTATTAAAAAAAATTATTCGAATAATTCTTTATTCTAAATTAAAAAAATGTTTGTTCGTTCAAACAAAAATGAAAAACATTTTTCGAATTATTCGAATAATTTTTATTCGAATGACAAGCCTAGTTCTAATGGGTAGCTCTAATGTATAATATTTATTTTTGCTTTTTATTCAAAGTAATGGGGGATTTTTTAAGACCTTTTGGATTTTATTAAAAAAAGCGCATACAATTAGAGAAATGTATGAAATCTTCAAAGAGTAAAGATGTAAATGTTGACCGCGGCTACGCTTCAAATGGTTCATACGCTGGTATCTCACGAATAAATTCTTCAATATTTGGTTCCAGTGCGCCAACCGTTGCAGGCTTGTTCCTATAGACATGACCCTTAACATAGCCCCTCAAAAATAGTCTTAAGACGTTGAATCGCATGATTTAGGCGGCCGATTGATTGGCCCTAAACGTAAAATCAACTGTTTACCGAACTCGCTTCTCAATTGTGCCATAGTTTCGCATGTTGTGTCACATGTGGCACTGTCTTGTTGAAACCACATTGCAGTCAAGTCCAGCTCTTCCATTTTGGGCAAAAACGAAGAGTAATTACTGCGTACGGCGCCAAATCGATAATTTACTTATAATGTAAATGTAGTGCGAAATTTAGTAAAAAAAATCTGAAAGCCGCCTCGGAAGATCGCCCAAACTTACTATAAAATGGAAGAAGTGCACGATGCACTTTCTAAAGCGAGCATGAATTTTGATGATAATTAATAATCGGCAAGCGTTGTTCGTTTGTTAGTCGATTGATGGTTAAATTATAGACCAAACTGTACATGTTTAACAGTAACTTGTTACACGGAAACAGCTGAGCTGCCAAAAACAGTGTTGCCAAAAACAGTGTTGCCAAAAAGAAAGTGCCGAAAAAATAACTCTTTTTTAAACCAAACTATAAAAATGTACTTGCAAATATTATTAAATACACACAATTTGGATATGAGTACATATTATCCTCGTATTAATTGAACGTTATATACTCTATAAAATGCATATTTAATAGAATAATATTTGGAAAAGTCTAGGAAAATTATAAAAAAAATATGTTAATATTTGGCCACTCTGAGATTTTAGAAGTGTTGTTGACTATAAGTCTTTACCTGATTTTGGCCTAACTCGTTCTATGTCAATAAAAAACTTTTATTACATATTTACCCAACGTTTCGTCAATTTTATGTTGACTTTTTCAAGGGTGTTGTCTATTTAAAAATTAAAACTTAAATAATTAAAATTTTTTCACCAAATAGTATGTTATATATACATACAATTTTAAATTAAAATATTGATTACATTAATTTTAAAAACAAAACAAAAGCTTAAATAATTACTTGTATAAAGCTACTCTGTAACTCGTACTTATATTGTCTGTGTCTTCTTTTAAGTTCATTGTTCTATTTATGTTTTGTTGTATCCGTAAACTTTCTATCGTGTACCTTTTTCTTCCTTTGTTTTCCCTATTTAATATTTTGATATTTTCAAAGTCTGGTATATGTCCAGTTTCCAGTATGTGTTGTGATAATGCTGTTGTCTCTTTCTTTTTGATAATATCATTCTTATGTTCATTTATCCTTGTCTCTAAAGCTCCTTTTGTAGTTCCAATATATATTAAATCACAGTTTTGTTCGTGGTTGCCTTTACATTTAATTTTATAAACAACATTACATTGTTGTGTTTTTTCTACTTTATCTCCTTTAAATTAGGTTTAAAGGCAAACTGTATGTTGGCTGTTGTTGTTGTTTGTGTTATTGTTTTTAGACTTAGGTTGTCTGTTAAGCCCGGTATAAATGTTACACTGTGAAAATGTTTTTGTTCTGTTGTATCATTGTCATTATTTATGTTTTCTTTTAGAACTTTTTTTTATTAAGTTTTGTTTTTGTTTCGTATATTAATTTGTTTATTAGTTGTACTGGAAAACTGTCGTTTTTAAGTATTGTAATGATTCTACTGATGTTGTTGGTGTGAAATTGTTCGTCACTAATGTTAAGAACTCTAAAAATTAAACTCTTGGCTGTGTTTATTATTTGCGATTTCGGCTGTGTAGCATAAAAGTTCATGATCCTACCAGATGCAATGTCTTTAATGTACCAATCAAATATTATTTTGTCATCCTGTCTTATTAGTAGAGTGTCTAAATACGCAATTTTATTTTCGTTGTTTTCCTTCTCAACAGTAAACTGAATTTTTGGGTGATAATTATTGAGAGTTTTGAGAGTTTCATTTATGTTGTCAAATTTTATAATGGCTAGAATGTCATCTAAATATTTCACTATGTATTTTAAATATATGTTTTTGTTGTTTAATTCAGTCATAGCTCCGTCCAATAGACTATCAAGAACAATGTCAGCAATGGTGGGCGATAGTGGGTTACCCATTGGCATACCAAAAATTTGATTGTATATTATTCCATCATAAGAAAAAAAGTTGTTATCTGTAAGACAAAATTGTAGAATTTTGAGAAACGTCGACCTTGGAATTTTCGTAAAATTTTTTATCTGATTCCATTTTTTCATTATATTTTTGATGGCAATGTGTACGGGGATATTAGTAAACAGCGATATTACGTCAAACGATACTAAGACTTCATCTTTTTGGAGTTTGATAACTTTTAGTTGTTCTTTTAAATGGATAGAGTTTTTAATATTGTATATTGGGGAGATTATATTTTTGATTACTTGCCCAATGTGTTTGGATAATTGATAACATGGGACATTAATGGATGAAACTATCGGACGTAAAGGTACACCTTTTTTGTGGAGTTTTGGTAGCCCATATATTCTAGGGGCTATTCTAGCTGAACAATGTAATAATTTTTTCTGTGTTATGTTAATAATGTCGTTTTTATAAAGGTTTGATACCATGTTGTTATTTTCTTTTTGTAATTTTCCTGTTGGATCATTTCTTACAGCTCTGTAAGTGTTTATATCCTCTAAAAGTGATTTCATTTTGTTGATGTATTCAATTTTTTCCATTATAACTGTTTTGTTGCCTTTATCCGATTGTGTTAAAATTATATTCCTGTGTTGTTGAAAAAATCGTTTGGTTACTTCAAATGCTGCTAATATAAATATTTCTCTAGATGTATTAGTGATTATTTTTTTAAATTTTGATACATTAGTACCCAGTTTCGTTCTAATCAAATCCTTTTCTTTATCCATATTTTCTCCAATTGTCTGCACATACTGTTCTAGATCAGCAATGATGTGTAACGGTGAAAAACTTTTTTGTCTAATTGGCAAAGAAAACTTTTTCCCCAAAGATGTTATCCACATGCATTCTTTTGGAATATCGACATTGGTTTTGTTGACAAACCAGCCATCATTAAAAACAAAGCCATGTGTTTTGAAATATTTTTCTTTCAGTGTGTTGAACTTTTTGTTTTGTTTGCTGTTTATTGTTTTCTGTATGTGTTTTGATCTTTCTGTTTGATTGTGTGTGAAGTTGATGAAGTCTTCAGTTGTAATCATATTTCGAATGCCAACTTTTAATTGATATATTTTTCTTTTAATTATTTGAATGTTAGTATTCGTTTGAGATATTTCTAAATTTAAAATTTTGTGCTGGAAATTATTTTCTACTATCTTTAGTTTGTTTATTATTTTGTTACATTGAAAAAACGTTTTTAACTGAGTTGTTGTGTTTTTGGTATGGTTTGGTATTATTCCATATGTTCTTGACGATAATAGGAACTTTAATCGCTGTTGCTGTTGTATTAGTCTTTTTGTTTCGTTACAGTAGTCCTTCATAGTTCTACAAGTTTCGTTGTTGTATTTAAATTATATGTGTTTAAAAAATCCTTTCATTTTTAGTATTTATAATTTTTGGTAATTATCTTGTAATTATATAAGAATTAGTTGTTGAATGTGCGTGTTTCGGCAAGCTTCCCGATATTCTGTTTTTTAATGTTAATATTTGGCCACTCTGAGATTTTATAGTCAACAACAGTTCTAAAATCTCAGAGTGGCCACATATTAACATTAAAAAACAGAATATCGGGAAGCTTGCCGAAACACGCACATTCAACAACTAATTCTTATATAATTACAAGATAATTACCAGCTGCTCTTTCGAGTTCATCTGGTATAAATTCACCTCGAAGGAAAGTATAACAAATACGCATCAGCAAAATTATACTCAAAAGGAAATAATTTAGAAAACTCTTACGGCCGTATTTATAAAAAAAATATTTAGGTTTGAATGTATTTTAAAGAAAATTTTTATGAAAAATAATATCTTAAAATACATTTCAAATACAAATAATTTTTTATGAATGCGGTACTTATGATTTATAAATCGTACAGCAAGGAAAAGTTAAACAAAATTAAAGTGGAAAAAAACTATATAATAAAAAATTCGTTAGATGTGATAAAAAGTTAGATGTGATCAACTCTAAATATTTGTTTTACCTGGCAAACAGCGTTCTTTTGTTAACCAATTTTTTTGGTCAGTGAAAAAAGAAAATTAAAAAGTCAAAATTGTTAAGAATTTTGGGATCCTACGATACAATTCATGTTCAAGTTAAATTCTCTATTACACCTAATTCTGTTTTTACGCCATAGATGTGTTTCTCGAAAACTCGTGTGAGAAAATCGCGTAAAAAACACAGAGAAGATATTAAATATCAGCTAAAATAAGTTAAATATGTACTAACTAAAACTCATGTTGTTTCATACAGATTTTTTAGAAAATAAAACAATAGAAAAAAGAGTTCATTTAGAAAAAGAAATCGCAAGAAACATAAAACTTATAAACATATAAAAATGAATTTTTAAGCAGTATCACTTTCTGATAACCCGCATTCATTTACGACAGACATCACCTTCATCGTTAGAAATTTTTTCCAAAACACACTCAATATGGCCTTATGCTACCTCGAAGAGTGAAAGGAACATATATATTGCTCCATTGTTGCAACGTAGTCATATCTCAAAAATGTACGTTCTTCAGAAAACTAGTTTCAAGTTATTAATTTACAGACACATCAATGGAAAAATAAAAAAGTATTCTTTCCTCAACAGGTAAATAAAAAAGATATTTGTGTAAATTTTTTACCCAAAATGAAGAGCGATACGACGAATCTTTCTGCATTCTTCACTCAAAAATCACGTTTTTTGAGATATGACTACGTTGCAATAAAGGAACGATATATACTCAATTGGTGACGACGGTTCAGAGATTTTAGTCACTAATTATAATTATTAATGGCAGACTGCTAGTTTTGATGAGACTGTTATGTAACTCATGATTATTACCCATTAATAATTGCCTCATTACGCTCATGCTTGTAAAAATGATCGGCCGATTTAGCTACTGTTTAGAATCCTTCCTTTACTACGGATGCAGTGAGGGTAGGAATCTCTTCGTCATCATCACTAATTTCATTTCTGTGCTATCGGGTGTTCAAGCTTAAAACCAACGATTTTATTATAGTTAAGTGCCTTATCTAACAATAATTCGTGAATATCTGGTCACGATAAATCATCAAAGACTTCTCTTCCAACATCATGAGCTATTGCTATGATGTTGGAATACTTAACCGTGTCAGAAGGCACTGGGCTGCTACTTTTAACGCATCCTGGTCAAACTGTTCTCCAAGATGCCTTTAACGTTAATTCTTTTAATTCTGTTAGCACTAATCCAGCATATTTGATGCAGTCTACAATATAAAATTTATTCCACGCATTTTCCACATTTTTACACCGCGTTAAATCACATCCAATCGCGTAAAAACAGAACGAAATATTTGTTTGGCATCATGTAAAATCGAATTCGTATAAACTGCGTTAGCGTAAAAACAGAATATGATGTATGTATTCAAAATTTTCAAAATATTTACGTCGTACGTTTCCATGGCATGCATTATGTTTTGCATTACTTCTATTTTTACAAGTTCTAGCGAGTAGATGTGTAAAACAATTGTTAAAAATTTCTTACAGGATTTGTTTTTATTACGCCATGATCCTATAATACCAGGTCTGTTCATAATTACAACAACAACAACAAAAAACAACACATATTTTGTTTGTGTATAAAATCGTAAAAATGTAAAAAATCAAGAAAATTGTATTTTGTATGTTAGTAATGGAAAATTAAATTTTTCTTCGGTACAAAAAAATATTTTAAATTATTATTTTATTTTTGACCGACCCCCAGAGTACTAAATATAAATCTTTGTAATTTTTTTGTTTCTTTAACTAAAAACATATAATGAAAAGCATTTGTTCTTGCGTTTATGTTATATTAATGCAGCAAATACAATGATTTTATCTGATACTAAACATTATTTTAAATTCCTTTTCACACCAATATAAACGTTTGAAATTAAAGTTTCAAATCATATTGACGTGCAGTTGAGAGTAAATGTTTGGTGTTTAAATGTTTAATTTTAAACTACATTGATCTGCTTCAAGACTTCAAATGGATAAAAAAATGTATTTTCCCAAATTTTAGTGTTTCTCAAACTAAAAATAAATTTCAAGTAAAACTTTGTTTGTTGTTTGGGCGCTAATAAGTTTACATTATTTCAAAACGTTGTTCAGTAAAGCGACTAATTTTGGTTCTCAGATTTGTGATACTGACCGATTGTCAATATTTCAGACACAGAAAACCTATAAGTGTTAAAGTAAGATATCAATCAAAAAGATACTTGCAGTTGAACCACCCGCTATATGAGGTCGTCCTTAGAGAACCGAAATTAATCAATCTAAAGTTTTATTACTTAAAAGTATGATAAATTAAAATAATTTAACTTCAATTACATATTAAGAATTAACACATTTCTCAAGTTGAGAAATCACCAAAATTTTAGGGAGCATCCATCTTTTTCAGAAATTATTTGTGTTTCTTTTTAAATTGGGGAAATATTGTAATTGGCATTTAATTAATTTTTGCTTGGGCCTTATTTAATTTCTTTGGGAGTTATTTTATTTGTCCTAAAATTGCGGTTCATACAATTCTTTTGTTCTTATTTCATTTCTGTTGAGACTTTCTGTATAAGGAATTCTTTCACTTTTGTTAGAACTTTTTTCACTTTGGTTGAAAATTATTTCATTTGCGAGTTATTTCATGGTACCGAATGTTATTGAAAATTGTTCTTCAATTGAGATTGTTTATTTTTAAAATACTTTCACTATGTTACATATGTTGAGATATACTGGGAAGCGATTGTTGGACGCGTAGAAGTCAAATTAGTATGAAAGTACTAAATAAGCCGGACGAGTAACACAGTATTTTTTTAAATATCCAAAAGTATCAAAAAAGTACGATCGTACCAACTTTTCCATCGCGGGTTGAAATGTTTGCTCCAAAAGCATACATACAAAATACATATATACGATATATAATACATATATGCGATAATATAATATAAAAGCAAGAAAAAATAGAATTTATTATATGTTTTAGATAGGCCCAAATTTACAACCTTTAGTTAACTAATGATGGCCGTTTAACCAATGATATTTACATAAACACTACCATTAGTTATCTAAAGTCTGAGAATATGGGCCTTAATAAAGAAAAAAATAACAAAGTTTTCAATTAGTACTGTGGGGTTAAAAAAGTACTATTTAAAATATTTTTTTGTACCGAAGAAAAATTTAATTTTCCGTTACTGATTTCAACAGAAACATTTGTTAGCTTCGCAATTTTCGACTGTTAAAATACACAACGCTGCAAAAAAACCAGCTGGATTATTGAACAGACCTATGTTATTGGATCATGTATTATGTCAAGTCGACTACCAAATTAAGCTATGACAATTTGACATGGCAACTACGGATATTTGCTTTTTATGTTTCTAAATTCTACATTCTTTAGCGTTTGTACATAGATATTATCAAGTCTTGGCGCCGATCCGTCAGTTCGCTCAAAAGCTATAAAAGAAAAGTATTAGTGTCGGTGTAAATTATTTAAATGCACAATATATCATGCAATCTGATATCTTGTAAGAATGATATAGCACAGACTATTTTATGTAGCTTCTAGAAAATAGCACACATTCTGATGTCAAGCTAAACCACAAAAAGCTTACTGGAAGTCTGATTTAATTTGATATTGTTTTAAAATTAATGGAAACAACTTCCCACCCATATTTGTTATAATTAAAATTTTGACTTAAAAATTTAAAACTATTTCCACTCTATGACCAAACACCAAGTGGAAATAGTTTTTGGTTTTTAGATCAAAATTAACTTTCAATAAAAAGATATGCTGAAGAATAAACTGAAGCACTATTTAGCAAAACATTGACTTTATTTGGCTTCAAAAGCTCCTAATACCCTGACCAATTAACAAAAAAAGGAAACTTTTATACTAGTTTTATGTTTTCGTTTTGTTAACTTACGCCTATTACGATCAGCCTCTTCAGCTAATAGTTTTTCGATTTTCTCTGGAAAATGTCGCTTCGCACACCAAACCAAACCTATAACAGCTAAGACCACAAATACAGTAATAAGACCCAACCAAAAGGGTTCCTGCAGCATACGCTCCGATAAAGGTTTGTAAGGTATGTGAAGCATACGTTTTTCACAGCGTTGGCCCTCCCACCAAGCATAGCAACTACACAGTTTAAGACAAGAATATTAATGGAGGAAGATTAAGTTTATAAAACAAACATATTATTATTTAAATAAATTCACATTTGCTTTGAATAACAAAACGGATAAAAAAACATTAATTGCCACAAACTCACACATCCACACAAATACTCACCGACAAAAAAAGCCGCCATTTCTCTCTATACAAACACCACGTCCCTCACAAGGATTATCAGCACAAGGTCTTTGCTTTTGTTCACATGTTGCACCCATATAGCCAGGATAACACTGGCACTATAATTTAAAGATTTAAAGGATTTTTGTTTAAACAACAACACACCCACTAGAGCTCACGGCTCGTGCTTGCCATGCTTACCTTGAAATGATTTGTTGTTAGTTCACATTTACCAAAGACACAGGGCTCCAGTTCACACAAATTCAAACCACAAAATCTAATTTTTTTTTTAAATGGTTTTCATATTTGGTTAAATAATTTAATTTTTTTTTGTTTGTCTGTCTGTCTGTCTGTAAGTATGCTGAATAAAGACGTTTTAACTTACCTGCCAGTAAAATGCCCCAGACACTGACAGTAACTTGTGCCACTGTTAACCACACATTTACCATTGTACTGACAAGGATTTGGTTGACATGATTCGACACTTTTATCCCCAGATGCTAATTTCATTTTGTAATTATTATCTGAAAAGCATAAAAAAGTAGGTGTGATTAAGTAAAAGAGTTTCGGTCAATAAAACCATAGACAAAAACATTGAAGTAAAATGCTGATGTAGAATTTTATATGGTATTTTTAATTAAATTATGGTTACGGTGTCGGATAAAGAAAGTTATATAAAAGATATTTCTAAGAAACTTTCTTTGTCACTGTTAAATTAAAACAATAAATATACGTAAATAAGTTTAAACGATTTTACTATAAAGAAAAAATATTTGCTGTGGCAGATTTCAGTTTCTTTTTAAGCAATTAAATTTCTAGACTTAGTTAAATTTATTTTTTTAAGGAGAAGTAACATTCAGGCAATTAGTATGCCTGCCAACCCGTAGGTGTGTTACCTTCTATGGGAAAGGGATAGTGAAAGAGGACAGATGGTGAAAGTGAGAAAGCTTAATTTTTACAACTCTGATATTGCGCGTTGTAATAGTTTTTAAACCAGTGTTGCAGCGCCTCCGATGTTAAGTAGGCGCATTAAATGTGTTTTTTGGCTGTGTAGTCATTTTATTAGATAATTATTTTATTTCGCTGGCGATTTTGCTACAAACATAAAACACATAAATCAAGTATGTGCACGAGTAAATGCCGCCCTCAGAAGATTGTATCGGGCGGTTCAATACAAATATCTCTAAATATAAATTAAACTTAAATTAATTTAAACTTACACGGCAAAACAGAAACAACGTTGTTTTTCAGGAGCCGCTTTACTCCCATCATCAGTGCTCATGTGTGTGCGTTGATTTTCGTAAACATACTATAGCAAAATCTGAATACAAAATTGGTAATAATTTTGTATACAAAAAATATATAAATCGCAGTAAACGTAATATAAAAATAAACCCTAAAGCTTTCTAAAAATTTGTAAATTACAAGCGTCGCTCTTCAGGTTCTCCAAAGCATTTGAAAGTATGGCGGCTCTTTGACTGCTAATGATGATGTTTCAATTATATAACAAATCTATTGAATCATGTTATTTGCCATCAGTGTGGAAAAAATCGTATAGAATTCCTTTATTCAAAAACGGCAGTAAACTGATGTATCCAATTACAGAGGTATCGCTAAAATTAATGCAATTCCAAAACCTCTTGAAAAAATTCTTACTGATTACCTGATTATCAGCAAATTTCTTCCCTTCTATCACCATGTCAACATGGTTTTCGTAAGTCTCGCTCAACTACAACTAATGTTTTCTATCTCACCACTATTGTCAATGAAGATTTTTCAAATAAAATGTAAACTGATGTGATATACACCGAATTTAGTAAAGCGTTCCATAAAGTTAACAACAATATTATTCTGCTTTAAAATCGTTGAACTCTTATCTATCACAAAGAACTCAACAGACGAAATTCGGAAATATTATATCAAAAATCATTCAATTACATTCTGGTGTCCCTCAAGGCAGTCACCTGGGTCTAGTTCTGAAATTACTGATGTATGGCGATGATGTTAAAATTTTTATCTCTTTTAACGATATTAATGGACATACTTTATTAATTGCCGACTTTCGGAATTTTCATCAATGGTGCAGGTTTAATTTATTGGAGTTAAATATCTTGAAATGCAAGCACATGAAATTTTTCAGACACAATACGATCGAGACTTTTTATTATATGGAAACTGCTATTTTAAATAAAGTTCAAACCATTTTGGATCTTGGCATACTGTTGGATCATAGGCTCAACTTTCGCGATCACATCTCTTTAACGGCAAATAAAGCCTATAAAGTACCTGGATTTATGAAACGCTGGTCAAAGGAATTAATTGTTTGAGATCTTTGTTATTCTATTCATATTAATAATATTGATTGGTACAAAAACAATTTTTAATTTTGTAGTAGTTTTTAATCCAAAGTGATTATTATTTTGGCTAAAGTAACATTTTTAGTCAGAAAGAATTGGACATGCGACAATATTCCAAAGGATAAAGGGAAAATTTTAACATCAATTAATTACTACTTACACTGTAGAACAGAGACATCGTTGTTTTTCGGGACCCGCTATACTCCCATCATCAGTGCTTATGTATGGGCATTTCCATGTATCCGCCACTGTTCAGGTGGCTCGGTTGAATGTAGCGGCTCCCGAAAAACAACGTTGTTTCTGTTCAACCGTGTAAGTTGAAATTAATTGATGTTAATTTATCCCTTGTAAATTTGGAATATTGTTTCATTCCCAATTCTTTCTACAAAAATGTTATAAACTTTAGCCAAAATAATAATCACTTTGGGTTACAAAATTACTAACATCCAATTTAGCTCGAAAAATAATCATATTAAATAAAAAAATTAAACATAATTTCTTTTGGATTTAATAGAAATAATAAACATTCCCATTATTTATGCAATACGATTTCGTTGATGTGATTGCCATAGCTGACCTTTCAATAGTTTATTTTGCAAGTCTAATTTTCGAGAACTTGTTGACGCTTCTTGGTTCTATATCACAAATGGCTCAGATGATATTAGCCTGGATTATTCGCATAATATCGCTTAGTAATAGAATCCTGCAATAAAAAATCTATATGGGTCAAATCGCAGATCCGAGGCGTTCACTTGACATCACCAAGGCGGCTGATAACACGCGTTTTCGATAATTTGTCAGTCGAATTCGATGTCCGATAAAAAGTTTGCAATATTTCCTAACGTTGTTCAAGCCTAAAGCACCTCGTTTAGCTCCGTGCTGGTATGATGCTGATTGATAGTCAGAAAATATCAATCATTGTCAAAATAATATATGATTTAAAAAGATAATGGATTTATATTTACCACTCCGTATTAAAAAAAATTGGCGGATGCGCTTTTAATGTCTCAATTACTTTATGCCTTGGCAAAGTACTCGGCTACTAACGACACTTTTCGAAAAAAAAAAAAATTCAACTGATTATTAGATCCGTATATAAACTAAGACTCAGAATGCATATCTGTCCTTATTTTGTTGATTTTATTGGTTTCTCATATGAAGATGCCATTAAGTTGAGAATATTACTTTTATATCGTAAGTCCATATTGAGAAGTTGATCAAGATACTTAATTGATAATTTCAAAATTTAAGATCAACTAGGAGTTTCAAAAACTATCTAAGTATATCATCGCTTGGTCTCTTCATGTTATTAATAGAACTTGCCATAAAATTTTGTGCTCTATATTTTACTATTGTCTTTTATTTGTTATCAACTGCTTGGTAAATTATACGTAGAGTTTTACATTTGTCCTTGCGAAAAAGGAATACAAACTTGTTTTTATTTATAAATTCTTTCTATTGTTTTTTACGAGTATGTTAAATTATCTTTATTACATACATTTCATCATTATTTTCTGTTGATGCATTTAATATATATTTGAATAATATTTATGCTTAAAAGTTTTATTCTTAAAATTATACAATAAAATTTAAAAGGGTGGGAGAATCTAAGGACAAAGTCTATCGAGCTAAAAAGGAGACTAAGTTTGGCCAAAAAGTAAGTTATCTTAATAACAAGAAAATAAAAAAATACGACTTTCCATTTTAGTTATTTTTTTAAAGTAAAAATCGGGTACCTACGTTTCACTCATGAATCAAGAAAACAAGATTGCGCATTGCGCAGTTCCGTTATTTTGTTTTGTTGTTTTTTATTGTGTTGTAACGTAGACATAGAATGTGAGTTGTAAACAAAAGTTCATTTTTGTATGGAAAGCAGGCCGAAATCCAAAATTTTGGTAGCCCGAGGAAGCTCTTCTTCAAATAGCTTCAAGCCCAAACTCAAAAGTTTTACTCGACTGCATGTCTTTTCTGTCAATTTAAAATTTTGTTTATAAATTATTTTGTTATTTCCAGTTTTGCGCCAAAAACTTCTTACAATTTTCACATCAAACACTCATTTTTATTCTATAGTCACGTAGATGCGCAGTAAAAATTTTCTTTTGTACGGCTGAAAGCGCAATCTTGTTTTCTTGATTCAAGCATTTCACTCACATCATCTTTCAAAGTCGTTTTTCATAACGTTATGAAAATACAAAAAGCATTTTGCTTTTAAATTTTTAAATATTTAAATACTTTTTATTTTTATTTAAAGTGATTATTTTTCGAACAAATTGGTTGTTTTAGTAGTTTTTAATCCAAAGTGATTATTATTTTTTGGCTAATGTTCGTAACGCTTTTAGTCAGAAAGAATTGGACATGAGACAATATTCCAAGGAACAAGGAAAAATTTTAACACTAATTAATTTCAACTTACACGGCAGAACAGAAACAACGCTGTTTTTCGAGAGCCGCCACACTCCCATCATCAGTGTTCATGTGTGTTTCCATGTATCCGCCAATGTTTAGGTGGCTCGGTTGAATGTGATTCCAATCTTGTATTTATACAAATAATGTCTAGAAAAAGCATACGGGAGTTATTTGTATTATTAGTTGTTATTACAGCAAACAATGCTTTACCACTATCAAGTGTGGCGGCTCTCGAAAAACAGCGTTGTTTCTGTTCTGCCGTGTAAGTTGAAATTAATTAGTGTTAAAATTTTTCCTTGTTCCTTTGGAATATTGTCTCATGTCCAATTCTTTCTGACTAAAAGCGTTACGAACATTAGCCAAAAAATAATAATCACTTTGGGTTAAAAACTACTAAAATACTTTTTAATCACTAGTATTGCTGTAAATAAAATTATATTTTTCAAGTAGAGCAAGACGAGTGGTAAATACTACAAGGAGAACAAAGGAACAGTTAAATAGATGTTTGCTGCAAATGGTAATCAATGGTTAAAAATTAATTTTATTAAATGAACTGACAGCTAAAAAGTTCACACAAACATGCTTTACATCGTGGGTAATTCATTAAAACTAAAAGCCTGACATATTTCAACTAAAGCAAATCCTATGTACTGTAAATTTTAATATTTGTTAGTTAAGATTTGCTTGCGGTTAAGGCTTTATGTGTGTGTGTGTTTTTTTTGTAAAGGCTTATTGACTTTCCCTCGTACACAAAAATGGTTTTTAAGTGCGAACACACTTGAGAGTATTTAATATGCAAATTAGGATATTTTGCTTTAAACTCTTTTCATAAATTGTACATTGTTTGCTTGACACTTTGTAAGGAAGGATGTTAGAGGAAGGAGTTAACGGAAATATTATGCATATGCTTTGGTGCTATGATAAGTATGCTACCAGTATAAATATTATGTTAACAAGGATATTAAATAAAGTATAGTAAATATGGCTAAAGGTTATAAAGTTGAAAGCTTTCACACAGAATAAAAAAAGACGATATGTGTCGATGTTTATCTAACGAAGAACTGTTCTTCTGAGTCTTTATTTGTTTATCTACATACATACAAGTATTTATGTATTTGTTTGTAATAACTTTTTGAAAAGTAAGAAATTTGTTTTTAAAACAAACGCACGCCTTTTTTTATACAAAATGAAAATAAAACTTTTTATTTCGTATTTAATGAACAGAAAATAACATTTAAATTGTAACAGCATTAATATGCCAGCATCAATTAAATGTTAACTGACCTTTAAAACAAAATATACACTGTGTGTTCATCCATGATTTATGTTTCTCACAGCGAAAAAAAGAGGAGAAAAAAACATAAAGAACTGCCAACGGATATAAAACAATGTTATCCTCGAATGCAAAAAAAACTTTTTAGAATAATAAATAATATATAGTGAATTTTTTTAGTAAGAAAAGAATGGTATAAATAACTAATTCATAACACAAAGATGTATTTTTTTTTATTATAAATTCATACAGTAATATTCCACTTATCGTGTTTTGTTTAAAACGAGAATTATATAAAACTAAAATTAGTTCTTTTTTAAATTTTTTTTGCTAGTGTTATTGTTTTTACAATAGCTCCTTAATTGAAGCTTCTTAATTAAAGCAAAGAATTATTTATTATAACTAGTGTATACAGCGGTCGACTCAATAGACCGCATTCTAGAAATGAATATTAAATATTTACGTAAATACGTACGATAAAATAGAAAAACAAAAAAACATTATAAAAAACAACTTAATCTCTCTCAACTCTGTCTTAGTTCTATCCAAAAGCAAATTGGACAAACACAGATTTTGTTTATTTTTCAACGTTATGCTGATGCATGCATGTGTAATAACCCTGCAGAAAATGTCAATAGTGAAATTATACTGATTATCTATTGACGATATCACCAATACTACTGACAAATTATACCACAACTAATGCAATCTACTATTGACATTTAACACAGGATTGTCCTACGAAATCCACCAGTAGACTGCGTCAATACTGACTAGGTAGTTCTTGTGGGACCATATGGAAAAAATGTCAATAGTAAGATTGAACTGGCGTACTGTTAACGATATCACCACACTTTGGGAAATGTAGTAGCAAAACTATACTGATTCACTAGAGGCGCTTTTAACACCTGCGGGAGATGTCAATATTAAAATTATACTAACGATGTCATCAATACTATTTTATTTTAATTATTTAAAATGATATTTAAAAGTAAAATAAGGCATAAAATGTATTGCAGTCTTCTTTGAGGTATACTTTTCTTATTGCTAAATAACATAAAAGGGACTTCGTTTCGTTTTAAATCAATGATTTGTTTTTACCTATCAAAAACAAACAAAAAAAATTTGTTGACAGTGTCACCAAAAAGACACCATAATTGAAGACAAAAATATTGACATGGATACACTTAATCCCTTGCTTCCTTCAGGGAAGTATGCATGTGTTAGTAGCAACTTTAAACGATTATAGCTTCCTAAATATCGAACCGATTTAAATAGAACTAAGATTGTGCACATCTACGCAAAAACCCGTTTAAAAACATTCAAATCTTTCTAAAATCGGTTTATTAATAATATATTAATAATAAGATTTAAATAAAATTTATACCCTTTGACATTAAATAAAATATGCTTTGAAAAATTAAAATAAAAACATTAGATAATATTAGAATAGCCTAGAAATAGTTGTAGTTAAATTGCGTTTAGTATTGTCATTAAAAAAGTATTTTATTAGGGCGTAACTAAATTGTTTGGAACAAATAATTCAGTTTATTTTGCAACTTAGTTGATAGTACCGGAGTCAACTTACAAAGCATAAAGTAATTGGGACATTCCAACTGCATTTGAAACATTTTTCTTAACACGAAGTGGTACATACAAAGCAAGCATAGAAAGGGTAGTCCAAATATAATTATCTCTTTAAATTATGTATTACGAAGGCGGACTTTTCGAACTTCCCTCGTAGTTATATAAAATGCAACACTGTTCCCATCAAGTACTACCTGTTAATAGACTACTGTAAAATTTTGAGCAAGTGTCGTCATTGATTTTTCTTTAACAGCTGTTCAAAACACACAACCTCGTGTATTTTTCTAAAAATGGAAAAAATGGATTTCGAGTGCTAATTAAACATTATTTTTTGGGAAAAAACCGTCAATCAAACCAAGGAAAAGCTCGATAAATACTAGTGGTTTACTGACTTTCGTTGTGGTCGCACAAGTACAAATGTCGCTGAACGTTCTGGACAGCCAATTGAGGTCAGTACACCCGAAAATGTCGAAAAAATCCACGATATGGAGTAAAAGTGCATGAAATTGTTGATACCATAGGCTTTGCATATATCAGTGTGGTTTCGATTTTGAGTGATTAGCTGGGTTTAAGAAAGTTGTCCGCAAGATGGGTGCCGCGTTTAATCTCAATTGACCACTTCAAAGGATTTGGAATTTGTACCTCATCCATCATATTCTCCGGATTAAGCCCCTAGTGACTACTTCCTATTTCCAAACCTAAAGAAATGGCTCGGTGGAAAGAGATTTAGCTCCAACGATGAAATAATTGACCAAACAAATGCCTATTTTAAGGACCTCGAAAAATCCTATTTTTTGGAAGGGATACAAAAACTGGAGAAACGTTGGACTAAGTGTATTGAGTTAAAACGAGATTATGTTGAAAAATAAATTTCGTTGAGTCCTTAATCGTTAATTACAATTAAAAAAATTTGATGAAAAGGAAAAATTTAAGTTTGTTACATTATTTTAGTTACTCTTTCTCAGTTTTATTTGTAAATTTTGACTTCCATTTAATTTTGTTTTGGTTTTTGGAGTTTGTTTAGGATTTTAGAACTCCTTTCTACAAAATTTTTGCAATTGATGTGTCTTCTCCGATATTTTTATATGCTTTACAATTTTAGCGATTTTAAAGTGTCGTGTTTTTTCGGAGTTGGGGGTTGTTGTAAATTTTAAAATTTTTTAGCGAATTTTAGAAGTTGCTTTTAATTTTTGCAATCTCCGTGATTAAAGTAAATTGTTTGGAGCTGTTACTAAAATTGTTAATTTTTAATTGTAAATTAATCTGCTTAATTAAATTAACGATTGACGATTAAGGAATACTTTTCTTAATCATGATTACGATAAACATATTCGTTACGATTGCTTGTCTCATGATTGATTTAATTTAATTTAATGGGATTTAATGTTAAGTAACTCGTCGATTATTTAAATAATTAATTAAATAATGCCAACACCGATAGAGGAGCGTTACTCTTTGAAAATTTATAAAAATTTGCAGCAAATCTTCTATTCACTAGTTTTATAAGTTTATTATCTCACTTTTCCCCCAAAATTATTATTTAACATATTTTACATTTATTTGATATCTTTTTGTCCCATTTTAACGCTTTCTGGTGCCATTTTGCATGCCTTTTCAACTTGTGCTAGTAATGAATAATTAGTATCTGCAATATTTCATAAAGTAAACGGGAAGGTAGACGAAGTAGTCTTAATGTAAATAGAAGGATGATGGGATTGTTCATTATTATTTTAATTTTTTGACAAAAAACCAATTCGGACTAATCGTATCTATTCTAGCGGTAAGAGAGAAAGGATACCATGACGTATGAAGATTATTCATAAAATTTTAATAATAATCAAGCTCATATTAGAAACAAATCATTTTATACCGGTATTTTTAATTTAACCGGATATTTGAAAATAAATTAAAATTTCCCGGGATCTCGGGAATTCACGCTCCAAATTGAAAATCATAATTGTCAAAATAAGTGGTTTTAAGCTTGAACAACGTTAGGAAATATTGCAAAATGATTTTTGGATTTCGAGTTTGCCCCAAAATGATTGGGAAGACAGTGTTAGCAGCCATCTTGGCGATGTTCTTTTTTTCTTTTTAAGGAAAAGTTATGCACAGGAAATTAGTGCCTACTAACCAGTAGGTGTGTTACTTTATTTGGTAAAAGGAGGAAGAGAGAGAGAGAGAGAGGACAGATGTGTCTAAGTTTTAGGTCGGTACATAGCTTTCGCCCTCACACGACCGTGGACTTAACACTGTGAATAAAAGCGGCAAAGTCCACACAGGTGGTAATTCTTCTACATAATCTTACTATTTTGCACAACACCTTGCTAAAGTGTTCGAGTTATCAAACCTCTTGCCAGTGGGAAATTTTTGGGAAAAAGTGCGAATAAAAAATTTAACACTAAAAAATTAGTAGTTTATGTTATACGTCATATCTACAGGTACATAATTTGACTTTTCATAATTTAAAAAATAGAAGCGGATATGTTACTTATAGAACGATACTGAAGGAGGTTTATTTTCTGAGGAATTTGCGAGCATATCGATGAATTTGCGAGCATATGGATATATTTAATTGAGGATTTTGTATTGCCACAATATCAATCCTTAGAGACAATAACAAAAATTGTTCCATATATAGTACTCTCTTAATAAAATAATGAATATATACCAAAAAAATAATTTCTTAAATTAAGAAGAAATGGGCAGACTCAGATTTGAACTCAAGCCATAAATTTTCATTTCAATATATAAAATAATTTTTGGCAGTGACGGATGCAATTATGCGAATAGAAATTCTTTAATGTCTACTGCTTTGATTTCTACGGCCATATATCGCAATATTATTATTGAAAAAAAGTTTCTTGAAGTGGGCTACACTCAAATTGAAGCTTCATTCATTACACTTTCGAACGCACACTTAAGAAAAAGGCAACCATAAGATGTAAATTAAATTTGATACTGTTCAGTTCTTCAAAAGCAACCGACCTGGTCGCAACAAAGGTGATGCAAAAATCATAGGCATACAATATAACAGAAGTGGTGAAATACTTTATAAATTAAGATTTTCCTAATGATGAATGGTAAAAATTGCCCCAAACAAAATCGAACGCAATTATTTCCAAACCGTTTGTCAGCTTCCTTGCCTTAACGAAAACAGAAGGAAGATCACAGCCAAAAAGTTTGAGGACTTACAATATTTAAAATATTATCGTTCCTTCTATGATAATTTACCCCATGAGTAAAATTAAAAACGCTAAGCAATAAGTTACTTAGATAAGTTATTAGACTATTAGTATTAGTTCTTTTGACATAATTTTTTTTTATTTTTAAATAAGATATTTTTGTAATTACATATTTTTTTAAAAATAAAAACCTTTTTTGAAACTAGAAAGAAAGCCTGCTTATTAATAATGTAAATTGATGTAAGAAAACCTGCTAAGTTACAAAATCATTTATAACTCAATAAATACGAGTACGATTTTTATTTTTGTAGATTGTAGTCATAGATGAAGAATACCATAAAATAAACCAACTATATTTTTGGTTTTCCTCTCAAGCTGCATATATATATAAGAAGTTCTTTCTTTCTCCTGAAAGGGAGTTGGGAGCAGGTTCGCATACTCGTATTAAGTCGACGATATAATATAAAATTGGCTTTATAAAATTATAAACTTTCTGTGCGACCCTAATATAAAGCTACTCAAGTACATTACATTTATTCATTGTACTTGAAGTCATTTAGTATTAACTCTTTTAGTACGAGTATTGTTGTTTGTTATTTTTCCAACTTTGATGATGATGATTCGTCGTCATTGTTAAAACACTTGACATTTAAGTGGCAATAATATTTATGTATGTACGTTAGCAAACGTCTAGTGTCGGTAACTATATTTAGTTTTTACTTACCCCATTGTAAGCGTACGGTACAATTAAGATTGGCAATGGATTTGGCAGTGGTACGCTGACGTATATACAAAGTATTTAGATATGATGTTATGTAGACAGGAGGTGGAGGCGGCGGTACTGGCATATACTGTTGATGTTGGCGTAAAAGAAATTGAGCAATTGTCGTTGCTGATGTCCCCATACTACCAATGGCCATTGTTGTTTTTACATTAGCATCATCATCATCATCTCCATTTGATTCTTGAAATTGTTCCCCTGGATGTTGTCCGTATATATTTGTGCTGAAATAGTTGCTATCATGAGGACTGTCAGCGTGAAAATTAGCATTTTGAAATTTGCATAGTTGCCATTTGGTGCCATTATTGTCGGCATAATTATCAGAGATCTGCGTAGGAGAAAAATGAGAAAAGAAAAATAAAATAACGTCAAATTGAGTTTATTTTCTTATAAACTAATTAAATATATTAATATTTTTGTTATTGATTTTTTAATAATTTAATAACGGTAACTCTAATAAGGTGAATTGCACGTTATGAGTTCGTTTTCTTCAAAATAAGGTTGATTCATTTTCATTATTGATCTGGTTAAGAACTCATTAATTGCAAATAAATAATTCTACAATTCACAAATTATTATTGTAAGTTGTAGACATGTTGTTTTTAATTACAACATAAATATCCCTGCAGATAATGATGGACTACGTTGTCCATTATAGCTGAAACGGACTAGTTACAACATGCTCCTAAGTAATGCAGTCATGGACTATGGCATTTTCAAAAAAGACCTTATTACTATACGACAATTCTTCGTGCTTTCCATTAGTACTCGCGCCGAAAAAGCTACTTGTATGGGGTCTATTTTTAATGATAGAGTAGTTTTTGGGTAAGTCCCATGTAATGCAAACCTGGACCATATGGTCCAGCCCTAGAACATCGTAATATTAAATAGACCATGTTTTCTACATACATTTGGGTTAGTTTTGGACTAGTCCTAGTTCTTTATGGAGTATACTTTACATGCGTGTTTCGAATAGTCGCGTTATCTGCAGGGACGTTTCAAAGAAAATGTTTTTATAGAAATTACCAGCAACATTTGTACAAACCTACAACTCATAAAGGCGGTTGTAAATTGAATTGAAATGCCTAAATATGATGTTATCGAACAATTTGCATATACATATATTTGCTTTTTATTAATATTATTATTAGTTTATTGGAAATAAATCTGCAGTTTCCGAACGTGCTGTGCTGTCCAATTTAAATAACAAGATGCCACATGGTGTAGTTAAGCTCATCTTTTAAGTTTGGGCTGTATATCTTTGAAGGGGTCATACGGCTCCAAAAGAAGCAACCTGTGTATGAAAAATTCCAACCGAAACCTTTTTTATTTTTAATTATAAAAATTGATTTTGTAACCGTTTAAAAAAATTAAAAAAAAATAAAAGGAAAATTTGCAAAAGTGAATGAAATATATATTTGGGGCGATAAATAAATGCCTGTCATATCCTTTTTAAAGATTATTTTATGTAAATATTGCTCGCGTATAGCGTGAGCTACGAATTCCGCATACGTTTTGTAGCATTTCGGATGGTATCTCACAAATCGCATGATTTTGGGCTAATGGACTGCTCCGAAATGTGATATTGATTGCTCATCATCTCGCCTTTGAATTTCATAGTATCGCGTGCTGTGACATATTGCATCGTCTTGTTGAAACCACATGTAAACCAACTTTAACTTTTCCATATTGGTAAAAAAAGTCGGCAATCATCGCGCGGTACCTTTATCCATTGGCAGCTCTTGAACTGCCTCTGGCTGTTATTCACACCAAATCCGGCAATTGCTTTTGTTGAGGTACAATTTGTGCCAAAAATGAGCTCCGTCACTGAAGACAATTTCTCAATATAAAAATGGATCTTCATGGTCCATTTACCAAACAATCGACGTTGTCGTACGTCAGCTGCCTTCAGTTGTTGCAGCAGATGTATTTTGTACGTTTTCATACGCTAAATCTTCCAGGTGGTCAAATAACATAAGCCCAGTCGTTAACAATGCGATCTTCATTGACAATGGCCGACACAGCAGCAATAGCTTATTCTGTGGATCGATTATGACTGAAGACCATAAAATGTCTGTTATTTCACACACAGCACGACTTTTGATTATAAAATTCAATGATTTGGAAGCGTTGTTCGTTTGTTAGTATATTTATGATGCGCGAAATGGCAAAACCTTACTGAGCATCTTTCGTTTTCTTGTCTATAAAACATTGTTGTTAACAAAAATACCATTTTCTGAAAGGCAGACCCTTATTCTAGTTGTCAACATCGACGTCACGTCAATAAAATACCAAAAAAATTGGGACTTGTCTACCCGTTGTCGAAAACAACTGAATGCTATTGAAAGGCTCATGTTGTTTTCTAGACTTAGAGATCAAAAATAGACTCTCAAGGAGGAGGAGGAAATAAAAATTTTTTTCTCCGAACGCGCGAATTGAACAAAAATAACTAAAAAAACATTGTTTTAGAGCCGAATATAATCTAAGTAATTCGGTAGCAAATTTCTTGCATCAAACTTCAAATATTGTAAATATAACAACAAAAAAACTTAAAAATACAATTATGGGAAAACAGTTTTTATGAATTGTGCGATTCCCAGAAGCAACCATCTTTCGTAGTTTTTTGTCTAATTTTTATTTTTACGAGTACCTTGAATATATATAACTTCTTCCTGAGTTAAAGCCGAGGCACATAGAATCCGTCGTACGTTGTTCGTTTCTTTTTCAGCTGACATTAAAGTGTCGGCGGAGCAGGTTGACACAATGAATACTTTGTTGACGGAGATTATATCAGCTTCATTTGATTAAAGTACACATTTTCAATAGAGTTCGAGGATATTCTGTTTTTTTTATTTTAATTTTTATTTAACACAATAAGCTTAATAAAAATGAAGCAAAAAAAAACTGATACTTGTCAAAGTACTCAACGTACGTTAAAAGTTGCTCAACTTTAGTAATACTTTGAGTTGACGGAGACGTACGGAATGTGACAAAGCTAAGAAATCCAGTATTTCAACTTAGTTGTCAGTTAAAAAGGGCAACGTATAACGTGCGACGGATTCTATGTGCCTCGGCCTTTATGCTTAAAGAAAATAATTTATATTTCGAATTTAATTTTTACTCCACTAAAAAAAATAAGTTTGAAGATCGAAAGAGTTTTGATTTCGCTCTTAGCGAAACAGTTTAGTGGGGCAAGGCGAAAAGCTTGAATTCATATTTTTAAGGTCGAGTAATAATCCACACGAATATCGAGTTTTTTAAGACAATCCACGTACTATAATTTCGTTAAAATCGAATAAAAATAAAAAAATGGTTTTGTTTTTGATTCGCCCTACTTTGAGACATTGTGTCGCCACCCCTTCAATAATAAAAAATCCAAACTTGATCAATGTGGGGTTAACCCAATATTGCAGGTACTCACGAGAATCTGTATCACATTTCTGAGAATTGTTTGTTACACCTAATCCTGGTGGTAACTGCAAACAGGCTCTTAGTTAGTTTATTAATTGCTATTCCATTATGCAACAAAACGTGTTGCTAGAAAATTAACATGTCCAAATAGGTGTTTGCTCATTAATCTGTGCACCTATCGCCTTCTAAGTTATATACAGGCTAAATTTGATATACGGAGCTCTCTTTTTCCTGTCGACTTAAAATTTAAATACAGGCTAACTTGCTTATACGGAGATCTTTGAGAAGCGACCTGATTCCTCGAGATATAATAAAGACTGGAAAGAACAGAAAAATATGGACGTGACTTCTTGCTGGAACAAAAAGGGTTAATTTCTAAGTTAAGATGACTTGGAATCGATATGGATCAGCCAATGATCACAAAAGCGCAGGCTAATGCGATACTGGCCTAAGAATTTTTTTGTCTAGATCACGATCTCACTAACCCTGCAGTCACACCATCAAAATTTTTTTCAATTCTCATTCAAGACTTTTATACATACAGCTTGTCAAAATTCACAAAAATTTAAAGCTGTGATGTAGGCAGCACTCAAATTTAAAGCAAATTTTTTAGCAAGATGCCATCAAGAAAACAACTTAAATTAATTTTTTCTTTACAATTATTAAAGAAAATAAACAAAATCATAGAAACAGAAAAAAATGAACAAAAAATAATTTTTTTTAATATTTGACTGTAATTTGAAACACTTTATGGAATGAAAATTTGTAAGCAAACTAGTCAAATTTTAAAAGTGTATACTTACACATTGGTAAGAAAAGTGAGAGAGAATTAAAAATTTTAATGAAAATTTGATCGTGTGAGGGAAGGCACAGAAGTTTCATTCAAACAATACACAGTGGACTGTTGATTACTGCATAATAGTAAAAGACTGAATTTAGTACATTCAAGAAGGAGGACACTGCCATTTGTCACACGAAGCAAGATGCAAAAACGTATAAAACTGAGACGAAAGAAAAAACATCTGCAGCAGAATCAATAAAATTTGCCAGTTTGAGCAGCAGGGATACGAACACAGGAGAGGAAGGATTGGCAAATTTAAATTAAAATTACATGATTGAAATGTAGAAATTTATTTTATACCACAATAAAATTTAGAATCTCTAATTTTAGACGCAAAAAAGAAATGTGTGCGCAACTTTGCGCCATTATTTTATCCGATTTTTTTTTTAATTTTCAAATAAATTTATTATTTCCTCATCAGGTACCTCTTCAAATACTTTTTTAACGTCATCGTAATCTTTTGTGTCTTTTGAATTATTGATATTAGATATTATTCACATCCATTTTAGCACTTCACAATATGATTACCTGCCAATAAAAATAAATTTGCAAAATCATTATTATCGCTTATAATTATAAGGGGTGTCTGTCCCACAACCCCATAAAATAGTTTTTATTTATCAGCACTCCATACAACATTATTTGTTAGAAAAATATTTGTACATACCTAATTAAAGTAATTTTTAAAAGCATTAATAATAAAAATTAGCTTAAAAAAAATAAATACAGGTACACAAAAAAATACTTTGAGATAACATGAAAAAAGTTTACACAAGATTACAGTTATTTCAAATGGTAAAAGAATCTGATGCTAGAACCATTGACGAGAAATTACAGTTTTTAGTTAAAAAACAATCAAAAACCTTCCACTAGATTTTTTATATCAAATTACACCTAAAACTATCAAAAAACTCAATCTTTCATTTAAAAAAACACTTTTAAGAATTTAGGCCGGCTTTTTGGCTCAAATACTCCTCTCTGCTTTTGATGAAGGCTTCATAAGAGACGCTAAACTGGTCTACAGATTCACTGCTTTGACTATGAATTAGCTAATCAAAGTCGTCCAGCATACTGCTGACCTTTGGAAAGATATGAAGATGATATCAGTTGACAGCGGCGCGGATGAAGTCAGGTTGAGCACACGTTATCTACACACATATATGATTCTCTTTCAAGTGTTAGTTTCGTCATGGCGCCATATTGCTAATGGAACAAAAGAGAACGCTGCGTTCATTGTCTGGTGCAAAAACGACTTATCGGAGGCCATAAATAAAACAAGTGATCATGATAACTGCGGTCTCGATCTCAAGAAAAGGTATGATAAAGATCAAAATCTTTTTAGCTTTCTTTCTTGAATTTTAAATTGCTTAACAAATACTCTTGCCAACACATTTCCACACAATTTCACTGGCAAGCACACTTATTTAATTCAATAGCACATGTATTCACCACTAAGAGAACAAGTCTGCTTTTAGGATTCATACTTAAACATATTAAATTTACTCGTATTTTTTTTTCATGTTCAGCAATCCTCCCCAGAGTAGTTGGCCATTTTGCCAGCCACTTTGCAGTCGTATATTATATTTGATGACCTACTAGTGCCAGGGGAATATTAATGTTAAACTGTATGGCTCTTGCAGGTCATATTCAAGACTAGTATCGCTGCTGCATGTAGTGGCTGTGGCGCCACTTTTCATATTGCATTAATTTTCATTACACTGCACCTTATGAAAAGAACAAAACCTGACGTACAGCATGAAAGCAAAATTGTTTATTTTTAACTCGTTCATGTACTTTGTAGTTGGATGCTTGTATGATGCACTCACAGAAATATGTTTCAGTGAATTAAGAAAGTGAAATAAAACAGAAATATGCGACTTATACGAGTTGTTGTCTTAAGATGTAGAAGCTTTTCCGATTTTTGTTGAATGTATCTATTGCTAACGCGAGATATTTTTTGTACCAACCTATAAAAGGGAGCGAGCATCCATGATTAACGATATGTGTATTTTTTCTTGTGAGCGTGTGCAGGTAAAGTGTATGTGTAAACTAACACTAAATTGTCTAACATTAATTTTAGTATGTTTTTTTTAACACGTAAGCAAACTGGCCAATATTTTACATGAACTCAACACCGCAAAGGGTATACATACATGCACATGCATGCACCTTTCTTCTTCATTATTTCAATGTTATTAAGGATTTTCAATACACACGCACATGAAAATGCTACAATGAACTCAATTGTGTTAATCTCCTCGATATTGCTGCTGTTTAGAAATGGAAATAGCCAAGAAACATATTTTAACTTGAACTAATAAATACACATATGTTGTTACTTACCCACTAGAACGTTAATATTTATCTACTTTGACCTACCTCAAGGATATTGTTATCCTGGCATCCATTCTCTGTGAATTCTACACCGTGCAATTCCAACAATATATTATGACCGAATGGTGCCACCAAATGTTGTGTAAAATCAACATTTTCAGGCATATCATGTGGATAGTTCAATTGATACAGATAGCCGGTGTCATTGCTGTTCAAGTTGATGATGCGTTCACGTCTCTCCATTTGTGCAACTGTAAAGTATATAAACCAAACAAAAATGTTACAGCAGGATTAAAGTGCTAATGAGTATAGATGTGAGATTGCATTGCAAAAAAAAACGCATGTATTATTCATTAGTAAAACAAAACAAAAGGTGAATAAACCAATTTGTAATCGTTTGCAACGTCAAAATGACAATTTATACCAGATTCTCTAAATCAACGAATCATACTCGCATACAAAGACTAGAAGGATAATTTTTATTAAAAGGCAAAGATAGTAAGTACAGCACGTTAAACAAACAATAAGATGGATGTTGTATGTCCTTTATTTCTTGGACCACGCAGAGAAAAGCGGTGATTTTTTCTCTGATTGAGAAAATAATGTCATGTCTCTGCAGCAACGTAGAGCTGAGACAAACAGATGATATTTTTTTATTTAAATTTAAATCATTAACTTATTGCCTACAATGATAAATAATGAAAATTGGTTTTTGATTTCAATATAATTTCACAAACGAAAAATTTCATTTTACTTTCAAAGACAGGCAGCTAAATGCGGTTGGTGTTTACATTTAATAATTTAATTTTTAGATCTATGGAAATAACAACAAGGTTGGACCACAACTAAAGATTTATTACTATTACAACTAAAAAAAGGCGCTTAACTTAAACCAGACAGTAAGAGATTTCATTTTGATATGTAAGAAACAAATAGTATGCTCAAACGAAATAATTGGATGTTTATTTAATTGTAAAAGTGGGGTATGCCATCAATAATGAAAACAATGTCAGTCAAATGACTACCAAAGCTACGCTTGCAGGTTCATACTATTTTCATAAAATATTCCATCACCAACTCGCACAATTGCGGCTGTAAGTCCTCGATATAATAACGAATTTCATCTTTAAGGTCTTGCTTGAATCGAATGTGAACAATTGAACAATCAAAAGATTACGATGGCCAATTGTGATCGCCTTTTCGGGAAATATCACGGTTAGGAAAGTTTTCACGCACAACGTTAGTATTCATGTGTGTGCGTTTCCATGTATCCGCCACTGTTTAGGTGGCTCGGTTGAATGTGGTTTTAAATTTGTATTTATACAAATTATGACTCGAAAAAGGATACGAGAGTTATTTGGAAGGTATTATTCGTTGTTTTTAAAACAGCTTCACCCCGATCAATATTTAAATTTTACCAGCGTTACCATCACTTTGAATTTCATCCCACCAAATCGACTATCAAATATCACAAAAAAACCACTAAAACTTCCTTTGAGGCTTACAAAGAAAAATTTAATTAAAAATTTTTTCGTGTTGTATGCCCGGCTTTCTTCTCTACCCCGTTCACCAACAAAAAAAATCATGAATTTTATTCATGAATTTAATTCCTCGTATAAATTGGTTTTAAATGACATTCTACGTTTTGATTAGCATAAATAATAAGAAATCGATTATATGTTTGTGTACAAATAATTATCAACCGCACTACTGACAAAAACTCTAACTACAAAAATTAAATTTTTCTTACTAAACAAAAATGAAAACCACTAAACTTAGTGGTATAATAACTGAGTTGATGTCACTGAATTTTACCATCACTAATTAACATCGTTTAACATCAAGTCTTATGCAAAATATGGAGAAATATTGTTTGTGGAATATCCAATTCCAGAGATTGGCGAGAAATTGACAAACCTTGGCTTTCCTTAGTACTATGGACTACAACAGTATTATCCTTAGTTATTTTTGAGCGATGTGCGCGAGTTCGATTCTTCACTCAAATAACTTGTCCAACAACTCAAATTATTTCACCAGTTTCACAATTAATGACCGAGAAGGTGTTTCACGACGACCCAATAATGATTTTGTGAACTCTTTTTGTAGGGAACTTAATCATTTCAATGCGATGTTGAAGCGCATATCGTTTCATTTTTATTAATGTCAAGAAGTTACAGGTGGAGTCATGACAGCTGTTAAAATGTGTGGGATATTGAAAATTTCTTATTGGTCGCGTTCATAAGACGTAACTGTTGCGCAACCGTTGTCTTAGAAACACAGAGTTGAGTAGTTCCGCAAATACTTAGCACAACAGTTGAGTGAGTATTTGCTACCATTTTTTCCATCATAAATTTTTGACTAAATATAGCGACATTTAGTCAACATTTTGTGTTTTGCCTCCACAGCTGATCAAGAGAGTTATGCGCTTTTATATTCTAACGCAACACCGCCTTGAAAGGTGGCGGCTGCAAATTAATTTGTTAAATTTTGCGTTGCAAATGCGATAAAGTAACGAAAATAAAGAAATAAAATTAAAATACTAATTTCATTAAATATACGTAGGTTCTGTTTATTTATTTGAAATATATATTTAGTTCAATACATATAAGGTTTAAAGATTTTTTGCACGCAGTGGCGGCTTAGCGTTGAAATATAAATACTATTGGCGCAGACTTGTAATTTTATTGGAGTATTTTGAGGTGCATTTTTATATTGTGAATATTAAATTTGTGGTGCAGATTTTAAAATAATAATAGAAAATTCCTGCCAAGAAAAACTTCATTGCAAATTCTGTGTTGTCCATACTTTTTAGTACAATCCAAACTAATTAATTTAGCAAATTTAAATTATTTCTTTTGCAGGATTTTTATTTCTTTTCAATTGTTTACATTAAACAGCTGTTCATTTTCCAATTATTCATCAAGCCGTTTCTAAGACGTAACTGTTGGGTTCAACAGTTGGCAACAGTTTCACAACAGTTGAGCTCAACAGCAATGTCTTATGAATGTGCCAATTGTGTACATCTGGAATCAAGTAGAAATAAAATTTAAAGATTCTTGTTTCGTGATCCAAAGCAGTGAATTTTAAAAGAAATATCTTTTCTTAATTGTCAATATTGGCGTCGCATGAAATAAGACGAACCGATTATAATTGGTAGTATCTTTATTATCTGAGTGATCAGATAGTATTGTCACCAACCACTTCGCAAATAAAAAATATAAAAAAGGTCTCAAGAGTTAGTTTTACGAGTAATTATATTTATTTCAATACAAAATTAGCTTTAATTACTTAAGACGATTACGTCCGAATTTGTCAGCTGGCAGTCAATTAATTAAATACTCCTCATTCATTCAGCCTACAAGTCTTTCAGCTAGGCGTATTAATCAGGTGACAGCATTACGTCAGCTGATTTCTTTGTCTTGCTCATGCTTTCAATTTTGAATGTCAAAAAGGGTGCCTTTATATTTTTCTGTAGATATTTTTGACAGAACCGATATAAAAGATGTTGTTCTTGTATTGTTTTAATTTCACCTCTTTAATACACCTTGGTTGCAAGTGTTAAAAGCTTGCACGGTTGCATTCTGGGAATGTATCGCTGATTCCAGCTTGTCAAATTGTTATATTTCAGAAGCTTTCAAAGTGAATAATTATAAAGTTCGGCCATCATTATAGGTTATCTCTTTTGAACCTTGGCCCACCAACCAGACAGATATTGGTGCGAGGTGAAGGAAATACAACTGCCGTATTGAAACATATATTTTGTGGTCAAATCTGCTGTATTGAACATCGTAATAGTTGGTTACTTTGTTTCGAAACAGTAGCGAAACCTCATCACTTCAATGTCTTTTGGCGTTTTGGAACTCAGCCTTAATTTCATACCTCAGAGCATTTTTGTTTTCTTTATATTGACTTTCCCATTGATTTTACCCGATTACCCGACATTATTTTTATATCCCTCAAAGCGAAAAAAGGTTGTAGCCATCCCACTTAAAAAAACTTATCCTGCTGTATTCTTTGAATGTTTTAATAAAAATGTTCGAGACAAATTTATATTGAGAATTTACATATTAAAGGCCCTGATTCACTATCCTACACGACGTAGACATAGAATATGTATTGTAAACAAAAGTACATTTTTGTGTGGAAAACAGGCCGAAATGTAAAACTTTGGTAGCCCGAGGAAGGTCTTCTTCAAATAGCTTCAAGTCCAAACTCAAAAGTTTTACTCGACTGCATCTCTTTTCTGTCCATTTAAATTTTTTTTTTTGAAATCGATGCACCCGTTTAGATTTTATTTAGTTATTTCCAATTTTGTGCCAAAAATCTCTTACACTTTTTACAACAAACACTCATTTGTATTCTATGATGACGTAGATGCGCAGATGTGTGTGAAGTTAAATTTTAAAATATAACTCCCTAGACACAAGCCACAGAGTTTAACGGAGCTCTGTTAGCATGCTAACAGGACTCTGTACACATATAAAATCTTATTTAATCCATTAGAAATGGGATGGCCACATTAGAGCACCTTAGAGCACCCTAATTTGATTTAATTCTGATATAATTTTCACTAAAGTTCAATTGTAATTGTCATCTTACTAATAAAGAATTCATTAAGCATTTTTCTAAAAAGTTTTGGTTGAAAATGTCAAAGGTTATCTCTTTGAAAGTAGATTATCGGCATTTTTTGTAAAAGGGTAATAAGAATAATTGCAATAAATAGTTATTTTTATCCTTATGCGTGCGACATCAATATTGATAATTTAGAACGGAAATTTTTTTTGTTAAAGTAAGTTCTTAGAAATTTTGAAGTCCTTAAAAAAGAAAAACGGATCATAAAAACTAAAAACACACTTTTACTCCACATACGTAGTAGTAGCTAATTTCATTTTAATATCATTCAGTTGCAAGTTTTGGTTTTTTCGTTATTACAGCCGCATTTTGTAATGGATTCTGATTTGATCGGTGTTGTTCGATAAAAGACAAATGCATTGTTTGGTATTTGCATTAACACTAGCGGTTTGTTGTTTCAATTGGACTTAAGGGCTTCGCAAACTCGGAAATTTGGAATTTTAGTTTCCTAATATCCCGGGTTCTAATTAATACTGTTGGATAAAATTATAGTACTAGATGTGCTAATGCCTTGTGTAATTTTATTTATTTATTTATTGGTACATGTTCTACAAAGTAAATTTGCAGAATTTGGTTGAAATAATTTCGATGACGCGAGAGCTGTTCTTTAGCCTAGAGCTGCTTAACGACTGTATGTAATTTTATTGACCAACGAATTTTGAATCGATTATATACTTTTCTCGGAGGAGCTTAAAATATGATGTGAAATATGTGTCCCATTCGTCTTTAAATGTAAAAATAAAGGATATATTTTTTTAAGTTTATTTTCTGCCTGTTTTTGTAAATAAAGCAAAAATTTTCGTTTTGGAATTTATATTGAAAAAACAATGAAAAACTCAAAATTGAATTTATAAAGCATTAAATAAAAATAAACAAATTAAATACATAAATGAAAAATATATCCTTTATTTTTACCTTTGACGATGACTGGGATACATATGTCCCAAGGTTTTCCTCCTAGAAGGAGTAAAAATTCCTATATTTTGACATCACTTTAGTCTTGAAATGTGACGTTTCGAAGAAAGAATCCCAAATAAAATATTAAAAATTTACTGCGGGAAATTCTTCGTCGTCAAAGGGTTAATCTAACGTCGGAAAGTGTAACAATTTTCTACAAGTTTGAGTTCATATTTCAATTTTCTATTATAAATGAAAATTTTATGGAAGCAAATATAATAAAAATCTCTAATTAACCAATCGTGTGTTAAATAAGGCGCTATATGTACATTCGCCCCACAGAAAAAAGTGTTGTCGATTACTCCCTACGATGAAAGATACTTTAATGACGATTCCAAAATGGCCAATTGTGCCAAAGATCCCGTATATCAGACGTCGGATTCAGAATGTTACATCCGGTTAAAAAACCATCAAAGACAAATTTAAAGCCGTATTGGAATCATTAACAAATATATGCAATGTGTTGTGATCAGACAGTGTTGAGTTCAGGGACGTGGACAAATTGTCGTCATTGAAATATCATTCATACTGGGGGTGACCGGCACATGGTTTTTTCCCTTAAGCTATTCTTTAGTAACTATGTGCAGAGGGGTGTACCGAAACTGTCTATTATTCTGCGTCCCTTTTCGAAACCGTTTATTGCTATGTGTTTTTCAGATCAGTTAACTCATAGTACTACTGCTACGCCCATTTCTAAATTTCTCAATTAACTGGAATTATATTTGCCAAGTTGACTGCATATGACGTGAATTGAAATTAGTCACTTTTCACAACAAAGCAGCAAGCTTTGCTTGATACTTATGGTGTATGATTAATTTCAACCATAGTATGCTTTAAAGGAAATATAAAATCTTCAGTTATAATTATATAGTAGCATATTTTGATTACAACTTACCTGTACGATAAACAGCTTGGAAACCTTTACCCCTTGGATGTTGGCCGGTACGAAACTGCACACGCAATTGTTCTTTCAAACTAACAAACATGCCATCATTCAAATGATTCGGCAAACGGAATGGTCTTAGCAACCCGTTGCCTATGTCAACTTCAAGCAGGGCATCCGTTTGAAAATCATACTCAATGAACTCCAACCAGACACGCTTGCCCACAGGGGCCTGTATAACGTACGCACATTCCAAATTATTAAGCAGAAAATGTGGATAGTTGGGCGAAAGTATAGTGCCTTCACGGGAGGTAAGGGTCCGTGAGGGACAACCCGAAATATCAATGGCTTTCCAAACAGCTGCAAAGCCCAGACCAGTTATTGAATAGTCACTATGAAAATTCAACATGACTTGATTGGAGCGTGAAACAAAATCAAATTTTGACATGTTCGATTCGTGCGAACCACACCATCGCACGTAGGGCAGAAATGATTGCGCATTGTCGTAGGCGGGTAAAGAGTCATCACTTAATATGGTGCTGCGGCGAAAACGTTCCGTACTGACGTAAGATTTATATTTTGTATTTTCAATATCCCTTGAAGGGGTTTTTCGTCTGCATCTTTTGGGATTTTCATAAATACAGGACGTACTACGCGCATAATTTTCTCTTGTTGTCACAAAATCTTCTTTACGTTGATGTTTTCTTTGGTTTTGCCGCTGTTGTATCCTGTTATTATTTGCATTCAGCCACCTTGTTCTTGCTGGTTTTTTTTGTTGCTGCAAATTAAGTTCATTGTCCATTGTATTGTAATTGTGATAAGTTACTTGTGTCGATGTTTTACTTGCTAAATTGCGAAATTGTTGCGAGTCATGTCTTTTCTGTTTTCGCGTACTTCTTTGCTGTTGTTGTTTCTGTAGTTTGGCAGTGAAGTTCTTTTTTCTTCTCCTTTTGCGATTTTGACTTACATTCTTACTCTGAGTTTGTCTTTCAATAAGTCTGCGTCTTTGTATGTTTTTGTATGTCACCGAAAGACTACGGCGTAATCTACTGTGTGGTTGAGACTGGTGCTCCTGAAAATGTTGTAACTGCAACCTTGTATTGCTATTGTTTTTGGCTTCTTTGTAAAAACTTGTTGTTTCATTATCGTTAGTAATATTGTCATCATTGTCATCATTATCATCTGTATCCGCACCATCACTGTTACTATCGTCAGCATCGTCATCACCATCATTTCCAACGCCATTATTGTTATTTTCTACCTTTTCCGCAACACCGTCATCTCCATCTTCCCCGTTGACATCGTTATCATTTTCATAAGCTGTAAATTGCTCATCTGACATTAACATTGCCATTGGTACTGTATTTGTGCCGGGCTCTAGGATTATTTTCGATACAATATCATAATCCTGTATGCTTATAAAGTCATAAAGACATTCATCTTGTGGCTCCAAATCGATTTTTTGGAATTGCACAATGATTCTTGTACGCTCGGCTGCTTTAATGTGTATCCAATAGTCAATGTTTAAAGGATAATTATTTGGATATGCTGCAAGATATTGTAAACAAAATAAAGTTAGTGAGATGTGTTTAAAAATATTGACAATCTGATGCTGTAGGCATTTTAGTAAACTTGTATAAAAGAAATGTGTGACAAAATAATTCCTCATTAAGAAGGAAATGTTTTAAGCCAATACGAGTACATAACAACATAAACGTGTGTTTGTATAATATTTGTTTGTGTGTAATATTTGTGTAATAAAACAGGATATAAAAACATGTTTTTGTTTTAAAAATTTTACTTTTTTTTATTCTTTGGCCAGATGATTTACGAGTTTATTTTCATTTAAGTTTGAGCATTTACACCTTTCCATTCAAGAATAGCATAAAAATATCGTTAAGTAATTTTTCTAATTGCACCGGGGGGCAAATTACGGCATTCCATATCAAACGAAATATCCATACAAAGCAAATTGGGCAAACACACATACAATTTGTATGTGTAATAAGAATGCATGTTTTTTAGCAACTTCAAACGCTTATAGCTCCCCAAATACTAAACCGATTTAAATAAAATCGCCATTAAAAACAAATAAATCTTTCCAAAATTGGTTCAGTATTACGGCTGTAAAAGGGATCTCAAAAAACGTGTTTGCCTATTAATAATATAGATAGACAGACATTGTGTATACGTAGAATGTTTTTTGTTTTTGTATTTTATCGGATATTTGTATGTTTGTGTAAATGCTTAATATTTAATTACAAGTAGACATAATTTGTTTTCAAACCATAAATAATCATGATGCCCCAACGAATTGGTGAGCTGTCATTAAATTTTCTAGATTACTAAGCAGTGATATATAATTTACTGCATTTAAACTCCAGAAAACATTTTAACAATGAAAAATATTATTGAAATTTTTTTTCTTTAGATAAATAAAAAAATGTAAATTCTTTTTACTATTTTTTAAATTTATTAATCGATATTGCCTCGATATCTTCTTTCAAAGATTTTCAAAAACTTTTGTTTGTTGAGGTTTTTTTTAGCTAGTCTATATACATGCATTTCATTGGTGCTAAAGCCAAATCATCAGTAGACCTTAAACCATATTTTTGAAATGTTTCAAACCTCTTATCTTATACACAAACTTTTAAAAAACCATAAGTACATAATTTTCACAAGTTCTACGTTGGCGTTTTAACTCATTTTCACTTCGAATCACAAATAACTACTTAAAAATTATCAATACTTAGACGTCATTGAATATACAAAATAAGGTGAAAATTAAATGTCTGCTATGAGTAATGAACTCGTGATTTTGAAGCAATTGCTGTGTTTGATGTCAAGAGCTCTACTCATTATTTTATTAAACAGCTATTTTATTACGCACTAAAAACTTGTTTTCTCTAACACACACAATTAAAGAAAAGGACATGACTTCATAAGGGGTTGCTCAGCCGACCATGTGCAGCATGAGCGCACGCTCTACTACTGCGCCATTCAGAGACTGATCTACTTTTTTATTTTGTAGTAAAAGTAAAGGGGTTTTCAACCAGAACTTTGTTTTTCAATTGTGGCAACACAAACAACATGATAGTTTTACGAATACGTCATTCGTAGTAGATGCATTTTTAATTGTTGCAACGAATTCAATTTTGTTCAAAAAATCGCATTAAAATAATTAAAATCCACTATGAAAATGGTGGTTGTGTTAAAGTTACATTTCGCAAAATTCGTGATATTTTCGGACAACAAAAACCACAAAAACCACCGACCGACCATTCACATCGGCCTAGACTCGCTCAATTCATTCAGGAACAACCCGCTGGTTTTTCTAAAAAAAATCATTTTTTCAGACGAAGCTAATTTTCACTTGCTGGGGTACGTCAATGAGCAAAATTGCCGCATTGGGCTTCTGAAAATCCTAGAGCGATTATTGGTCTGCACAGAGCCAAAACTGCCTAATAGAATCAAGAAGATTTTCTCTATGAAACGTTTTTAGGCTAAGGGGTATCCCAGCAGAAAGAAGAGAAGATTTTTCCGAAGAGATTCCTTATTATTTTCATGTGGTAAATCTTTTTGATTTTATCAAGAAGGAAAAAACATAAAATCTAGAAGAAAACTTGTTATTCACAATTTTTTCACTCAATTTCCGTTATTTTTGGCACCAAAAAAACAATCCATAGAGAAAAGCTTCTTGATTCTATTAGGTTTTCTTCTGAATTGTATAAAATAGGGATTTCTTATTGATTTTATTACGCTACCTAATTGATTTTTTCAAAAAGGTTTCCCTTATTGATTTCATTTGGTTCCTATATGATCATGTGTAAATCATCTCCTTGATTTTAATAATAAGGAAATCTTCTTGACTACATTAAGTTTTATTAGGTATTCTACTTGATTTTTTCAAAAAGGTATTCCTTATTGATTTCATTAGGTTGCTTGTTATTTCATATTTGTTATTTCACCCAATCCTCTTTTTACACGGTACATACGTTCCAGAAAATATTGTGTAAAAAAATATTGTAAAAAAAGACACACCGTAATGGAAAATACAATAATCATATCGTCGTGGTGAATGCAATAGGCTGTATGTCAAAAAAAATTGAATTTGGTTTTATTGTAGCGTTGTAACCAAAATTGGGGCTCCTACAACTTGCATTTATCTCGTGCCGTTCAGGCAATCAGAAGAGAGCTTTTGCGAGCTTCTTTTGGTTACTGCAAAAGGACGTATGTCAATCGCACGCTTGATTTGACAGTGGTGTGGAGTGTTCTTTCGAGATAAAACCTATAAATTGTGTCATTCTGCATTGGATACTAACATTGGATACAGTGTGAATCGTGGCGATTTATTATTATGTTCTAGCCAGCGAAACTAAAACAAACAATTTTTCTCAGAAATATTCAGTTTTTTGTCTTTCCTGCAAAAGTATGATTTAGTGACATACAACCTATTGCATTCACCACGACGATATAAAGAAAATTGTAAATCCTATATAACATACATACGTATATAATCATATAAAAAAAGGAACAGCTAAATTAAAATTAAATTTTTTTGTCCATTAACAAAAAAACGTGTAAAAACTGAATAAGTTTTGTCGTGCTATTTACAAAAAAAATGTAAAAATAGGATTATGTGTATATAAATCAACATAGTGACAATTTTTTCCCCGTTATTTTATTTTCTTTGAACTTGACAAATAAAATTAAAATAAAATTTAAACTTAACTAAATAAATAGTTGATTTTTTATGCAAAGAAAACAATATAAAAATTGTTGGTAAAAAATTTATAAACCTGAACTTTTCACAAAGATTTCAATCTTATTTAATCGGCAATGAAACCGAAACATATGCCGTGATAAACTAGATCGATTTAGACGGACCGCCCATCCATTTTTACTTACTGAACAATGGACTTAAAGTTATTCGAGTAAAAAAATACTGGTAATAGCACTTACTTTTTATTATTATATCAAATGAATTCCTATGTAAATATATTAATAAAAAATCAATAAAATTATTAATAAAAAATCAATAAAATTATCAAATAAAATCAAGAAGAATTATTTAAAAAAAAAATCAATAAGATAGCCTAATAAAATCAAGAAGAAAACCTTTTTGAAAATATCAATAAGAAAGCCTTATAAAATCAAGAAGAAAACCTGAATGAAAACATCAATAAGATAGCCTAATGAAATCAAGAAGAAAACCTTTTTGAAAAAATCAAGAAGAATACCTAATAAAAACCCTAAGTTTCCTTCTTGATTTTTTCAAAAAGGTTTTCCTTATTAAAATAATAAGACTTCCTTCTTGAAAAAAAATCATAGAGATATCTTATTAATTTTGTTTTATTTTATTAGGTTTTTTCTATTACTGTTTTTTCTGTGTGGAGGCGTGATTGGTCCGTTTTTTTTGAAGATGAGGCTGGAAATGCGGAAACGGTCAAATGATCACGTTATCGCGAGATGTTAACAACTCAATTGTGGCCTATTATTGATGACGTGGATATCACTCACATGTGGTTCCAACAGGACGGTGCCAGATGCCACACAGCCAATGAAACGATCAATTTATTGCAAACCAAATTTCCCGATCTCTTAATTTCACAAAAATCAGGCGTTAAGTGGCCTGCCTGATCGTGTGATTTAACACCACTGGCTTATTTTTTGTGGGACTATGTTAATGACAGAGTCTGTTCGGAGCCAATCAAATCGATTGCTGAGTCTTAAAACTCAAAATCCGAAAATTCGTGATGTGATTAATGAAATAGAGTCGCCATTTTGCCAAAAAGTGATTAAAAACTTTGATGAAAGAATCGACATCTGTCAGCGTGGTCGTGGTGGACATTTGTCAGATCTAATTTTTATTCATAATTGCCGAACTTTTCTCTTCGTAATACAATAGCAATTTTAATCATCTTCATCAATTTTTTTTGTTTTAGAAAACAAAGTTCTGGTTGAAAAACCCTGTAGTGCAAACGGTATGTAGTTTGTGTGATTAAGCATGTTGTTCTTAAAAGAAGTCATTACCAAGTTTTTGCTGTGAAAGTTTTTAATAATACAAAATATTAAAATATTAAGAATATCACAATTTTTTCGTGCTTAAAATTATTTTGATTTTCAATTTCCATCACATACACGTATTATAAATCATTTTTTATTTAATTAGTAGAAGCTTTTCAGATATAGTTTATACATTATTATAATAACTACAAGTTAACAAGTTTTGTTTGATTTTCATTAAATTTATGGATTGTGTACTCTTGCCATGTCAAGCCGCCAATAACTAAAGCAAATAGTTTAAATATTTTATTATAATTCATACAATAAATCCATATAAATTTGTTACGTTATTTTGAAATCTCAGTTGTTGTTTAACGATTCAATATTGTGTGCTGCACGACGAAGCTGTGAAAACAACATATCATTAAAGTAAGATGTCATGGACAAGAGCATGAATTTAAAATCAAAGTAAAAAAGTTGGCAGTGAAATTCATAGAAAATTTCATTTAACATAATTTCATATTTTAAACAGCAAGTATATATTTTTTAAATAGTTCTTTAATCAAATGCGGCCGTGCTCTGCAAATCTAGTCGATTTACTCGTAAATCGAGCGATTTCATTAAGAAAATAATGATGATTTTTAAATCATGTACGGTAATTTTTCCAAAACTACAAGTTGCAAATCTATGAGTGAAATTCATTGAAAAAAATTAAAATAAATATAAAATTGTTGTATTTTACTTTTTTGTTCGTTAATTGTAGTTTTGAGAATATTTGAAGGTATAATATTTGAAGCTTTAATAAAATAGAGAACTACAAGCAAGGCTGAAAAGGTGTTGCTATTAGGACTTGTTTTAAATCGAGTTGATTTAAATCTGCTTAAACTGTCTACCCTGTGAGCAAATTCTTATTAGAAAAATATGTATTATAAAGAAACCTTCTACAAAAACTTTAAAACTGTCGAGAAGTGTAATCAACATATGTGTAACCTGCCATAGCTAATGCTTCTGTGCATCTTTCTATTTGTAATATTTTATTTTAAGTTTAAGTACATACGAGTATTAGTGTTTTCTTATGCCAAATATTATTATAAGAATTGCCAAGGTTTGTCTTTGCACTTACCTGGTGATACAAGACGTCCTTCAGTTCCTGTTACAGTAAAATTACTAAAAGCGAAATTACCGAAAGGCTCCTTTGGTTTCTTACACACATAACCACCGACTTTATTGCACTTTTGTGATTGCCAATACAGGCCAGATGGTAACATTGGTGTAGGCGACATTTTCCATTGCAAGCCAAGGCAATTGGCATCCAAAGGTGTTACTGTAAACTGACCTTGACCAGGTAGCCAACCCTTAAATGAAAATACACAAAATGTAAGAAACGTATAGAAATAATAGTTATTTATACAGCAAATACAATTTAAATGAAAACCAATGAAATGTTTAAATATTAGAAATGTTATTTTAAGTAATAAAATAAGTAATGGAAGAAGTATGTATCTCGTTTATTAGATAAGTATAGACTGATTTTTATATGAGTGCATTACTAAGTGCAACAATCTGACAAGGATATGTAATGGTTTTTCATAGCCTGTATATGGCTACATTTTAATGCACACAAGGATTACTATTCGTATTTATGTTGTGGCCATCTTCCAATTGATATTTATACAACAAAAAAATATCTCTAAATTTAGAGTTTTAGTAAATTTATTATTTGAAATATTCTCCGATGTTTTTAATTCAATCCAAAACAAATAAAAACATTTTCTAATATTTTTACTATAAAATTGCTCAGACTTTCTTTTAAATAAAACAATTAGAGTGTATTATTTAAATTATTTAATTTATTAATATTAATTTCAATTTATTTTTTAAATGTCTTGCAATGCCTTTACTGTACAAAAAGTGAATGAATACTTATAATCTAAAATGTATTAAGAAAGTAGATAGCAAAATGTTTTCAGAAATCCTTTTGCTATTCTTGTCAAGATAAAGAAACCTACAATATTTCATAACAAGTGTTAACGTAGTAACAAAAGCTTTTTTTATAATGCTTTACTCCTTGTTAAGAGAGCTTGAATAATAATGTTCTTCATGATAAGTAAATACCCTACAAACTAAAATTATATTTCACAGGACAAGAGAAATAGTTTGACTCATACAGAGTAAGTTTGTTGAATGCCTATTTTAGAAACCTAATTCGCTTAGAACAGATCCTAGCTGGTGTTCCGCTACAAGTCTGAGGGCTTACGCTCAAGAAAATGAAAAGACTATATATGAATAACAAAAACAGAATTATATAAAACTATTTGGTTCAACAAGTTAGATATAAAGTAAGATTTCCCTTCAGTACATCGTTACTCTCAGATGTGCCCATAATGTGATAGCATTTATTGAAGTTAACATATTATTATTACCATATACAAATGGTAGTATTTTAATGCCAAGAGTTCAAAATTGCGAGCAGGTCTTACAGGAACATCAAAGTTTAGTTGACTAAGTAGGAACTCTCACTACAAAACAGGCCCAGAACAAATATAGCAAGACATAAAAATTTCAACCAAGATCACGGAGACTAATAATACCTTCCACAATAACTTCCACAAAATAACTCGCGTATCCTTTATTGAGTCATTATTTGTATAAATATAAATTTAAGATGGCGGATTGATGTAAAGCGGCTCCCGAAACACAACGTTGTTTCTGTTCTGCCGTGTAAGTTGAAGCTAATTGATGTTAAAATTTTCCGTTGTTCCTTTAGAATATTGTCTCATGTACAATTCTTTCTGACTAAAAATGTTAAGAACTTTAGCGAAAATAATAATCACTTTGGATTAAAAACTACTTTAAAGTTAAAAATATTATTAATATGAATAGAATAACAAAGATCTCAAATAATTAATCCATATTCAAGAATTGGTCGAACAAGAGAAGTATATAAAAGTTTTGTAATATAAGGATATAGGAATTCCTTTGACAAGCGTTTCATGAATCCAAGTACCCCATAGGCTTTATTATTAGAAATACGAAAAGTACAACTTATACATTTCTTGCAACTTAAATCAATTTCGGTTAGTATGAAATTCCATCACTGATGATTAACCGTCAAAAGTGGTAAAATCTAACAAAAAACGCTGATGAGATGATGTAGCGACCTCGAAATCAGTGCTGATCCGTTCTGCTAGTTTGATGAATAAATTGTTTCAAATAAAAAGTACTCTCTTAATAAAATAATGAATTTTTCCAAAAATAATTTCTTAAAAATTAAGAAGAAATGATCAAAGTCAGATTTGAACTTAAGCTAAAAAACAATTTCATTTCAATATAAAAATTGTATATTCTTTAAGAAAGTTGATCCAAGGATATTTTCAATTTTTTTTTAAATTGAATTATTAGCGAGTCTTTTTGCTTTGATGAATTTAAAAATAATTGCATAAATTACTCTAAATTGTCTTTTTTCATGCGATATAAATAATATATATATTTTTTTAAGTTAGAAATGTTGAAGTTCTTTAACCAGAAAACCAGATAAAAACGATGGAAAGCGCTGCAAAATTCTACATCATTCATCACTTCAGACATATTTAACTGGTTCAAATGTCACGACTTTTTTTATTTTTTATCAACCCTATCATAGAGAAAAAGCTTATATAAAAAGTTCCATGTTTTTTAAAATTTCAGCTCAAAAACTATTTTAATTTCGCAATTAAAATTTCGGTATGTTAGTTTGAAAGGTATTAAATTAAAAGAAATGAATAAAATGAATTAGACTGTCATAGTGGAGCAACAATAAATTTCAAAGTACTAAAAGCACTGAGAGCCTATCGTAAAAACTTTTTACTCAAGTCGATCATCTGGGTTACTTAAACAGCATTTAAGCCATTACAAAAAATTAAAGTCAGCAAATATTTTGCAATACCGACTTTTTTTTGTCTTTAGACATTAAAAACCACTAAAACCAAAACCAAAATATCTACTTTATTATTACTAAAAATGTTTAATTACAGATTAAATAGAGCCATTAACAACTTCTAGTAGTTCTTTAAAGAAAAATTTTTGCAAAAACATTTTTATCTGCCGACATGACAGTCAACCAAAATCAACCAGTCTATTTGAAGTTAAAACATTACAACTCATCCATTTCAATAAGAATTAATAAAAAAATAATAAATTAAATTAAATAATATGAGCTTAAGGATTTTTAATTCAGTTTTCCTTACTACAACTAAAACTCAATGCTGTCTAGTTGCACAGCAGACAAAAAACAATAAAAATAAAGAATTTAGATAATAAAATGAAAGTATAAAGAAAGTTTATAAAAGAGATGAAAATAATCTTTTTGAAATGTAGTTTATATTCCTGTTGAATAGCTTACCTGAAAACTCATTTTACTATCATCTGTCCACTCGAATTGACCATTCTTTTCTAATTCAGCCCCCAGCCAATAAATCAATTGTGGCGAGTAGTCAATTTGATTACGGATATTGGATGTTATAAATCTAAATGGTTTTTTCGTTTGAGTTTTTTTGTGTGTGTTTTTGTTTTTGTTTAATTTTATTCATTGTAAATTGTTGAAGTTAAAGAAAAAAAAGGAGAGATAAAAATAAAACTTTAGAAAAGAATTTTAACAATAAAGTTGAGAAATTAGTTGTGAACTTTTTCGTAAAAAATTCTTAGAAAAAGTACTAAATTTTATAGAAGTATAACAATCTCATTAACTGATGTTTAAAATAAAATTTAATTTCCGTTTTGTTATTATTTAACAGAAGTATTTTTTATAGCATTTCAATTTTTCTTTATATGTATAAGTTGCACCAAATTTATTGTCAATTTAATTTCCTGTCTTTTTTGGAGATCTCACCTGTGTTCATCTGCTGATGCGACTGATGTCAGTCTAGCTCCCATACCCCGACAGACTTGTTGTGCTGTCCACCAATCGACTTCCGGATATGATACAAATAAATAACATGAACCATTATAGGGTTTCAAACGTTCATTCGAGCACTCTGACGCAGCTGCAACATAAAAGGTAAAATAAGAAACTAAGAAAAAATATTTCCAGCAATTTTAGTGAGTATTTTATTTTTCATTTGCTTTCTTTTTTTTCTTCATTTCTTTTTTTCAACATCTGCACAAAAATATTTCACATTGAATTTAATAATTAAACAATTATAACACACAAAAAAACAACATATAAATATTAAATGCCATTTAAGAGTTATATAAAGTGCATGCAACAATTTCTCTGAAAACAAGTTAAAATATTGTTTTAGTATAAAAACCGCATACACATAAATACAAGACCAACGCATACAAATATTACGAAATAGTTTTTGTATTGTTCAAACAAATAAATATAGCAAATTTACAACTGCTCAACTTAAAATTATTAACAAAAATATTCCATACATGCATGCGTTTGAGTAAACAAAATGTATTTTTTTACAGTGGAAAATTTAATTATTGTTGATTGTTTTCGCAACAAAAAAGAAAAAAATGTTCCATAGAAATTTATCGGTGATATTTCAAGTTTATATATTACACAGCATATGATTGATTTTGTATAAATATTCAGCAGTTAGAAAAAATGCAAAATGGTCATAACTCAAATTATATTTTAAAGAAAAATCATTCAAATACAGTCTTCCATATACAGGGGGAAGTTACTCTCTATTGCAATGCGAAAGCAGTTTCAGTGTAAAAATAGGTTTATTTTGTACTATTTTTCTTTCGCATCGCATTAGAGACTAACCGCCCCGATATTGAGAGGAGAATATATTTCTATGTCTCCATTAAGTTGTTAGTAAATTGAAAACTTTAAATTTGTTTTCCGTTGAACGTCCTTGCAACAAATGAGCTCTATGTACATTTTTGTTGTACCCTCTCTTCATATACTTAAGCCCACCAATATTTAATGCCCCTATTACGGTTTAAAACTCGACTCCATTTCAGTTGAAATGTTGTAAATTGTAAAAAATTTCAAGTTGAATTTATATCGTGTTACAACATTTTTGTGGTATTACCGTTTACAACTATTGACAAAAATATCAAAAATTTACAACTCATTACTAGCAGTTGTCTTTGAAAAATTATTAGCACAAAGTGGAAAGCGGGTAAGTAAACTTTTTTAAAGTAATTTATTAATCAGAGATTTCGAGCAAATTCATAGAAGTTACAAATCAAGTTACAACGAAAAATAGTTTGAAAAGCTTCTTGAACTCATGGCAAGAGAACGAGGCAAGTCGCTATTTTGATGCAGCAAAAATAAAACCAAGGAGTTGTGGGAGGAATTATCCATAGAAATAAATAGTTTAAGACTACCATCAAGAACTTCTCACGAGTGGCGACGCGTAAGTAGTAATCATGAAATTAGACCAATATACAATGAAACTGCAATGATGATTTATTCCTCTTGTAGATTTGCACACACTATAAGGCAGATTTGAAAAGGGGCGTGGTTAGTAACCACTGCAATCATATCAAGCTCCCTCGCAAGAAATCTCATCAAGGAAAGTTTAGCGCAACTAGGTGGTTATGCTTTCCGTGTGGAGAATGTACCACCGGCAATGGATGACGAAGAAACGGAAGACACTTTCCCGGCAGCCTTGTCTTCGGCATGTGCAACGCAGGTAGAAATCCTTGAAGACCCCACTTCATCAGCATCAGCAGTAAACAAAAATTGCCGCAGACGCAACAATTTCGAAACTGAGCATCTAGAGCATTTAAAAATGCAAGCACAAGCTGAATAGGAAGTGCTAAAAAAATTATCAGTTACAGAAGATCGTAACAAGAAGTACGAAATAAACAAAAAATTGCTACAGATAAAAAAAAAACAAAAATTTATATTAAATACAACACATTAATATTAGCATAAACACTTTCCTCGTTGTAAAATAAATCAAAACAAATAACCATTTCACTATTTCTTAGAAAAACACAAACTTTAACTAAAATTTATTTTAATTTTCATCCTCAATGTCACTTTTTTAGGCTGGCAAAATCAATAAAATTAAATTAGTTGTAATTCGTAATACCAAAAAGAGTTAAGTGGTTTTAAAGTTAATTTGTTTCAATTGCAACTCAACTGTGCTGAGTTGTAAACTGTAATAGGGGCATAAAATAAATTTCATGGATTACAAATCAAGATTTATAAAATAAATTTTTACGAAATCGATGCATTTTTATTTTGAGCACTATTTCAAAAATGAATTTTTCACTGTTAAATTTCGTACAAAGTAAGTTTGGAATATTTGCGCAATTCAAAAGCTATTGTAGAAGTTGTAAATTGTATAAATGATGCTAGTAATTTCTATTTCAGCACTTGTTTATGTCGTTTTCTTTTCGAAAAACGTTTCTTTTACTCTCTATCAAAATGGCCCATTACAGTTTTTTTAAGACAAAAGTGTTGTCTCGTGAATGATGATGATACAATAATTTATAATAAATTCACTATTTCGAAATATCATTATGTTGCAAATTTTCAATAAAAACGGTTAAAAGTGTAGCATTTTTTTCTAGAAAAGAAAATGCCATTAGTAACATATTTAAGTGAAAAATACCAACAACATTGATACAACTTACAACTCCTACAAATAGCTTGTGAATTGGGCAACTGATTTGACTTCCCCAATTAAACGCTTATGCTGTTAAACTTAATACAAATAAAATTTAATTAAAACTATGAGATAATTACTAAATAATTGAAGCTATTTAATAAAAACAGTATACCATATTAAATTAGTTACATTAACTAAATTCAGTTGATAACACATATACGAAATTACAAATTATTTAATTTATAAATAAATCTGATTAAAATTATTTAAGGTTTCAATGCCCACAACCACAATCTGGTCATTATAACCACGCATTTACTACTGGATATATTAAATATAACACTTTGTTACCCAGCATAACAATTACTTTGCTGTAAGCTATAACATAAATTTATTCTTATTTATTTGTCTAAAGCTTAATTGTTAAATAGGGAGTTCAAAATCATAAGTACAAGGCTTTAAGGAACTACTAGTTCACAACACTTTTTGAACCAATCACTATGTTTTGCTGGGTTATTCAATTTCTACAACCGCTGAATAAAATATATAATATAATCGTATCTATTTATGAAAAAAAAAATATCACACAACATTTTTTTTGGGTATTTTGCGGTAAAAGTAACTAGAATATTATATATTTTGAATGGTTGAAATAAAAGATTGTTAACGCAGAGGCAAAGAAGTGGGGCTTATGATTTCTCGACCTTTTTTCATGTCCGGAAAACGGAAATCCAAAAATCACAATCCCTGAAAATATGAATTTATCCACTGAAAATTATGAATACTTTATATATTTTTATATACACACACATTTTGCGCCTTGTGCTGTACCGGTGCACACGACCTGAGTTCTCGTTCCTGCCGCGTGTTCATATATCCACAAGCAACCTTGATGTCTTTAAGCGTGAATGTGGCATAGTGCACACGATTTACATTGGGTTTATATAAATGGAGTGAATCGGTAGCCCCAGGAGAACGTGAATTTGTGGGTTTTATTGGGTTTAAATTAAACTAAGTATACCTAGGCTATACATTTATTATATTTTTTCATTGAGATAAACTTCTGCATCAGTTTGCATTTTTAATCAAAAATAATCCCCTTATTCCAGTTGTCAACATCGACTTCACGTCGATAGAATATCAAAAAAAAATTGGGGCTTGTCTACCCGTTGTCGAAAACAAGTGGCTACTATTGAACGGCTCAAGTTATTTTCTAGACCTTAGAGAACAGAAATATACTGTTAGTAGCACAAATTTGTTCTCGAGAGAGAGTAGACAAGCCCCAATTTTCGGGCATTGTATTGATGTGACGTCGGTGCTTACAAGTGGAATAAGGGTGAATATAAATATTTGAAATCGTTTTACTTTGGAACAATTTTCGTCGGATTTAAATATACATCACTCATTTAAAATTGTATAAAGAAAAGAAAATCAATAATTTCTTTACATTACAAAAAGCGGTGATCAACGTCATAAATGCGTTGATCGAACACTCGTATAAACCATTTCCGCAACGAATGTGAGAACTTTTCCGTACACTTACAAATTTGGCACAGATGATAATTTTTGATGTCATTTTGTGCAGTCGATTTAAGCTGCTGAATGTATAAATAATTTAATTATAAAATGCTATTTCGCTCTGTTGTAAAACTTCAAAGTTTGTATTTACCTTTATAGTATTTTTCTTGTTAATAAAAAGTGCAAAATTGTATCATCTTGTCCTAGTAATTTTGTATATTTTATTAAAAAAAAACACAACTGGGTAGGTTTTTCCGAATAAAATACCCATTAAAACAAAGTGGGTTTTTTGGGTTACCCAGTGGGTAGCATACCCATAATGCGTCGGGGGCGGTAATTTGGTTCAATGAGAACAGGTGCATAGATTTTTTAATAGTAGGTTTATTATTTTTATATTGAGATAAACATTTTTGACATTCATATCAAATTTTATTTCCTGTGGCCGCGTGATCGCCGATGCACACACACACAAACGCAAAATTACTGAAAACCCATGGAAAAAGTGAAAGTTTTCACTTTCTGTTTTGAAATGTTTTGAGAAAAAAATTGGCCCGAATGAGTGTATTGCGATTTTGGGACTTGGCGTGAGATGTGTTAAATAAAAATTAATATAATAGTAATATGGAGAATAATTGAGCACTATTGACGGAAATATTTAGTTAGAAATTTTAGTCTACGACCGCCAAAACAATTATGTTTCCCACTTTATTGGAACATAAAAATGAAGATAGAAAAATTAGTTTCTACTAAGGCAAGACATAAAAAATTCACTAAACTTTCCACAAAGGTTTTAATTGCGTGCTTAATTTTAAGAAACGATAAAAGCTCGTTAATCAAAAAGGAATATGTCACGGCCATTTCAAAAGGACTCGTAAGGGTCTTTACTAAACTTTTCAGTAAAATTATGTTAATTAACGAATACAAGGATACAAGTATAAATACCACTACCGTACAAGAAAATCTCACACAATAAGGAAGTGATCGCTGCTGTTAAAAATCGAAAAACAAGAAAGTTTTTGGCATTGATGAATTGCGTATTAAAATGATTAATTTGAATATAATTGGGGCTTCAAAAGGTATAATAAATTCATAAGTTCTAAGTTGAAAAAGTAAAAAATATTACTGTGGTGAACATATGTGCTGAAGCAATACAAATGAAAATAAATAGATATTCTGTTATAAAACTAATATACGACGGCTACTATTTATATTTCAATAGTAGCCAAGGATATCTGTTTAAACATTCGATTATTTGAATTACGAATTGAATTATTCGACGCAGTTTATCAAGTGCTACAAAGCAAATTTAATTTGAAATATAATTTGACAAGGACTTTAAGAGTTATTAAAAAAACGTTTTTTTTTGTCAACGATATCTCTCAAATTAATCGATTTTCATAAAATTTATAGCGGCTGACGTTATTTTTTGAGTTTAACCGCCAATTACTTTTTGAATTCTATCAGCTTATTTGAAAATTTATTTAAAAGAAAAGAAAAAAATTTGTTCGCAAACTTTATTCGCGAAAATTAAGATTATCGAACCGAATCGGTTAATATTTTTCTTGATATCTTGTTGAGGAAATATTTTTGGAATGCTATTAATTTATTTGCCATCGCTTAAGTTGTTCCTAAGCTAGAAGAAATTAACACACACACATGCACAAGCTGATCCAGACATCATTTTAAAAATAGTCAAAGTAGATTTCTACGACCTCAAAACGTCGAGATTTTATAAAAACCGGTTGGTGGTGGAATCAGTAGATAATTTTCTATTTTTGATAGCGGGAAGGTACAAATCATTAAGTTATGGCTGAATTCAAGGTTTATAATTTTATTTGTATTATTTAATTTGTCTAATTTTGTTTTACTACTCAATAAAACATACAAAAACACTAAATGTCAAAAATTCCATGACAATTATATGAAAATTAATTTATGACTCAGTTAACGGACAAAAGTATTTCCTGTACCAGACAAATATAGCCAAAAATCTAATTTAATGTTGAGTGTTATAAAACAAAACTGCTCTACCAGCTAAAAACTTTTAAACGTGTGTTTTCAGGGTATGAAACCTACATATGCAATGCATTCTGCCGCAGTGTTTGTCGACGTTCGACTTGAACCTTCCACACATTGAAAGTATCAGGAAAGTCCTCTGCAGGTAGTTTATTCCACATACGAAATGTTCGGCTAAAGAAAAAATTTTCACTGTAATGCGTAGTGCGATCCACTAGCATATCAACCATAAATGGATGCGCTCTTCAAACTGAAAAACTTATTATTCCCAAAAATGAGCGGGTTTCGGGAATAAGTTCCCTGATTTCATTAGAGCACATTCCATTGTAGTGACGATAAAACAGTGAAATACATCCCACATTGCGTCGATGCTCCAGTGAGTCAATAGAGTTGGCTACCCTACTGTCACCGATGAGCTTCTTTGCCCTCTCCTGTACGGGGTCGAGTAACTTCAAAATAGACTTTGAAGCACCGGCCCATACATGAAAGTTGTATTCCATTTTCGGTCGGATGGTATAAATAGTCAGGAGATCAGATGGAGTAAAGTATTTCTTACACAGCCTTAGAAAACCGTGGCACTTGAATGCTTCTTTTGAGACTTGAAAAATTTGATCAGTCCATCGAACATCACATTTAATTTTTATGTCAAGTCTATGATTCCTCAATACACACACCACCTATAATTACAGATGGAACGAATTCTGAAATTGAAAAGATTCAACCATCGTAATATATTTATACTCGTACATAAATGCTATTAGATAAAAAAATAAGTTTTTTTTATTTTTAAAATGAAAAACATATTTGTAGCTAAACACAGATTCTGAGCTTATAAGACAAAATGCAAGCCATAGATTTGTAATAAATTTGTTTTGTAAAAATAATATTTTTGGTTTTTTTAATAATCAGAACACTTTTATGATTAACTATTTAAATGAGTCTTGAAAATCAATTTTTTTTATTTGGTAGATACCTACTGTATACCAGTAAATGTGTGCATTTAGAACACAAGAGCGCATACATAAATACATAGTTGTAACGAAAATCTAAAACTCAACATAAGACATAAAGTAAAAAAAATTAAAATTTAATTAACACACTCATACACTCTTTATAAATTTAACTTTAAAAAGTGTTGTAATTATAAATTAAAAAGCAACAGTAAATAAATCAAAGAAATCTAATATAACAGAGAGAGAGAGAATTGAAACAAAATAGTTCATTCATACGCCTTAAAAGCGACTTACCACTAAACGAATGACTTCCTGGATAGATTTTATAGTTGCAATTTTGAGGTTTTAATTTTAAAAGCAGAAGTATTAAATAGTAGTAGTAGTGGTAGTAGAAATTAGGTAGCAATACCAAATAGGAGTAAACGAATTTGTTTAACAATTTACAATCATATTTTTTTATTACGATTTTTTATTTTAAGTTGCAAGAAAGTTATATATTGATTTATTTTTTGATTGATTGTTGTACAATCATAATTTTGTTGAGGAGTATTAGCGTATTGATTTCATTCCCAGATTTAAATCAATTGTTTTTATATTATTTATATATGTACATACGTTTTGCAGCAGATGCATTTTATTTGTTAATGGATTTTTTTGCATATAATTAAATAGTAATAAATTTAAATTCATATTATACAAAATAAAAGTTGAAGGTAAATTTATTTATTTTTAAGATATTATGTATAATATTTATGTTAATTTAAAAAATATTTATCTTAAAATGTTTGATGATGAATGTTCAAGGTCGAATGATTTCAAAGATATAATTTTTTTAGGAATTTATGTGATGATTTAAGTGAACTATAATTGTGCCCTGCTACAATTATTACACAAATAATTAATACAGAATTTTTATAAAAATATACTAGCAGGTAAAAAATTAGAAAAAAAATTAAGGAAGAGTATAAAATAGAAATCAAAGTATACAACAAAATTTCATAGAAAAGCTATCAAAATATGCAATAACTTAGGGGTTACACGATCAAGTTTTGTCTATCAAGTTTCAATACACTCACACTTTTATACTAATTCACATGTGATACCCACTTGCTTTTGAAATTCTCTTTCCATCGAGTATTTCAATTTACATTCAAGAAAACATTTTGTGGGTTTGTTTTTTATAAATATTCTGTCGCAATTTAAAACTACCAAATTAAATCAATGTGCTGTTCATAGAATCGAAGCAATCGAATTGAGTTAACAATTTGTTCGAAAACCACTCAATTTTTTCGAGAGGTTTTTAATACATATTTTCTACTCAAGTCGATGGCTTGGATTCTATGAACAGCACATTAAACTTATAGCATGTTTATAGAACGCAATACGCCTGAAATACGCCTATTAAACCTGACGTTTATCAAGTTTGCGGCTGTATAACGCGAATGTAATTTTATTTTTGTAAAAAACGTAACAAGTGACAGTTGGTTTGGGTTTGTGCAGCGCGTTTTCTGCAGTCAAAACAAAAAAAAGTGCGCGAATGAAAAATTACATTCGTCGGTAGAAAAATACTCGTATTATAATTTATATAAAAAATGTATTTATTAATTATTTAAAATAAAATGGATATTTCTGCAAAAAAGTGAGTGTTGTTACAAATAGTAAATTTTTGTTTGTTTTTATTTTATTTTAAGTGGGTAATTACAGCATAAAATTGACAACAGCCGAGCAGTTCCAACAGCTGGTAAGCTATATGGAAGAATTTCCGCATTTGGCTACTGGAAGCCCTCAATTTGTCGTTAACAGCAGCTCCAGGAAAAGTTTTTAGAATGCCCACGGCATTCGATTTCAAACAAAAAGTCAGTCCATCACTCATTACTACCTGCTACAACTCATACAAATACCGAATGGTTACCAGACGAAGCAAACAACCTATAATTTTCTTTAACAACTAAATTGTTCGATTTAATATCGAATAATAAATACAAGAATTATTTAAACAAAACACAATTTTTAGATTTTTCTGTATTTTAAAATTTTGCTGTTTATTTACAAAACTAAGCTGTTTTCCGTCTTGCCACCAAAAAGGGTTACCTTTTTTAAAGACAAAAATACCAATTTCATATGAAAAAATATAAGCAAATAAAAATTATTTACAGAAAGGCAACACTGTGGTTCGACACTACATTGCTTAGTGCGCCACACGTCGCGACGTAAGACAGACGAAAAAAACATTAACGTGTTCTAGAAATGCAAATTCTTACGTATTCGTGCATGTGTCATTCGTCCGTGTCTTGATTGTGACGTGTTCTATAAACATGCTGTTAAACTTGTTGTTTTCATTAAGTCATCTATTCAATTTTTTTCTCATAGAAAACAATATTTTATTTAAATATTTTAACAGCCTTATTCACAAACGTTTTATTAGAGACTAATAAGCAAAAATCGTTAAAGTAGTATTCACAAACGTTTAATAGCACTATGAAGCTGCAATTAGACACTAATAAACTCACAAAATTTATTGTAGGCATCACCCTTCTTTATATGTTTAATAAGTTGACATTTGTATTGTTAAAAGAAAAAAACAATTGTGAAGGTTTGAAAGTGTGAAAAATAAAAAAATATGAATGTTTTAAATGTAATTTCGACAATCGGTAGGTTTGAGCAAAGTATAACTGTAAAATAAGTAAATTTTTTATGAAGTAATTGCTGTCTGAGTTTTTGTTTTTTGTTGTGGACACTCTTTCTTTTACCAACTCCTTCAGCAAAGTTCAAAAGTTCAATAAAATGTACGTATAAAATGTATATATATATACATACATATGTATATAAGTATGTACATATTTATAAACACGCAAACGCATAATTTTACTTGATCATTGATATATATTAATACTTGCCTTGTCTTCTTCCACCCAGTTGTCACTGCATTTTCTTCTAATAATTTTTTCCATTTTTTTGCGCTTTGCAACCAGCAAAAATTTTCCAAATAAATCAGTCAAATAAATTAGTGGTGTATAAAAATTGCAACGTACTCGGTATTTGAATATTTTTGTAATATTTTATCAAAACATATTGATGGCAATGCCAATTCAACACGTCTTCATAAATTTATATATATTTTAGGATATTGTAAGCAATATGCTATTAATCTAAATTGATTAAACAACCTTTATATGGAATTAATCTCACATTTTCCCAACCCTTAGAGAGTACTTGCTAATGGAGTATTTTATTGTATGCAACATTAATGTTAACTTGACAATTCAATAACACAGTGTAGCTAACACACAATCACAAAACTGAAAAAAACGCTTAATAGTTAATTTTGCTTTATTAAACGTTTGTGAGTAAGGTTTTTTATTACTGGCCAAAAATACTAAAACTGATTATTAACAAATGTGAGCATAACGTCTTCAATAACAATTTTTTGTGAATAAGGCTGTAAATCTTTAACCGCACTATTTCGCATAAGTAATATTTTACATACATATGTAGCAAAATATTAACACTTTTATTAAAAACAAATTGAAATTGATTATTGAGGGATACAGCTTGTTCCTATGCGCATTTCACTGTTGCTAATGCAGATCAAATATTTCTTAGAACAACTGGAGATATTATATTAAACTTTCATTAAAGCAAATGAAAAGTTTAAACAATATCAAAGTTGTAACAAGAACTCAATAATTAACCAATTGTTTTTGTTTTCTTACTTTACCATTACTGCCTAGGCTGACGTTTTTTTCAACTCTAATTGTAGTTGTAAGAGGTTTGTAGAAAAACAACAACAGCTATACATTAAGTATAGTGCTGTCAGCACTTAAAAAAATAGCAACGACTGAAATCAGCTTATGTAAATGAAAGGAATAAATCACTTGTAAAAAATCAAAAATTGGCCATTAATTAATAAAAAGTTAATGAAAAAAATCTATGATACGAATAATATAAATAAAAGGAAATTAAAAAAAATAAAAACTGTTGAGTTACGAGTGTGTATGTAAATATAATAAAGTTTATGGTTAGTACACGATCACTTTTAAAGACGCACACTTCACACACAATAATGAATGAAAAGTCAAAATGACTTTAAAACTTAAAAAAAAAACTGTTAAATAATACTCACTATTTTCCATGTATGTCTTCGCCTTATAACCCCCAAAATGATGTGAATAATCGGAAACAAAATGTAAACCCAAAAAAGAGCCCGCCGATACATAACGCAAGAGCTTCAGTTTAGTACTCCAATCGCCACACAAACGTCTGGGCAAAACCTCTTGGCCATTTTTAATGTTATTGTAATTACTGCGATGATTGTGACTGTTGCTAGAAGCCGCATTATGTTGAAAGTAAGGATTACCTTTGGGATAATCTGGTGTTTGTATAATGAAATTATTACGTGGACTATAAAGACTTGAATAGATTTGTAACAATTTTTGGTAGTTATTTTGAGCCAAATCGTAGCCATTGTAATCGGTATTTTGGGGAGCTGACGTCGCGTCATAAGAACTTCGCTTGCGAAAAGATTTTATATTAGGATTATTATATTTAAAATTAAGATTAAGATTTGGACTAGTTTGCAGATTGCTATCGATATTTGGGGCATAACGATTATTGGAAGAGGTGGTTTTTGTTGAAGATCTTAGAGATTCGGAAATTTTCGGTTCGGTAATCTCTAGATAATCATAAGTACAACTAGTGGAAATGATATTGAAAAAATTAAATATATTAAATGACAGAACTTAGGTATGCTTCTCTTATTACCACTTACCCTTGTTCGTTTTCTATGACAAGTTCTTCAAATTCAATAACTATTCTATAACCCGCTGGAGCTGTTATTGTTGTAAAACAATTTGCATTGTCTGGATATTGGCGGGGAAACGATGGACTCCAGATGGAAGCTCGTGGATGTTCTTTGGTTAGTGATACAGTTTTATTGCAATCATTTAGCCAATTGCGACGCAAAGAATCTAAAATAAAAATAATATTAAGCATTAAACAGATATCTAGCAATTTAGCTTACCATCACTCATGGCGCGTTCACAGATTAAAAAATTATTGGCACTACAATCTCTGTCATTCCACATGTATTTGTTGGTTAAGGGACTGCGATTCGATTGTACGCCCGGCGGTGTACGAAAGTAACGCCTCAGCTCTATGCAGTCCTGGCTACTAAGACCGTCATCATTAGGTTGCTTATTGTAATGACCATGTTGTGACCAGCCGGGAAACCAATCTGCAGTATTTGTTCAAATTCAGTTTTCAAAACTTATGAGATTTTTTTTTTAATTTTTATTTTATATTACTTACTGGTATATTGAAACATCAAACCATCACTCCAGCGAAAATCTCCCTCATAACTTTTGTCCGAACCACCCACCCAATAGGCATTGTGATCTGTATAGCCCGGGCTCTTAAGCAACAAGTCGCTTATTGTTTTTTGTTGTTGTTCATTGCGTATCGACACCAAGTGTCCTCCCAGCTTCGAGCAATACTTTTCCGAATCATGCCAACTCATGGACATTTCAATGGCTGTTAAACAAAATTGTTCCATAGCAATCCAACCAAAGGCACAATTTGAGACAATGTCTTGTAAAGGTCGTGCCTGATAAGATAAGTATACGGCAGGTATTTGATGTCTATTTAGCGGCTTGTTTAATGCTGGCTTTCTTACATCCATGCCTGTTTCCCTAGAGACGGTTCTGGCATGAAAAAGATGTACACTTATAGTGTTGCTAGACGATTCCAAAATAAAACCACGCATATGTTTGGTATTGTTTACACAATGCGACCATTTGGAATGATCATTTTCAAAGACTTTTATCACAAGACCCACACAATTGGCTGTGCCAGAAAAGGCCATTTGCATGTTCGCCTTAGTTGCGGCCAAAAAACCAAATGAGTCCAGGCCTAAGCTGGCAAAAGTCTTGTGCTTTGAATCGCCCGGCAACTTGCGATTATTTGTGGTATTTAAATCAGGCAGTTTAAAATATGGTAATAACGACGACGAAAACGAAGAAAAACTATTACCGCTATTTACAGTTAAGTTTATCACTTGTGCATCTACTGTAGTCCCCTGACTAGTAAAGATCGTATACAATTCATCCTCTTGCACAGCATCGACCCCCTGCGACATCAATGTGGGCATGGGTAAAATATCGCTATCATTATTGGTCACCATACGCAATAGAACACGATTTCCGTATGGAAGATGTATACGAAAGTAACACTCCAATGTGTCTTTCATACTGGGCCGTATAAAGAATTCCCCGCTTTCATTACTCGTACTTACATTATAACAATAATCGACTAATTTATAACTTAAACTAAACATAGGATTTTTATAGAACTGCACAGACGCCTCCTCATCTGCAACATTAAAATTGTAAATGCGATCGGTGGCATCAAGTTCTTCCAGTTTGCCACACAGCATTTTGCGATCATTGAAGCGTACGTAGCCGCCACTGCTACAGGGCACATTTAATCTTTGGAGCTCAACGAGCATACCAGCTGGAGGTTGTTGAGGATCGGAGTCCGCTGCTTTATTGAGATGTTTATAGGAGGGAAAATGAACCGTACAATCTATGCAGTATAAAGGCAAAATGGTATAGTCCAATGTGCCCATAAAAGTTTCGCGTAATATAAGATGGCAGTCTGAAAACAGAAAAATATAAAACGTACACAGAGTGATACGAATGAAACATTTAACTGCAACTTTTTGCGTTCTTATTCTTCTTTTTACGTACATACATGTCTGTCTTCAATTTATAAATACATACATATATTTTCATCGACTTTATTAAAAAGAATTTGCACTCACTCACCTTTGCGTATTTGAAATTGAAATGTTTTTCTGTATACCACTATTTGTGCTTCATCGACATTTGATGCGCTGGCCGTATGACCCATGTTGCTGTTAGTATTTAACCAGACATTGTTGCTCGCATTTGGACTGTTATTGTTGCTGCTACGATTGTTATTTGTTTTAGGTTTCAGACGAAAGAAAACTCTAAAATTAAGAAAAAAAAATTATTGATTTTTCACAAAAATTTGTTGAGAGATGCAATATAAACGTATTCGTTTACGCTGCGACAGTATCTTCTCATAAATTTTTTGTTTCGGGTTTGTTTTTTTTATTCAGAGGGCACGGAGAAATTTAAATTAAAATGAAGCACAGAAAAAGAAAACTTAGCAACATTAATATTTGAGACCGCAAAATCTTATTTTGTTGTCAACATTTTTAAATATCATATGAAATAATAAACTTTAAATACCAAAAATTTTTTTAACAAATATAAGCCGCAGAATTGAACTTCCGAAGCTGATAGTCTAGCTCATTTGTCCAGCGGGCACCCATTGGGGATTTTATTTGTACTAGTATATCCAACGGTCGACGGCGAATCGACCGCATTCTAGTAATTAAATTTTAAGCATTTACTTAAGGCCTCATTGCCGTTTTGTGCCGTTCTTTTCCGTAGAAAAAATGTTTACTTACTTGTTCTGTGTCTGATGTAATTATAGGACTGAACTTTGTAAATGTTTAAAAAATTTTGTTTATTTCACAAATATATAAATCTAAAAAAAAAAATTGATTAAAATTAAATTTTCTGACATTTAATATAAATTTTTTAATATTTTGCACCACAAAAACCTAAACATACACACTCTTGGCTGTAATTTAACGTTGAATTCTATTTTCTGCAGAATAGTCCGCAACAGAACAGATCGAAAAAGTAACAACAAACCAAACATACAGTTTTTCAATTGAACAGACACAAAACAGCTGATTCGTAACAGAACAGAACGTGCAAAGTAAAGGCAGAATTAGTTTGTACGTTCTGTTCTGTTACGAATCAGCTGTTTTGTGTCTGTTCAATTGAAAAACTGTATGTTTGGTTTGTTGTTACTTTTTCGATCTGTTCTGTTGCGGACTATTCTGTAGAAAATAGAATACAACGTTAAGTGACAGCCAAGAGTTTGTATATATTAGTTTTTTGTGGTGTGAAATACTACAAATTTTATTTTAAAAGTGAGAATGTATTATTTTAATTCAAATTATTAAAGATTTATATATTTTTGTCAAGTAAAAAACATTTCGCAAAATTTACAAAATCCATTCATATAATTACATCGTCCACATGCGAAATTTCAGACACAGAACAAGTAATTAAAAAATATTTTCTACAGAAACGAATGGCACAGAACGGCAACGAAAAGTAAAAACTAATGAGGCCTTAATTCTGCCTTTAACCATTTACTTAAAACTCTCTTGCTTAGCTCTCTCCTATTATAAAGTACATATAAAAAAACTCTGTCTCATTTCTATACAAAAGCAAATTGGGCAAACACAAATGTACACTTTGGTTATTTTTCAACTTGAAGCAAAAATACTAACTCGGGAATTTTCGTGATTTTTTGGGAAAGTAAAAGTTTGTTAGTAATTATCAAACTTACTCGTAGATTTATTTTTTGGGATAAAACTGACATAAACACGTGTTCATTTTACCTATATTCAGACGTTTCAACACTTTGTGCACAAGAATTATTTTAGAAGCTACAGAATAAACACTAAATCGAAAATTTTCTGAGCTTTTTGGGAAAGTAAAGGTTGTTGAAAATGCTATCTGGCATGGATGTGTAATAATAAGTGTGCATGTGTTAGTAGCAACTTTAAACGCTTATAGCTCCCAAAATATCGAATCTGTTTTAATAAAATTAAGATTGTAAAACCCCGCTTTAAAACATATATATCTTTCTAAAATCGGTTCAGTATTAAGGTCGTAAAAGTATTATTCAGTATTACCATCAATTCAGAGCGCTACGGCCGTAAGATAACCGACTTTTTTATAGCCTGCAATTGAAGATTATAATCTGGATGATATGTGGTGTCAACAAAACGGTGCCACGAGCCACACAACACGACTACTTTTAACTTTTTGCATGAGAAGTTTCTACAACGCGTAATTTCACGTCTTAGCGTCGTGAATTGTTCACAAAGATCATGCGATTTGACGCCGTTAGACTTTTTTTGTAGGGTTACGTACAATACCGCGTATACGTGGATAATCACCTAACGTTGCAGCATTTAAAAATAAATATTCGTCAAGTTAATGACAAGACACCGCCCAAAATATACAAAAAAGTGACCGAAAACTACTTCAAGAAGATCGATTGCTGCAACCAATTTAGAGGTGGTCATTTAAATGACATTATATTCCGTACAATGTATAACCCTCTATATAAACTTTTATCCTTGGGGGAAGGGTCTAATAGAATCGTATGGATATCATTAATATAAAGCGCACGGCAGCGATCCGTAGGAACACGTTTCTGGGAAGGGCAACAAGCAGTATACAATCAGAAGTCCGATAAATCTAGTGCAAATGCAGAAGAAATCGCGGAGGTTATAAGAGTTTAAGTCATCTGATCCAGATATACTTACATATGTAAAATATATTTGTATTTTTTTATTAATGAAATAATTAAATTTTTTTTATGTTTTGTTTTTGATTTAAAAAGATATAAATCATAACCAAAGACGAAACTAATAAAACAGAAACTAAAAAATAGTTCACAATTCACAACTAGTGCAGCAACTGATTTCAGCTGATGTAAGAAATGCAACCCTGCATATTAACATGTAGAGATAACAAAATGTCTGTAATTAATTAAAAAGCATATGAAAATAAGTTTTATTCTTTAAAATGGTCATACAAATCATAGTTTATATATAAATTCAATTAAAATAAGAGACTGCAAAAGTAAAGTTATTCCATAGAACTTTGTTGACCAAAAACACATCTCTAGTGCATTTTATTTTGTATGGATGTTTTCTGGACGCAATAGACATCAATCAGCTGTTTGAATATATTAGTTAGTTATCATTTCGTGCTGAAAGTAAGTCTGCGCTTACACACTTTATGTCTTATTGACATGATTTCTACTTTATAGGCGAGAGAGACGAGGGGAAAAGAAGCGAGTACTCAGAAGCATGTACTGTCATTACATTTTGTTTTCTCATTCGTACGCACTTAAAAAAGTTAACACTTAGTGGCAATTTCTGAACATGAGCCAATTTAAACAAGCATTTGCTGTTATAGATTTTATTTATTTAAAATATTATTTAGTTTAATTTACTTGAATTTAAGTCTTTCATTTAAAAAAGAAATGCGTGATTAAGAACAACCTTACAGTTCAATTGAAAAATCATTAGTACGCTGTTAGATGGAAACGATGCACATACACACAAATCACTGCCAATGTCATATTAATATTTATTTCAAATTTCACACTAATTGAAGACAAATTGGAATTGTGCCTGTTGTTGACAGGGGTATTATTAAACAATAGTTACACATGTATTGAGTATTGCTGTGCATATCGGTTTAAAAATACTTACCTAAACTGAATGGTATCGTCTTGTTCACAAAGCTCGTTTACCAGCCATAAGCCCAGAGATTCCGTACTAATACCGCCAGCAGTATTAGTATTGCTTTTGGTTTTACCCTGCCACGTATTTTCCGACGAACAGATGTCTGTTGTACTTTCAAGCTCAGGTGTTTTTCTTCGTTTCTTTTTTGCAGCTAAGAACGACGATGACGCCGACGACGATGTGCCTGGTAATGATGCGACATTATCTTTATTATGCCATTTATTGTTAGTTTCATATTGTTGTCGTTGTTTTAGTTTGAAGCCATTTTTGGTTGCTTTATAAAAACTATTCTGGAGTAAACTGGCAAAACTTTCTTCCACTTCAAGTGATTCTTTTAACTTTCTATCATCACCGTCTTGCCCACTTTCTTTTTCTTCGTCATCAAATCCAGAACTTAAATTTGAATTAAATAAGTTTTTTTTTGTTAACGCATCAGCATTTGTGTGTGCATCATGAGTATTGACGCTATTCTTCATTTGCCCATTCCCCGTATGCTGTGATGTGGCGAACCGTGAAATTGGCAACTTGTTGCCTACGGTTTCAATACTCTCATCACTGTTGCCTCTACTGGTGCTGTCAGCATCAGAAGTGGTAAAATCATCATTGGCACCACCATTGTTTGTAATAAATGTGCCACGTTCTTTAGAACTTAACAGGGAAACAGTTTCAACGAAAAAGTCTCCCGTGTATTGGCGTATTGTGGGATTATGCATTTCTGGCATTGCACTTTGCTGTTGTTGTGTAACTGCTGCGGCTGGTGATGAAGCTGAAGCTGATGATGATGCTGATGCTGATGCTGATGATGATGTTGATGAGACAGATTGTGATGGCGTTGTTAATGTTGGCAAACTTGTTGTAAGACGAACTGAAGCACGTGTATATAAAAGAAAAACGAGAGAAAGTTACAGAAAACAAATTAAACTTTAATAACATTTTAATGAAATTACAATTTAAAATAAAAATAAATGTAGTTTTTCTCAGAAGATCAGGTTCTTAAGTTGATTAGTGAAATGTAAAAGATAAACATTATTAAAATTTAATTATGTTATTAAAAACAACGAGAAGTTGTATTTGTATTATAACTTAATAAAACATTAAACGTATTTGAAAAGAATTGTTTTAATAATATTGGTGAGGGGAAAAAGGTAATTTAACTAAACTATATTTAATTAAATAGTATTTGATTAAATAGTAAATATATGTATTTGTTAGTGCTGGCAAATTCTACTACTTTTCATTACTCAATAATATTCAATACTTTTCATTTGGGTACTCAATACTACTCGGAACTTTTAACGGATTTTTTGAATTTGTAACGCATAGTTTTTATCTGTAAATTGAAGAAGTTTCTTCAAAAATTTAAAATAGATCTTCAACTATTATTGGTTTTGTATGTCTTTTATTATTAAATAAAAAATAAATGTAAAGTTAACTTTTAATTTAACGTGAACAACAACTTCAGAAATAATTTAATTGATCTAAAAAAACATTATTTAGTTTTGATTTGATTAAAGAATATTACACCTACGAGTAGTTGTCTTTTTTATAAAGTGATGTATTTTTATCCACTATTTGAGCCACTCAACTTGCTTAAAAATACAACAAAAAATAATACAAAGTATACTCGATACTTTTGAGTATTGAGTAACAAAAAAAAAGGAAATATTCGATATTCGGTACCCACTACTCAATACTTTGCCAGCACTAGTATGTATATTCTTCATGCTTTTCATATAAGTACGCAACTCTTGTAGTTTTCACGTAGAAATATTAAGAACATTGAGTTTCGAACGAAATGTAAACAAATTGGTTTCTGGGGTTTTGGTAATTGCTATACCATTGACGGGTTAGGTTAAACTTTAGTTGATAATTGGGTTCGATTTATTCTTCAATTGGGAGTGTGCTATATTTGGTTGGGTCGTTAACCTATTTAAGGAAATACCAATTTGAACCACCAAGCTGAATTATACTTATACTAAACCTTAAAATAAAGTGAAAAGTAAAAACTATTTTATTCTACATAATTACATCAATATTCAAAGGTATACCTAAAGGAATATAAAGTGAGCATATTCATCAACACTTCCCTAAACCTAAACGCTTTCTCAGAGCAAACTGCTAATACTTCACTTTTATCTCCCTCTTTCTTTGCATCACTATTTAATTTAATTTAAAATTCCTATTTACCATAATTTAAAACTTGGTAAGAATGTTTTCTTAACCTGGAAAATTAACCAAAGTGCTCACTAGAAATAAGTTATATAGCAAAACAACGTTTGCTGAGTCACACAGTATTAATATATCCTTTTATTTTAAAATTGGGATTGTTGTTTGTATTTATTTTATAAAATTTACAAAAAAAAAAGATTTTATAGGAAATGTTTTTATTAATTGAACAATTTTGACAAAGTTGTTTTTTAATTTTTTCGGCATTATAAGTTTTCCAATAAAAAGGATATATGATAGCTTAAAGAGTCCTTATAGATATTTGATACAAATGTTCGATTTATTAATATATTTATCTCTGGCTGAGTTAGTAAATTTCAATGAATTCTTTGTGGAGATCTGAAACTTTGATTAAATTTTCGAGATAGATTCGTTTTGTATGGGAGACATAAGAGTCCTTCTTTTAATTTGTATTACACTCTGAATTTTTCCTAATCACAATAATATATAATAATGTACTGAATTTCATTAATTTTTAAAAGCTCCTTCACTTTTTGTTCAGTCTTTATATGGGATCAAAGTACTGTACGGGTGGGCCACAGTCAGGCACATTAAATTTTTGTGACACAATTTTATATAAAAACGAGTGGATTTTAACACAAGTATAAGACGTGTTGTTTACTCAACTTTTTACCATTATGTTTCTGTAGTTAACAAGTAATAAAAACTTTTGCTACTTTTTTTTGTTTATCGACATAAAATAAAAAATCTAAATAATTTCTAAACTCATTTAAATGCAATCCCAAACAAATTGTCTGTTAGTTGTGTCTAAGAAGATATTTTGTTGGCAACCCACTTAACCAAACCTTACAACACGAAATAGTCTTTGAATTTTTATGCACAATAGCTTTAAATTTGTCAAGAACCTTCTGACTACCAGATAAACGAGAAATATTGAAAATATGATGAGAGCGGCGTCTGATGATATGATAGCAATAAAACACAATTTATATTTTCTTGCATGAAAATATTTCTCAATTAATGCTGATAACAAGTCAAGAAGAAACCACCACGAATGACAAAATTCGATACAATATCGCTCATTTGAGCGTTGACGTCAAAATGAAAATTTTGTCGCATTAAAATATCTTCAATAAGAAGTTAAATATATCATTCAATATTTTTTGACATCAAGATATGCTATTATATTGTGTGGTAAGTGTCATTGTGGCATCTTCAAGATAAAGCCAACAGGGCAAGTAAATAAGTAGCAATTACAACAAAAGAATAAAGAAATAAAACTCGATTTAAGAAAATCTATATTCATACACACAGAAAAAAATCATTGTTAAATCAACTAAAACAAGGTTAATTCAATTATTTTTGTTAGCAATTTGGCTTCATAAGTGTTTCATGTTAACTTAACATGATAAAAAATAAAATAAAAGTTATATATTATTAAATAATTTATTCAAGCTTTAGGTCCAGAAAATAAATATAAATGATATATTTAATCTGATAAATCGCTTTCACAATGGAAAGCTTCTTCAGGGATATATTTAATTAAAAATTAATAATAACAGTTATTGTTTTCACAAACCAATAAAAACTTGTTCTAAATTTGTTTGAAAAAATAAATAATTAATTAATTAATAGACCTAAAGCTTGAATAAATAATTTAATAAAATTTTATAAAAAGGTCGAATAAATCAGAATAATTTTAATAAAAGTTATAGTTATCCCTTTTAAAACCACTAGAAATCATGTTGAATTGACATTGTCCGATAATTGAATCAAACAGAATGTCATGCCAAAATAACGTTAAGAGACTTATTGAAACAATATTAAGAAAATTTATAACAACATGAATTTCATGTTGAATCAAAATAAATTTAATGTCGAATTAACTATTAAGCCATTTAGATTTATTGAAATAAAGGATGTCAAAATTACAGGAAACTCCATTATAATTTAAATATAATTTCTATATTGAGATAACATTTGCGGAATGTTATTTAACAATGGGACAGGCAGTTAGTAAAAAACAGTTAATTATTTTTTTTCTTTTTTCATATATGTGTATGTATAGCAAATACATGTAGCTTTAAACATATTTGTTTCTTAAATGTATTTCACGATTATTAATTGGAAGAACATGTAAAGGTGGGCTTGGGAATCTTGTGTCGTATTTTGAACAACTAGAATGTTTACAATAATATTTCGTTACTAGCAAGATTAATATATTCTTCTCCGGTTGCTAAATTTTTCACAAACTGTTTTAAATTCATATTATCATTGTTAGCTGCTGAGATAATGAAATTTAAAGAATTCAATTCATTTAAAATTAAAAGTAGCGGTACTTTTTGAATTTTTTTCTTTTATCATCGATTAATTTCATTTTAACATGTTTGACGTTGTTTCAACATGTTTCATGTTTTTTTTTAAGATTGATTTAACTTTTTTAACATGTTGATTTAATACTCGTATAAGCCAACGTTTGTTAATATTTAAATTTTAATATTTAAATTTTACAAAAGTGTTTTCAAAGTATTCCAATGTCATTTTTAATGTTTATAACAATGTTGATTTTGCAATAGTTAATCTTTTTAATTTTACAAAAACGGAATTTACAAAATTAAACATTGATTGATGTTATGTTAACTCAGTAAAAGGTAAAATTTAAAATGTTCAATGTTATTTCAATGTGATTAATTTTAAATCAACATATTTGCCGATTTCATGGTCAAACAACTGGTTATGAACTCGGCAGTTAGACTCAGTACCGCCGGAGCATGGAAATCACTAGGTGATGGACATGCGAATATTATCAGACAGTTTGAGAATCTTCCCGAACTTATAGATTACCGTTCTCCCTACCTTATGCCTAATGCCTGAGAAAACATTTGCAGTGTTAATCTGAGATACTCTCCCTCCATTCAATGATCCCTGTTACCGAGGGGAAGTGCTTGAGGTATACACTGATGCATCCAAATCAAGTGCAGGGGTCGGAGGAGGCATTTACATTCCTCAATTTCAGCAGAGAATACGTTTTAAGCTAGTAGACCATTGTAGCATAACTCAAGCCGAAATATCGACCATAGAAAGGGCAGCTATCTGGTTAAGGTACAATAGGGTATATAGGCAGGATATTCGTATATGTACCGATAGTAAGGCTGCATTGAACGCTCTATCGGGTGTTTATACAACATCTAAACTGGTAAAGGAATGCCGGATATCCCGGAAAGACATGGCGTCACACGCAGACGTGCCTGGCAACATAATTGCGGACAAGCTAGCCAGGGAAGGCTATCGTTTGCAAGAACGGGTTACCGACCGGCTAATGGGAGTCCCACTAAAAAGTTGCAAAATCCTCAATAACCCATAGAGATAACACAGTCTAGATGGTTCAACGAATCCACATGTGCAGTCTCCAGATTAACCTGGCCCCAGTATGACCGAGCAAAATCAGCCATCATACTGGGGATCCCTCGACATCAGCTGCGTATACTTGTGGCAGTCCTAACAGGCCACTGTTTCATAGGTGCCCACGCAAACAGACTAAATCTCCCTTTCAACGACTTCTGTAAAAGTTGTCATAATGAGGAGGAAGAAGAAACTGTCAAGCACCTCCTCTGTCAATGTCCAGCTCTGTCTCATCACAGGGCCATGTATCTAGGTAACTCGACTTTACCCGAACTCGCAGACCTTGCGGAATGCAATCTGAAGGGAATAAACAAGTTTATTCGAAAAACCGGTTGATTCAACACCGACCACAATATAGGATAGTCAATACTTTTATTTCTCTGTCCATAACGGGCATCACAAAGGGAACTACTTTTCTGGACCCAAGTGGGCCGGTTGCTAGCAATCGGCAGCCTGTGCAACCTAACCTAACCTAATACTAAATTAACAATTTTAACCATTGATTTAACTTAAAACAATTTTAAAAATAAATTCAATTGGATTTTTTCCAAATATTAACAATGACTTGATATCAACATATCTTCATGTTGATTTTACATTGTGTTTTTTCTGTATGTATAAATATACGCATACGTGCGTGTAGTATATTTTGTATGTATTAAGTTGAATAAAATTTTAAGAATAAAATTCAAAACCATAAAAATACACAAATATCGTAAATAAGATTATGGAAATTGCCTGCAACAATAAACAAAAGGAAACAAACATATTTGCCTTATTTACAAGATGGTACTTAGTGTAAACACAATTACATACATACAGATTAAAGAGCACATACACATTTGTGCACAATAATACAATATATCTGTGGTCACAAGCAATAACAGCCTAAGTCGAAAATTATACTTTAGAGAAAAATCACTTTTTATGTAGAGAAATGAAAGCATCATTACGACCTAGGTCTATATGTTTTTATTAATAACTTTTAAAAGAACATCGTTAGAGAAATGGGGATTTTACGTAAATATAAAGTTTTGTTAGTGGAATATCATAGCATACATAGCTCACATTGACTTAACTCGACTTAGGCTGTTATTGCTTGTGACCACAGATATAATGAATGTTGTTTCCCCTTGTGTACGTTTGTGTGTGTGTTTTTATATGTATATTTTATAAAGGACCTATGAATAGGCAATTGGAAAGATATTTAAATATGGATATAAGGAAACGATAGACAAGTTGTAGCGTGAAGAAAGAAAGTCAGAGAGGCAACCAACGATTGATACTTATAAACTTAATGGTCTTGTTGTTACCACTGATGTTGATATTGTTATTATAGTGAATTTTATTTGTTGTGCAGACTTAAGTATGCAAATTTTATATTCACATAAAAATAAAAACAAACAAATATGACAACAATTTCAATAATAGTTGCAAGAAGACAAAACTTGTATCATGTTTCATATAAAGTAAAGGCGTCTGTTCAGATGATTGTGATTCCAAATCATCACGGAAGAAAGGAGAAGTTTCCTTAGTTCGATTACAGTTCATCGTGATGGACAACCTTCTAGATTAGTCAGCCAAGATATAATGCAAGATCCTGCAACTGCAACTCCGTATTGACGTGAGCAACTGAGATGAAATAGGAACCAGTCTAGGAATCGTTTTTAAATATGCAGATATGGACAACGGCACCTAGAAAGAGGGCGTTAAAGTTAAACTTTTAACTTCAGTTAGGAGTAGGTCTGATACTGAAGACTTTGGGTTGATATGCATCACCAGGTATGTGATCCGAAGTAAGAAGGATCGTTAGTGATAGGGAAAAGATCTCATATTACATATCATACGGCTAAGATGAGGCTTGCACACTGTAGCTAATAAAACCTGAGACAGCAGCATTAGACTGACCAACACATTTACAATTGAGTTCGTTGGGAGAGCACAGCCTAAGATGGTGACTGCCGATTAATAAGGACTCAGTGTGGGGAATTCAAATCGATGTTTCGAAAACGACTACCAAAAATCACTAAATTCGCATTTTTTTTGTTCATTACTGGTAGGTCTAGCTAATAGTGTTGGACTCTGCCAACAATAATTTATGCATGAAAGAAGTAGAAAAGGGACCCGGAATACTCGTAGTATTGATAAGCTTTACATACATTCCTCTTTCTCTTTAATACACCGAAGAACTTCAAACTGATTACTTTGTCATTCGTTCTTTCGAAAGCACTGGAAAGGGTTGATCGAAAAATGATTTACCTGCAGTGACAGATACATAAAACAGTAAAATTAGCGGTTTGACTGTAAGTCAGAACAAGTTTGTGTAAAGAAAAGCGACTATTACTTTAAAGGATAGTCTCGATCTTGGAAAGCTTGTGTTAAAACGGGGAACAAAGGTGCAGTGCTTTCACCAATGCTATGGATCTTGGTTATAAATCTTGCGAATTAATCCCTGGAATCTCAGGAGTTCAGGATATTACGTAGGGCTGCCTGCTAAACTCTTTCATCTGAGCTGGAGAGAATAGGCTTACCATTAATCCTAGCAAAACGGATATCAGGTTCCGATCTTTCGACATATTAATACAAATTGAAAAAAATAGCACTAAAAATATATTTCCATGCAACTGTTCCGCTTTAATTTCATCGCTTAGCTTATACAGCAATAGTTCGTCTGATTATAGGCCATTCTTGAGAGAAGGACACATGTTGAGATGAATCTGAAACAGTAAAGAATTGCCTCGCTACATGCAAATAGTGTTGGTACCCATTGAGCTTTCTAAAATGCTCAGGTTGACTCCACTTGTGCAGAGTTCGGTTTTATAGACCATGGATAAGATTTTGCTTTTCACCGTTATATCTGGGAATATGTGTACATCGGATAAACTAAAAGCAGTTGTTGTTATTGTCGCAATACACCTGGTTTAACGAAAATTTCATGAATATTAAAATAAATAAAATAAATAATAATACAATAGAATCTCACAAATTAGAACCACTTTGTGCAGCGGGCAGTTCGAATTTCTGAACAATTCTTTTTAGAGAAAATTATAAAATTATAATAAAACTAGTTATGTAAGATTTATTTTAATACAAAACATTTTTTCAATTATTTAATCAATTTCGAGTCTTTTTTGACTACTGCGCGATTAAAAAGACGGAATATCCGCTTAATTTCTAAACATAAAAAATACTTTTGTCGGGAGAAAAACGTGACTACCCGCGACTCTTCTTGGTAAGTCGTTTATGAGCCTCTTTCTATATTAGTTTAGTGTAATTTTCGATCCTTTTTCTAGTAGTATTTAAAGTCTTTTTTTAATCGTTTCTGATCATTTATAAGTTTTATTTCACTTCATTTGTGACTCTTTTTCGAGTCGTCATTCAGTCATGTTTATAATCACTTACGAGTCTTTTGTGAGTAATTTATCCGTCTATTTAAGACTCTTTTTATTGTCATTTATCACTGATATTTCTATTCATTTGGGAAAATTTTTTATGTCATTTATGACTGTAATTTGAGTCATTTATCAGTCATATTTCTAATCTTATTTAGCTGTTCTTCGAATATTTCTCATTCGGCTTTCTGAGTCCTTCGTTCACACTGACGCGATTTCAAAAATCACCTCCACATAAATGTGGAGTAACAAAAAAATATTAAATTCATATTCGTGTGATGTAAATAAATAATACATCGAAGTTTATTTAAAAAATCTATTTTCGATAAAAGTAGTTTTTATATTAAAATTTTACATAAAAGATAACTAAAAAGATTATGGAAATAAATTATTTTCGCACTAAGAAATTCAGTTTTTAAATAATACTTTTAAAAAGTTTTAAACATACGTGTTTTATAAATAAAATACTTATAAATATATTAAAAAGCAAACAACAAATAATTACAATTAATAATTTGTACTTGAAAATTATTTATATGCACATTTAAAGTATAAACTACAAAATTATTTAACAAATATCTGAATCAAAATATTGTTTTTTCCTTTTCACTACATTTTATAATTATTCGTATTAGAAATATGAACGTACTTTTAATTGTCGTTATGTGATAGCACTTTTCGGCACTAGGCTTTGGTTGTTGTATTTTATATAGGACTCTTTTTACCCATTGGAACGAATCATTTTCGAGTCCTTTTTTGATCGCGTAAGTGATTAATCAGTTTTTGATCACATAAAGTGCTCTGAGAAGTCTCAGCAAGGTGATTTTTTAGAAAACAATCTTCCAAATTCTAGATGGGATTGAACATATTAAATTCATAGAAAAACTTTTAAAAAGTTTTTTATTTAATAGGTACATATTTAATTATATTTTAACATGAAATCAGTTATATTTCCTTGTTTTGTTTTTTAATTTATTTAAACTGGTTACGGACGTCCAAGAGGTTAGACATTTGTTTACTGGAAAATATATCACTGATGCCTTCACACGTACGAAGACTTCACTTTGACCCAATTTGTACAATCATATCAAATTACACACGCGCACGACCGAATTATACACACCACGAGTAACTCGGTCATTTCCGGTTTTTGTTTTACTTTAATGCGCGGAAAAAAATAATTTGTAGTGAAAATACAAAAAAAAAACTTCCAGAAATTCGAACCCCCTGTTCTTATTTTAGAGCGTTTAATTTAGTTTTTCGCCTATTTAGTTAAAAAAATATTTTCTAGTAGAAATAAAATCTAAAAAAAACACTTCCAGAAATTAGAACCTCAGGTTCTAATTGCCGAGCGTCCAATACAATGAAATGGCCGGTTATAATTTCTGGACAGTTCGAAATTGTGAGATTCTACTGTAGAAAAATATTTTTCGAAATATTTGGACCATTTCTGGTTGCAAGTAATTTATGCAATAAAATTAGAGACTCCCTGCATACAGGATGTTATGAAGAGAGGTTTTGTATTATTGTTAGGTGAAAAAAATAACAATATATAAAGTGATATCAATAAGGATGACTTGTAGAGAATTGACACTTTTGCACTTACATCTATAAAGAACTGCATTAATTATATATTCCATTACAAATACGTGAGCATGCTCATACACATGAAATAAATATCAATCGTTTTCAATCAACTGCAAAAGGCACTTTACCATAAAAAAGCCTTTTAAAAGTCATCAAGTTGAAAGTCTGCCAAAAGGCATATTTATACAGAAAGCGGGCGCAGGGATGACTGACATTAATTACAGTTCTTATACATCAGGTTAATCGTTCTGCTGTTGACAATTGTCAATTTAAAATTATTTATATTCATACAAAATGCCAATAGAGAATATATGTACAGACAGTGAGTGTAACGGATGTGAAAACAAAAATAGAAACAAAAATTACTTAAAACATTTACGTACGATTCGAATTTATTTTCAAAGTATAATATTAAACTTATAATATAAACTTTATACGTTTGAGAATTAAAATGTTTTGAATTTATCTAAACTTCTTAGAAATACCAAACACCTAATAAAAATAGTTTTTGTGTCACAAAATCCTTGAGCAATTACCAAACTGACAAAATAGACATAAAGCAAAAGCGGAAGAAAAAACTACTTGAGTTTAAAATAAATACAGGCTGAATTTGGTTTAAAAATATTATATTTTTTAGTTGAAAGATTGTTTTAAATGAATATTCGTGGGAAGGGTTCAAGTAAATTCGATTTGGTACACTCTTATAAACAGATACCAAAGAATAATGAGAAAATAAAAAGATAATTGCAAGGACTCGTACACTTATACAACCTTAACTTTAAAAATTATATTTAATTTATTATACTTCATGGAAGCTCATTTTACTAGAGATAGAGATAATTATAGCTGTAAAAATTTTTATTTTAAAGGCAGCAAGGACACGTTATACTGTCATATATCCTCTTAAAAAATTTATACTACCTTTCAAAGTCATCCAATTGAAAAACAATCTAAGACTCGAGGATATACACATATCCAAATCTAAACAACTCGTTCTGAAGATTTACTGCCTGTTTTTATAAAATAAAAAAATAAAATTATGAGTGCGAATTAATATCGAAAACAACAATTAAATACGAAAAATTGTTTTTGTTTTCAATATAAATTCTCACTCACAATAATGTTTTCATTTTATAAAAACATGCAGTTATTTATTTATATGTTTATTTATTTATTCGCATTCCCATACAACAGGACTTACAGTCTTGGATCAGGATCAGCATAATTAACCAGACACATGTAATAATAAGAAAAATATTTATAAAATATAAATAATAATATAAAATGTTAATTATAAATATAATGAAGTTATCTTTTCTAGAAAAAAGTGCAGCATTTTTTACTCTTTTTATTGAAAAACTTTGAACGCTAATAACTCCCAAAATACTAAACCGATTTAAATAAAATTAAAATTGTGCACATCTATATCAAAACCCCATTAAAAATATATAAATCTTTCCAAAAATCGGTTTAGTAAGAGGGATCTAAATAAACGTGTTTGCCTATTAATAATATAGATGCCAATAAACCAAGAACTATCCAACAGATTGAGGCCAATATCCGAGAAGAAGTGAGCACATTGGGACTTGATTTTAAAAAAAATGTAGTGGAAAATGCAAATAATGGGTCTTTCTGGTATTTCTTAATAAAAAAATAATACTTCCAATTAAAACTAATAATGTCAATTTTGCTCTTTCCCTGCAAAAATTTCAAGGCTTATTTTCTAAACACTCGTTTGTGTTTATAGACGCCAAACCTTTTTAAGTGAAAAAATGCTCCACTTTCTATTGCAATTTATACTTTCAAACAGCGTCACGATTATAAAGCGAAAAAAACTAAAAATAAAGTTTTACATGTCGTAAAAAATATATTTTAATCTTCTTGCATACTAAAGAGTTTTTAGTGGTCGTGCTGGTAAAATATTTTGCCAAACAAACGCCTGTCAATATGTAATAATTTTCCTCTCTTTTACAACATGATGAATATTCTACAAACTTTGTTTTCTTAACGAGGGCGAAGGGATGTGGGAGTGAAAGCCACACCCGCAAAAAGTTATTGAGTAGATGACGATGCTGAATTTGAAATGTAAAATGCATTAAAACGTAAAATTAAAACGTTAATAATTTCTTTACGAACGGAAAACATTTTTTAAAATTTTTCTTATTTTTAATTTTTGAAACTTTTGTCCCAACTAAAGCTTGAAATAACTATAAATATGAATATCACGTATTTAATATTTTATCTCAATTAATTTGTATGGGTACTAAACTGGAACAGAAGCCCTCTTAACAATCCTTTTTTACTACTTTTTATGGTAACTATAATTTCAATTCTATTTAACTAAATATGTGTAAATGTTCAGTTTTATTTCCAGTGTCTTTTATCAGACACAATGGCAACATCAATACCATTGTTATTATATGACATTAACAGTCCGTATTTAAATACATTTTTGTTTTGTGTGAATATAAGCAAATGATTTAATTAAATTTTATGATTTCCTTTTTAAAGTCTTTTGCATAGAAATGTCAATAAATTTACATTTTCTGTCGTAGTCATGGTGAAATTTAAAGAACAATTTTCTACATAAAGTTGTTGGCTGCTGTGATAATTATTTTAGCTGAAATGGAAAAACTTTGAAATTTTAACATAAAATCAGGGGGCAAATTAAGGCATTCGATGTCGAACGAAATCCCATACAAAATTTTTTGAATTTGTATGGAAATTTCGTTCGTTATCGAATGTCGTAATTTGCCCACAGAAAAAGTTGGCAATGATTCGCCATAACTGAGTATTTGTTTTCTTAAATAAACTTACTGATCACGGAGCTAGAGTTGGGGAATTAGGGTTCAAGTGCTGATGACACTAATAATAACTTTTCATGTCTAGATAAAATTAAAAACGTGATCTTGACACAATTGAACCCTGCGGCCTGTGCTTGTCCTGAATTAGATCTTTGTTATGGCTATATAATATCGTTGCTCAGGAAAAATAAAGGCTATAAAAGATGTACTTTTACGGTAATTCCTAAGCTCTTGGATGGCCATATTATACTTTCTCCTGCTTGACGAATAAATTTTCTTACTGGAATAGGCTTAATACTTACGTAAATAGCACTACTTATCCCTGCCGCACATTGGACCATAAAGGAGTATAGGGGTTTAGAAGATAGACTAATAAAGACTACTAAATTTGTTTGAACCCGTTAAACTTTAGAAGATATGCTCTATTAAGTGGGAGAGTTTAGGATAATTTGGACCTTTAAAAAAATGTACTTCTAAAAGTCATAAGCACTTAATTTTTCTAGTGCTAATAGCTAACAACCCTAGAGGGTAAAGAACCTGTCACAAGACACGTCACTGGTTCCCAGGGACCTGCAACCGGTTCGAGTTCCGGAACTTCGTTTGAGATGTGGCGGTAACTTTTACATGGCTTTGTCATTGGAGGGGGTTAATTGACATAATTATGATACTTGGTGATTGGTTTTAGACCTAATTTTTACGTAATTGTCCTGTGGTGGAATTCTTCGTACCAGTGCCAGTAATGGCTTCTGAAAAACTGGTAATAGAACTATTCTAAAGTAATCTGTCCAAGTCTAATCCTCAATGAACATGCTTCAGTATAGTTCAATAAGGCCTGGTATAAAATCTAGTCCTTCGATGACCTTTCACCGAACGAGTCTAAAAGTTTCACAACAATAAATCTGTGTAAAAAATGTATTTAAAAAATAAATATTACATTATTTTTTTTTATTAATTCATAGGGTACAATCGTAAATGCAATAAATTTTTGCAACCTTTCTGCAAAATATTGCCGCAGTAAATAAAATGCCGCCGTAGTTGCACCGGTATGCAGCAGCACGGTCAATAGTTTGCGTTAGAAGACTTTTGACAAAAAAATTATTGCGAGATGATGAAATTTTGTTAAATGTAATTTTTTTACTGCCAGGCCCACGATGTCACACGTATTCGTTCTTTCGTACAATTACATTTAAAACAAAAACAAAGTTTTATAAAAATACTACATAATCACCTCTATTCTGCATTTCGATTACGTTCCCGCATTCAGTTACGTTCGAATCGAAAAATGGTATTAAAAAAAACATAATCGAAAGAAAAAGAAGAAGAGAAAAGTATGTTCAAACTAGCTGCTTTGCTATGAAACGTATTAAAAGGAAACAGAAAAAATAAGCAATTTTGTAAACATTATAATTTGTAAATTGTAAAAAGTTAAATTTAGTGAAAAAAATACTGATAAATACATACATAAAAAATAAATATTGTGGTAACTATAATTAAATAAACACATCAGTTAAATACGGAAAGTAAGCAAAAAAGCCAGAATATGAGTAAGCGGTATTAGTGGCCAAACTATTCCAGTGTGAAGAGTCCTGCAGCGCCGTAGGTGATATTTTCATTTTCTATACATCATTTGGAAGTTCATACCAGAATGCCTGCACTTCTTTGGGATGCTTCAGATATCCACACGCAATATCATACTTGGTTGCCATTAAATTTTCCAGCTTTTCATAACGCTCAGTTGTTGTGTTTTTTGACACGCAATAAATTAAATCAAGCTTTCAAATTTGACAAAAAATTAAAGAATTTATTAAAAAATAATTTTATATTTACATTTTATTTAATTATACACTTTTATCAACTACAAAAACAAAAATCGAAATCTTTCCGTTAGTAAACAAAGCACTTGCAAAAACGTAGCTACGATCATAATGCAGACTACATACAATTGAAAAAGAAATCTAAATGATACGGGGAACGGAACGAAGAATACCACATTTCCAAAACGGAGAAAATTTCGATTCGAATCGAAATGCAGAATAGGGGTGAATAAGTCATTTCAAGTTTATGAGTTCTATCGTTGCAATAACTTTATATTATTTTTTATTGATAAAGAAATATTGGAACATTTTTAATCATCGGAATAGCTGAACGGATCAATATAGACTTCGAGATCGCTACACTATCTCATCAGCGTTCTTTGTTTGATTTTAGCACTTATTCTCTCGATATTAGTAACTAAGCATATCAACTATTTAGTCGTGTTATTTAACAAATGAGAGTATGAAATTACTTCTATTCATTTTAACAAAAAGAAAAAAATCGTTTTGTACGATTGCTATTCTCTAACTTCAAAAATGTTTTGTTTGTTGTTGGTGCATTTCATTGGTGCTTATGCCAAATTATCATAATATGGACTAGCTCAACCCTCAACTAATAAAACTTTTTAAAATAAAATATCGAGGCATATCTAGAATAAAAAATTTACTAAATATTATTCTCTTGGTTTATTCAGTGCCATTGGCTGATGAGATCAAGCTATTTTCCATTTATGTATGTATGTTTACTGCATTTTTTTGTTATAGTTAGGCATTCTTTAATATGACATGGAATTGACGGAATTCGTCCTTTTTTTTAATAATTTTTATTCTAAACGTAATTAGTTGAAATGTTTTAGGTTTAAGTTGGAAAAACATTATTTTCAGCTAACGTAAGCTAAGAAAAAAGTAAAGATATAAGCCATTTTATTTTTGTTATAAATCAAATTTTAATTCATTTAATTTCATAAAAATAGTTTAATTTTGCTTACTTATGTATATTATAAAATTGTTTTATTTTTTATTAATTATTTTGTAAAACTATTTAGTTTTTAAATTTCTTAAACAAAAAATCGTCCTGTTGTAATTTCATTAGGCTGCGATAATTTTTAAACAAAACTTGTACATCATTTTGTTTCACATGTGGCAGCACTACTCACTAAATAACTGTTTGCTCAAACTGGCATTCTCTTTGAAGCCGCAGTTTTGTTTTGATTGTCCGTTTCATCGCTTTGAAAAAATAATTAATCGTTTTGCAGCGTGCGAAAAATAGTTTTAAGCAAGTATATTAGTGTCCTTAAATATGTAGCTGAATAATTTAAGTAGTGTAATTTAAGTGTTCAAATCAAAATATTAAAATAAGTTTCATAAAAGTTTAAATTTCTAAATAAAATAAAAAATAATTATTATCACATTATGTGAGCTACAGTAAAAGAAAAATATGTCATGCATGTCGATTGTGTTATAAAAAAGAATTAAATTTATAAAAAAAATATCTTCATTTTGCTATTTTTTTATTAAAAATTCAATATTTAAAGTGTTTTCGTTATGAAGAGAAAAGTGAAAAATTCAATTATTTAGTGAGAGTGTGTGCTTGCAAATAAAATATGTTGTAACGGGACGCGTAATACATATATTTTTGTTAGTAGTCGTCATTACATTGAGTAAAATTATTTGCTCAGAAGAGTAAAATGTAATGACGATATAACGAGAATGTAATAATCGGTTAAACGGTAACGGAGTAATAAAATGTTAAAGTATTTTTGTTGCTGTGAAAGACGAATGATAACAAGTAAGTAAATTAAAAACTATACCAACATATGTATGTATGTATGTATGTTGCCTGATTTGTGTATAATTTTTGGGAGTCTTGTAGGTTTTGTTATGTTTTATTTTTCAGGGCTGGATAATTTAATTTTGATACGATTAGTTTTTTTATTTTTTACCAAGTTATTTTTACGTACATACTCGTGCGTTTTATGACTAACTATTGTTATTAACATAATATTGATATTACTTGTATTTCATTGAATTTGATTATATTAATATGTTTGTTTATTTATGTAGAAAAGAAACATATGAAGTGAATTTCTGTTGTTGAAAATGTATCAAGTTGTGTCAATATCTGGAAATAATAAACGATTTGATTTTTTCTGCTTTGCCTATGCATTATAAGAAAATGCATTCTTTTGAAAGAATTAACTAAAACTAAATTATTTTTATGAACAAATAAACAAAAATTAAAATATTTTTTTCTAAAAGTAAATTATTTTTATAGCAAAAAGAAACATATAGTTTCTAGTTTTTTAATTTCTGAAGCTGTGTCAAGGGGACTTGTCATGGATATTAACATTATTAGCGTATTGGTAAAACTAATTATTGTTAGTTGTTCTTATATTCCTTCTAATTCATTTGTAATACTCATGTCTCATCTGAATGATCATACCATTGCTATGAATATGCCTATGAATTTCTAGAACTTTTCGTCTGGTTACTTTATTCCATTTATTTCTGGATGTAGCCTTAAATTTACTAAAATTACTAACTGTTTACTGCATTTATACTTGTATAAGATAGTACACTCTATAATGGTTGTCGGAAATTTTTGGACTTGATATACATCCATACATTAAAGATTGTGCTGATACCTCTACTAATTACCCAGACAGAGTACAGTCACCATTCTACAATTAAAGTAAATAAGTATTTTTTATTATTTTACACAGATGTCTCTGCCTAAATTGTTAAATAACAATAAACTGGAGTACAAACCGTTTCTAACATCTCTGGCCTCTCATGGAAATCTTAACTTCTTATAAAATTAAAAATAAAAAGAAGAAATTCAACAAAACGTACAAGTCACATGATACAAAATTAGTAGTAAATTTTTAACTTTTAAGCTTCTAAGCCAATTTGTTGGAAATAAATAGTGATTCAGAAAAAATACTGAGATATTCCATTTTTGTATTTGCATACGCCATGCCTTAGTACAAGGAAACTTTTGCCCTGCTTTTAGAAAAAAAAACTTACGAGTGTAAGCCTTCAAGAACTACTCTATACAAAACTTAAAAAAAATCTATTGAATCTATTTCTTACGGCCTACTGTTTCAAGAGCATTATTTACTTTAAAAGAAATTATTTATATGCGGTTTCTTGAGCATATTGTAAAAATTGTATGTTGCCCACGTTTGTCAACTAACAAAAGCCATGAAAGTTAAAATAATGTTTTCCTTAAATTCATATCTGTGTATTGAAGTCCGGTTTTGTCATATCGATTCTCAAATTTATATTCAAGGCAACCAAAACAATAGCAGGTTCCGTAATGGTCTAACAATTAAAGATATCGGAATTTTATCCTTTTTGTTGTTCCATTTTGTAACAAACAATTATTAATAAGAAAAAACAACTACTTGCCAAAAGTACTACATAATAAGTTAATTGTTGCACCGCTCAAATTACTGTTATGTAGAAAGCAATACGGATCAATATTGATTTCGAGGTCACTATACCATGATCAGCGTTCTTTGTTCGATCTTACGAAAATGACTTCTATTCATTTTTACAAGTTGAATTAATTTCGTTTAGTATGAAACTGCCATCTCTGATGATTAATTGTTCCACATATTAATACCCTCTTGCTTTTTCCAGCGTCAGTTGCTGTTGAAATCAAGCTTTTTCCTTGTTTATATGGTTTTTATCTTTTGTAATTTAAGTGTTGTGTTTTTCTTCCGACGGGGTTTGATGCAATTTGGAATGAATTTCCGTCATCCCACGTCAAATTTGGTTGATAAACAGACCGGTTTCGGCTATGTGCCATCTTCAGTGTTCTCTCAGTAACTTTTGTAATTTCTTAGTATGTAACCGCCTATGACAAAGCAAACATGGAATTGACGGGTTCCATCAAAATTATGTATCAAAAATTAATCACCCTTAATGATGAAACAGAACTGGGGCTGACGTTTGTTTTCCATACAATTTGACATAAAATTATGCCAGAGAATGTGGTCATGAAATAGAATCTATTTTATTTTTACAGCGTTTTTCTTATACTCTCAATTTTAGACACTCATTCTCTCAACAATGTTACCGTCTTTTCATGAAATCACATACATTTTTCATACGAAAAATGCAAACAAAAGAAAATCAAACAATAATAAGAGAGTATTTGAAGTTACTGCCGTCGATTTTGTTATGGGCCACCAAGCAATTGTTCCTGAAGTTGCAGACTTGTTCTGTTTAATCATTTATTCCAATTGTCGTCGTCAACGTCGCCGTCATTTTATTGTCAATATCATTTTGTTTACACGTCGTCATAAATTCAATAATATCTTTGCATTCTATAACAGGATGACGACGACGTTGACAATTTATCGTTTATGTCAACATATCAATCACACATCTCTAAATATTTGAAACAGCTGTGTATTTTTTTCCTAATAATTTTGAACAAAAATTTTATTAAAAGTTGAAATGTTTCTTATTTGAGATATAAACTTAGACTCGATTGATGATGAAAATACAAGAAAACGAAATCTCATATTAGAACGAAAGCTTCTGAGACAGAAATTCGACCGGACAGCAACTGAACACCAATTTCAGTGTATTGCTTTAATGATTGTATAATTTTTTTTGAAAAGGTTTGGATGTTTCTTTGGAGTACTTTAAACTTCAATTTCCGCCAAACCTATAAAAAAATTTTATTTTGATGTTCCACTATTTTCGCTCATTATTTCCTTACCTTTTGTCATCCATCTCCTAAACGTATCGGCGAGCCAAGAGAATTTAAAACTCTTGCGATTTCTTCCCATTGTTCTCTAAAATTACTTGGAAGAGTGCCTCTGCAAAATCCCACTGCAAGAGAGGGATTCTTCTGCAAATCTTCCACTAATTTTTCAAACTAAGTTGCAGTTGTTATTTTAAATTTTTTCAGTTTAGGTATATTTCAAATAAAGTCAAGTCGTTATGAAAAATGACGACGGCAAATTCAAAGTCGTTTCAAAACAATATCGCCTTCAAATTTTTTTGCAGAATACAAATTCTATGTTGACAGTCATCGATAATATCCGATAACGATAACTGGAATAACAATTTGAAGTAAACAAGGCAAAACAATATCGTTTTGTATTCATGTTGACAACTGGAATAAGGGTGAATATTAGTACATTGATATGAATTCTATCAGGTCGCGTATAATTAAAACCACAAGCAAAACCCCAAAAATCTTAATTATTTTTTAACTAGAAACATTTTTGAAACTTGCTTGTAGCATTTTTGTTAAATGTAGTTTTCTTAAAGGTACGGTCACATCTGACAAACAAAACCACTACTTTTGATTAGGGTTAGTGTGATTTAACTTGGTTTGTGATATAAAATGAAGTCTCTTATTCCGCAAAATCCTATTTTTATATTATTTTTAATAAATGCCAACCCATATATAAAAAATGTTGGAATTAAAGAAAATGCAAATTTATCTTGTCGTTTTTTCGGCAATTGCTTGTTAGATGTGAACGTGATTTTCATTTTAAGCACATATGACTATTTCTTTTATCTCAAAAAGGAGTATTTGAGCCAAAAAGCGGGCTAAAAAAATTAATTTAAAGAATTCTTAAAAACTAAGTAGGGAGCTCGATACACAACAACATTTTACATCATATTTTTAATTTTTAAGACTTTAGCGCTGAGACGCTGCTGAAGTCAGGAAAGTGAAGAAAGTTACCTGATTTTTTAATTTTTTTTCGGTTTTAAGATGTTTGTATGATATTTTTTGTGGCTAAACGAATAAAGGTATTTCATTGATTTTTTATCGCTGAAAGATTTGTTCAACAGCTATTTTTGATATTTAAAAAAGAAATTATCTTGAATATTAATGTTGAAACAATTCATTTAAAAATTAAAAAAATTAGATTTATACACTTTTTTTAAAAAAAAGAGAACAAGGTTTTTAAAAGTGAAAGTAGAAAATGTACTAATTATGTTTTATACCAAAATAAAATTTCAAATCTGTACTTTTAGAACCAAAAAAAATTTTTGCGCAAGTTTGCGTAATTATCTTTAAAGATTTTTTTAAATTATCATCACAATCTTTTGTGTCTTTTGAATTATTTACATCACTTTTAGCAGTTCACAATATGATTACCTGCCTATAAAAATGACTTTGCAAAATGCTAATATCGCTAATAGTTATAAGGGGTGTCCCACAACCCCATAAAACAGTTTTTATTTATCTGCACTCCATACAACATTATTTATTAGAAAAATATATTTACATACCTAATTAAAGTAATTTTTAAAAGCATTAATAACAAAAATTAGATTAAAAAAAGTAAACATCGGCACATAAAAAATACATGGGTCTCCAAGGTACCAGACTAGTCACTAATTTACGCATACAATTTTTATCTGAACCGTTTTTTAACTTCGTGATATAATATAGAAAAAGCTTACACAAGCTTAAAGTCATTCCAAATAGTAAAGGAATCTGATGATAGAACCATTGACGAGAAATTGCAGTTTTTAGTTATAAAAATTGTGCGGAATTTCAAAATCTCAAAGAGATGGGGACATGTGATTATCGTTTCGACGTTATTATAACTTTTTCGTGTATTAAGTATTAAATAATATAAAATAAATATTATAAATCTGTTTACATATATAAAATTTTTTTTTTTGTTTGTATTTTTATTTGCAATCTATTTAAAATTAAAATAATAAGCAAATTTAATAGATACATTAACAACAAAAATAACAGTAGCGTTAAATTCCATTAAATTTAACAATAAACAATAAAATATAACAAATGTAATTTAAGATTTAAACGGGAGATCTAGTATGTGCAGTCTTTTTAATCGTCTAACTTCGTCACTGTCGTCTAACAGCGTTATTGCTAGAATGTTTTGATGGTCGCTTAGTCTCTGCAAATAATTTGTGCTGAAGTTTTTAATTTCATCCCTTATATATGGTATATTGAGATCGTTGTGAATTGAAGTATTTCGTACATACCATGGAGCACCTATTATAAGCCTAAGGATTTTCGACTGATATTTTTGAATTATATCAATATTAGAGTAGGAAGCGGTTCCCCATAGTTGTATGCCATAGGTCCATATAGGTTTTAACACAGTTTTATATAACAGTAATTTGTTGTTTATACTTAATTCTGACCTTGGACCAAGAAGCCATTTTATTTGTTTTCATTTTCAGTTGTTTTCTTTTCAGTTTTATATGCGTTTTCCAAGTTAGGCGACGATCAATGTTAAGACCTAAATATTTGACGTCGTTTGATTTCGGTATTTCATCTCCATTTAGGTTTACGGCAGGGCAGTCACCAGTTCTAAGTGTAAATGTGACGTGGGTAGATTTTTCTGCATTCACTTTAATGTTCCACTTTTTTAACCAATTTCCAAGTAGGTTAAGCTGCGTTTGAATGGCATTTGATGCCATGTTAGCGGATTCGTTAGCTGCTAGTATAGCGGTATCATCGGCGTACGTTGCTACTACTACATCATCATTTGTTGGCATATCAGAGGTAAATAATGTGTAAAGAGTTGGACCCAATACGCTTCCTTGTGGTACACCAGCTTTTATGACTCCGATTTCAGAATTTTCGTCGTTGATGTTGACATAAAAACTTCTATCACTGAGATAGGACTTGAGCAGGAGATAAAATGGAGCTTGCAGCAAATGTTTTAATTTGTATAAAAGGCCGTTATGCCATACTCTGTCAAATGCTTGTTTTACATCAAGGAATACTGATGAACAGTAGTATTTGTTTTCAAGAGAGTCTCTTATTGTATAAGATAAATATTATAAAACTGTATACATACATATATAAAAATGAATCTGTGTTTGTATGTTTATTTGATAATTTGTTTGTTTGTTACTTACTACGAGAGTGATCTTTTGAAAATTTTGGACTGTTTTACTGACGACTGGGAGATTAAAATAGGCTTATTTAGTTTAATAATGTGGTGAAATTCAAAGCTATTTTTAATTTCCTTATATCTGCACAACTACAATTGGGCTTGCCATTTTAGCACTTTTAGTGCTAGATCTAGCATTATGTTTTCTGAGTTGGCACGTATAGAAACGTAATAATATATATGCTAAATTTCTACAACTTTGTCGTAGGTTTCCAATGTACGAAAAATAAAACAAAGAATTGTTATTTCAGGTTATACGAATAAGAGATGGTGTGAAATTAGGCAACGGACTCAAAATTACTGCTGTTATTTTTCAAATATTCAGTTGGTCAAAGAAGGAGTAGCTTTTCGTCCTGAAGTAACAATTAGAAAAAGCTAAAAATCGTTTAGTCCTCTCATAATTGTTATGAACGATTTTTGGTCTTCTCTTACCAATTTTTTATTTTTTTCTGTCTTTGCATAGCCATTATTAAATTACGGATTTTTAGAACTTGCACACACTAAGTACGAGGGCGGATTGATATTGAAGCTACCTGCTGAATTGCGATCTGCCAAACGTCAGCTGCTGAAATTTCACCTAAATTCATCGATTAGTTTATTTGTTGTAGTCGTTTGAAGTAAGCAACTTTTGTGTTTCTTGAAAAATGGAAAAAAGTGAATTTCGTGCAGTGATTAAACACTATTATTTGAAAGGGAAAACGGCGAAAGAGACAAAAGAAAAGCTTGATAAACATTACAGTGAGTCTGCTCCGTCAGATTACATGGCAAAATATTGGATTGCTGAATTCAAATGCGGCGGTACAAGCACTGCAACAATACCATCAACACGAAGGCCAGAAGAGGTGGTTACTGAAGAAAATATCAAGAAAATCCTCGATATCGTTACGAATGATCGCCGAGTTAAGTTACGTGAGATTGTTGAAATGGTAAACATATCATATGAACGTGCGTTCGGCATGAATATTTGCATAGAAAAAGATATCGGCAAAATGGGTGCCGCGGTGGCTCAGTGTCGAACACAAACGAGTTCCGCAGACCACTTCACAGCGGTGTTTGGACATGATGAAGCGTACTCCTGTGGATTTTTGGCATCGATTAATAACTGTTGATGAAACGTGGGTCCACCACTACACACCTGAAAGCAAAAATCAATCGAAACAATGGGTGGAAGCTAGTGGAAGTGCTCCGAAGAAGGCGAAGACAGTGAAATCGGCTGGCAAGGTTATGGCCACTGTATTTTGGGATGCACACGGAATATTGCTCATCGATTATCTTGAAAAAGGACCAACAATCACAATAAAGTATTATCGGTCATTATTGAATAAATTGATTGATGCAATCAAGAAAAAACGACCACATTTAAAGAAGAAAAGAGTGCTCTTTTTTCAAGACAACGCACCGGGTCACAAAGCATTAGATACGATGCTAAAATTACGTGAAATACACTTCGTATTAGTTGATCATCCACCTATAGTTCAGATTTAGCTCCTAGTGACTTTTTCCTGTTACCAACTTGAAAAAAATAGCTCGCAGGAAAAAGATTCATCTCAAACGAAGAATTGATTACCGAAACTAACGCGTATTTTGAGGGGTTCCCAAAATCGTATTATTCAGATGGTTTAAAAAAGTTGGAATGTCGTCTTACTAAGTGTATTGGGCTAAAACGAGACTATGTTGAGAAATAAATGGTTTTTGAAAAAAAATGTTTTTTTTTCCTACTCAGGTAGCTTCAATACCAATCCTCTCTCGTATGTGTTGATATAGATGATCAATAAAAATAAAGGTATCGAGAAGACCTAGAAAAAATAAAAAGCTTCTTTCTGTAATGGTTCTAAGAAGGCTGAAAAAGTAAAGGCATTTTATAAGTGTTATGAAAGACCCAAATAAATTAAAATCTCTTATAATAGTTATAAGAAGACCAAAAAATATTCCTGTTAAGAGATTTTTATTTTAAAAAGCCGTGGATATTAATTCTTTGAAGACTTTTATAAATAAATACTGGGGAAAAAAGTTATGTCCCTGCCTTAGTATATCAGGAGGATGTTCTAAAAAAATCGGTTCATCTGAAATACACAAAACTATTTAGTTTGCGAGGAAGATGCAAATAATATGGTTGATATTTTGAATACTCTTAAATTAAAAATATATTAAAGCTTTTTGACTACAAAAATTTGGTCTCATATGTGGACCATAAAACTTTAAAAGTTTTTATATTAAATAAAATTAATTTTGTATGGAAATATATTTACATGAAATGTAATAAAAACCAATGTTAGAAAAACTAGCACTTTTTTTTGAACCGTGGAACATTTAAGCACTTTGTTAAATATAAAGTGCTTGTTAAGAATAAAATGAAGCTTCAAACTAATTATTGGCGGAATTCGATAGGAGAGACAAACCAAAAACAAACTAAAAATCTTCCACTAGATTTTTTACAACTATCAAACTATCAAAAAACTCAATCTTTTAATTCAAAAACACATTTAATATTGCTCTGTGTATCTATTAAATAAAATCAAATAAAAAGGACTACTGAGAATATTTTATTGAAGGCATTGAAAGGCTTTTTTTACTTTTTGTTTCGATTAGGAAGGCATGCCCGAGTGAGGTAGCCGCCGTATTAATCGAAGTCTATGTATCAATTTCTGTAGCACAAAATAAAGTTTCCGGTTAAGTGATTCTTTACTAAATGCTTTATTAACATTTCTTAGCAGCTAGCACTACTGATACCCTTATTTCTTTACACGCAATACTGCGTTTTGACTATTTCATTAGTACATTCAGTCAATGAACATTTCTGAGACTCATTCAAAAATGTTCGTAACTATCCGATTACATTTCACTTTCCTGTTTTCTTTAATTTATGGTTGAATTTCATAAATACTAACAACAACTATTCTATGAGTACTTACCTTTATACATTAAACCGCAGTTGATGCCAAATGTGGTTGAGGCATCAAAGACATCATGATACAGATGCAATTGGATTTTAAAGCCCTGCAATAGTGGTGGTAACGATGAGGTGGAGCTGTTGTTTGCATTTGAGAAACTGTCATTATTATCATCGACTTCAATCACAGCAACATCATTGAGAAAATCATTAAGATCTGAGTGACATGCTGAGTGTGAAGAGTAGGATGATGATGCGGTTGCTGCATCTGCAGACGATGATGCACTACCGGTGAAGACATGCATGGAGGAAGACAATGCTGTTGAAGTTGTTTCCATATTGCCATTCCTGTTTTGAGTGGCAGGAATTGTATTTGTATACTGACGTATCTTTTCATGTGTACTGCTGGGCATATCAATAGTTTCATGCCTTGTCATCTGCTCTTGCTCATCGTTAAGAGTTGAAGGAGGGTAATTATATGTGGTTTCGTCATTAACATTATACTGGTTTTTATTTGAGGGACTGTTTTTATGATTGTTTTCATTTGTTAATTGAAAATTAATTGCATCTTTTAAACGAGATGATGTTGATGTTGCGAACGAAAAAGAGTTAATTTTATCATTAGCATTTCTTTCATTTGTATTCAATTGATGTTGATGTTGTTGATCAATATCATCATTTGCCTCGTTATGATTATTTAATTTTGTGGATGCTATTAAATGTTTGTAAGAGTCATTAAGTGATTCTCTATCACTGTAGTTTATTTCCGGTTCGTTGTTATTATGGTTTTGTTGTAAATCGTTTCTGTGGCTTGTGTTTATTTGTTGTGCCGATTGCTGCTGTTGGTTATTCTTGGAACCAGTTACTCTTGTAGCATTCGTTTCAGTAACATTGTTAATATTTTCAAGCGAATTGTTGTTTTTGCTGTTGTTAGTGCTATTGTCGTCGTTGATTGCTGTTGGATTTCGATAATAGTCGGCAGGTGGTCCTGGAGAACGTCCTGGCGCTGGGTCACTGTTCATATGTCCCACTACAGTCTGTATTGCGTAGAGCCCAAAAACTAAAAGACAAATGACTAATTTCCTCATTATCACAACAACAGCTGCAGTGTGTTTTTGTTGGTGTTATTGTAATGTCAAACGGATACAGTTGCGGACAGTGATATCTTTCAATTACAAGTACTTTTGCCGCTTTTCCGGCTTGTCTGGTTAATGCTGCGGGTGGTGGTGATGATGGTGGTAGTGCTAAAGGTGGCGGTAATGGTGGTAGCTGTAAAGACTTTAATAGGATTTCCATAGACCTTTTTTTTGGGAGGGATAGAGAAAGAGGTATTAAGTCGGATTTTTAAGAACTTAAAAGATTCGTTTTTGAGTAAGTGAAAATGATTTTGTTATTGCCTGTCTTTAATACGGACAATTTTATTTCAGAATATTTTTTTTGCTGGTGCTGTGAAGTGAATTTAAGTTGATTTTTATTAAGCTGCCTTGTGTTTTGAGTTGTTATGGCTGTTGTAGTCTGTTCAGCAATTGTTTGCCTCTTCTTATTGTTCTTTTAGTGTTTCGTTTTGAATTTGTTCTGCTACCTTCTTTTGTTGTTTTTATTGCAAGCGTATAAATTGCTTTTGTCTCGATTGTTGTTGTCATTATTTAATACCAAATTGTTGCTTTTTATATTATGTCCTTTGGAATTTTGCTACAAATACATTCTTGCAATTAGTCCGAGCATTTTTTCTTTTGAATTGCCTAAAATAGATCAAGATAAAAAGAAACAATTTTAAAATATAAAATAAAACAAATTAATTTTTATGTAAACGTTTTTGAACAATAAAGGTGATTTTAGTGCAATTGCCGGAAATAATTTTATATCAAGCAAAAAAAACGATATACATTTATTATGCCACGACATACAATTTTATTGTATCGTGGGATTTAGATATAGAAAAACTACCTCATCTTAAAATATGGTGAAAATTCAAAAATCCATATAGTGGATACAAAATAAGAGATGTTATCATAGATGTATAAAAATTTGTAGGCTGGTGTTTAATATAAGTGAGGAATATTTTACAGTTCCTATAAAATTTCATTATATCAAAAATTAAATATTATTTACAATTATAACCAGAATGCAGCCTGAATTTGTACCTGCATCATAATCATACTCTTAAGTTTTGCTCATTCCGTACAGTAAAAAAAGTTCGTTAAGTTAAACTTAACTGAAAATGTTGTTGGACTACGAAAAAATTTTATTTTAACTTTTAATGGCTGTCGGTAAATAACCAAAGTACAATATTATACTGCAGTTTCAAACGAAGTACCTTATAGTGAAAGCTTCAGTTATTTTAAGTTTCCAATACTTTTGTTTTTTTTTTTTTAAGTTATTATCTTATAAAAAAATAAGTAATACGAAAGTAAAATGTTGTAAGCCTCTGTGGCGAATCTTATGTTTATATTCTTTATCTTTATCTTTATCAATCAATAAAATGATTCCAGTAAAAGTTGCTTTAAAAATTTCGTGAAAATAACGTAACTCACAAACTTTCGAAATTGACTTTTTGGTGCAAACTTGTGCTACATCCTCTAACGCGTGGTCTGATAAAATATTGAATCGATGAATTTTGTGTGATCACATTAATAACGTAAATGGCGGCTCTATTTCGTTAATAACATCACGGATTTTGAGTTTTAAGGCTGCAATCTATTCAATTGGGTCCGTATAGTCTCTGTCCTTATCATAGCTCCACAAAAAATAATCTAGTAATGTTAAATCAAATGATCTGACTGGCCACTTAGCAGTTATTTTTTGTAAAATTATGCTTTCGGGAAATTTGGTTTGCAATAAATTGATCGTTTCATTGTCTGTGTGGCATCTGCCACCGTTCTTCTGAAACCATAGTTCAGTGATAACCACGTCCTCAATAATAGGCCAAAATTAAGTTGTTAACATCTCGCGATAGCGTGATTCATTGACCGTTAGTAGGTTTATTTTATAACAATTTATTTTTGTTGGCTTCGTTATAACTTGGGATGGGGAAAATGTCGTGATTTTCTCTAATCACTCCTGATTGTAGCTAGAGCGAGTGTGCGTGATCATGAGGCAAAAAACGCTTACGTGCACAAGGTTTTAGTATTGTACAAAGAAGTTATTTAATATCAAAACAAAAATATCAAAATCAATAACGGGGAAGATATCGAATGCAGTTGCGGTGAAGAAGTTAGTGAAACAAAAGTTTGAACACTTCAATGTTTTCAGAATAACAAAATTTTATTTAATTAAAACTAATTAATTGATATAAAATTTTTATTTATTGAATTTCATTGATATTTTTATTGAAAAGTTCAATTCAGCATAAACTAAATGTTGAAATTCTTCAATTTCAATAAGAGAAAATTCTCTTAAGTAACAAAAAATAATTTCATATACGAGTACTTATGTATGTATGTATGTATATAAGAAATATTTCCATACCAAAACGTTCTTTTTGCATTTAATTTTAAACGAAACATACTTTTTTGTGCTATTTTAAGGAACCGTGCTATTTGCAAATTAAAAGTCCTTCAATTTCGAACATCGTTAACATTTATTGTTGCGACTTATTGTGGTCGAATTCATATTTTAATAAAAAAGGAACTTGTTATATAGTCTGGGTTCATGCTATTAAATAATTGGGTAAAACAAATTATGATTTTCCAACATTGCAAAAAATCAGAAAGGCTCGTCTTGTTCTGTGGCTCCTCTTTTAGTAATTTTTATCTAGATGTGGAACGGTACAGAACGGCAACGAAAAGTAAAAACTAATAAGGCCTTTAGTAAAGTGTTTTCTGTCTAGTGTGATTTGTTATAAATTTTTTATGTTTATGCACTTATAGGGACTTGAGCTCTACAGTAAAAATTACGTAATTAACGAAAATGGAACGGTATGCTTTTCAACAATGTATTAAAATTATTTAAATTGGTCGCGGTCACAATTTGCAAGCTTACAGCATTTTTAAGTCGTTGTGAATCAGCTTCTCGAGAGAAAGAGAGGGAGAGAGAGAGAGCAATAATATATGGAATAATTAATCATCAGAGATGGGAATTTCGTACTAACCAAAATGGCATCAACTTGCAAAAATAATAAGTTACAATTTTCGTATTCTAATACTGATCCCTTCTGCTAGTCTGATGAATAAATTATTCCAATATTACTTTCTTAATAAAGTAATACTAGTGTATCCAGCGGTCGACGGCGAGTCGCCCGCATTCAAGTAATTAAATATTAAGCATTTACATAAATATATACAAAAAGTACAAAAACAAAAAACATTCTTACTTACATATCTCTCTCTTATTACAAAATATGTACATATTGAAAAAACTCTGTCTCATTTCTACACAAAGCAAATTGGACAAATACACATACACACTTTGTTTATTTTAGAACTTGAAGCTGATTCATAAGTGTGTAAAAAGTGTGAATGGGTTAGTAGTAACTTTAAACGCTTATAGCTCCCAAAATACTAAACCGATTTAAATAAAATTGAGATTGTGCATAACTATGTAAAGTCCCCATTAAAAACATATAAATCTTTCTGAAATCGGTTTTGTATTACGGCTGTAAAAGGGATCTCAAAAAACGTATTTTCCTATTAAAAATATAGATGAATTTATAAAAAAAATGTCTTAAATTAAAAAGAAAAATGGGTAAGGCCATATTCAACAGAAATGGAAAGTTTTATAACATATTTTTATACTTCATCTAAATTCCATAAATTTAGAATTCTTAATGCAGAAACTTATTTTAAAACAATAAAGATTTCAGATGTGTGGTGCGATTTACATTGCAACTGTCTGCAATCGCACTGGTTTTTGATCACTTATATGTACAAATGTGTGTGGAGCGTGTTCCAAACAAATTTGATTTCCTCCAGCGGTTTTCGCTTTTCACTTTCAATAGGTCTTTTTCAAAGATGAATCGCTCCGCTGCTGCTTTCTTTGATTACTTGAAAGTGGTGGAGCACAGACCAGTGACGGTGTTTATTACATTGATATTACGGCCAGTATGGTGTTGAAATCTTTTATGCTGTAGCGGTATGGGAGTGTAGTAAGGCCTCACGAAACATACGGTTTTATGGGAAGTTGAACAAATAGGACGTGAACTAGAGAAGAGTGGGCGAGTGCGAAATTACCTCTTATTTTGCATCTGTCTTCGCCGTATGTTTTGATTTTTCTGGCGTTTCATCAACATTGTTTTTGTTCATTTAACTCTTAAACCAATGATTTTTTATCACTTATACGAATAGCCTCTGCATCTCCCATGATTTGTCGTAATTGTTGTTACCTTTGTGGATCAACGAGCCATCCGGCAGGGTAACTGTAGTATATGTATATTCATTCAAGTTTTTGGTTTATTTTCAAATTGAGAAAGTATTAAGTGCATACTTAAAATCTTTAACCTTGTTCACATAATTTTATTTTTCTTATTGCAAGGTAAATTAGCGCAAACTCAATAAATTATTTATTGCTTTTCGTTTTAAATTAGAACTTTCTTTTGCCAAATCATAACAAAATATTGTCCTTGATTTAAGTGACACTTCATTAGTTTCATTATTTTTCGTGCCAGTAAATTGAAAATTATAAAACAAAAATTAATACTAAGAAAACAAGTTCTGCAGACAAACCCACAGTTTTCTGAGGAAAAATTTCAACCATTTTCATGGTTAATTTATTTTACTAGTTCAACATCTCAAGTGCAGTGCAATTAAACGATAAAGTAAAAATAAACATTTGTTTTTCTTGCAGGTTTTCTAGTTTTGTTTTATTTTATCAGAAGAGCATTTAAGCCAGAAATAAGCAAATAATATTTTAAATGTTGTAACCATTGAAATATATAATAAAAATAAAGTGCAACTATTGAAATACTTAACATTTAATTTGTAGATGTTTGACCTATTGAAAGCAATTTGTGGCGAAATAAAATTTTTAGTGAGTTTTTATGATATTGAAAACTAAACACTCGTCTTGCATGACAATAAATTTAAGTCGTTTTTAAAGTGAATATAAGTAGAAGAAATGTTAAATGTAGTTGTTATAAAAGTCACATTAAAGAAAATATTAAGTGTTATCAACGGCAAACATTACACGGGTCAAAAAAATTTTTAGTTTTTAGCTGTGAATTCAAACCGAAAGTTTTTCTAACGTGTTAATGAAGGAAAATTAATTTTTTTAAACTGGCTTTTATGAAAATATTCATTATACAATTAACCAAAATTATTACAACTGCTCTTTAAAAAAAAAACTTTTTGTTTAATGGAATCAGAATTTATGCATTAACACAAGAGACTAGAAAAAAACATATTTTTCGGCTTGTTATTTAATTATTTTACACATTTTTTTAACTATTTGATTGTTTGTTAAATATAATATTTATTTTCTTCATTCAATTTCAAATAATTTTTTATAATTATATTGTAATGATTGATATTTATTCAGGCTTAAGTTCCGTTTTTCAACGTTTTATTACGAAATACTGCACTGATTTTGATAAGAGATATTCCAGTTAAATCTAATGCTTTGCAATAGTTGTTGGTTGCTATTGTACATCCTACTTCAAAATATCCTTTTAGGAGGCATGATTTTTGTTGATAATATCGTTTCACCTTGGAGGTGTCTTCTTTGGCATAAAACTACGTTTCGTGGAAAGCATAAAAATGCACTAAAATCATGTCTCTTCCACTTATGTTGTCATCGTTCAACTTCGATGTTGTTTGTATGAAATCGTTAAGCAACAAAAAACCAAATCGTATGCATTACTTTGAATCTCTTTCTATATCTCTCTATCTCTATCTCTCTGTCTTTCTTTTTCTCTTCTATTCAGTAAGTGAGAAATTAAATTATTTCTTAGTAGTTTTTAATCCAAAGTGATTATTATTTTTTGGCTAATATTCGTAAAGTTTTTAGTCAGAAAGAATTGGACATGAGTCAATATTCCAAAGGAACAAGGGAAAATTTTTAACACTAATTAATTTCAACTTACACGGCAGAACAGAAACAACGTTGTTTTTCGGGAGCCGCTACACTCCCATCATCAGTGTTTATGTGTGTTTCCATGAATCTGCCACTGTTTAGGTGGCTCGGTTGAATGTGATTTTAAATATATATTTATACAAATAATGACTCGAAAAAGCATACGAGAGTTATTTGTATTGTGGATGGTACTATTAATTGTTTTTATAGCAAACACAACTTCACCACTATCAATATTCAAGTTTTACCATCACTAATTAACGTCAAATTAACGCATTGTTACACGTTCGTTTTTATCTCATGTACCATTTTTCGGTATTATAATATTTTCTTGATAAAATCGATTTTCTAGCAGCTTTTTTTATATCAAAGTCTTATTAATAACGTGTGTGATTTGGCGAATTAAAGCAAATTTAATTTAATAGTTATTTGCTTTGCAAATTAATATGTCCTTTTCTATTCTTTACTTATAATAGTATCATTTATTATTATAAATAACATATCAACCCCTGAGCGCGATGTTATCGCGTGGTACAAAAACTTAATTTTTAAGGAGAGCGTTTTCATTACTATTTTTATTACTATATATTCTATAAAACTGTTACATACGATAAAATGTGCATTGTGTTATCTTCACAGCTCTTATATTTTTTCAAAAGATAAAACACGCCGATTTCTAAAAAAGTGTAACATACGATAATTTCGCACACAGGAGTCGATATGTTGCAACACATTCGTTCCAACTGATGATATTTTAGTCAGATTTAATGCAAATCAAATGTGTCCCAGTAAAGACACAAACAATAATGATGATACTGAGAATAATGAGTACGAAAGTTTAGACTCAATAATTGAAAACACGTTTAAATATACGTTAATTCTATTTTATTACAATATTCAAATTGAAATTTTGATCTCCATATTCAAGTTTAATCCTTTTAGATTGATCTTTTGGAATAAGTTATTTTTGCGTATTTTTCATACGCCAGTATTTATATCTTTTAGTAAGCCAATGTAACTTTTATAAATGAACTGTTGTTAATGTAAACACTTTTCTTAATTTTTATGTTTTACGACAGTCCATTACCTACTGAATTTCAAATTTAACAATATTGCAATGCAATTACAAAATAAAAATATTTTTTATAGCAAAAATTTAATGTTTTATTATATTGGCGATATTCGACAAGTCATTTGGCGTGGAGACTAAAAATGAATCTGACAACACTGGTTAGAAGCGTTTCAAGATACACTCAAAGGAAAAATCAATCCATTCGTACTTAAATCAATCCCAAGCGGTGTTAAAAGTACGGTAATCCCAGATTTACTAAAATCAAGTACAGAAAGATTGATTTAAGTACGAACGGTTTCAAATGCTCAATTTAATTTAAGATTTTTTTAGTTGATTGAAGATTTTGCAAGTGATTAAAGAATGTTGTACTCATTTTAAGAAACTCCAGGATTGGTTATCTAGAGTAATCCCGTTTTTGACTTGATTAAAGTACATTTTATTGTTATTTGTACTCAAAATTTTGAGGTCGACTCGCACTCAAAGTAAGTAGAAAATACTTGAATTTAGTAGGGCGTTTTTCGGTCTGTGTGCGGATTATTTTTTCCTGGAACATTGTGTATATATGTATATATATACTTTCAATGTATTTATTTTTGGTGAAAGTCAGCATCGTATTTTGAGCGTATAAGAAGCGCAATATTTCTTTGTTTGTTTCGAAGTTATTAATGTGGTTTGAAGTCGAAGTTTTAATTTTGGTGATTAAAATTAATGATATTTAAATTATTTACTTTAAGAAAGTAATAAAGAATAATTCTTTACAGAAGGTACAGTTTTTGAGGAAATTTTCAAAAAAATAAATTTTGTTTGTTATTTTCTCAATTTATAATGTTTGAATATACTCGTAGTATCTGAAAATTCGAAGTGATTTCCGTACATACTTTTCGAGTTATTCTAGAATTTATGCTAACAAAAATAAAATGGATAATGCGCGTGTGAAGAGGTCAGAAAAAAATTGTCTTTTCTCGAAACTATTTGTTCAACATCTGTGATTACTGTAATTTAAAAAACTTTCAATCAAATGATTTCTTTTTCTTTTTAAAAATTTATGATTTTTATAAATATTAACTGTTGCACTTTTTCTCCGAAGTGCGGAAGAAAATTATCAGAGGCCGCCATTTTGTTTATTTGCAGAAAAAAAAAACACAATTCCACATTTGATTAACTATCAAAATAAATTTTTTTATATTTTATTGATATCAAATGAACTGTTGTAAAAAGTTATAATTATCAGCATCAAGCACCATTTATGGCAAAGGCTCCAACAAATATGGCAGTAACTTCATATATCGGCATATGATTTCTAAAAAGCCCAAAGTTTCAAAGCATTTAAAATTGACATCTTGATTGAATACGATTTACGTTTTCAAAATTTTACTAATTATTTAATGGGAAATAACTTTAAATTAAAAAAATTATTATTATCGTGTTAGAGAGTTTTTTAATTACCCTGTAAAATCTGTTTAATGTAACTTAGTTCTTTTATGAATTCATATGACGATATAAAATTTATATAATTTTATGTAATAATTTAATATGGCTGGAATTATGAAATACATAAATTAATCTACTGAAAAAAAACTATTTAAAATTACTGTTTTTCATACTTCTGACAGCACCGCAAAAAAACACTTGAGTTATTTTATTTTGAGCGTTTGTGATCATGAGCAATACAATTTTTTCGTACATGTTCGTGAGCATCCGCAATTCTTTAGTTCGTTCTAAATGAACGATGTTATTTTCCTTTCCGATTTGTAAAACGAATTCATAATTACAAATTTTAAAGGCCCTTTAAAAGATTATCAAAATTATACGAAAATCCATTTGTCCTTGGAAACTTACAAAAAAAAGAAAGAAGTTATTAATATGACGAATATGCTTAATTTAGTGACATGATAAAAATATTAAAAAACAGTTCTTTTGCTTATTTTTATACATCATTTTGAATATGAGAGAAGTTTGTAAATACTTCAACATAAACTCGTTGTAACTTCCTGGTGTTTTTTAACTAAAGTTTGGGCAAAAACACTTTTTAATTTTAATTTCAGTATTGTGTATAAAGTAATTATTATTTAGATCACAATTCATTGTTTGAGTAGTAGGTTTATATATAATATATACATATGTATATGCCATACGTCTATTATTGATCGAATATGGTAAATAAATGTCACTTAATGATCGGATGAAGTTATTGGTAGTAACCGCTTTAGCGATCTTCAATTACATTTCATTTCAAAATTTAATTGTTTTACTATCAGACAATTGCGATTTCCCCATATATTATATATTAAGTGAGTCTCTTTGTAACATTTTTGGGAAATGAATATATGTAATTCAATATAATAAAGTTTCGTCATAAACATACTTCAGATTACCTTGGCAACCTCGAAATGTGGCAAAGGCAAATGAAATTGCTTGGCAATAAGCAAAGGAAGAAAGGCAGCTTAAAGTCAATAATGAGAAAATAGCTTGTTTTTTTGTATTCGGCAGACTTCAAACTTAATACAGAGTATACAAAAACTTTTTGCAGTATTTTATATAGAAGTTTTTTATTAAATATTTATTATGAATTTAAATTAGAATTCATTAACTCAAGCACCATTAACGAATTTATTAAAAACAAAAAGTCAATGTTCTATGTTTCTTATCGTTTGTAATAAATGCAAACGTGAAATAACAAATGATATTTATTATATTGTAAAACATGAGAGAAAGTGAAAAAACTGTACTCGGTAACACTCATCTTTTTTAACTTTTTAATAATAATGGATTGCTGAGAAAATGAAGGAGTTTTAATGCTGTGTATGGTTTTTGTTTTATGCTTTTTTTGTGTGATTGTGGAAATTTAAAAAACGACTTCATTTTGCTTCTTATTTTAAAAAATATTCAAAATATTAAATTATACACCGTTTAAGAAATATTAATAGGGTAAATATTTTCATTAATGTTTTTATTTTTTATGTTAATTTTTTACAAGTATTAATAACTAAAATCTTAAAAAAAAATTATGTCAATTTTTTTCCACCAAAAGAGCCGCTTGAAAATTCTCTTGTCGAATTTAAACATTTGCCAATATTGATCACAAATTCGTTCAATGCGCTCTAATTTAGTGTTTATTTGCACTTTTATTTTCTTATCTTATTTTTTGTTTTAACAATTTGCTTGTTTTCCCTTTTACCCGAGAGCACGCCCAGGAATTTCATTTTGCCGAGCAATAGGTACAACAGAAAGCTTATTTTTGTGAATTAAAAATCTTTAAACTATAAAGTTTTCCAAGCAATTTTGTATGTGATATTTCAATTAATACCATATGAATCGGGCCCTAGTTTATAAAACTCGATGAACCAATGATTGGTAAAGTTAAGATTGCGTGACAAGCAAAAAGATATAATTATAAATTAAATGATTATTCAATTATTTCAGATGAGACTGACATTTTTTCATAAGCAATGCAGGTCAATTTTTCTAGCGTATTCTAGAAACATAAGTTTATTAAATTTATTTTCTTGGTATAGGTTTATTGTTATTTTTCAACTTATTCGTTTGAAACAGATTAAAAAAACAGTGTTCTTTTTCCAAAATTATGTCGCATAGACAATTTATTTCTGTTGCTTTTTCGTTTAGAAAAAACATTAACAGTTTAGTTCGAAAAATGTTGACATTAAAATAATTATTTTGATATAATTTAATGTTTTCTACAATGTATTGTGTCTTTTTTACAAAAAATCTTAAAGCCTATTTACAGATATTAAATTTATCAGCTATGTTCTATATTTTATGGCGTTATATGTTTTAAATTTCTGCAGACAATAATTTACTGAAGAATAAGTGAGGAAATGTTGCCCGTAAGTTAATCAACCTGTTTACCTAATGTGTGAAAAATGTAAAACTATCAAAACTCTGTTTTTGTTTCTAATATATCAAAATGATCGAACAAAAAATCCACTTGAATACTATAAAATTCAGTTAAATAAATGTTGCTTTAAGTATTTTTTTAAGTACTAGAACATGTTAACTTTTCTATCTCATCCCCTATAAAACCCTTTGACTTTGTAAATGTGAATAATGAAATTGCCACAATTCTATCAGCTTAAATAAATATTGGTTTGAGATGGAAAGAATAAAACCAAAATGTTTTATCGTGACAGTTAAAATGTACTCGTATTTGCTTATGGCGGTGCCACGATTTGAATATCCACAAAAAATGGAATTGAAATAAAGTGCTTTATATCCTATTGTAGTTTAACAGCAACGTCTATTTCCAACTGTAATTTAGTCTGGTTACAGCAGTTTATTTTAAATGTTAATTTACTAACTAAGCAACTGAAAGCAAAATTTCTTTCTCTTACTATTGTGTCTAAATTAAATAAATCAAGAAAAGTATATATCGAGCTGAAATGAGTACGTGTCACGAAAAAAGCATAAAAACATTTTCATTGTGTTGAAGCTTTTTATAGCTAAAAGTTTCGCCCATAAATTGGAAAACTTTTGCATCATAAATGGTTTTCATATGGCTGAAAATAATACTGCGGAAAATGAAAAAAAGTATAAGTTACATATAAATGTTCAACTCTTTATGGTATTCAAATGATTTTGTTTTAAATATTAAGAAAAAATATTTAAAAAAATACAAATAAAATAAAACACAGTTCAGCACGAACAAAATTTATGGGTTTCGACGATTGATTCTGGTAGAAGAGACCAGAAACTTTAATCGCCCCTTAAATAAAATTCCGCTGTGATCTTCCAAAACGCTGACACAAGTATATTTTGTTTTGTCTTCTCTACCAGAAATCCCCGAGTTTTCGAGAAAGTTTTAATTTTTGCACAGAGTAATAAACAGTGTGTTCTAGATAACAGAGTAATGTTGAATATATTACAACTTGTCGAAGTCGAAGGTGAAAATACAAGCGTCGCAATAAGACCCAACATTTCATTAAAAAACTTTTGGTTTTCGTTTTCGTTTATACGGTAATTATTACCTTTTCCCTTAATGTTTCTTTCAAAGTATTTAATTAGTTTGCTTCACATTATAAATAATTATTTGTAATTCGTCATGATTTTTTATGATTATGATTCTTCATTATTAAAATTAAAAGTATCCCAAAAAATTCTCATTAATTTTTCACCACTAAAATTAGAACTATAATTGTATTAAATTAAATTTTAAACTAAGTGTTGAAAACATTTGAAAATAGCAACATTGTATTTATTAATTTAATAAATTTATAACCGACATGATGTAGTATTAATTGAATATCTTGAGGCAGAAAGCATTAATAATACGAGAAGATGACCGTTGAAAAAAACAACGTCAAATAAAATAAAAAAAAAATTTACACACGTATACTTTCTAACTTGTATTTATAAGAATAATTTTTATGGCTCATAGCTAAATTTGATATGTTTTAGGATAGAAAATGATATTTTTTTTTAACTTAAGCAATACAATTTGTAATAGATATTATTCATGAAAACCATAAATTTCATTAAATAATCGTAGGTAGCGAAAAGGAATATTAAGTAATTAAACAACAAAGAAAAAGGTTTCTGGAACCAGTAACAAAATTTGCACTTTCCAAATGTACCGGATCAGTGATCGCCAATTCATAGTTTTTTTCGCTATTCATAATGACTCACGAAATGTTAAATATAAGTGAGTATGCATTATTTAAACTCAACTACTCTGATTTATTGATACTCACGATAACGTTGGCTTATAAGTATGGGTTGCAATAAGTATGAATGCGACGTCGACATCATACTCATACCATAGCCGCGATCATAAACCACCTCAGTTTTATTTATAATTTTAGGAAAATACTTATAATGCTGGTTACACACATTGCAAAGTGTTATGCAACCAGGCTTGTTTCATTATACGTTGCTTAGTCTGTAGTGCTATTTCACTTAGCTGGCGGCTAATTTTTTAACTATGTTTCTTTCTGCCGCGATGTTAAATGCGAATACAAAATAACAGAAAATGATGTTGCATTTATGGTTTTTTTCTGGGTTGCAGTGTGTGTATAAAAAATTTGAAACGTCTGCTTCGATATTTATTTTATATTAAATGATTTAAATTAACTTTTTATTTTCAAAAAAGCTTAATAACTCGTAAGCGAATGCAGACATCTTAACAAATATTGAATGTCATTTCCAAGAGATGTGGCAAAAATAAAAAATTAATTGTGTAGTGTGTAAACTTATGGCGAGCACACTTTTGTTTTACTATTTCTTATATAAAATTATTTTGAAGTGATTAGCCTTAATTTGCCGTCGTTATTAATTATAACATTAAAATTTATTACAAATTTACCCTAAAAATACATTCTAATGCTTGTCAAACAAAGTGTTGCATGCTTACGTTCGGATATATGACCGAACATGGTGTTCCAGCTGTAATTATGAGTGATATGGATATTAAGGAATCGGATACTCTTGATGATTTTGCCATGAAATTTCATTGTAATGAACAGATCACATTTTTTCAAGTTAAAAAAAAAATACTCAAGTGCCTCGGTTTTTTGAGACGGTGTAAGAGTTACTTTACACCATCTGATCTGCTTGATATTTATTACACCTTTATCTGATTCAAAATGGCATACAACTGTCATAATTGGCCTGGTGCTTCAAAATCCGTTTTGCAGTTACTCGACCGCGTACAGGAGACGGTGAAAAAACTCTTCCAGTCGTGATCGATTCTTTAGTGGATCGTACAACGCATTACAGAGAACATTCATTTTATATTCGTACAGTTCCTATGTGGAAAAAACTTCTCGCAGAATTCTATTGTCCTTAAACGTTGCTCCCGCTATCTTCAATCCCATAACATATATCTCGGTTCCATCACAATGCACTGCTTCTGTAGAGGTCATACCTTAATAATGGCCCAAAATGAAAAACAAAAATCCAACACTGCTGGACGGAGGGCTTGAACGCTTTTTTTAATAAAGAATAAACACAAACCGCGAAGCAATTTTGGCTTGTCTGCAGAAACAAACAGGGGCTAGGCAGGAATCGAACCTGCGACCCCTCGACCTCTCGACTAGAAGTCTAGTACGCTAGCTACTAGTCTATGGTGTTCAACAAATTAATTAATTAATTAGTTAATATTAATAATAAATTAATTTACGCTTCGGTAATCGTGTTTGTTAATCTCCTGTCAATTAACCATAAAAATTATATTTTTCACATACTCGTACATTAAATAAAATTAACTTATATTAAGAAAATTCACAGAATATTTATAATTTATTTTCTTTAAGGTACACATTTTCTAGAATTTTTTACTAATGTTATTATAATTTCTTCCTCAATAGCTTACAACAACAAAAAATTTCTTTGTAAAAATCATATTTAGCCAATATTTGCATATGTAAATATTTCATGCTTTTAATGCTTTTGAATTTCTTGAATTTTTGTACAATTTATTGTGTCTCGTTTTGTTTGTGTTACGTGCATGAACGGAATTTGCGGCTGTTGAATAAATTAAGTTCAACACAGGTGCAGAAAATAGTCATGCTGGCAACGAAAATAAAATTGCTTGACTTGTTTGATATTCAGGAATATGTAGTCGTATATATTTGTATGTATGAATGTAAGTATGTGTATTGGGGTGACCCGATTTGGAAGGCGAATTTTCTGTTCTAGCTGAATGGTTAATTAAAAATTTAAATTTTTGGAAAAAGTTCAAATGAATGTTTTCTAGCGAAAACGAATGAATGTATTGTAAAAATGCAAAATAAAAAAATACATTTATTAAATCAATTCAATTCGATATTCAAAAAGAATATACAGGGAGTCCGCCGGGAAGGTATACTACTTCGTTTTGCCGCCATTTTGGTAAACATTAGTCTTGACAGTTCATATTTGGCAGACGTAAAGTAGACAAATTTATTATGGAAAAATATTCGATAAACCAACGAGATCAAAATCAATCATCGATTACTGTGACGATGAGAAAGTTACGTGAAATTTTTGGGAGCAACAACGAGCCAACAAAACGCACTATTTCTCGTGTAGTGAATGATATCGAAGAAAGAGGGTCTGTAGATGATAGGCCCAAGCATGGAGCACAAAGTACTGCAAGATCGACTGAAAACATTACTGCTGCTCAAGAAAGTGTTCAAAACAATCCATCAAACTCAATTCGACGCCGTGCTCAGGAGCTTGATCTTCAAAGAACAACTTTGGCCACAATTTTGCACAAGGATTTGCATTTGTTTGCATTTCAGATTCAGTTGCCCCAAAAGCTTCTTCCACAAGACCATTTGCGCCGCCGTACATATGCCAATAGGATGTCACAGCTCGCCTATGACAACCCCGATTTTCATGAAAAAAAATCATAATGAGCGACGAGGCACATATTCATTTGAATGGATATGTGAATAAACATAATAGTCGGTTCTGGGTAATGGAAAACATTTGCATCCATTAAAAGTGGCAGTCTGGTGTGCAATTTGGTAAGGAGTAATCATTGTACCTTACTTCTTTGAAAATGAAAACAACATAACGGTAACTGTGAATGGGGAGCGACATCGTGATATGATTGAAAACTTTTTAACGCCACAACTGCATGCTTTGGGCTTGATTAACATGTGGTATCAACAAAACGGTGGCTGCCACATCGCATACAGCCAGGGTTACAATGGAATTACTGCGAGACCTCTTTCCACAACAAGTTATTTCAAGAAATAGTGATGTTGATTGGCCTCCACGGTCACCTGATTTGATTGCTGCGGACTTCTTTTTTTGGGGATATCGAAAGCAAAGTTTATGCAAACAAACTAGAATCGCTTGAGCAACTCAAGCAAAATATTCCTGATGAAATTAATGAAATACCGTGTGAAATGTGTGCGAATGTAATGAAAAATGTGCTCAAAAGGGCTCGCATTTGCGAGGATAGCAGAGGCGGACATTTATCTGATGTTGTATTCCATACATAATTGCTGACATTAAATAAAACATTTATGAATATAAGATTATTGTCTTTCATTTAATCAAAAATTATAAAGAAACAAAGTAGACCTTCCCGGCGGACACCCTGTATTTTAAGTTTAATACAATAGATCGGGCTTATAAAGTTTTCCATGTTTATTTTTCATTATTTGGATAGATTGAAAAAAGTAAAAGGAAAAAGTCGCGCCCCTGTAAAAAAATGGATTTATTTTTAATTAATGAATTATTCATTACTTCCATAATATCAACTTGTATACAATTACTGATTTCTTTATAGGTTGTATTAACAACATTTAGATAACACTGGTCTGCAAAAAATCCTCCTTCGAAAAATTATGTCATAAATATGATGATTTTGATGCTCTGAATCTTTTCCTTATGGCCAATTTTTTCTATCACGTCTAGATTTTTCATTAGAAACTTTTTTTCAATTCGTTTTATTCGTTAACATTATAAACAACGTATATGCATACGAATTAGGTTTTGCTAATCAAAAGAGAAAGAAGGAAGGTGCCGAAAGTGATCTCTTTGGTACGAGTAGTACATATGCGCCTGCGCAGTATACTCTGTGACTTTAAAACAGTTAGTTGAAAACTTATCTCTTAATTGTTTACGTTCTATATCAATTACTTTAGTAAGTTTTGCACAGAATTCATATTATACATATATATTAAGTTTTTGCTACATTTGTGGTGAGTTTACTATAAAAATACGGCGAAATGCAATAACAGATGCTTTTAAAAAAGCTTATCAGCTTTATTTTGGATTCTCTATCGATGAGAGGAATAAAACTTGGTTCCCAACAATTTGCTATAACAGTTGTTCAAGAACGTTGAGAGGTTGCCTTGAAGAAAGTCACAAATCCATGCCATTTACTATGCCAATGCTTTAGAGTGAAGGTCAAAATCATACTGATATTTCTATAACTTGTAGCTGTACAATTAGCATTTTTCATAGTGAAACTTAGACCGTAGCCTTTTTTCACTTCTCTGTAGTTGTTGTTACTAAATTAATTAGATGGACATTGTATTTAAAATCTATATGCAGCATTTATGTGAATGTTAAATTTCGTGTTTAGAGCACCAATTATGATGTAATCGTGCATGAAAACAATGAGGAAAAAAATTTTTTTCTGTAGACGAGTGTAATTAAAAAATGTTATTTTACCGAATTTGGTAAACCTCTCTGCTAAAAATTATTTACCTGCTCAGCTGCACTCAAGGAAATTTTATGTACATATTAATTTCGTCTTATAGAAAGATGTAGCTGAGGCGGTTAAAGCGTTGACATGTAAATATTTAATGAAACAAATAAAACCCTCCAACATCAATCCTACTCGTGTCAGTCAACAAAAATATCTATTAAAAAATTATTAGTTATGTGATTAAAAATTAAATTTGATAAGAACTCCTTTCATACATATAGTACATACATTATAATGAATGTGTAATATGCTCTGGAACTAAACATCGTTTTTCGCAACATTGAATACATGAAATAGGCAGCGCCAATACTTTGAGAAAATCTTTACAATTGATCACTTCTGGACCGCAATCAGAGGATCTTAGCGACATTTTTCACGGGGATTCAAAGTATTTTCGGATTTATAATTTTTTTTAACAGAAATTTCACATTAATTAACTTTTTTTACAGTTTGGCCATTTGTTAAAAAAAATAAACAAAATTAAGTAAAAAATTAGATACTTAACCATTAAATATTATCATTGGCAATAAATATTCAATTGACAATCAAGATTACCTTTTAACTTTAAATGGTTTAAATATGAAAAAGAAGAACAAAATACTAAAGTTATATATAATTTTTTTTGGTAAATTTTTTTTCATTAGAAATACAACTCATCTGTTCGTAGTAAAATGTGCTGTAATTTAATTACTGCCCTTCAAATTAATACTAGCTAGCAGTGTCGCTATTCCTGCAAACAGATGAACATTTACAAATGTGTTGGTAAATTGTAAAATTTTATATATATATATATATATATATATTTTTGTTATCACATGTGGGGGTCAAAGAGTGGATTTAATGGGAGATGAAACACATGTTATCTCTGCAGTAGCACTTTTACTGTAAAATGTATAAGACAAGCAATTAGTGTGAAAGAGAGTGTAAAAATGGGATTTATCTTTATATTAAATAATACAGTAGTATTGACAAAAACAAACATTTAAAATTTTTTATATGAGAAAATTGTTTTTTTTTAAATCCTTCGGGGTTAAAATGTCATTACAACGATATAAATTGCTTTCATACAAACACACACAGCCACACACATTAAAGTATTTATTTATTAGCACCAGTATTATGTTTTCATTGTGGTTCAATCGATTTTATATTTGTGCAAAATGTTGCGCTCACAAACACACACACGCACACAATTTGACACAATCACACAAAAAAATAATAACAGCAAATGTCATTTAATTGGAAAATTTATAAATACATGTACTTAAATTTAAAAAGAAAAATAATGAAAATGTAATTTGATATTTTATTTTAATTTAACCTTGATCAGAATAAATTAACAATTTTGTCATTTGTATGTTGAGAAACAAAATTGAAAAAATCCCTAATTAAAAATTGTAATTTTACACTTAACAGTAAGTAGTGTTTATCGCACAAGTAATGCCTTTAAGCCAATCGCACAGTGTAGTTTGCAGAAGTAATAGAGGAGCTCGCAAAATTTCAGACAAAGTGTTAATTGAAAATTATTTTGAAATAAATTATACTTGTTTTGTATTTGATTTTTTATATTCTTATTTATTACAAATTAAATCCAAGTATGGCCTAAAATTTAATTTACATATAAAACAAACGGACTGCTTAACCCTTTTTTCTTAACACTGAGCATCTTGACTGGAATCGAATGTGCTACCTTCGCACTAATAGTCTAGTATACTAGCCATTAGTATATACCGGCAACAAATTTGAAATCATCGCAATCGCTTTATATTTGTTATTCGCTCTGGAAAGTGTTTTCAACTCTGACACCATTATTCCAACAAGGTGACTAAAACAAAAATGTAAAACTAATTCAACTGAATAAAAAATTTAATCAAAATAGTGTCAACAAATCAGTACTGATATGTTCGCTAATCTGATGAATAAGTTGTTCCATATAATACTCTCTGGTAAAAAAAAATAACTTATACAAATTTTTTAAATTAAAAAAGAAATGGTTAAACTCAGATTTTAGCTTGAGTCAAACAATTCCTTTGAATATAACCAAAATATAAGTTCGAATAATTACTAACAAACATTAGTGTCAACAAAGTTCATAAAATATTTATAAATTTAAATTAGAAAGAACAAAATTTGTGCTTTGTGTGTATAAGAAAGTGAATTTTGTGAATTTTTTGGGGCAAAAACTATCTTCTCTCGTGTCGTATGTGAGAAGGCTGATGCCTCTTGATATATCAAGAGTTTGCATACTATGTATCGTAATATGGCTTAGCTGCTCTTCTATGAACTTTGTTCACTTCATCTCGAAATCCAAACAGAAGATGCATATATTTTTAACCATTACTTCTTTTTATCTATGCCACTGTGAGACATGAGAGTGAGTTTTATAAAGATGAATTGATTGAAGAAATTGGTAAAATTAAACGTTAAAGACATACATACATACTTATTAACATATAAATTTTTTTTATTTAATAAAATTAAAAAAAGGGTATGGTGAGAAAACAGGGGTGTTACTGTGTAAATTACTTGGTAGCACTTTAGGTTAAATGTCAAAATAACGAAGAAAAACACAAAAACTTGGTATCACTTCTTACGTGCAAAGTTTTAATTTAATTTTATAAGGGAAATTAACTTCAATTCAAAATAAAAATAAGATGTAAATGAAAAGAGAAATTAACACATACATAATTAAATTTAAAAAAGTTATTCTAACCTTGAGTTGGTTTTATATATAAAAAGCAATATAAATTCTATTGCTAATATTAATATTAATATTTAAAAAACAATTCAACAAAATTTTTGATTTGTAAATATAAAATGTTTCAAAGGAAAATCAAATTATATAGACATATATGTATATTAACATTTAATAGATATACATTTACAAAAAAAAAGATGTTATTCAATTGGTATGTAAAGATTATTTTTAATTTATGTTTTGTCCTGAAGGGTTAGTGAAATATTGACAATAAACTGTATAAGTTTTTTATATAAAAAATGTCCCTCATTTTATACCTAATATTTAAACAAAATGATTTTCATATTTTATATTTGAGGCATTTTCCTCTTAGTTTTTTTCCAGTTCTATATGTTTTCTAATTCAAACTTTCCTTTCGCTGCAGATTACACAATGCTTTTATTTCTGTTTTAAAAGAATTTTTTTTGATTTTATATAAAAAACCACGGTAATTTTTTATTTTTCTACACTTTCACTGCTAAAATGTCTTTCGAATGAAATAAAAACAGTTGTAACGTTTTTGGCATTCGTTTTCGTATTACACAGTTGCATTTTCGAAAAAAAGATTTGCGAATACGAAAAGGGCACAAAAATGTGAGTGCCTTCGGAAATAAACCTGTGATAATCTTCATGCACGGTTCCTTTAGCTCGAATTCATACAATTATTTTTCGAATCGGATTACACAGAACCCCCCACACAGATTTATTGTGAAAACCGAATATTTCCTTAAACGAGTTTTGTCGACTACATGCAGGATCTTACAGCTCCAAATGAATTCGGTACAAATAATTAAATATCCCAGCAAAACCTACTGTTTCGCCTGAAGCAGTATTGTAAACGAAAGGTGGTGGTAATTGTGGATGCCTCGAAATACGCTTCGAGGAGGCGTGAGTTTTTAATGTGATATCCCACTTGGAAGTTTTCTTTATTTGACTTAAAACTACGATTTATTCAAAGGAGCAAAATTGCGATAAAATTAAATCTCTTCATATTTTTGGGTCATCTAATTTTATGATCGTTAAACTTGGATGTTGATTCTATGAAATCGTTAATCTTTAATCCACAACACATAAAATTGTGATTATTATTTTTTGATTTGAGCGCTTCAAAATAGCGTAAATGACTATTGTGAATAAAATCTATCTTCCATGTATGTTATTAATAGGCAAACACGTTAGATACGTTTTGCTGCCGTAATACTGAACCGATTTTGGAAAGATTTATAAGTTTTTAAACGTGGTTTTATATAGATATACACAATCTTAATTTTATTTAAATCGGTTCGATGTTTAGGGATCTATAAGCGTTTAAAGTTGCTACTAACACATGCTAGTAGAAAAATAAACAGAGTGTCCAAGTGTGTTTGTCTAATTCGTTTTTGCATAGAAATGAGACAGAGTTTTAAGTCGTTTATTTAGAATGTGTTTTGTTTTCGTATTTCATCGTGTATTTTTATACAAATATTTAATATTAATTTCTAGAATGCGGTCGATTTAGTCGACCGCTGGATATACTAGTACAAGTAATTATTAATACTTTTAGTCGAACTGTATTGATAACTCAAATGAAATATATTTTTGAGAATGAACAGTTTTTTGTGATTAGAAAAGACAGGAAAAGCAAATTTTATTATTTTCCCGGGGAACGTGCACCCGTTTTCGTTGCATCTGACTAAACCACTTGGGTAGATTTTGTTCAAACTTTATCAGTATTTAAACTAATATTCAGGGAGTAAAGAATATGAGATTAATACGCTACATATAATGAACCACATGAAAATTTATAAGTACTTTTAAAGTACTTATTTTTTCGTTAATAACAAAGTTTCGATAAGAATTTATTTTCAATTCTCAGGAACTTAATTTTAAAAACAAGTTCGTTAAAGTTTGTTGACTTTTTCAAGCAAATAAATAAAAGTTACGAATTATTATATTTTTAACTGACTTCAAAAATAATCTATTTAAAAAAAAATATTAATTATTGATCTAAATTTACTATAAAGTGGTTTTAAAAATAATATTAAAATCACTTTCAAACACTATATTATCGTCTATACACAAAACCCGACTTTTCGTAACTCCATGGGAGTAATAAAAATTTAATTTCTTTGCATTAATTAAAACTAATTTAAAAAAAATTCCCAACACTTTGAGCCCAAGTTCGGAATCTTAACGGCTTCTTTGGAAGCTATAGCAATCAATTGTCTTAGTAAAATTTAGTTAATTGAAATTAAATATTTATTAATAAAAATAATAAATAAATAATAATAAATAAAAGTAATGCGTTAGAAAAGTAAAAATTTATTCCATGGCGGCTTAACTACGCATGCAATACAAATTCATTTTAAATAGTTAATTAATTCATCATGAGTTCAAACGAGGTTTAAGAAAAAGTTTTATATTTCTTTAATTAAAAAACAACCAATTTTGTTCACAAACTCTTGAAGATTGTACAAATCCAAAAAGCAACAACAATTATTTGTATGTGCATAAATAAAAATCTTATTCATAATTATAAAATTCTATTAATAAACATCCTTTGTGTAATTTAAATAATAAACAAACAAAGTTCAAACTAAAAAGAATAATACTACAAATAAAGCAAAAGGAATTTTTTTTTAAATATCTGCAATAATATTGGTAAGCTGCTGCAATACAGAGTAGAATAAAATATAATATAATCGTTCAAACATACAAAACTTTTGCTATGCCATCAAACAGTGGGAGATTTTGCAAAAAACAAAAGAAATAATATTGAAATAAATGTGCGGTTTGTAGACCTGCAGCCCGATTTTAATATACCTCATTATTCAAAGTAATTTTGAGAAATAGCAACAGCTGCATATGAGTTCATACATTAATATCACCTGTTAAAACAATTTATTACAGCTGCCAGTAGTACCAAACGAATAAATAATCAGGTGTGTGATGGAAATTGGTCAGTTTAGAAACGATCGTTTTGAAAGGATGTGACGAATTTCGAACGATTTTGAAAAAAAATTTGAAAATCATTTTTGAGCCAATATCAAATTATTGACTTGAAGAAAGCTAAGGAGAAGTTAAAATACAACTATAATGTTTGTATTTAAAATAAAAAGTTATCAAAACTTATTGAGAAATGTATTAAAAAGCATATTTTGAAAAATATTCACAAATTGAAAATAATGATCCCATAACAGGTTTTTTCGTTTCTAAATCGGTCGATTTCTATCACATACATGAATAATTTTTTGGAATTACATGTATCTTTTTATAGCAAAAGAAAATTTTTCTCTTTACATAAAGTAATACTTAGAAGAGTCTTAGAAAATGAGCGGTGAAATACTCGTATGACAAGCCTCCATCTTGCTCTAAAACATTTTTTTTATATATCAATATTTTCGGCAAAGAAATTCTCACTTTCGTAGGATTTAGATTATGCGGAAAAAATAAAAAGAAATGTGATGAGCTACTGAAAGCACCAAAAGTCCCGAAGAATTTTTAGGTATTTTCGATGCGATTTTCTTATTTTTCGCCAGTTGCAAGTAGTTTTTCCTAGAAATCTTAAATATCATATTAGGCCTTAAGATGGCGTGATAAAGATTTTAATTGGTGTTTTGCGATTAAAAAAAACATATTAATATATGTTCAGACATGCATTCTTAATTGAGTCAAAATTCGGTTTGTTGACAAGACCGCTTCCCATTTCTCATTTTTTTTTTGATTTTGATATAAGTCAAGAAAACTTTGGGACGACGACATGACAATGTTATTACAAAAAATTTCGTTTTTATATACGAGTATTTATTTTTTTTTATTTATTAAAATATTAATACTTTTGGTACCGGTCATTTATATTCCTCTGTCGTTGCCAGTTTCACCTAAAAATATATCTTTGTTGAATCATAGTTCTCATGAAAAATTTGTAATACTGCTAATAACAGGTTAATTTAGATTTTTGATTACGAACATAGAAAATCTATTCCAGTTAGTATTTACAAAATCGTAGTTAAAAGTTGTGGTGTTATTGTAAGAACGATCTTCACTGGCAAATGATCGTAGCTTAAGTCATTTAAAACTTCTGCAGCAGATATTATGGTAGGTAAATTAGTTAAAAATAGGTCAAGAGTAGAGCGTTGGTTACCAGCACTAGCAGGTACGTGAGTATGATCACTTGGATATATCATATCAATATTATAAGAATTTAACTTTTCGTACAAGATGTTTTCCCAACCGTTAGCAACCCAATGGCTGGTGTCTACAATTAAAATTTCCACCTCATAATTACTTATTATCACGGTTAAGTGTGTGAATATAAGAAGCAAATTATGTTTTTCACTATAAAAAAAAAAAATAAAAAAAATTAAAAAAATTGAAAAATCTACTTTTTCAAAGCTCTAATTTAACTTGAATACTTGACTGAGTTGTAATTTTAAGCAAAAATATTTCTGAATATTAAAAATGTTTCTTCTAAATCCACAATAAAGATTTTTGTAAATAGAACAATATCTGATTTTCCCATCAGCAAAATAGTGCACTTCGGAAAGCAAAAAAAGTTAAAATAGGAAGTTAAAAAAGTTTATATACATATATAAAAATATCAGTTTTTTGTGTACCTCTTGGCTAAAAAAATCAAGCGGCATGAACTCCTTTTTTCAGACCCGAAATGTCAAATTGCAATATATTTGAATTTTTCATAAACTCGAGGTGACACATATTGGGGTCTTATTGCTCCGCCTCCTCTAAAAATATAAGGCTCAAGCTCCTAAAAAAGATCAATTAGAAATCCTCAAAAGCCATATAAAAATATATTAGAATCGGCCTACCCGTTTAAAGTTGTTGCCATTTTGTTTTAAAATCTCCCACTGTACAGCATTAGCAGAAGCAGCAGAAACAGCAGCAGCAGCTGAAGCTTGGAACATCATCTTATAACCATGAATACTTATTGCAGCTATTGTTGTTTCTCGTATTCACACCAATTTTACTAACAAGATGTGAAAGATTGTTCAGAAGATGAAGCTTAATAATTGTTGCTGCTTGTTTATGTTGCTGATACTCTGCAACACTTACCAGCTTAACAAATTAACACTAAAAGCGTTAAATGGAAATGAACATTGTAGTTTTCGTGTTAAATTAGATAAGATAATTAAAACAATTGCAACGGCAATAAGTGCACGTTAGCAAATGGAACAAGTTGCAAATGTTTTAGGAATACATAAAACTAGATTAATGCATGATGTTAATTATTTGAATGAAATTAGAATTTAGAATTTGTAATTACTTCAGGTTGGTTAGTCTAATTCTCGTTAAGGAAGGAATTCACTCAATAAAGTAGTTTAAATTACGAATTAGTTCTTGGAAGTATTAAAGAAAGCAAACACATTGAAAGCGATTCCCGGATTTATTAATTTGGGTATTTTGCCAAGAAATAATTTGTTTAAAAGAAAAAATCTTTAAAAATAAAACGGAGATTTGCTTTTTTAGGATCTTATGTCATAGTAGCTACCATTAAGGATTTATTTCATAATAGGAAATGCCCAGTCTTAAAATTTCGGGACTTTTCAAGATTGACAGACACTAAATGCCGGGATAAACAATTTTTCCGCGATTGTTTTTAATAATAAATTTTTATGAAAAAAAAAACGAATATATATTTAACCCTTTGACACAGAAGCTGATTCTGACCAATGCAAAAGTTTATATTTTATTTTTATATATTGAAACGATTGATTTTGGCTCAAGTTCAAACCCGAAATCAGTACTGATCCGTTCTGCTAGTATGATGAATAAAAATTGTTCTATATATAGTACTCTCTTAATAAAAAATAATAATGAATTTATCCAAAAAATTTTTCTAATAAAAATTAAAAATAAAAAAATTAGAATAAATAAATGGGTAAAATTCGGGTTTGAACTTGAGCCAAAATCAATCGTTTCAATATATAAAAATATTAATAAAAGTTCGACTAATTACTTATAAACGTTTATATTTTATATGATTTTTATGGCTTTAAAAGGCTTTAAAAACATGTGTAAAAAATCATGGAGAAGAATTTTTATTCAAAAGTGGATTTTGAAGATGTACAGTTTTTTTATTATCATCAACGCCTCAAACATCGTATTTGTGTAAATCGTATGTTTACATTAGAAAAGTTTTGAAAAAATAAACAAACAAAAATATGAAATACCCTGAATTCTTATCCTGTCAGTTAAATTTACCAAGGTTTTGTTATCGGTTTCTAGCTCTATTACACGAATGGTTTGGAAGATGTGGATCGTTTCTGGGTTATTCGCATAGCATCGGTCTTCAACGGCAACTTACTGAAATAGTCTAAGGAAATCAAATACCAGCTCCGAGGCGGCTAATTGACATCTCAAAGATCAGACGTTTCGCACGATTTTTCAATGTTTTCCTTTTTCGGTTAAATTCGATAATAAATTTAAATTATTTTCCAACGTTGTTGATATGAAAAGCAACTCATTTTGGTTTATGGAGGTGTGCTAATGATCAAAAGAGCATATATTTTAAAAAGATACTTGTATATATACAATCATTAGTGACCTCAATTTAACAGTCAACGAATTATATGCATAGCAGAACATATTGAAATTTTTGTTCAGTTTACAAGCTCATTCATATGGCTTATCGTTTACAAAAAAACGATACAGTAGTTTTTCGATTTAACGAACCTAATTGCTGTCAGGCTTGTTCGTTAAAATGAATTGTTCGTTACATCCAATAATGAATTAAAAATGAATAGTGTCGTCTATTTTATTCAAAACTCTAAATATGTACAGTATTTTTTTTTAAATATTTTATTAAAATTTAAATTATTTAAAATATATATTTCATCAAAAATGAAAAGTTCATAAAAACACTGTAATCAAAAATAATTTATTTTAAAAATTGATTAATCACAGTCTGTTTTCTTGGAATTGATGCCTTATTGAAACTCTCTCAAAAGCATAAAATTTTTGCTGCTAATATTGTTTTGCTAAGCGGATTTAATAAAAACTTCTAAGTGCTTAATGACATCTTCGTTTCATCTGTTTCATCAAGCTGTTCATAATTTTCAAATTTTTATCATCGCATTCATCATCGGGTAAAGTTTTATTTTCAATGCATCTATTCAATTCATCAGCTGATATATTTTACATTTGTCATTTGTCCGTTTAATCGAGTACAAAATAAAATATTTGTGCGTAATATAAGGTACTCAGTAGCAAACATTTGGGTGTTCGTTAAATACAATGTTCATTAAATCGAATGTTCGTTAAATTGGAAAACTACTGTATGTGTTTATGTGCTTGTGAACAGACAAATTTGTTGTATCGCCATTTTTCCGTATTTTAAATGTCAATTTTTCACTTCTTAAATTTTGCTTTCATTAAAATCATCTTCTTCCACAATAGTCGATACTCAATTCAGTTGATACCATGAAATTAAGCCAGCCAGATATGGGAATTCTAATTTTACGCGAAATATTTAATAACTTTTTCGCGGGAAACAATTTTAATTAAAATGGTTTGCAAATTAAATTGAAACAGATCAAGCATATATTTATCATTAACAAGAATGTATTTTCTACGTTTGCTTATCACATATTAAAAAAAGATTCTTGAAAATTAATCTAACAAATAGAAATTTTCCATAATTGGCCTCAATACAACCATTTATAAAATATATAAAATTCAAACGTATAATTATAACACAGTTTTGTATGAAAATTACCAATAACAAAAATACAATACTGTATAATTAGACAATTACACAACACATACGACGTTAATACGAGCTTGTGAATTGAATAATTGTTATAATCAGAAACATCACTTATTTGTATTTGTTCACTCTATGTGGAATAAGAGCAACGGCCGTCAATTAAGCTTGCATTTAATTAAAGCTCTACATTCATATGAATAACCCATAATTATTCCATACTTAGCATATTGCTTAGTTATAACACATGTTTTAAACTCGTGACACCGATCTGCTAAGTTTAAGCTAATAAGCTGTTAAATATTTGTTATCAAACTACCAACCACAATTGAAAAATTAAAACAAATCTTGAATTTAGAGATTAAAAAGCATAACGTCATATGATTTCAATAAAGCCCTAAGTTACTAAAAAATTCAAAAACGACTTCTTGGTAAATTTCGATCCACCATATCAAAATACATGTACCTGGAAAATTTTATTTATTAAAATACTAATTCGTCAATAAGAAATAAACTTAAACTAAAAAAATTTTAAAAAATGTTGCTTAAATTTTCATATTAGAGAGTTTTTTGCTTGTCCTCTAAAATTTTTTCAATGTAACTTAGGGCTTTTATGAATTCATATGACGATAAGTTTTAAGAGTTGATTTAAGTAAATAGTGTATAACCGATGGCAAATTTTTGGTTGTGCAGGCGGTCGCTGATAAATATTTCTGTAGGAATTTGTTTATAAAATACATTGAATTCTATCTTTCACATATAAGCGATTTTCAATAAAATATCTTTAAATTATTGGTTTTGTTATGTTCGACAAATATGTATATTTCTTTAGCAATTACTGGCTTTAAATGAGACTTGATTAAAGTTCGTCTCCATAATATTTGTCATTAAGTATTCATGTAGAATGGCTTTTTGTTTCGCATATTTTATATTGCTCAATGTTTTTTTATGTTTTTTTTTATTTGCAATCTACATATCTTAAGATATTAAGCAAGTGTGCGCAAAATTAAATACTATTACATACATAATGATTTTCAGTAAAATCAATAATATTATCGTACACATTTTTACAATGATTTTAAGAATGCATGTAAGATTGCTCAACAAAATATATTTATATAATAAATTCAATTCTTATATATATGGTTAAATAAATTTATATAGGGTCCGCCAGATAACTTTCTTTTTTAAACAGCGCGCAAAACATCGAGTGTAGCTTCGGCTGTGTGGCACGTAGCGCCGTCCTGTTGAAACCAAATGTTGCCAATATCCTCCTCTTCAATTTTTTTGAACAAAAATTCGTTCAACATGGCCCGATAACGATCGCCATTGACTGTAACGGCCACTCCTTGCTCATTTTCGAAGAAAAATGGCCCAATTATGCCTCTGGACCAAAATCCGCACCAAACAGTGACTTGTTTAGGGTGCGTCGGCTTTTCAATGTATGCGTGCGAGTTTTCTGTGCACCAAATGCGATAATTTTGCTTGTTTACACACCCGCCAAGATCAAACTGAGCTTCATCTGAAAAGATGATTTTTTTTGGCAAAATCGGCATCGTCTGTAAGTCGATCGCAGGCAATATTTCCCAGCGTTGTTCAAGGGTATACACAACCATATTCGTTCAGCGGAAGGATAAAACTAATTATCTGTCAAATCAGATATGAGCTAAGTGTTACCATTCACGAAATGGACCCTATACAAGATGACTTTAATAATATTTTATCTAAATGGGACATCTAAAACATAAAATCTTTTCAATCTTCTATTATCTTCAATATCATATAATAATGAGATAGCCAATGGATTAATGTGATCGCTTAACATTTAAAGGTATCGATTGCTGTAGTTATTTATTTCGTATTTAGGGAATATCTATATCTTTATGTAATGCTTTATTTGTTATGTACAACGGTGCATTGACTATTGCTCGTAACGTTTTTGACCGAAATCTTTGGAGAATTTCAATATTTGAGTTACTTGCTCTACCCCAAAGTTCAATGCCATAAGTCCGTATGAGCTTTATAATATAGACGTAGTTTCTTTTCTAAGCTTTATTCAGACTTTGTACCAAATAACCAATACATTTTTTTAATTTATAATTGAATTGTAACCTTTTTGCTTTAATGTAGTATTTCCACGTTAAGCGCCGGTCCATATATAAGCCTAAATATTTAACATTGCTATTATTAGGGATTTGTGAGCCGTTCATATTCGTTCGTCTTAGACTAAAGGTCACAAGCATATATTTGTTTTCGTTAACTTTTATATTCCAATAGTTTAACCATGTCTGAAGTTGCTAGGAATGCAGTATCATCATCATACGTGGCTACTGTTACTTCACCTAAGTGAGGCATATCTGAAGTAAATATGGTATACAATTCCATTTTATAAAAATTCGACATTTCATTATTAACTCTTACGTAAAAATAACGTTCAATTAAAAATTATTTCAAAAAGAAATAATGGGGCGCTGCGCAGAGGAGTATTTGTGGCAAAAAGCTGGCCAAAGTTATTAAATGTGTTTTTCGAATTGAAAGATCGAGTTTTTTTGTTATAGTTTTAGGTGTAATTTGATATTAAAAATCTATTGGCAGATTTTTTGATGTTTTTTTATAATAACCCCAAAATGTGTACAAACTTAAAAATTCTAAATTTTTTTGGCATAAAACATAATTTATACATTTGCTACCTTCACTTTTAAAAACAATTTTCTTTTCTCTTTATTTTTGCAAAAATAGTGTGTAAACTTAATATGTTTTAAATTTTTAAACGAAATGTTTCAACAGTAGTATTCAAGATAATTTCTTTTTTGAATACCAAAAATAGCTTTTGAACAAATCTGTCAGTGAAAAAAAATCAATGTAATATTTTATTCATTTAGCCACAAAAAAATCATATAAACTTTTTGAAACCGAAAAAAATATTTAAAACGCGTGTAATTTTCTTCACTTTCCTGAATTCAGCAGTGTCTCAGCGCTACAAATCGCAACATAAAGTCTTAAAAATTTACAATATGATGTAAACTTTTGTTTTGTTTAGTTTTTAAAATTTCTTTAAATAAGTTTTTGTCTTTTTAGTCAGCTTTTTGGCTCAAATACTTTTCTGTGCGCTGGTAATAATGATTTAATTTTGTAAAGCAGGCCGCACTGCTAGCCTCTATCGAACGCCTGTTGAATATCTAAATATCAAATGCTTCCATAATTTCTATTACTAAGCGGTGACACTGTTCTGGTGTGCCGTATATGTACCGAAATACAAACTGATAGTCCGGTATTATAGAATAATTCTCTAAGATAGGTAATACTCTTTTAAGGAATAATATTTCGAATATTTTAGAGAATGTCGATAGCAAACTTATAGATCGGTATGATGCGACATTGATTTATAAATCATTATTATTTCGGCAAATTTCCATTGAATAGGGAAATGCTGAAGCCTCAGGAAAGAACTTAACTCCATTGTCAGAAAAATAATTCCTTTTTTGTTTTTAAATTTTTGTGTAGGGAAGGGTCAACCTTATCATACAATGGTGTATTTAACATCTTGATTTCTTGACGTACTTCAAAAGGTGTAAGGTGCTTAAATGGTAAATTCATTTTATATAAAATTGTGTAAGTTAATTCAAAGCAATATATTTCAAAAGATATTACCCTAAAAATATACTTTTATTTAGCTCTACAAGTAACAATAGAAGAAAAACCACAGTTAGAAAATTTTAATTGAAACATCATTTAGATTCAATTCTAAAGCTAAAGTCTCACATACACTAAATGATATATTATGCTAAACAAAGCTTCAGTTTAGTTAAGTTTAGTCCAATTTAAATTTATTTAATACATATAATTCTATTTTAAATGTGCCGTAAATGAAGGCGAACAAAAATTTACAAAAATAGTATTTACGCTTATTTAGTCAAATATCTTAATAGATACAGCTCATTTAGATCCTGTGCCACATTTTTTTATTTCCTGTTCCCTGACTTTCACATAAATATAAATACTTAGATTCTTTGTTGTGTTCGTACAGTTGACTCATAGAGAAAACTTATTGCTGTCTCAGAATTTACAAATGCAAAGAATTTTTCCAAAATATTATAACTAATGTAGCAAGCATTTGTTACTGAGACATTGAAACAGATTGCCAAAAGCCATTGGGACAGGCTTGTATAGTACAACAGTTTTGTTTTATTATTTATGTGCATTTATTGGAACTTCTTTTTTAATACTTTTTCTAAGTTTTACACTAGGAAATTTTATTTCGTAGCAGGCAAAAGTACAAATCTATAAATGTGATTTATTATTAAGGTTGCAAAAAATTTTTTTCTTAAAAAATACAGAAAAATTTTAATAGTTTTACATACACTTAAGCTAAATGCTTGAGTTCAAATTTGTCAGAGCTTAAATGTTTGTAATAAATTATACTTGTAGTTCTAATTTTTCACATTTTGAAAGTGTATACAGTTAACTTTCAAAATGTGACAAATATATATTTTTTTTCGGTTTGATTGATTTGAAAAAAACAGTTTAATTGTTTTACAGCGACTTGGGTACTTTGAACGCACACAAAAAGGCGGGTTGACTAGTATTTTTTGTCGTTTTGATAGCGTTTCTTCAATTACGATTTTTTTGAATCATGCAAAAAACCTTAAAAATTTTTAACTTGAAACTCTGTTACCCCAGGAAAACCTAATTAGTAGTTGAAATTGATGAAAAGAAATATCGAAAATTAGTTAATTTTTTTCCAATGTTACTTATCATTCACAATTTTGTTTTATTTTTCTAAAAACATCGGTTAATCAAACCAAAAAAGGTGTAATAAGTAAAAATTTAGAGTAGAAAGAAAAATATTACACGACATAAAAATCAACATAAATTTACTGACTGTTAAACTCATATCGCGTTGGAGGTGTGTTTGCTATCAACAATTAAGAATACCAACCACAATAGAAATAATTCTTGTATTCTTTTTCGGGTTATAAGTTTGTATAAATACAAATTTGAAATCAACCCTACCACCCACAAAAATCACGAATACATGGGGGTGTAGCGAATTCCGGAAAACAGTATTGTTGTTTTTCTGTCATTTAATCCGAATTGTTGAGCACATCCACCATAACGCAATGTTGTCTGTATAGTGCTTGTGTTTTTCTTCTTTTTCTGTTCACTGCCTGGACGTTCTGGCTTTTCACCGAAATACTTGCAATAAAAAATCGCTATTTGTCTCCTGAACTTCAGGTTTGATATATTCTTGTTTCTTCTTCGACATTGTCTGAACTGGATTCCAGTAGAGTAATCGATATGTTTGACGTAGAATTTTCTAAAACATCTACTTCAGTTTGGAAATTTTCAAGCTCTTCTACTGTGGATAGCCTACGTCCACTTCTCAGTACAATTTCGTAGCCAGCTTTTAGCTGTTTTGTGCACAAATCCTCTGGGGCACCTTCGATTTCATTTTCAGCGCCATCTTCACCAAAAACCAAGACCTCTTTCAGGTACAATATTATTTGAAGTCATATACAAAATAAATTAAATGAAACAAATAGAAATTAATTTTATGGAAAAATATTGCTAAAATTATTAACACTGACAAAAATCATAAAAAAACTGACATAATAGAGTCAAGAATTTTTAAAGCACTTAACTATATTTAATTTAACAACTTCCAAGTGATATTATTAATCAAAACTAATTTAGTTTAAAACAATTTATAAATAAATATAAAGCAATACTTATTTTTTCATCTCATAATTCGACATTTTTAATGTTTTATTATTTACACACTTTTGTTGACAAGACACTGCTTACAAGCTTTCATCAACTAAACTAAATCTCAGTGACAATAAACTATGATGCTTTTTTGATTAAAAAAAATAATTCAGGGTTGTTTTAGACTTCAATGTAGTCGGAATTGGTTTTGAAAACGATAAAATAAATACTTTGGTGTGATGAATTGCAATTTTATCGGTTTTATGTTCAATTTAGAATTATTCACTGTTTCGAACATAAAATAGATAGCATTGAAATTCTTCACATCAAAGTATTTATTTTATCGTTTTCAATTCCAATTACGACTAAATTGGATTCTGTGACAATTCTGTTATGTACCGTCATTCTGAAGAAAATTGTTTAGATATGCTGGCTCTCTAAGCAGCAGCTTATTTATGTGTCCATATGGACACACGGGAACAATTCAGGTTAAAATTAAATAAGTTGCTGTGAATTTTTTTCTTTCTCCTTCGAAATATTGTCTCATGTCATATCCAATTCTTTCTTAATAAAAACGGAACAAACTCTTGCCTAATAATTATCACTTTGGATGAACAATAAATATACAATACAAAAATAATATAATATGGCGCAAAATTAATCACCCTGTAGAAAGATGTTATAATTTTTGCATATGTTGTCGGACGTCAATCATATTAAAAAGCTGCAGTATATAAACAGACAAGCTATATTTCGGAAGAGCTTGAAATAATCGTGTCGAAGCTGTTCGCGAAATCTGTCGTTTTGGCGTTTTGTCTTGGTTATCAAGAGCCCCCGATTTAACCATTCCAGACTTCTTTCTTTGGAGCTACTTGAAGTCGCACGCTTATCCCAACAAGCTACAGACAATCACAGCCGTGAAGGAGAATATTCGAATGAAATGCGTAATGTTCCGGAAAACGGAAAATACGATAAAACGGCCACAAATGTGTATAAACACTGACAGCAGGCACTTGGCGGATATCATCTTTTCTATTTAACAGAAAAAATTGTAAAAGTCAAAACAAATATTTCCATCTTTAGTAAACAAGTTCTTCAAAAACAAAATCGAATGATTAATATTAGAGCTGCCTTGTATAATCACATTTGTCTCAATTGTTTTTACTATTTTTTTACATTTAGGGTATTCATTTGAATATGTTTTAAAATAATAACACGAAAAAATATGACGAGGAGGAACAAGCACCTTGTAATTTCTCTCAAATTTTCACTGTTTGGATATGACAAAACAATAAATATAGTTTAAACCCAGCGGGAAAACTGGTCATTGATTACATATGTAATGGAAGATATAATGTATTATATTCCAAAGCAAAACAATGCAATCCTTTGGAAACGAGAAGGTAATTTGATCACACACAAAAACTACACATTGCTTACCTCGTATATTACCACTTCTTACGAAGAAGGAATGTATTGTTTGTGATTGCTAATTGCGAATTCATTACTTTCCTAGGACATGTTATGTGTTAAAAATAATGAATTCTGGAATGAAAAATTATACGTGCTGTACATTATTCTCTCGTTTACTATTCGTTACCTTTTCCCGCTGGGAAAAGTCTTATTATTTCATGACTTTTTTTTGAAGCACAACAGAATTTTTTTAAACTATTGTAAAATTATAAGACATTATAACAACATGAATTAATAGGACACCATTTGAATACCCTGATTGCTTTTGTCAATCATAAACAGCTTCTACTGAGAATTATAAACTAATTATTATTAATAATTAATTTTTCGACCTTTTCTTGATATATTTAGATAATTTACTAATTCATTTACGAGCTTCAACATTTATTATCGATTTTTCGGTTCTCCTTTGTGAAGGTTTCTCAGGATGAAAATAAATCATTTAACAATTAATATAACTATTGATTACAAATTAGTGTAAAAGAATAATTTCCTTTTCCGTTTTTTTTTGTATTAAAGCTAAAAAAAATTCTTTTAAAATTGAAATAAGGACGAATGAACTAATTTAAATTTTAATACAAAAAAGAGGAAAAGGATATACATAATTAATTTACAATTACTTTAAATTATTTGATCTTTTAATTGTTAAACGATTTCTTTTTATCGTAAGGAAGCGAAATATTGATAATAAATTAGGATATTTTTGATCGAAAAGTGACCTCAAGCTCATTAATTAATTAGAGAACTATATAAATATAAACAAATTATTAAATAAATTTTATTTCACAATCTAAAATATAAGTTATTGGAAAATTTCACGGTCGTATTCATAAAAAATTTTTGAAATTATACAAATTCTCTTTTATAAGTACGGAACTTACAATTTAAAAGATAAAATTCATTAATAAATAAATAGCTGAAAGCCTTAAATTGAAAATTTAATAAAAGTAATTTAAGAAAAACATTAATAAAAAAAGTCTCATCTCAACGCTTTTATAAAAACAAACACAAAAACACAATTTCTCTGAAATTTAAGACGAAGCTTGTTTTGTTTTTATCTGTAACAATTTTTTACTTAAAACTGTAAATACAGAAATTCTATTCCTTTTTTTCAAATACGGCTTTTTAATGTATTCCTGTTCATGTTTATTCTGTTCTTATTTTACTTAAATTGTATATACGAGTACATATAATATTCAACCCACATTGTGGCATTTCAACAAAATTCATATTTACTTTCAAAATATTTGTGTTTGCAAACACTGTCTTTTGCATGTATTTGTTGTAGCAAATTCCAATTTGTTATCCTTTGTAGAGAATGAAAGGGGGTTACAATTTTTTCTGTTTAGTAATGGCCGTGAAATGTTATATTTGCTTATAAAACTGTTTTTGTATAAAAACCGAGTTTTTGGGTTAGTAATGCAACGTGCGAGTTAACAGTTGTAATGATTAACAATCAAAATGATTCGGAATCTGAAAAAAATATTTTTTTGTGTAATGAAATATTAATATATATCCTTGAAATTCCTCTCTCTCTCTCTCATTGCATCTGTCTTTTTCTCTTTTTCCTACTATAAAATCAAAACTTGCCGAAAAAAAAATTGCGGGCAAAAAACTGGTCTTATGATGGCTACACACATTGCAACGTGTTAATGCAACCAGGCTTGTTTCATTATACGTTGCATAGTTTGTAGTCCTTTTCATCGTTTCATTTCGTGTTGCATTCGAGGTTTCATAAACATCAAAATATTTTGATATTTTCTGGTTGCATTCCTCTTGGTTGCATAGTGTGTAGTCGTGTTTATTCTTTTTACTAGTTTAGTTCATTGAAACCTGGCAAGGTGTGGATATGTTTATTTATTTTTTTGCCAACCACGGAAAAAATAAATCTGCTTTGTAATTTTGTGTTTTATCATGTCTAATATTTTAAGAAAAGCTTTTTCGTCTATTCGCACATAACTTCTGTAATCTTTTGGCTCATTTTCTTTTAAGTATTTTACACAGTCTTTCATTCGAAAACTCTTCTATTTTTAAATACAGTAGTTTTGATTTAGCTACCTTTTGCTTAAGAGCACTTTTGACGTAAATGCATAAAATTAATAATTTCTGTTACTATTCTTTAAAATCCAACACAAATTCCTTTTTTAAGTGCCATTTTGTACCTGCACATTTAGGATAAATGCCCAACATTTTCGTAATTTTAAATTTATTTTCATACAAAAAAAAAACAAAGTTAGCTGCGTTTTGACTTAACTGCCCAAAAAAATATATATTTAAAATATATATATAAAAAATCAAAGTTAGCTTGCACACATTAAAAATATATTATGGCCACTTTTTCACGTAAATATCTAAATTAAGCCAAATTTATAATTTTAAAACTCGCAAATAACCCACACATATCGCAAGTTGTCATCATCAGAATTTATCTATTTTGTTTTCATGTACATACATACTTTCATATATTTAAGTTAACAGCATTTATGACTTATCTGCACAAAAAATCATGCAAAGTTAATTGTGCTGCTAAGTCAAAATTACTGTACCAATTGTTAGACAATATCCTTTTTTCTTTGGTTGTACCACATTTTCCTCCTCTTCATAAAACAATTAAATTTTTAACTATGTTTCTTTCTTACGCGATGTTCAATGCGAATACAAAAAAAAACAGAAATTATGTTACCTTTATGGTTTAATTAATGGTTGCAGTGTGTGTATGAAACCTGAGTAACAAACGTGGTGCATAAACACGTTGCAATGTGTGTAGCCAGCATTAAAATGAACTCTGATTATGGAATTATTTTAGATATCGAAATACTTTCGTAATATACTGTATGTGCCTGTTTGTGTTATATGCATGTATTTTGCTGTGATTAGTTTGCTTAGCTTCTTTAAAGGCTTTTCTTTGTTAAGTAAGTTTAAACCAAAATGTTTGGCATCCTTTACAGCACATTTCATTTGTCCTTAAGGTCGCAGTGTTTGCATGTGAACTTACAGCACACAAAAATGCAACAACATATTTGGCGTCATTTAAGTGCATCGTCATCGTTTAGTTTATTTATTTTTTTTGCTTTTCCTGAACAATACAAAAACTGCGAAACACTATGGCGCCATTTTAATTAGCAAACATCTGTTTATTTTTATAGTTCCTCAGTTCACTTGACCTCACTTCTTAACCCCTTCGTTGTGCATTAGATTTGTAAAGAAGTGCTGACAAAATTAGTACGGAATATGGAATATAAAAACACGCAACGTGACATAAAATCATGATGAATATTATTGCTAGTGAAGTATACGAACACAATGCATTTTGTTTGTTTTCATTAGGAATTATCCTTTTGGGTTTATTACAATCGTTTCTATTTGTTCACCCCGCAAACTCTTTTTGTTTAAATATCATTTGGAGTGCTGGCCAACTCATTTGCTTTGGAAAAATCCTTTTTTTTTTAATAAAATTAGCAAACGAAATTTTAAATAGTAAAGAATGGAATTATTGAATTCCACCAATTTTACTTGTAGTATTTACAGCAAAAGATGAAAATAAATTATTCATATATTTTATAGCTTTGTGAGTTTCATACCTTGTTTTTATACTTGTGAGATGTTTTAGTCCAAAAGAATTCTGAAAAAGAAAGAAAATAATTTAATTTGGATTGAGTGTAAACAGTGCTCAAAAAAAATTCTAATCTAAAGTACAATACAGTGAAGTTCGGTTAGAACTTTCTTTCTATTTTGCTTCTTTATATTTTGCACATATTTTAAAAAGGGATTTATGATTTTTTGGTAAGTCTCAGTTTTTGTGAAAATGTTATGCCTTTTTATGAAAGCTAGAGTTTAATACAATTAAGATGCCACAATATCATTAAAATTATTTACCATGAAATTTTACATAATACAAAATAAACTGCAGGTAGATTTTCGGCTTGTTTGCAGAAACGCCCAGGCTGAACTGAAGACTAATAGTCTAACACAATCATCTACTCGTCTACAAGTGCAGCCAAAAGTTTTTTTGATTAATTTTGATTATTTCAGCTTTAACAAAAAACCCAGATTTGAAAAATTAAGTTTATGATAATTTAGTGCTAAAGGTTAATGTATTCGTAAAGATTGAGAAAATTAAATAAAAACTAATGGAAGTGTGAAAGAAATGTTCATTTTCGCAAGAAAACTTTTCAAAGTTTTATAAGACAAATAAAAATACCAGGCGGATGCATACTCCAAGTCGTCTGGAGTCTTTAGAAGATATCTCCACTTAAATTCAAACATGAAACGATCTAACTTGTCGTTGGTTTCCCTAGACAGTCTCCGGTCGGACTTAAATTTTTACTCCTCTACACATGTGGAATAGTGGGTTCGCTGTGTAAATAAAGCCAAGCTGGTCATCCGTAGAGTTACTTGCAGCCATAATACGTAATAAGACACACTAGTCAGACCCCGAATGTTTATTCTTTTTCCAGATTTAGACTCCTGCCAAGACCAATGTTTTGGTACAGCCTCTTTTGCATATACAAGGCGTCCGCCGGGAAGGTATACTACTTTGTTTGTTTATAATTTTTTATTAAATGAAAGAGATTGGATCTTATATTGATAAATGTTTTATTTAATGTCCGCAATTATATATGGAATACAATATCAGATAAATGTCCGCCTCTGTTATCCTTGCAAATGCGAGCCCTTTTAAGCACATTTTTCATTACATTCTCACACATTTCACGCGGTATTTCATTAATTTCATCACGAATACTTTCTTTTAGTTGCTCAAGCGTTTTTGGTTTGTTTGCATAAACTTTGCTTTCGATATCCCCACAAAAAAGAATTTCGCAGCAGTCAAATCAGGTGACCGTGGAAGCCAATCAAAATCACCATTTCTTGAAATAACTTGTTGTGTAAAGAGGTCTCGCAGTAATTCCATTGTAACCCTGGCTGTATGCGATGTGGCAGCCACCGTCTTGTTGATACCACATATTAATCAAGCCCAAAGCATGCAGTTGTGGCGTTAAAAAGTTTTCAATCATATCACGATATTGCTCCCCATTCACAGTTACCGTTACGCCGTTTTCATTTTCAAAGAAGTAGGGTTCAATGATTACTCCTTACCAAATTGCACACCAGACTGCCACTTTTAATGGATGCAAAGGTGACTGATAAATAATCTCAGGATTTTCCATGGCCCAGAACCGACTATTATCTTTATTCACATATCCATTCAAATGAAAATGTGCCTCATGACTCATTATGATTTTTTTCATAAAAATGGGCGTTGTCATGAGCGTGCTGTAACATCCTATTGGGATATGCAAGGCGGCGTAAATGGTCTTGTGCAAGAAGCTCTTGTGTCAACTGGATCTTAAATGGAAACAAATGCAAATCCTTGTGCAAAATTGTAACCAAAGTTATTTTTTGAAGAACAAGCTCCTGGGAACGGCGTCGAATTGAGGTTGATGGATTGTTTTGAACACTTTCTTGAGCAGCAGTAATGTTTTCAGCCGATCTTGCAGTACGTTGTGGTTCACGTTTGGGCCTATCATCTACAGACCCTCTTTCTTCGAAATCATTCACTTCACGATAAATAGTGCGTTGTTTCTCCCAAAAATTTCACGTAACTTTCTCATCGTCACAGTAATCGATGATTGATTTTGATAAAATGTTTTATCGATGAAATCTCGTTGGTTTATGGAATATTTTTCCATAATAAATTTGCCACGTGTCATGAGAAGAATTGATTTTTCCAGTATCGCTACCCTTTTGCTTGAGATTTTTCTGAAGTCAGTACTGAACATTTGAACGACGTTCTATTCTACATATAATATCGTACAGCTGCATTTGAACGAACAAAATTTCAATAAAATTTTATTAGACAATTTGTTTTATTTCCAAACCATCTGCGTTCTGTGAAAAACGCTTCAATACATGAAAACCAAAATTTACCGAAACATCTTGAAAAGAGCAGTAAAAATGCTGAATTTTAAAAAGAGATGAAAAAATCAATACTATTTCTTATTTTTTACACTAAACTTTCTTATTTTTCCCAATGCTAAAATAAACACTAATTTTGTTTAAAAATAAAAATAGCAAAAAATTATTTATGAACTATTTTCTGCACATTAGATTTTCTCATTAAGATTATGATTATGAACTAACGCGGACGCACCGTTCTGTTTACCTACTTTCACGATTTTTTTTTAATTTAGCCTCAGCTTCTTTAATGTCACTCCTAATGCAAGTGCATAACCCTGAAGTATATTACACTTGAAATCAACTGCCTTTCACATGACACGTATTTCAAATGCTGCTAAAGTTTACAAGAAACTACTCATATCACTTTGACTTGAACGCACGCAAATTACACAATAATTACGACCCCTTGTGCATTTAGTAAAGCAAAAATGTTGCGGTATTCGAACAACATGAAATTTTTAAATCTACAAATTGACAATATAAATATTTAAAAATAATTTTTTCAACACTTCAATGTTAAATATTCAAGAGCGTAAAAATATGATGTGATATATTCAAAAGGAGGACAACATGGGAGTGGTTTATGATACTTTTGGATAAGTTGACAATATTTTTCTATTAAAAAGTATAGATTTGTATGAAACGGTTCTGACAGATGCCCACAGTAAAACAAATAATTCCTTTGATTCTAAATCGGATGTTGTACGCTTTATCATCGTACAATATGAAAAGTACCATTAAGACAAAATAAAGCGAACGTGGCTGTACCATAATGTATCAAATCGTTTTTGGCATTGAAAATCCATGCAAATGCTTGCTGAATTTTAATATACCATAGTTGGAACGTACCACTCAAGGCCGAGGCATATAGAATCCGTCAGACGTTATACTTCGCTTTTTTCAACTGATGACTAAGTTGAAACACAGGTTTTCTTATGAGCTTTGTTACATTCCGCACGTCTCCATCAACGCAAAGTACTAAAGTTGGGCAACTTTTATGTTGCGTTGAGAACTCTGACAACTATCAATTTTTTTTGTGCTGTGTGGTGACAAAACTAAATAGAATTAAATGAAAATTACAATTAAAAGAAAGTCCAGAATATCCTCGAATCTCATATAAAATGTATAATTTAATCAAATTAAGCTGATTTAATGTCCGTCTACAAAGTACTTATTGTGTAAACCTCCTTTGCCGATACTTTAATGTCAGTTGAAAAAAGCAACGTATAACGTACGGCGGATTCTATAAGCCTCGGCCTTCAACGTTGTTTTGTGTCATTTTTAAAGTAGTGATCGTCTGTTTGTATGTTTACTGGTATGGGTTCTTTTCGTCCTTTTCTTGGTACTTTTTGAATAAAAATATCTGTGGACGAAGCAACTTTTGAGTTTTTAACATTTTTAAGGGAGCGTGAAAAAAATTTCTATAGTTTATCTGTAATTTATACAAACATCAAACATTAAATTATTTGTATTTTTATAAACAAAATACAGTGTTAAAACCATTTAAATTTCCTTGGTATTTTTTCTTCACAACAATCACCAATGGTACTTTTTTAATTAATTTTAATTTTAAATCTTATTTTAAAACTAAAGCTTTTTGAAATTTTTAATGTTTTTTTTGCAATTTATTTTTTTCTCGGCTTTTATAGAATACAATTTAGTTTCATTTTCTCTTGCGCTTGGCAAGACTACTCTTTATTCCTTTAAGTTTGTTTATTCAAGATTTCAATTGTCTTTTGAAAACATTTCTTTGCTAAAATCTATTTAATAGAGAACATGCAGAAACATCCAGGGAACTTAAATTTATTAACCAACCACTTGAGAAATATTCGCATACACTTAACATTGTACTTAAGATTTAAATTACGTACTTATAATAGCATATCATATCATATTGATTTAATTGAGTAGAGCACAAATATATACTCGTATAAGACACTTCAGATATTCCTAGATAAAATACGTTTTACAAAGAAATTTAAAATTGCAAGTGAATGTTAATAGTTAATGAAGTAAACTATAATTAGAAATTTCAAGTGAATTCTAAAATACAAAAGCATTTAGTTGTTACATAAAATAGGATCTCTTTTCACATTGTCTTCAGAAATTAATAATTATGAACAAAGGTTTTCATTATCCTGTCCTTACATATGCTCATCAAATGTTATTTTTGTTTATATAGAGTCACTGTAAGTGAAATAAAGAATTTGAAATAAAAAAATGGCGAATTTATTATTGATTTAAATTAAAAAATGCTAAGGACATTTTTGGGGGTACCAGCAACACAAAACGATCCTTCTGGTTAAGTTTTTTTTTACAATTGCTTTGTCTTTTTAAGTGGAAAAGTTATTGGAATGATTTATGCTTTATTTAATATGGCACAACTCGGCATTTCAGAACTAAACTGGAACAATTAAAAGACCGAAAGGTGCTTGCCTGAAAATTACCTGTTTTCTTCATTTAATAGATTTTCAATCGAACGCTGTATGAACCGTATTGTAAATAAAGCAATGATATTTTTTTCTTCTTGGGAGTGAATAATAAACCCTTATGAAGATATCCTGGCATAACTTCCATTGCCTTAAAATATTCTCTTCTGTGAAAAAAAGATGCGCAAATTTCTAACTTGAAAAAATTGCAATTCTTTGTAGTTTGAGAAACGAATGTAGGAGATCAGGAATACTTAAATTTAAAATGCAAATGGTTTTAATTTTCGGTACATACGTTAAAGACATAACTCTTGGGTTCCTATATAGTATTTGAATATGGCATAATTCTATTTTCGAATATCTTATTAATTTACAAAATAATTGAATAGGAAAACTGATGACAAAATATTCCTAATCTTTTCTTTATTTTCCTACAAATTTCAATGTCACTTATAGAGAATATTCTTCGAACAAGATTTCTAGAAGTATTAATAATAATTCTCCTCGGATATTTTGAATAATAATTAATAGCTCTACCTGAGGAAGTTGGTTTCTGATACCAATCTATTCATAAGATATTTCCCATTATTATTATTATTAAATAGTGTATCCAGCGGCTGACTCAATTGCCTGCATTCCAGAAATTAATAATAAACATTTGCATAAATGCATACGATAAAATACAAAAATAAAAAACATTATAAATAAACAACTTAAAACTTTGTCTTATTTCTATGCAAAAGCGAATTGGACAAACACACATGCACACTTTGTTTATTTTTCAAGTTGAAGCTGATACATCCCAGTAGTATGTCGTCCTATCGATTCGCCTGTATATTCTCTAGTTCTTTTTGAACTACCGCTAGTCCCACCGTATTCTACAAGACATTCTTTTGAGTGGCAAATTTAACATGAAGATGTCCTACGAGGTGGCAATTGACCCCCACTGTATTGCCCATAGCTACCCACGGCGATAACACCATGGTACTAACAACTTCAATCACCCATAGTGGCTGTGACAGTGCTAACTACTGGAAAGTAGCAATTTAGCTGTACCAACAGCACAACCAAATTCGTTACCTCTCAATTGGTAATTATTTCTTCAGAACTGTTTTGTTGTCCCTTTACTGCCCACATTTGAAAAATTGAAAATGCAAAATATTTATTTTCAAACATAAAAATATATTAAATTCATTTATGTACATTTAAAGCTAAATATATTTTAAATATCTTATTGAGAAAAGGAACTACATATGTATAGGAAGTCTTTGTATAAGTATGTAAAAAATAAGAATGGAGTTTGAAGGTTTTCGAACTCGAGCTCAACAACAACTTTTTTATTTGAGTTTTATAATGTTTTTTGTTGGTTTTTCACAGCAGTTTGCTTAGTGTTTTTTTTATATACATATAGGTATTTAATATAGTATACATATATACATATATATAGAGTGGCTTTATATTTGTACTTTTTAGAAGTTGCTTAACTCTTTAAGCATGTGTAACTGATTCACTGTTATATTTTCTTCTTTAAGAAATTTTAATAAAAATTAAAAAAATAATTGTCATTAATAGTTATAATATAATATAAAATACAATAAAACATCAAATATCTACAGCCAACAGTGCAAGTTTCAAAGCAAAAGAGAGTTGCAGATCACATGAAACTGTGTATCCTTCCCCAGGATATCCTACAGGATTTTGGATCCGGTTCACACACGTCAGTTTTGACTCGTCATGTTTGAAGTTTTTAGAAGGAGCGGTCTTGTCTCATGTTTTGTTAATTCTGTGATATACGTGAAGATAACTTCAGGACGGCGACATTTCAGAGGTATAAAAAGTAAAAGAAAACTGATATTTTCTACTCAAGTCGATTGCTTGTATTCTATGAAGAGCACATAAGTCTATCGAGCTTAAAGCAGGAAAATACGTTGCAAAAGTATAAATTTTGTTAAATTTGATTTTATTTTACTAAAACGATTTAAATTACTGCCAAAGTAGAAAAAAGCAAAGATGTTTATCCCATTCAAACCGAAAGAAAATATTAAAATTTTAATTTAATAAATTTGTATGCAATCATTCTTCCCACTTTCGTACTCACTCGTCCCTTATATTAAAACAAAATATTTTTGTTTAAGTAAAACAAAAAATAAATAAATCATAAAGCAACGTTTTTTTTTCATTACATGAGTTTTAATAATAATATTCGTTTTTGCAAATTCTTTAAGGATATTTTTTTCTGTGCGACTATAATTTTTTCATTGTATTTTGATTCATTTTCTCTTTATAAAAAAGGCAACGGGAAAAATTAAGAAAAATATAAAATATCTTTTAACTGCTGGCAATATTTTAATTTCTGAATCTTTTATAAATTTCGTATTAATGGTTGGAGTAAACGAGCGCAAAATTTATATTATTCAACTGTCAAGAGAAAAATATATACCGCCCATACTGAACATGAGACATATCGTCCATAATGATGTTAAACTTATTTTTATACCCTTCACTTTGCATTACAGTGAAATTGATATTTGTATTTTTTATGGCCAAAATTAATTACGGCCATTTTTTAATTATGACAGCAAGAATGGCTATAATTTTTATTTTTTAACTGTTTTCATATCGCAGCACACTCAGCTTGCCAGGATATTTTACTGCATATTATGTGCCAGTCACAACATGCACTCCCGAAGAAAACCATTCCAGTAGCAGGTGACGCTGGGAGCCTTGGTACGGTAGTTTGCATGCACTGATAGGCTTTCAGTATGGATGTTGTGTTCGAAAAGAATAAGTGCGAAAATTGCAAAGCGCCGAATAAGACACATAATTATGTTGTTCATACTCTTGACACAAAATAAATGTATGAGAATGTGCGAGATAACTAATCTGTTTTGTTTGTTAAAAGTCAGCTGTTTTTCCATCAGTTTTAAAATTTTTCTTTATAAAAGCAGTTTTATGAATGAGAGTATTAATGTTTTAGCCAGGGACCGAAAATAATAATTATTCAGGATTTTTAAAGGAAAAAACCAATCATAAGGAAATATCAGAGACATAATTCAAGCACATCATTTTGGTCGTTTTAATTTTTCAGAAAATCATATGCTTTTTAAATATTTGATTTTTATTTTTTATGCAAAAATAATTGTCATTTTGGGATTTTTTTTGCCAGAATATTTTTCATATTCTGATTGTAATTTTTTTGAGAAAAATAATTGTCATTTTCGGATTTTGATTTCTTTTTTGTGGGAAATATTTGTCAATTTCAGATTTTTTTTTTTTTTTTGTTAGAAATATTTGTCGGACGGTGATTTTGTATGTCACATACTGATTTTTATTTTTTTACCAAAATAATTGTCATTTTCAGATTTTCATTTCTTTTTTGTCAGAAATATTTGTCGGACTCTGATTTTTATTTTTTTTTGGCAAAAAAAAATTGTCATTTTCGAATTTTCATTTCTCTTTTGTCAAAAATATTCTTATTTTTTTTTTTTTTTGTCAGAAATATTTGTCATATTCTGATTATTTTGATATCAAATGATAAAGTCATCATATTTTAAACGAAAAACCATAACAAAAATATTTTTGTTCATTCTAAAATATGTAAATAAAAATCAAATATGAAATTTTATATCTGCCAAAAAATAAATATCAGAATATGACAAATATTTCTGACAAAAAAAAATCAGAAACTGACAATTATATCTGACAAAACAAACCAAAAACAAAAATCGTAAAATAACAATTATATTTTGATTTTCATTATAAATGCCAGTATTGTACCGGTCTCTGGTTATAGCTAATGAAAAACATGATGACGATATGACATCACATTTATATCAAGGTGTCCCTATTGACAAGTGGATGGTGTGCTAGACTATTAGTCTAAGTGTCACTGGTTCGATTTCCTGCAAGGTTTTTACCTAAAAACGCTTAAGCAGTTTGTGTTTGTTTAGAAAAAATCTACTAATATTGTTGACAATTTGTCATTACATACTAAGGTTGACCATTATACTAATGACCATCTGATGTAAAGGTTGACATAGCAATATGACATGTATTAAAAAGGTAAGACTCTTTTCAGTATTGATGTCTAATAACGCCAGCGTTATGAAAGATTTTCTATTAGTTTCTCTGGATTTTTTAGCGAAAGTATCCTTGAATGTAAAAGTTTAAATAATAATTTTATTTCAAATAAATTCACTCTAATGAAATTTAATTCAAAAATAAATCAAAACCGTTGTGAATATTTTTCTTTAATTTCCCTAAAAATACTTTTTATAGTTTTTTATTAATTTATATTATAATTTACTAGATTTTGTATACATGAACGCAATTCATTAAAATCCAGTAGCAAATTGCAAAACATTTTCTATGCTCATTCGCAGTTATTTTTTGCTGCGAAAAGAATGCTGAGTAGTTGTAAAAAGTAGTAACTTTTGGTAATAACACATATATATAAACAAGCAGGGAAATCCGCTAAGAACTTTCAAGACCGAAATTTGCTCCTAAATGAAATAAGAACCCGCCAATATAAACTAACAAATTCTGCTGGTTGCAAGTATTATTATTTCTCTAAAGAAAGCACAACAGCAAGATGTTGCGGCTCAATACGGAGAAAAGCATTAGCTCCGGGAGTAGTTTCTATGCACAGCAAAAATTATATTTTTACCAAGAGTATTTTTTTATGACAATAAAAATTAAGTCGAATAAGTTCTTCGTCGACTTGAAATAATTTGTTTGTCAGTAATACATCTTACTAAAAATTCATAAGCATAATATAAAATTACTTTCAGTAAGCACACATGCCATTTTGTGTTTATTCAATAAACACTTTTCTTACTCAAACATGAACATTTAGTCCCGGTTCAGACTATGAAAGTTTTCTTTCTGAAATTTTCGCTAATTCTCTTTTTAAACTTTCATTTATGTATACACATTGAATTTTTTTGTAATGCAGTTCAAGATTTTTGCGTGTGTAACCTTCACATTCCTTTTTTTCGTATACAAATATTTGATGTCGCCACCATGAAAGAAAAGAAAAGTAAAAGAAAATCAAAAATAAAGCTGCAGCCATTTTCAATTTCACAGTTACGAATAAGAAAACACAAAAGAATTTCAATCTTTTCTCCCCATACACCGACAAACTAACACTCTCAGAAAGAAAAATTGCATAGTGTGAACCGTGACTTACAGAGAAGAATGTAGAATATCTGTTCTGTATAGGAAGCCTGATATTGAAAGTCTTAGTAGACATCCCAGAGCTCTATACTAGAAGGAAAATGACGTTCTTCTGTAGGATCTTTGTCCTATACGTAACACTGTTGGCTTAAGTTGTTACAAAGCTGTGTCTAGTTAATGACTAAGAATGTGGGCACGAGCTCAGTTTCATGAAAGTTATAAAATCCATTTTTAAGATGTGCATTAGTGTTCCATTGTATTTGTTGTAGTCGGAGAGTTTAAGTGATGAAAGCATAGCATTGGTCACTGAACGGTACTGGCAGCAATTGTACTGGTGTATGCTAGCGGACATCACAGCGGCCTCCTTCGTCGGTATTGTAGCGAAATCGCCGGCGAAGTAAAATAATTAATAAAATGGCTACAACAGATTAAAACAAATTTAATGCGCCTGCTTAACAGTAGAGGCGCTTTAACACTGATCTACAAAATAACATAACACGCAATATTAGAGTTATAAAACAATTAAGCTTTCTCACTTTCACCACCTGTCCACTCTTACTATCCCTTTCATAAAAGAATGTAACACACATAGTGGTTGGTTGACATATTAATTGCCTGAGTGATGCTTTTCTTTATTAAAAAAATATATATAAAAATGAGGCAGTTTCGTTCTGACTGGTGGGTGCTGGCCTGTACAATTTAACACAACATAAACATTTTTATGCTTGCAACGTGTTAAAATTGCTATAAAATGGCAAAAGCTTATTTTGATACACCAAAAAAAATAAACATTAAAATTTTTATAGATTTTGAGAATATTAAAAAGTTTTACTGGGATCGGCTGTGCCAATCTTAAGACCGCATAGATTGCACCTACAACTACAATGGTTACGGTTATTTGTTTCTTGTAGAAAATAAATACATTTTTTTAATTTCCTGAGATTTCCCGTAAGCATTTGAAAGTGCTTTGAATTAACTAATGTCGTTTTCTTTTTTAGAAAAAAGTGTAAGAAAAAAATATGCAATTTAAGGGTTTTGTTTGAAATAGTGATTTTGGTTAGAAATTATTTTATCAGCACTCACAAGGCAAAATTTTTGTCTTAAGAAAACTTTGGATTACAATTTTGTTGATAAAAAGTAAAAGAAATGTTACATATTTTTTTAGAAAAGAAAACGACATAACATTGCAAACATCTTAAAAATTAAAAAATTTTTTAAAAAATATAAAAAATTTAACAATACTAAAAGGTTTTCAACTCCAACTCCGGTTTTCTTTTTACAATATTTATTGTTTTCAGTTGTTGGCTTTGTTGCTTTGTATTAATTTTGAGTGCATTTTTTCAGTTAAACAAAAACAAATTCTGCTTGAACACATCCGCCAAGAATACGAATATTTAACTTCATATTGTTGTTGATTTTAAAATAACTGGTGGTTTTATTTTACAAGTTTAAGAATTTTTTTCTCGTGTAAAAATTCTTCTACATATTGAGTACAAAATTTAATTTAAAGAATTTTCAGCTGATTATAAAAAAGATGTTGTTTAAGATGCTTTTTTAGTTTCTATTCAAAAAGAACTTATTTTAGAGATATCAATTAGCATTTTCTTTTCCTTTAAAAAGTATTCCTAAGCATTTTTGAGAAGATTTACATAAGCAAATTATTTTATTTGATTATAGTACATAAGCAAATTATTTTATTTGATTAATAAAAAAAATAAATACTTTAGATACTGAAATCCTTGATGGACAGAATAAACAAATTATTGATTTTATAAATAAATTCCATTGTGGTCTTCATTTTCCTGTTTCAAAGTGTCTGTATAATATTCAGTTGTAATACACGAGTACAATGTTTCTCATTTATCTTTATCTGTATAATTTATTGCCTTAAAGCAATAAATCAATTAAAATCTTCTGCAGTAGAATAATATATAAATGCTAAAATACTTTATAAATTTTACTATCAGTTTTCAGATTTCAAAATTGTTTAACAAAGTTCATAAATAACAAAATGCCAAACACACTGAGATCGACCTTTACATTAATGTAAATCCTTTGAGAGTTTACACTTTTGACTTTTGAATACACAAATGTGTGTTGATTTTTAATTTGTCATATTTATGTTGATCATAATCTTTCTACATAAAAATATCATGTACAATTTCATAATTAAATGAAACATTAAAACTGCTTAAAAATTCAAGCATTTATTATAGACATAAAAATATATTTCAATATGGAAATTTTCATATTTAATTGAATAAATAGTTTTCATTGCACAGTGCGTGGATTTAAGTAATTTTTTGTAACGAAACTCATGACTTATGAAGAAAAATTTTATTTTATCATAAACTCTCTAGGCATATGTATTTCAATATATGCTGGTCTTTAAGCTTTCTTTAACTTTGCACTCTCACACAAGAATCCTTTCTGACTATTTTTAACATGATGTCCGCATGGATGTATGCATTCGTGTGTGCACACCTTTCATATCTTAAGAGTGACTTAATCGAATTTGCGGTATGCTAAGGACATTAATCCCATTAAGATTTCGCGGGTTAATAAACCGAATAGGTTCGGTAGATTTTGATAACTTTCTTCATTATCTTAAAGTAACTATTGATAATAAACAAACCGAAATAACTAAAATTAAAAAAACAACACACAGATAAGTAACACAAATGAATTGATAAACCTTCTGCTCTTCTTAAGTCGGCTAAACCGCAGTGTTGATCATGATTAGGATACCTAATAGATCCATATAAATGTATTATAACGTAATTCATAATTATGTGTGATATGCATATATTTCAAAAATTAAAAGAGTATTGAGAGTATTTGTTATGACACACAAAAAAATATTTAACAGCAAAAAAATCTATATCACTTTGCAAAATTAAACGTGTTATATCAGTAAAATGAAAACAAAGGTGTTCTATCACCAACAAAAAAAAACCCTTTATTGTTACAAAACCTGTTATTGTTATAAAACCTGGATACCACCTACAGAATTGTGGAGAAGTTGTACTCCATGCAGAAGGAAAAGAGTTGGTTTTTATCTGGACGGCTCCAAAACACAAGAAGGTGTGGGTTATGGAGCCTTTTCAGAGACTGTAGGTCTTCGTATCGCAAACCGACTTCCTGATAACTGCAGTGTCTTCCAGGCAGATATCCTTACTATAAAAGAAGTTGCGGATTGGTTGAAAGTGAATGTTGCTGCAACGACTTTACTGATAGTCGAGCAGCTATTATGGCCCTTGAATTCCCGCTTCTAAGAACAACAACAGCGCTTGAGTGCCGTTCAACTCTAAACGAGATGGCAGAGCAGTTTGACATTAGGATTATCTGGACCCCGGTGCTTAGAGGCATTCAGGAGAATTCTAGGGCTGATGACCTTACAGGTTCCACCTGATTTTTAATGTTTGGGTTTACCCCTTCTTTCTTGCATTCTCAGACTTAAGGCCGGGGCACATTGAAACCGTCGTACGTTATACTTTACTGACAACTTAGTTGAAATAGAGGTTTTCTTATGAGCTTTGTGAAATTCGGAACGTCTCCGTCAACGCAAAGTACTAATGTTGGGCAACTTTTAACTTTTAACGTACGTTGAGTACTTTGAAAAATATATTTTTATTTTGCTTTGTTTTTATTAAGCTTTTTGTGTTGTGTGGTAACAAAAATAAATTAAATAAAAATTAAAATTAAAAAAACAGAATATCCCCTAATTCTATTGAAAATGTGAAATTTAATCAAATGAAGCTGATTTAATGTCCGTCAACAAAGTATTCATTGTGTCAACCTCCTCCGCCGATACTTTAATGTCAGTTAAAAAAAGCAATGTATAACGTACGACGGATTCTATGTGTCTCGGCATTAACTAAGCAACTTACCTTGAAATCGAAAGCTCTCCAGTTGAAGTCACCTGAAGTGTTGAAGTGTTGAACTGCAACGTATTAGTATATTTATATTGAGCGCTGGTTGGTTTGACGGTGGGGACTCCTCATAAGCACAATGGACCAAAACGGTCTAAGCGAGTCAGAGCTTGTCGCTACCACCCTTACCCGTACCTAACCTAACATATCACCAACAAATTAATGTTGTTGAATGTTATTTGAGTATTTGAATGCATTTCCTTTTAGTTGGTGAGTAAATAGTAACAACGTTAATTGTTATTTTTGTGGAAATTTATCATTTAGTCACACAGATATGAATTGGTTTGTATAAAACACATTAAATGTTTACTACGTGATAGATTATTAAGGATAATTTTATTGTCGAAAATTTCCACACTACATTATAAAGTTGCTTAGCAAATGCATGTACATAGAAAACAAATAATTCCATTTATTTTTATTAATTTGCACAAAAGCTTTTAAGACAGTAAAAAGTTAGAAATACATTTATTTAGTTTAGCCAGTCACATCATTGATAAAAGCCAGCAAAATAATTTTGTTAAAACTAATTATGAACATATAAATATCTAATATAATTTAATGAACACAAAAAACTGTCTATTTTATCTTTCAACTTAACAACTTAAGGTTCAGAGAAAAATATAAATAAAAAGGGATTAACTTTACGCATGAATCCCCTTTTGCTATACAGAATTAAAAATATTCCCATGAAAACAAATTTTTGCGATACTTATTTCATTAAGAAAAGTGCATGTATACATTAAATTAGCAGTACAATAAAGTTTTCGTGACCAGAATAGAACCGAATCTTTACATTTTACACATACTTTCATGAATACATAGACGTCGCCAAAATCTCTCTTCTATAGAAATAGAGCCTTAAAAATTTTTTTTTGTGGCAAAACAAAAAATAATTTTTCGATCACTGAATTTAAAAACTATTGCATATATATGTAAAATAATATTGTTACTGGCATTTCTATGGTGTTATTTATTTAAATATATTATTTGCTAATATAAAACATCATAAAAAAATGCAAGTGGTTCAATAGATACGTTTGCATAAAAATTACTTAATAAAAAAGCAGCGTTTAGAGAAAGAAGGATTCCTTCAGTTTAAGTGAAAAAATCCAGCAACTTTTCCGATCGCATTTTTTGCAGGAGGTCACAAAAGTTGCACTGCCAATTCGTGAGAAATATATTGTATACTTAAAGGATTAAAATTAGAGATGGGTTTGAGAGTAACTTTTCACTCGCGATCATGCACGCTCACGATAAAAAAAATTTTACTCATGCAAGCTCACGCACGACCTCATATTTTTGGCTCACGTTCACTCACGCTCACATTAGTGGAAACAAAGTTTGTCACAATCACGAAAACTCACGCTCACGAAATTCTCACGAAAAAGTCACAACCTATAAGTATTATAAATACACTAAAATTTCTGAATGCAAATATAAAAATCTTATATACAATTAGAAAATTCTGCAATAAAAAATGAAAATTATGTTTAACTGAGAAATATATTTTTCTGGAGCGATTTGTTAGTTTTGAAATAAAATTTTTCAATTTTGATATATGGGCAAGTCCCACCAACCAAAACTTTTTGAAATTTTTCCAACTTATTTTTACTTTAACTTTTATGAAATATTAGACTAGATATATAATTATATAAATAAAATAAATGAATTGCGACGATCATTAATGCACAAATTATTATCAAATCCTACTCTACCTCAGATCTTGTAATTTCATACCAGAAATTTACCATTTTTAGGTATTCATATCATTACTTTAGTGTTAATGAAGATGGCCCGATCGCAAGACATATTTTTATACATTGAATTCTCTTCAATTTTAGTAAAAAAATTCTGTGTTTACTATTTTTGAAACATTGAAATTAGGTATGAAATTTCAGAATAGAAATATAATAGAAAAAATGTAACGTGAGTCTCATACGGTGCGTCACAAAGGGTTCATGTTTTCTGACAAAAAACGACAAATTTTTTTGCTGCAAATAAGTTAGTTTTGAATTGTCTTGCTCATTTTTCTTTTGGGAACCATGTACTATATTATGCAAAATTCGCTAAAAACTTCGAAAACAGACTTTAACTTTCAAAGTTACTTCCGTTTTTTGTAGCGTGCGTCACGAAACCTTGTGATCAATTATTTCGTAACTAACAAAATATTTTTCATGCCATTCGAAAGTACACTTATATCCCACTAAACACCATGCATAAGTTGAAGGTACTTCTTTTGAAACACCAAAAAATTTTTATATATTAATGCGAAAACGCGTACGAATGTACTTCGCGAACGTTGTAGTTAAAATTAAATTTGACAATTGAATACAATTGAAAATTCTTAAAGAAAATATATTTAAAATATTTTGATTAAAATCATTAATTTTCTAGCTCATAATCAATGTGTGTAAAATATTAAGATTAAGTAGGAGCTTGTAATTTAGCGTTAATAGATAATAGATAAATAGATATGAACAGAAATACAATTTTTTCAACATTTTTCCCGAGAAGTCTGCTTCAAATATCTTCAAGTATTGTTCCTGGCGTTGAAAAAATTCATTCGCTTGTAGCTGAGCTGGATGGTTCACACAGTATTTCTTAACCAATTTTTGCAGAAATGGAAGATTTTTAGCTTTTTTCCAAAAACTTAAAATTTCTAGATCTTGTTCAACTGTGTGAATGCGAATGAAAAAACGAAAAAGATGTGCAGATGGTTTTCTTTCAAATGTACGCCAATCGAAACTCGTCACTTATACTTCTCTGTTTATTCATCATGATCACGCGTGATCACGCATGATTCACGCTAATCACGTGAGTGATGCCCATCTCTAATTAAAATTATATTGAAGGCATTAGTTAGAGGTTTGAACTTGTCATGATTTTCTGCGAGTCACGCATGACTCACACTTTTATTCCACGTGATTACGTGAGCCTGATATAAAATTTAATTAACATGCAAATAATACGATTGAATTATTTGCTATTAAATAAAACTAGTGCTTCATGCCTGTTACTGCCAAGGACACATTTGATGCAGCACTCACTACTCCTCTTGATATTCTTTCCGAGGAAGCAGAAGAAACGCGTATTGTGGGAAGTATATTTTAATGTACAAAATTAAATATTGTGGAAAGTATATTTTAATATACAAAATTAAATAGCATACTGTACAAAAATTAAATAACAATAACTAAAATTAATTTGAAACGAAATCTAAAGTCGTTCAACAAATTCATCAATTCGAAGAATTTAATAATGTGAATGAATCAATCAACAATATGAATCAAGTGATGATGCTCTTATTAGTATTATATTTCCTTAGTTTTTCTCTACAACTTATTCAGTTAAATCGTTTGATAATATAACTAATAAATTTAACTAAAACAGAAATCACTATCATATTTTGAGAAATAGTATTTGTTAGTATTAGTTCTTATTTTTACGATAATTGTAGCAAAAAGTCAATTGTTATAATTAATGACTGAAAAAAAGCAAGTAAAAAGCTTAGATGCAGTCACTAATTTTCGTAATTGTACATTAGATGTAATTTTTAAGTCTGATGAATGTGTGGGATTATCCTAAAACTTAATTTTATGTCCCTAGAACAATACCACTCTATTAAATGGTATCTTTCTTTAGATAGCAGTGATCCTGTGATTCGCCCAATTCACTAAATGACGTCAAAGAATTTCAGGACATTATTAGCTAGGTTAATGACTTCCGAATGCTCGCATACGCTTAAAATCCTTCAAACAATTACAAACGACTAGTTAGATATAATTTACAGGTGTGCCATGGGCTTACTGCAACTCATTTTGGTTTTCCTTTCGTGATTTCCTTTTAAGTATTTGATAGCAACATCTACCCGTACGTAATTATTATTTTCTTAGTATTTCGAAAATATAAAAAATTGTTTTATTAAATCGATTGTTAAAGAAAATTAAATGACAAAGATTTTAATAATAAATTTGTCAGGTTTCTTTTGAAATTTCTGAGAAGTCTATTTGGCTTAAAATGTAAATCGTTCCTTATAAGATAATGCAAAGACATATTGAATTCTTCTCACAGTTCAAATAAAAAGGATGTTATACAATAAAAATATTAAAATCTATAAAAGAACGTCATGCTTGCTTGGCATAAGTTTATATTTTGTTAATAATCTAAGTTGGTGCGATCGTGTTTCTGAAAAACCCCTTATCCGTTCGGGGTTTCATTTTTTACATTTAAAATGCACAAACTCCCATAAATTTTACAATTTTATTTAAGTAATTATTCCTGTCATTATGTACTCATTTTAATAATGAAACACCCACACGCACACCTTAATTTGTTAAAGCTTGAAAAAGCTTTTATACTGTATTAACGTCATAATACTCAACTTATTAAAGTTTTATATAAAATATACTTTGCTAGAACTGTTTAACCACAATATTAGTAGAAACTCGAGCACATATGTACGAGTATGTTCTAACACATGTAGGTGGTATTTGTACTCTTATGGTTTTGCAAATTGTTTCAAATTTACAAGTATATTACCACTTTAGAACATCTACAATTAGTAGCAAATTAATATTCCGAGCAAACGTCAAACACGCAACACTGGGCAGTTAGATACATTTGTGTGTTTGATTAACTCTTAGAAATACTTTAGTATAGAAGTCTTGTTTAAGACAAAAGAAAAGTTGTCTAAAAAGTTTTCTTCTCATATCTGACTTTTCTACGAAATTTTGTAAATATATATTTTTTATATGTACTAGAGAATAAAACAAAAAAGAATTATGCACGGAAAACTACACAAAGCATAATTTCTCCGATTAATAGATTTACATGATTCACGGGAAACAATTAGCTTACAATGGACGTAGAGTCTAGCAAGTGGAAACATCTGCGATTATTAAATTTGCGTCGTTAAAGTGGCTGGCGAACTATTGACTAGGCAAAGTAGCTGCTTACGATCCAAATTGAGTCAACTCCGCTAATTTTCATGAACGAGATAAGCAAGGATGTCACTCATATTAGTTCCTGGAATGTCATCAAGGTTATGTTATTTATAGAAAAATTGTCATAACGCTGATATTATTTGAAATCAGTAAGTACAAGTGTACTTATTTTAGATCATATGACACATGTCATGATAATGACAAGCTGTCATCAATATAATATATACTTGTTACGAAGACAGATTTTCATCTTTGAAATAATAAACTCTCAATAATATTATGGCGAAATAAATAAGAGTTTCAATACAATATGTTTTTTATTGCAATAAAATTAATATTTTTAATCATAAAATTGCTCTTGCAACGAAGAATTACAAAAACTAAAATGCTGCGATGCTGCTCAATTAACTTCAAAAACACATTGATTTACACTCAAAAGAAAAACCAATTCATCCGTACTTAAATCAATCCCAAGCGGTGTTCAAAGTACGGTAATCTCAGATTTACTTAAATCAAGTACAGAAAGATTGATTTAAATACGGACTCAATTAAATTCTGAATTTTGTTTAGTTGATTCAAGATTTTTCACGTGATTAAAGAATTTTGTCCTCATTTTACTTAAAGTACATTTTATTATTATTTTATTTTATTACATTTTATTATTATTGAATTTAGTACGGCGTTTTTCTTTCTGCGTGACACAAATAAAAGAAAATTGCTATCTCACTTCACTTCATTTTGTGTAATGAGTATTAATATGGTGTGTTGCTTGTGGGGTTTATATTGATTTTTACTATCGTCACTGTCATTCTTTTCTATGTTGGTGACCTCTTCATTAGAAGAAGAGGTCTCATACTCTCTTTCGCTTAAGAATTTTGTCAGTGAATGCTACCTGTACTGTCTGAAATGTTGTCAAACTAATGATGATGAGTACACATCAATGCAAGGCAGTTTCTTAACTATTAAGAAGTTGTGTCTAAAAACAAAAATGATAAATAAAACAACAAAGTTGCACTAAAATTAAAATTGTTACGTGTTCTCTTGCCGCTGCGTTTGTGATGCCAGCCAGCTCAATACAGGCATCCACAGGGAAGGTTCCAACTGACAACCAAAGCAAAGACACGAACAAATAAAAATAATTATAAACAAATAAGGACTAAAACTACACAAAACCGGAAACAATCGGGAGATTAAACTATGTGGATGTTCATTACTCGCCCTCCCTAACTGGGACACTAATACTCCTAATACATATTTTTTTATGGTCCCCCACACACTCAACCCCAACCGAATAAAGAAGTTTATCACTCACACATATTTATTTTCAATTACTGATATATTACATTAATTATTTAATATACAAAAAAAACTTAAAACTAACAATTAGATTTTTCTACAGGCTGTATAAAATCTTGCTTCAAGGTTTACAAAAAAAAATACTTTTTCTTTTAAATCCTTAACCTAAGACAAAATTGCCAGTACCTAATCGTACCCATTGTAAATTTTTGTAATACCCAAAATGTGACATCGAATATGATTTGCAGTCACTTAAAATATGACTAAATTGTGTACTGGCATTTGTCATCAGATTGATGTCAGTTTTGGCCATATTGATGATATTTGTCACAACATTATGACAGGGTGTCATCAATGCAAAGAAGGAGTTTCTGCCAGTTATCAATTTGTTTGTAGTACCAAGGTATATTAATTATATGATATACACACTTAGTCAGCTGATTAGCAAATGATATTTCTTGAATTGTTAAAATTTATTCACAATTGGGGAAAAAAGATTTCATGTGCTATAGGAGGGTTTTAAATATGTTAAAACAAAATTGAAAATGAATTGATAGTTTAGGACAAATAGCAAAAACTATATGGCTATGGCTTTTGCTATGCAAAAAAATAAGTGTGCTTGAATAAATACTTTTTGTAAAGTACTTTCTTTGTCAGTTTATTACCCTTGTATATCTAAATGTTGAAGAATGTAGTGTGGTCAACAAATACATTGAACGATATAAAAATCACTGATGATAACAATGACAATAAAGGACCAAATATGCTTATTTCGGCTTAAGGTCTCATTAATAATATATCCAATTGTTATTAAAAAAATTTTGTATTTTCTTTTATGAAACTTCAGGCGAAATTAAAAAGTTTTCATTATATAAAATAACACAAGTCAACTTAACAAACGCCCTACATTTTATATGAATTTCATATCCGTGGGATTTTAAACTGAATTTATGCCGATTATGATGGTGATTTGGTTTATAAGTTTTGTATATTATGTACAATAAAAAGTTTTTGGTCTCATTTAACACATACAAATAATTCAAACATTCGCTCATGCGAATATAATTATTCTGATTTTGAAACTTAGAAAATTTTTAAAGATTAAGCCAGAAAGAATAGTTTGGAAACCCATAAACTTTTTATTCTTTAATATCCTCTAAAAAGTAAAGTTATGCTTTTTGTATTTAAGAAATTACAGCAATTAACTTGCCAAGTAATAAATGTGACTACGCTTTACTAGTAACTATTTCTGTAGTGCAATAAAGCAAATAAAATAATGTATGACTCTCTTGAGACAACAGATAAATTAATTTATATAAAACTATAATTGATTCCTTCATTAATTTTGAATAAAGTTACACAAACGTATGTATATTTTCGTTTGTCATTACATTTCATTTGAATAAATATATGTGCGTTAAGAATATATTTGTTTATATGAATATCCTCGGGTGGCCTCATGATTAAAACCGAAAAAAATTATATCTGTCAGTCATGTAGCAATTAAGAAAAACCAGTTATATAAGTAAAGTAAAACACAGATATACATATATATGTGGCATAAGCCTTACAACATGTACATACATTAAATACCTGGCTTAAAATATATTTTATTAGCAAGAAAACATAAAAAATTCTGTTGTCTTGATAATCAATATAAATCTCTAGCTGTATTCCGCCTTTAAGTTACCTTTTCCTTTTTTTATTGTTGCTTACAATCTGTTAACTCATCTTTTACGACATCATCACATATGTTACATTAAGAAAGAAAAAAACAACAAAATTTATGACTATGTTTTTGTTGCCTTAAAGAAACATGATATAAAATGTATGAAAGTCATAAACAGTAAACAAACAAATAAACAATATAAATGTCAATGTAAGCAAAATGTTTTCCCAACTATTAAACCTTTTAGCATATTGTTTAATTAAACGATTTAAAGATCTCGCATAGCAACAATATATTTTTACTCAGTGGATCTTAACTCGAAATTTGCACTATTCTAGTTATCCTGCAGCAAATTTTGATCTTGCGACAAGAAAACTTTGTCTGACGTAAATTGAAACTTCCTTGGGCGCTTAAAATAATTTAATTTAATAAATTAATTAAAATAGTTTTGTTTTTTTCAATTTGCAAACTTGAAAAATATATAAAAGTATAATACTAATAAACATTTGTGTAAATAAAACATTTTGAAAATTATTAGTCTGTGTGTTTTCGGGTGCATATTTTTGTACATATTTTTAATTCTTTTTTAGAATATTTTTGCATGCATATTTTTATAATTTCTGTCCTGATGATAACAAAAAACCGTGATTATCAAGTTGAAAATTCAGAATTTTTCTTCGTATTGATTTTTATATTGTGTAAAAGTTTTATTTAAATGTCTTGTTTTATCAACTCTGAGAGGTGTGTAATTTAAAAACTTTAATCTAATTTTTTGAAGAACAAGTTTTTTATTTATGACGTTTTTGGAGTAAATGCGCGATATTTATGTATATTAGAACTAATTTAGTTCAATGGCCGGCTCTGTAAAGCCTTATGGATTATTTGGTTTCACAGATCTGCAGTTAAACGAACCTTTGCATAGCGATCTTTATGCAGATAGCGATCTGCATACAGATGCTTAAAAAAAATTACACACACCTTCTACAAATAACATATTTGTCATTCTAACAATCAAAATTAAAACATAAGCGATATCTGATATCTAACCTACAGAGATTCGTTCAAATTTAAGTGATAAAGCAGAAAGCCAACAAATCGTGCCTTAAATTACATTTGATAATGATTTGACTGAATTCAAATAGAAATTTTGATCGATATTGAAAGTAAGTGCGATTGTAAGAGAGTACAATTGCTAAATAATACATAGACTCCTTCAACAAGACTCGCTACATGAAGGCTGCCTTTTAATCAATATGATTTCGCACAAAGCGATCATAGTTTTTTTGGACCCACGTGGTCTGGTAAACAAAATTTTCCATTTTCACCCGCAACAATTTATGATGGTTAACAACAGTTTATGAAAGTTTAAAAAGCTTTGGAATACAAGCGACATTTTTATAAGAGCCATTTTTAATTTTTAATTCAAAGAATTCGATTTTTCAAAACAATCAACCACTAAAAATTACAAGTTGCTATGGGGCACACTCAAAGCCACGTATAAATTTAAATACATAAAACGTAATAAAGTTTTAATAATCTTTAACATTATGTATGACACTTAATTAAGCAACAATGTCAAAACTGTATAAAAAAGACCCAAAAGATTAATTACTCATTTGGGAAATAACTACGCACTGAAATTACTCAGGAAATTATAACAAGCAATTATATTGCATGAAAAGTTAAAATGTAATTACTTTTTCCTTGAAAAGTTTAAGAAAGATGACCCAGAAATTCCTCAACTGCTGCAACGTCCATGAGAAAAAAGAAGTTACATTATTATTTCTTATTTATTATTATTATTTTTTTTATTACCGACTAACAAGCAAAAATAACTGAAATCAGAGAATGAACTAAATTATAAATTTAAGGTTGCAATTTTTGCACTTATAGATTATCAGAAAATAATTTTATCTTTGTGCCATCAACAAAATTATGCTCGTGGGATTTCACGTAGTAAAAGGATAAGAAAACTTTCAAATATAAACTTCATGGATTTTTTGTAGTTTATTTAGTTGGAATTTCGAGCAGAGTTTTAAGTAAATGTATCAAGGTTTGTTTTGCTACTTTTGCAATTTTATTTGAGGTTCAATCAATATTTACTTATAAAGTAGATTGAACGTGTGAAAATTTCAATTTATTAAAGAAAATTTTTTTTTGCGTAATGGTGTTTAGAACTTAGAAACAATCGTCGTAACATTGAATAATAGGTACTGCATGAAAAATTATAATAAATGTAGAACTTCTAAATTGAAAATTGGATTTGCTAAAAAAATAAAATATTATCGTTGGACAATTTAAGCTAATAATTATTAAAAATTATTCTAATTTTTAAACTCTTTTATTTATAATTTATTATATTTTATTTAAACGATTTTTTTGCAATATCAAAATTTCTCTGATATTATAAAAGTAAAATTGCCACTTTGATAATATGTTTTAAGGTGATAATTTTGTGATATTAAAAAAGCCTATCGCGCTTCTACCGCATTTATAAACAAATAATTTGGTTTTGTTACGTATTTTAAATAATACTTGTTTGAAAAATTTTCTTTGAAATACAAATACGAATTATCTATTAGGCAGGCGGGCTGTTGCGGATACCATCCAATTCTTTTGAGGGATGGCGTATGACTAATTTCTGTTGAGCAAAGAAGACGTCAAATTAATATTAATCATACGGCATCCGCAGATTTTAGTTTTAGTTTTAATACATACTTTCTTTTTAAGATCGGTTGTGACGGTTCACTTGAGTTGAAAATTTGTATAATAATTACTAGTGTCCGAACGAACGGAATTTTTCAGACCGAAGCCGAATCCGAACACGAACTTCCGTAAATTTTGCAAATATCAGCCGAAGCCGAATTTTTTGTCGTTAAATCTAAACAATTGTGATTTTTATTAATTTACACTTTCGTAAAGATGCAAAATTAAAAGATAAATTACATTTTAGAATAGTGAAACGATCTTATACATAAAAAATAATTAGTAATTGGTTTTCAAAAAAGTTCAATATAGACAGTGTACATATGTATGCATAATATGCATACATATGTACACTATATATTATATTAGTACTCAAGATTTAATAATTCTATATATTAATGGGAAAAAAAGTTTTTTTTTGTTTGTTTTTTATACGATATAGATTATTTCTTCGGTTTGAATAAAGGTTTACAGCGGCATTAAATACTCTGCTCACTAGAAACGCTGATTGTTGGTGCTGAAAGGTACTTCCAGGTCACAGCCTTAAGATTTTTAAATGGACTAGAGTTCCAATATTCAAATGTATCTATATTTCGAGGATTTAAAGCTTCATCCAAATATATTTTGATTGTTTTCTGAACAAAATTTTCGTCCTATTCTTCTTGTACTTCTTTATGTGGTGTTGTATCATGTTTCTCCCTACAAAGACGGTATATTATTTAAGCATTTCTTTCCTTTTGTCATCGTTGTATTGTTTTCGTATTATTTTAATATGCACACGCGGCAATCAAGGCGAATTCGTGATAGGTGGCCTCGACAGATCAGGTGATTATTTTTCAGTAAATTTTTTGACATCGAAAGTGGGTATTTTTCAAAGGGAAATGAGGCGAGTCTAACTGTTATGAATTTGCTTTGCATGATAATAAATATGTAGTTTCATAAAAAATTTCGGTATTCGGCAAAGTTCGGTAAAAATGTTGCCGAGCATCGAACATGGGCCGAACACCATATTTTGATAACCCCAACGTTCGTTTCAAATAGCTGAGATCTTATTAGATAAATTTTTTAATCAAGTCAACTGGATTGGGGAAACCGCACTTCAAATAATTAAATCTGGTGTATTCAAGAGCCGGAATCAACCGGTTTAACGGTTTTTGCTTTTAAAAAAACTAACCTGTGTTGAATAATTTCTATTTTCAAATAGTGCTAGAAATCGCTGCTGAAATAAGAAATGTATTTGATTTTATAAAGTAAGATATTCCATCTTCTTTTAGTGCTTGTTAAGGTATTAATGATGTTTAAATGAAATCTGCCCAAGTGTTTTACTTGGGTGCTGGTGAGGTGTGTTGCGGCGCCGGAAATGGATAGATGTTCTCCCAAGAAGTAGTGAAATTTCGATTTCCTATCTTTTCTAATCAGTAAAAGTTCATTTTTATTCTCTCATGAAGTCTGACTGTAGTCGAACGTCTAGCCGACAAAAAACATGTTCATTAACATTTTATTGAGCATATGCGCCTAGCAAAAACTTTGATAGCAAATTGAAATGCAAATATTGTAAATATATTCTTTTCCGTAATTTTACTTTGATATTTTAACTCGTTACTTTAACAAAGAGTTCTCATTGGAGGCAAGCATGAAGATGGTGGATACTTATATCTAATGACAACAAGCTCACAAATAATGATGCCAATACTTTGGAGTCATTGAAAACATAAAACAAAAAATACAAATTAAATGTCTTAGAGTAGTAACTGTATATTTCTAAGTTGTTGTTGTGTTTGATGTCAAGTATGTTAATCAGTGCCGCAAATTATTTATTAGGTGCTTAAAACGAACACACATTTAATTTAAAATAAATCCACTTTGCTTTGCGAAGGGTTGACACCAATTGATCAACTTATGTAAGATACTAAAGACGGTTAACGTATGTAGTTTGGGCTTCAAAGTATGGCGTTCTTAAAGAAAATCTTTACCAAAGTTTCGTTGAGTACTTTTTATAAAACACGATTTTTGAATAATCTAGCTAAAGCTCTTTAGCACATTACCATACCCGGAAAATTTTGGTTTTGTTTGTTGACGTCGACGTTTTTTTAATTATATAGATACAGTAGTATTTCAAACAAGACCGCTAACTAAAAATTACTCTTTGATCATGTGTTTTTATTTTGGGAATTTTGTACAGTTTTCAATACTAATTACCAACTTTTATAATTTTAGCTTGTGTGTATTTTTATTTTACACCAAAAAAGCGACAGCAACAAAAGCAGCTCTAGCAAAGTGTATGCAAAATTTTCAACAAAAAATAACTTGCGAATGGTTGCTGCGTTTCCATGCGCCAGTTTCAATGTGTTGTTACACATTTTATTCGTGTGTCGTAAATGAAATGCAACACCACAAAGACATTTTCTAACACTAGTTTTTTTCTCCTCTAACAATTTTAAAAGAAATCCACACAAATATTTTCGCCACAAACATCGACAAAAACTTTGTCTATTTTCTAAAATGTTCTTAAAAAATCAAATAAACAAAAGTAAATAAAAACTCTGAAAATATATAGACTTAAGCAATTGATATTAAAGAGTTTAAATTTACCATTTACGGTAAATAAAATTATATATTTGCTAGTGTGGAAGTTCGAGGTAGTTTCCGAAATTTCGATCACCATTACCAGGGAAGGAATCCCAATGTAAACTGTTTTATTAAATATAAATTTTAAATAGGCGTCGCAGTGCCTTAATTAATATTTGTTGGTAATATTTTTGAACTGTTAAGGTTCATAATTTCAATTTTCAAACAAAAACGAAAGCTGTACTTTTGTTTCTAAATTTTTTTTATAATTGTGGTATTTTATTTAACAGATGCAAAAATATTTTTTAGAAATCGAATATATTGAAACTTTTTTAAAAAATTCTAATTTTGCTTCATTCTATAAATATTTCCGTTTAGATTTTGTGTCAGTAAAAATATTTTTACTACTTAATACTTCTAATATTTAAGTCTACTATTAATGTAATAAACTTCATTTGAATTTACGAATTTTTTTCTGTGCTATTGTGCAATTAGTCGGCGTCAGCTCAAATCATTAATTCACAAATCTTTTTATGAAGAATTTTTCGACAAATTCAAATTATTTTATTGTTTTTGTTTGTAATATTTTGGTTTTGTCAATTTTTTCTGACGTCTTCAGGATTATGTTTTACTGTAAATAAATTGTACAAAATTACAAAAATATGAATAATAATATGATTTTTGAACAACTTATGATATATTTTCTGCGCTTCATGACTAATTAAGTAATAAAAATAGGGCCAGCACGACACATTTAAATGTAAAATTTGAATAGTAATGATAACTGAAGAACATCGCAGTCAAACTTAAAACCAAATATCACTGAACTATTGAACTATACTATTCGATAAATTCAAATCGAGTATTGCAGTTTGTTGTTGTCTTTGTTTACTTTCGTATTTTTGGATTTCGTTATATTATTTTTATTAAGAAATTAATATTGGAAGATTTTAATTATCAGACTAGCGGAACGGATATCTATTAGAGCATCTACTCGATTAATCTTTGTTCGATTAATCGAGTAAAGTTTTTCCACTATTTGATCGAATAATGAAAAAAGTTAATTTCCATTAACGAATAACTCGAACAATTGATGTCAATTGATCGAGTAAAATTAATTTCTTAGTAAATACGTCTTTTTTTACTAGAAAAATATTTTTTATATTTCTAAGTGTTTAAATCCCCTAAAACTAAGTTACATGTTTATTACCTTCTGTCTTTATTTTCATTATACATTAAACATCGTTGGTCATCGTTATAAATTTTTATCGCATTTATAAATGTGTCATAAACCTTAATATCTGTTTTTATAGACAAGGAAATATTTTTATTTTCAGCAATGTTTAATACTTTGTGACCGCTAGATGTGGCTATTAAATAGAGCTTAGAAAATATTCAACAAATGAACAATTTAGAAAAGGGAATAATTCCTTTTTAAAAGATTTACTCGCTTACGAAATAAAGTAATTAGTACACTTACTCTTTATCTTAAGTACGCAAGGTTCTTCAATAATGATAACTTTTTCAAATATAGCTCGAAAGTTGAAACAAAAGAGTTTGCAATCGTATTTTATAACCGCTTGTCTTACACTGAATCTGATTAAAATGTATCAGGCGATGATACATTGGAAGACGAAAATATCGATCTAAATGAGAACAATCTGTTATATGAGCTTAACAAAACTATACAAAGTATTACAAATTAAAAAATAAATAAAAAACACCAGTACAAACTGTAGATGATTCCATGTCTTTAGACAAAGAAAAGAACAGAAAAACTAGAAAATACTTTTAATGCAATCATATCGCAAGTCAAGTTTTATTTAAACAAAACAAAAAAAAAACTGTTTAAAAAGCAAACATCTGAAATATATACTATTTTCAAAATACTATTTCAAAAGATTTGATTCTAGTCTAGTTAACATTTTTATTAATCATAATTTTTGATATTAGTAATATTTTCCAAAAATTTTAGAACTTTATATGTACGCAGTAAAATTAATTGTCATTTTATTGTTTATTTTTTACTACATTTTTGTTTTATTATTTTGTTTATTAATTTAATAAAAGTATTAAACCAAACACACATGTACATTTCTTCCATTGGATACAATTATTTAAACTTTTTTTAAGCTATTTGAATTATCCGACTTATTCGAAAAAATTAAAAATCCTTACTCGGTTAATCGAGCAATTTTAAAATCCAAAAATCGATTAATACCTTACGCGAACAAAACCAAAAGTCAAATAAAGTAAAGTAAAGTAAATCTTTATTGAGTCTTTTCAAAACATGTGTTTAGATACAAAAACGACAGTATCAAAATAAAAAAAATATATAATGCTCTTAGAACTACGATTGTTTTGCTCTAATATACAATGTAAATAGAAAAGCTACACGCTAAACTGAGAAGGAAGTGTATAATTGTACACTTCGTTAAGATTTATAAAATAACGTTTGCTCGCGACGTTAACATTATCACACAGAGAGATTCTGTTAAAATAAATAAACTTAAAACTAAAAAACACCTAACATTAATAAAACTACACCATAAACGGTGCGTTACAATAATAACATTTAATAATCACAGATTAATCGGGTAAATCGAATTGTATAGTTATACAGGTAAGTATGTAAATATAATAATTTATAATAATTAATATCACAGATTTGTAAATCATTTAGCCTCTATGTGAGCCCGGAGTGGACTTTATGTAAAATTCTGGCATGGCCTGGGAGACGATGTTGGATTCTAGGTTTATCCCTATGAGCTATATTTGAAAAAGTTATCATTATTGAAGAACCTTGCGGACTAAAGATAAAGAGTAAGTGTACTAATTACTTTATTTCGTAAGCGAGTAAATCTTTTAAAAAGGAATTATTCCCCTTTTCTAAATTGTTCATTTGTTGAATATTTTCTAAGCTCTATTTAATAGCCACATCTAGCGGTCACAAAGTATTAAACATTGCTGAAAATAAAAATATTTCCTTGTCTATAAAAACAGATATTAAGGTTTATGACACATTTATAAATGCGATAAAAATTTATAACGATGACCAACGATGTTTAATGTAAGTTTCTCTATAAACTTCTTTGTCAGGGAAAGCGCATATGTGCTGAATAGGGTCACAGATGATATATTATATATTACAGTATTTGAGTAACGTTTCGTGTAAGTTGAGAAATTCATATTAATGCATTTTCTGATTAACTTCCTTTCAAATAACTCCATTTCTCTAGCTACTGTAGGTGAAATGGTAAACCAGATTGGGAAACCATAGACCAATATTGATCTGATGGCAACTTTATATATAAGAAGTTTGGTCTTTTTATCCAAATATCTACTATTTAAAAGACTGGAAAACATGTCTCAGATTCTCTTAACTTTGGCTAGATTCATCCTTCCATGGTTATTAAATTTTAGCAACTTGTCGAATGTTATTCCCAAGTACTTAAGGCTGCTTTTGAAGGGTATTTCAGCGCCTTCAAGATATAGTTCTAGACTCTTGCTTTCCGGAACTACTGATCTTGGACACTTTCCGGAGGCATTAATTTTTTGTAATAATCATTGATGATTTGAAAATGTGATGAAACTCTTCCTAGAGCTTGCGCAGGAGAACCATCGTGGGAAAAGACTAAGCAGTCATCTGCATATAAAATAGCCGCCGAATCTGTTGTTTCGTGTGGGAAATCGTAAAGAAAAAGATTGAACAGAATTGTGGCTAGTACGCTGCCCTGTGGAACACCGCTATTTACATTTCCAAAATCAGAACTGGAAGTATTGATTTGGATGCTAAACGTTCGATGATGGAAATAACTTTGAAATAATTTAAGCAAAAATGGGTCAACACCAAGATCCACTAGTTTATATAAAATACCTTTATGGCACGCTGTATCAAATGCTTTTTGGATATCCAGCGATACTGCAACAGTACATTTTTGGGTCCTTAGATTTGTTGTTACGTCGTTATGGAATTTTAATAATGCGTGTACTGTTGAATGAGATTGCCTGAACCCAAATTGGAAGCAGGATAATGGATTAAATACAAAGTCGTCATCCAGTTTTTTTCTTTAGAATATGTTCTAAAATTTTTCCAAGATTGGAGAGCAGTGAGATAAGGCGAAATTCATCCATTCTCAGGCTTTCTTTTTTTCTTGATTGGTAAGATTTTTGCCTGTTTCCAATCAGTGGGAAAGTAGCCATTATTTATGCAATTATTGTACACAATTGTCAGAAAATTAAATGTTGTGTTGGGGAATTTATTAATAATATAATTAGAAATTCCATCCATTCCAGAGGATTTTTTATTATTAATGCTACTGACAATATCCTTAACAGTACCAACACTTAAAAAATGGTAAGTATCATCGTTTTCCAATGAGTTAAAAGCATTTTCAAAGGTGTAAATAGGGTTCGAAAGATTAGCAGTGCTGTTTGAAACACGTTGAAAAAGGTCATCCACTGGATTTGTTGGAGGTTTCTCTTCATAAACTGAGGTAAAATGTCCTCGAAACAATTCACATATCTCATCATCATCTGTTGTTGTTACATCATTATGTATGATATGCAAAAGGAATTATTTTTACCAATGACTTCGTATATTTCCTTGAACGCAGTGGGACCTGGTTTGATTTTTTCCAGACGTTGGCTAAAATGCTGTGCTTGTTCAACTTGCTCCTTGATTATAGATTTTAAAAGTTGAACTTGCTTTGAGAGTATGTTATATTCAGAGCTGTGCCTGTTACCATTTCGATGAAATTTTTTTTTTTAAATCTTTTTGCCATCTGTGCTTTATTTTGAGAAAGTTTTTTATTTTATCAGATATAAATATCTTATTTTTTATCTCAATTTTTTTTGAATGTGCGTTAGAAACTGTGTTTATTATTGTAGTAAATTCTTTTATGAGTTGAATAATTTCAAGGTTTTGCAAGTTTCTATTGTCAGGGGGCATAATGCTTAAGGTTGAAATTTCCAAATCTCGACTAAAGTGCTCCCAATTTGTATTTTTGAATGATTTAAATAAGCGGGGGGTACGTAGAATGAAGTCAAAGCTATCGAGCTGGAGTTTAGCTTTTATTGGAAAGTGGTCTGAGAAAGAAGGAAGGAAGAAGGTGACTTTAAAACAGGAACCGTCATTGTTTAAGAAGTCTGCACCAACTAAAAAATGATCTAAAAAGGATGAACCATTGGGAAAGGATGGCGTGTTGTCCGATAATCGAATCACATCTAGGATATTGTCTTGGAGCCATCACCAAAAGTCAAATAAATGAATACTCTAATATGTACTAATTTCGAAATCGTAATTGGCTACATGTCTAACTCATGTGTAATTTAAAATTTTATTGTTTTTGAGCACTAGTTTTTTATGAATTTTTTTTATTTTTTATTTTTTGCTTTAAATTTATTAAGTTTTTTATGTGATTATCCTGTGTACACAAAACAAAACTGTAATATTTTTAAAGAGAATGATTGGTCTAAGGAAGATTATATATCTACAAAAATAAAAAAAATCTCTGAAGAAGTTCGAAAATACCAACGAAACGTCGGAATAATATGTAAAAAATAACCTTTTATTAAATGACTTTGAAAGCCCAAATATTAAAAATGTATTTATCATAAAAAATTTTTGGAAATTACACCAAAAATGTCAAATATTTAATCTAAACAAATCAAAGCTCGTAATTTTGCACACAAAAAAGAAAGCATGTGTTATTCCTGATTTCATGTGTAATTTTGGCATGATGCATGTGTTTTTGGCAACACTGATATAAACACGCACATTTATTTTGTTAAGTTTTATCTTGAAGCTAACACATCCATACGTAATGAATTTATTTCTCATCTCTTTCAATTTTGGGCTCTTTCTTTTTCAACTTCACTCTTTTAGAGAGAAAAAATTTTGTTGCTCATATACATATCATATACATATATGTAGGTACTCTTGAACACTCTCATTGCTTTCCTTGAACCAATGCTTACATAAGCGAATGTACGTGAACCGATTTAAATAATTATAGTCGTGTCACTAAACACCAACACTGTCTACCATTTGGTAAAAGAATTAAGGAAATCAGTTGAGAAAAAAGGAGAAAAAGGGATCCAAAAATTTGTCTTTGCCTTTTTATATAATAGATAGTTAAATCGAATAACAGTAGGAATATATGTATGAAGCTTTTTCATTTTTGTTTATCAGGTTTTAGTCGTATATAGTGGAATTTTTATACTTGATATTCAATGAACGTGCTTGCGGTTCTGACGAATATTATGAAGTAGCCATGTTAATTAATTCAGCCACCTGATTCCTAATAGCAGTTCTCGATATTGGCTTTCCATCTGTTGAACTATCACTAAAAGTTTGCATGCTTTTGTGCACAATAAAATAGTTTAATACAGTAACTACCCGACAAGGGTCTCTAAAAGTTTCTTTTTGTAAGTTCACGTTTTTTTGAAACTGTGTAAATAAATACTCGTATATTCTTTCTCTCTTAAAATTGAATTTGGTGCCAATGATTCAGCTATCACTTTGAAATAACAATATATTTATCACAATATTACAAATAGCTCTTTCTGTAAACCAAAATAAGAGCTGCCTAAGTTTACGCAGATTTTACGGCTACATTCACATTTACAGATTTCTTCCGGTACACATCAGTTTGGCAGGCTAACAGGAAAACATGCAAAGCAATTTGAGGAAACCATGACTTCAACAAATTTTTTTCTTCAAACGTTTTTCCATTCAATATTATGCTTTCCACGTAAATGATTACAATTATATGAAGGCTATTAAAATGGAATTTAGCTACAGGAAACTTCGTAATGATCTATATGAATTATGTACATATTTTTTTATAAGTTCTAAAAATACAATAAGATTTAGCAAACAGCTGATTTACGCTTTGTTAATTTGTCACTTGCAGGTCATCTTCCGTAATAAGAAATCTATCTAAAACTATGATTCTCTTACATTTTTATTCCACTTCAGTTTTTTTTAAATTGTATTGAACAAATAAACTGCAGACGTCATGATTTCTAATTTTTCATTCACACAAAAAAATACAAAATCGTTTGCAATGTATGACCATTGTTCGCAAATGAAGCGATCATTAAATAATTTTACTGATTTCAGCACAATAGAATACAGGCATTTTGTGAGTACGAGTATGAAATCCTAAACTAATATTATATAACATTGTAAGGAAACATAAAATAGAAAAATGATTTGTGAAAAAATTTAAATTTTTTTTACTCACTTCAACTGACACGTGTCGCACTTTTTCTACTCTTTTCCCTTGCTACTTGTATCTTCCGCTTATATTTTTTCTTACTTGACTTAATTGTAACTAAATTTGTACCATTAACCACTCAATACCATTAACTCATACAAACACATACAGTTTGTCATAAGTAAGTACGTGAACACGCAACTGTTTTACATGCACACAAACCTTTAAGGATGCCTGATTTTACATTTTGATACATGTGTATTTGAGTATGTTGAACTCATAGGAGCGCTATACAGAACAGTTTGCAAACGAAGCGTTTAAAGTTGTTGCACGGTGGTACAAATTTTGAAAATAGAACAAGTTAAGTTTTTGACACTATTAAACAGAAGATCTAGACTCACAAAATGTTTGGCAACCATCATAAGACAGACTGATTTTCGATTTAAGTGTGTAAAAAAATAATTTTAGCTGCAAGTCAGTCTATTATGCATTTCGATATTCGTATTCAGTTAATTCACACAAATATTTCGCAAATATTATCGTTCCAAAAAGTACAAAAAACTGTAAATAAACAATAGTTAAATGGAATTAAAAATATTAATTTGAAATAATTTTTGTTAAAAAAGCTTTGCTTTAAACTTAAAAAAAATAACTAATAATACCTTCCACAATACAAATAACTCTCGTATGCTTTACATTCAACCGAGCCACCTAAACAGAGGCGGATACATGGAAACACACATGAACACTGATGATGGTAATGTAGCGGCTCCCGAAAAACAACGTTTCTGTTCTGCCGTGTAAGTTGAAATGAATTGATGTTAAAATGTTCCCTTGTTCCTTTGGAATATTGTCTGATGTCCAATTCTTTCTGACTTAAAATGTTACTTTGGATTAAAAAACTACTAACAACCAATTTGTTCGAAAAATAATCACTTTAAATTTTAAAAAAATAAAATTTTCATCATAAACTCGTTTGAAGCATACATATATAGGTTTATTAAAACTCTTTTAAAAATACCATTAAAAAGAGTTAAATTTGTCATCTTCCTCTCATGTTTAAATGGTAATCAAACTTTAACAGAGGAATGTTGAACTTAAAAATACACTTTTCTAAGCCTTTTCTCCTTCAAACCTTTTGCGATGCGATGTGTAAATAAATCCTCTACCACTAAACATTCACTTGCTTAGAACAATTGGCAGTCGAAAAAAGGAGCTCTTACTTTTGATTATTTACTATTCACCATGTCTAAAGGTCGACGTCGTTCAACATTTGCGTCTCCGCCAAATATTCCACTTTAATATATGCATGACTAAAGTCATAGTATCTCTCAAGGGTAAACGTTTATTGCATATGAAATCTTCTCTTGCATATGATGTGATACGTTCGGGTTTTTGATTATTTAAAGTGGAAGGTCTGCGAACGTTCGCAAACAAATCCTAAATGTGCTATGTGATACGATCTTTGGTATTTTTTATATAATTAGACTTTGTATCAAAGAGTTTTGTTTGATGAGGATTTAGCATTCGATTGGTGCTTATTTGAAATCATCAGTAAACCTTAAACCACATTCTTGAAAACTTTATCTTATACAAACACTTTTAAGAAGCCAATAAGAATTTCAAAAAGTACAAAATTATAATGAATAAGTAGGCTTTAAAACTTATTGAAGAATATGGTTTAAGGTCTGCTGAAAAAGTCCTCAATAAACAAAACTTTTCGAAATTCTGTCTATCGAGTCATGTCCCCAATAATAAATGTAATAAATATTAGTCTTTATATCTTGAATCAATGAAAGTTGCACTGATCAACAATATACTAATTTCTAAAACAGAAAACTTGTTATTGATCATCAATATAATGAACAAAATCATCATTCAGAAAAATGTGTGGTTAGTCAAAGCAAAACTGCTAAAAATTTAATTTAAATGAAGAATATTAAACTAAATTTTGTCAATTTATTATTATTTTATTATTACTTAATTATTTTTTTTCTAAATTGAAAAAAGTTAATACCTCCAACAACGACAATAATCCAGCATCTGTTCAAACACACTGTGTTTCTCGATTCGTTTAATATCGCTGATGTAAAAGAATGTGAAATTTCAAAGAAATGGCACCATCCATTCTTCAACTACAACACACCTAAAACAAATACCTTATTTAAGATAAATTGAAAAGCTTAAAAATATTTTTGAATATATTCCATGTAACAATACATTGAACTGATAATTAAATAAAAGTTTCCGAAAATTATTAATGATCGTTGAAGTACTAAAAAAGTTCCGCGAGCATTACTGCTTAAAGTTAGCAAATACTGCTCATACGCGAAAGTATTTGGTCGAATTAACATTTTTTCCTCACGCAAAACAGGAAAAATTTTATTTTTTTTCAGATATTTTTTTGCTCAGAGCTGAAGTGAACCAAGTCATGAAATATAAAAACTAGTACGAAATTCTGCGCAAAGTTTATCTCTATTTAGTTCTGTAACGGACTACGTGAAAAAGTGTTTTGCTCCTAAGATAACGGTAAAAAAGCCCATGTCAATGGCTCTTATTTTATATGTTATTTATGGCAATTCATTTACTGAAACTCAAAATATCTTCGAATTGTCTTTTTGTGACTTAGTTCACTTCAGCTCCGAGGCCTTCATTTATCTTTTCGACAATTGCTTTGCAGCATTCAGAAATCATATTTTGGGAGTGTCTTAAACGATTAACAAGTTTCGATTTATCAATAGTTACATAGATATTAAAAGAGTGAGAAGGATTTTTTGCATACCGTCACAAAGTACTTTATATTTTTTTCGTTTAATAAACCAAAAAAAAAAACAATACTACAAACAGTATTACAAAAACATATATGCAACCATTGTTACTAACACTCTGAATTTCATCCCACCAAATCGACGATCAAATGCCACTAAAAATCCACTAAAACTTCCTATAAGACTTAAATCGAAATATGCAATTCAAAACTTGTCGTTTTTTCTCTACCCCGCTCACCAACAAAAAAACATCAATAATTTAATTCCTTGCACAAATTGGGCCTAAATGACATTCACGTTTTGATTAGCATAAACAATCACCCTTATTCCAATTGTCGTCGTCAACGTCGCCGTCATTTTATTGTCAATATCATTTTATTTCAACGTCGTCATCAATTCAATAACAGGATGACGACGACGTTGACGATTTACCGTTTATGTCAACATATCAATCACACATCTCTAAATATCTGAAACAGCTGTGTGGCTTTTTAGTTAATTTTGAACAGAAATTTTATAAAAAGTTGAAAGGTTTTTTACTTTTGATATAAATTCAGGCTCGATTGATGATGAAAATATAAGAAAAAATCTCTGACAGAAATGCGACATATTTAAACTACCGGAGAGCAAGTGAACACCAATTTCTGTGTATTGTTTTAATGATTGTATAACTTTTTTTTTGAAAAGGTTTGGAAGTTACTTTAGAGTACTTTAAACTTCAATTATCGCCAAACCTATTAAGAAATTTTATTTTTATGTTCCACTATTTCCGCTCATTATTTCCTTACATTTTGTCATCCATCTCCTAAACGTATCAGCGATCCAAGAGAATTTAAAACTCTTGCAATTTCTTCCCATTGTTCTCTAAAATTACTTGGAAGAGTGCTTCTGCAAAATCCCACTGCAAGACAGGGACTCTTCTGCAACTCTTCCACCAATTTTTCAAACGAAGTTGCAGTTATTTTAAATTTTTTCAGTTTTTACCATTTTTCAATTTCAATTCGTTATAAAAATGGCGACGACAAATTCAAAGTAGTTTCAAAACAATATCGCCGTCAAATTTTTTTGTAGAATACAAATTCTATGTTGACAGTCATCGATAATATCCGATAACGACAACTGGAATAACAATTTGAAGTAAACAAGGCAAAACAATATCGTTTTGTATTCATGTTGGCAACTGGAATAAGAGTGAATAAGAAATCGGTTATATGTTTGTATACAAATAATTATCAACCGCACTACTGACAAAAACTAATAAATACTAAAAATTAATTTTTCCCACTAAACAAAAATAAAAACCACTAAATTTAGTGGTAAAGCAACTGCGTTGGTATCACTTTATACAGCCTACCAAAAATATAATGGGCATCTCGAATGGCTGAAAAATATGAACGGTTTCTAAATTCGCTATTTTGAAATGATTCCGTAAATGCGTATAAAGAAGACAAATTTCCGATTATTTTTTTCTAAGCAGCTCAAAATAATTAAATCTCTCATTTATTGAAAGAAAAAATGCGCACATTTGATTTTTTGTTTGGTTTCTTAACGTGTCGCAATTCACACTATGGAAGTCTTATTAATAAACTTATTAGTTTTTAGCGAAAGCGACAAGGGGACAATAAATGAGTATAGGCCTTCGTGTATTTATGCAATTCGTTTTACTTTCTCATTTATTATGCCAAAAACGAAAACATGGCGACAGATTGTGTATTCACTCATACATAAAAAAGGAAACATTGCGTGAACGCCAAAGAAAGTTCATAGAACAAAATTAAAAATTGCAATCTTATTTACTTGGATAATGGGAATTGGGATTAACGATTTTAGCTAATTTTCATGTTAAGCGAAGCGCTGTTTTATGCCAAAAAAATATTCTGGAAGAACCAACAACTCTAGCTTAAAAATCTAGCAGCAAGAAAAAAACAGAAACGCGAACAAGACTATACTTCAGTCAAGATTGGTACAAGATGCTGCCTTTTTGCAACGGACAAGAGGAGAATATGACACCCAAGTATGGCAAGCAGATCTATAATCTGTAATTGCTAGAAAAGGGCATAATAAAAAAACTTGGTCTGCCTCGTTTTGAATCCAAAGAGGTCTTTCGAATGCAAATCGAGCCCATTGGGTATTTTAACTTGAGATCTATCGAATTCATATTGACCTCAATTCGGAATGTCACCTCGAAGCCTACTGAATCTATCTCGAGCTAGAATAATAATTTTGCCTCGTGATCCACCAAATCAATTCTTAGCGTATTGAGTATTTTTTTTAGCTAAAAATCTGCCAAATTAAACTAGAGCTCATGGAAGCACTTCAACGCGAGAACCGCAACAGACATCTCGAGGCTACTTTAAGCACTTTGTCGCCATAGTAGCTTACCTCTAGACCTGCTGAATACTGCCCGACCCCTCTCAAAGCATTTCGTAGTAGCAGTAGTTTAACTCCACACCTAACGAATATATTTTGAGCTACCTTTCAGGCGATCACAACGCTTCCTTTATAAGCTGTAGGCTCCGCACACCAGGGACATACATCGTGGATTGGGGACCGGACTCTCTTTCATCAACTATTCGTTGATCGTTGGCGCAACACCACATAATTTTTTAGTTCCAAGTTATTATAGATAGGTCAAGATTTCGCTAAATAAAGCTTTGTATATTTTCTTTAATACTTATGCAAGTAAATCTGTTTATTTCAAAAGAAATGAAACTTTGAGTACGAACTTGTCATATAAAAAAGTCACGTCGCACAGAGGAGTATTATGCTAAAAAGCTGGCCAAAAAGGAAAAAATTAATTTAAATAAATCTTAAGAACTAAGAACGCAGCTCGAAACGAAGCAAAATTTTACATCATATTGTAAATTTGTAAGACTTTATGTTGTGATTTGTATCTCTGAGACGCTGCTAAAGTCAGGAAAGTAAAGAAAATTACATGCGTTTTTAATGTTTTTTTTTCAGTTTCAATATGTTTATATGATATTTTTGTTGTTGCTAAACTAATTAAGGTTAGTTAATTTTTTTTATCGCTGAAAGACTTGCTTAAAAACTCTTTTTGATATTTAAAAAAGAAGTTATCTTGAATATTAATGTTGAAACAATTCGTTTAAAAATGGAAAAAAAAATTAAATTTATACACTTTTTGTGCAAAAAAAATGTTTTTAAAAGTAAAGTTAGCAAATGTATAAATTATATTTTATACCACAATTAACTTTAGAATCTCTAATTTTAGACCAAAAAAAGTTTGAGCAAGTTTGCGTCATTATTTTTAAAGACATTTTTTAAATTTTCAAGTTTAATTTTTTTTGCTTTTCAGGCCCTTCTTCAAATATTTTTTTGACATCATAATCTTTTGTGTCTGTTTAATTATTGATTTTAAAAGTTATTCACGTCACTTTTAACCGTTGACGTGAAATTGTACTTTTTAGTTAGAAAATTATGCGATATTTCGACGAGATGAGGACATATGACAATGATTTCGAAGTTTTTAATTACTATAACTTTTTCGTGTGCTAAGTATTAAGTAATATAAGATTCTTGGTGGAAAAACATACAAAAACCTGCCTGCGCTTCACAAACTTTTAACGATTCGTTAAAAGCAAAATCAATGCTTTTGTGATTCACTGTATTCTTTTAAAAAACTTTGTTTTCATTTAATATTTTGTTAACAAACGAATGAAATTCTTCTCACCAAAATGTATTTAGAAATATTTTTTTCATAAATTTTACTTAAAAATCTTAAATAATATAAATATATAATTTACATATATTTGATTACTTTCAAGTGTAGTCATACTGCTATAAAACAACAATTTACGATGTTGACAATAGAAGTCATGCCTCTACAGCGTTTGTCAATTTAATAACAGCACAAACATAATTTCCGTTTTGATAACAGAAGCGGCGCGGCGCATATTGTTAAAAGTGTTACCGAATCGAAAATTTTACTAATAACGCTTTTAAACACCAACCGATACAATCGGAAGTGAAAACTTGCTATGACAATAAGTTCGATCGCATGGAAATTTTTATAGGCAACGAAGAACAATATTTTGAAAAGCAACAATGATATTTTCATTAAATTTCTTCTTCGCTTTTTCATAGTAATAATTTTGTTTACAAGGGTGGGCTACTAACCCGACGCCTCAACCCACTTTTTATCGTTCTTTAGGATGAACGCGCGGCACATTTTTACTCACTACCCTTATCGGATGATAAAGGTAGCTACCCCAGGAGGCACCACGAGGAGGTTTGTGTCCACAATTGGGATGAAGGAGTGACCGAGATAGGCCTGGATTTTGCCATGTTAAAACCAATCAGAGCCGTTACTCGGCGTCCAACTTCCCCTACGCCTGTCGAAAAAGAGTCTGCCAAAGTGGGTCTGGTGGTAAACGCAGATAAAACCAAGTTGATGGTATCAACGCACAGGACGTCCAGTAGACTCGGGCCAACAGTGGAAGTTGAAAACTACAACTTTGAAATAGTCAGCGATTTTATCTACCTCGGCACCGCTATAAACAAAACGAATAACATCAGTTTTGAAATTAAAAGAAGAACTATACTGGCTAATATATGCTACTTTGGACTAAGTAAGCAGTTTAAGAGCAAAGCCATCTCTCGACAGACAAAAATCACGTTCTACAAGTCACTGATACTACCCGTGCTATTATATGGCTCTGAAGCATGGGTACTTGCGAAAGCAGACGAGGCAGTACTTGGAGTATTCGAGAGAAAAATTCTTCGTAAAATCTATGGACCCATCTGCGTTGACGGAGAATATCGGTGTCGTATGAACCATGAGCTGTATGAGCTGTATGCCGACATTGACATTGTGAAACGTATAAAACTACAACGATTGCGTTGGTTAGGTCATGTTGTGCGAATGGAAGAAAATGCTCCAGCTAAAAAGGCATTCGAATACGCGCCTGGTGATGGTTCACGCAGAAGAGGAAGGCCAAAACTCCGATGGAAAGATCAGGTGGAGGAAGACATTTCAAAGCTTGGTGTAATATTTTGGAGAAGAAGCGCAGAAGATCGAAGCGCGTGGAAGAATATTCTTCGTTCGGCTACAGGAACAAACGTTCTGTAATAGCCATATAAGAAGAAGAACAATGATATTTTAAAGGAAAAACTACATTTCTCACAATTTGAAAAAAATCCATTGCACAGATTGCTGAATTTAAAGCAAGTACGGCAAATTTTACTATTAAAAATTATAAAACATACTACAGTTCATTTCACTGTGCAGGATTCGGATTCAAGCCAAGTAAGAATAATGATATTGTTTTGGAGTTAGTTTGATGCCATTTTCTCTTTACAAATATATTTGCGTGGCTTTGTATTTTCTACTTAATACACACATAAAGAAAATGATAAAAGTCAATATGGCTTTTTTCTTTTCTTTGAATTGTGTTGTTATCGTTTAAGAAAGGTTAAAGTTCATTCAATGACTTTTGTGAAGCTCATAAAAAAAGTATATGTTAGTTATTGCTTTGCAACTGGTACCTTATAACACACTTAAAGACATGAAAAAAAATATGATTATAAAACACTAACCAGCGAAAATATACTGGTTGAGTTTTAAAAGCATTTTCGATAAATTTTGTCTAAGGAAGAAAAATATACTCATACCTTTAGTCATACTGAAAGGCGAAAACAATCTAAATTACTGGAATTTATAATAAGTATTATGTTGAGGAGATTTTAAAACTCTAAAGTATTCTTAAATTAGAATGAAAATTTCTGAGACAAAAAAGTATCAAAAAGAAATATTTTTTTTGTATAAATCAATAAGATAAACTTAACGTTATCCTCTCTTCTCACTGTAAGAACAAAAATACAAAACTTTTGAATACGTCAAAGTTGCTTTTAAGCGAGACATTTTATTTTTTTATTTTTAATTTTTTCGTTTTCAGGTGAACTTTTAACAGTTATCATCAGTATGTGTCAACACAATGAAAAGGTAAAGTACCCATAAATTTTTAAAAGCGCAATTTAAGGTTTTTTAATGTTTATTTTATCGTTTTAATGTGATGAGATGAAATGAAATTGATTTTACCGTAGTTATGTTTTAACATAACAACATAATATAAAATAATGATCAAGGATCTAAGCAAACTTAATACATTGCTGTAAATATTTGCATATTAATACAAAAAAAGGTTATTCTATTAAGAACGTTTCGTGGTTTTGTTGTGTGAGCAGCGTTATCCTGCTGGATCCGTTTTTTTGTAAATATTTACATGATAATACAAATAAAAGGTTTTCAATTAAAAGTGTTTTTGCTGTGTCCTGCTACACAGCAAAGCTAGTGTAGCCTTATCGACGCTAGATTTAGCGCTTTTTATTGTTTTTTAGGCTCGAAATTTACGTTTTAACTTCGTGGCTTTTTTAACCTTTTTTTATTTTGAATTTTACCCTCAAAAATGCTAAATTTTTATTTTCTACTGAACCCATAAAATCATCAATAAACCAAAAAATTAATCTAATGTACAAACGAAATTACATTGATTTGAATACAATGGCGAAAGTTTTTAAGTTAGAAATGGACAAATGTTGGGTCAACAGTTAAGTTCTGTGTAAAAGTGTGACAATTTAAGAATGCGATGCGAGAAAATTAATTTCTTGATATGGTTAATCAAGTATTTAAATATCTATGGGGTCTTTCAATAAGAAGTTTCATTTTGATATTTAAAAAAAGTGTATTTTTAAACAAAATCATGGGAAGCTCATTTGATTATAAAAACAAAGGTATCCCATTCATAATGGAACATAATATTAGCCAAATGACCGCTATGGCTACGCTTGTAGGGCCATTTTCTTCTCATGAAATTTTACATCACCGATTTCCACATTTTCTGCTGAACGTCCTCAATAACTTCACAAATCTATCTTTGCGGTCTTGAATCCCTTGTGTGCTATTGACATAGACCATATCTTTCTTTTACGTAGCCCCAAATAAAAAAAGTCTAAAATTTTAAATCATAAGCTCTTGGTGGACAATTGAAATCGCTTCTTCGAGAAATCTCGCAGTCGGGAAACTTTTCATGTCTTGATTGTGGAATGCCTAATTCCAAAGATCGACGAGAAATGGACAAACCTTGAATTTTACTAACACCATAGCCTACTACAGTAACATTCTAAGTTCGGCGACGTACACGAGTTCATTTGTTCACACCACTGACTTCTCTCAACTGCTAAAGTTTTTCCACTAGCTGCATAATTGCTGACCGAGAAGGTACTTCACAACGACGAAAAAGTGCTTTAGATTTGCAAACTGTAACCACGAGATTTTCACCATATTTTTTAGTGAATTTCAATAATTTCAATGTAGTTACAGGTTGAGTCATGAATGACAACTGTTAAATTGAAAATTAAAAGTCTTATTCGACCTTTTCGTTCTTTCGTATGAAATATTTGATAATGATTGTTAGTATGAAAGTAATATTGGAACATTTTGATAATTTATTTATTTATTTTATAAATTAAATGGATGGCGCTTTGTAGGAAATTCCCTATATATGATGATTATTTCTAACCATGCCAATTTCAAATTCAAACGACGAAAATTCTAAATTATCAAAAAACTTTTAAATTACTATATTTTTTTTTAAGGATAATCTGCCAATTTGTGGTGCAATTTAACAAGACGAAGACAAATTAAAAAAACTTTTTTGGTTATTTTTGAATGTAGTAATAACAAATGTCACTATTCAATCAAAAATTATTAAACTTCCGATGTGGAATTTTTCTAATAAACAGAAGAAAAAATCTCTTTGTTTTTTAACGTTCCTCAGGTGCTTCCAACTTTGCATTTAAAATTTTAGAGCAGAAAGAAAAAAATAAAGGAAGAAGTTCAAGGGATTGTGTTTACATTTTTTGTTTTCAGACCACTTAAAAAAGGAAAATGTTGTCAATTTATGTATATTTTCTAATATTTGTTAGCTTAAAACTCCGCCATTTATAGCAAGATTTTTTTTACCTTGTCATACGTTTAATATCAATTAAAAATTATTATTAGTTGCTTTCATTACTTGATTTAGAAATTCAAGCATATTACTTTATTTATCGAAAATATTAAAAGAACTATAAAAGCCAAATGGCACCTTGTCTTTTTATTTAATATTTTGATTCGTTTATAAATAAAGCGTATTTTCCAATTCTGACAGAACTTTGAGTTGCCAACACTAGATTGTTTGACAAATGATTTGACAGATGACACTTGCTTTATGGCTAAATCGGTTTTCCATTTTATAATGAGTAGATTCACGATGGACCAACGCTTATAAATTATTGTAATCTCAAAAAAACGCAATAAAAATAGAAAATTTAAAGTTATTTTTTTAGTTCTTTAAGATCGTGTGATCTAGCTCCATTAGATTATTTTCTCTGCCGATTTGTCAAGTCATTTGTCTTCGACGATAATGCAGAAACAATTGAATATTTGGGAAACAACATTCGGCGACTTATTGGCTGCAATTATAGCGAAAACCGCATGAAAATTGTATATTCAGATTACGCCAACCGTGACGGCCACATGAGCGAAGCCATATTTATGGTAAAGAAATATCTTTCGACTGAAGCCAAATACTTGGTAATTAACATAATTTATCTGTTTTATTTTATTTTTGTTTGGATTTTTTTTAAGTTTACTATTTCTGTGACAACTCATATTTCACTTATTAATGAATTTTCTGTTTTCCTTGCAATCAAGTTTAAGACAACTTGTTTTCAAGTTATACACTCTCGTTTCAATGGTGACCTGCAGTGGCAGAAAAATGCCTGACCCTCCCAAAATTTTAAATAATTTAAAGTACCAAATAGGCACTAACGTTCTCAAGAATCATCTATTATATAAATAGGCAAAGACAAATTCTTCTATCCCTTTTTCTCCCTTGTTTGCCAACCGATTTTCTTCATTCTTTTACCAAATAGCAAACATTGTTGAGCTTTAGTGACCGGACTATATATATTATTTAAATGGGTTCAGTATTAATTTAAACATTGTTAAGCTTAAGTGACCCGACTATATATTTAGAATCAAAGAAATAAAAGGTCTTAAAGTTGACACCACTACAAATGTTAAAAAGACACACGCACATGCACTCACTTATGTAAGTATTGGTTCAAGTAAACACATAAGCAAAATAATGAGAGTGTTTAAGAGTACCTACATATATGTGTATATGAGTAATAAGATTTTATATCTTCAAAAGAGTGAAGAAAGAGCTCAGATTTGAAAGAGATGAGAATTAAATTCATTACGTATGGATGTGTTAGCTTCAAGCAAAAACTAACAAAATATGCCTGTTTGGATGCAATTATTAAACTGTTTGTCGAATTTCAACCAGTAGGCATACTCTAATATATTTAATTGGGTAAAATTAATTAAGATGTCAAAAAACTAAAAAAAATTACTATTATAATATGAGTATATAATAAAAATTATTTACCAATAAAAATATATGTATTATTGTTTTTGCTTGAAATAAAAGTTCAATATCGGTACCCCAGAGAATGACAAACGAATTACTCTAGCATATATTGAATATTTTCAATACAAAATATTTCTCGTATCTGTTAAATTTCATAATTGTATGTATCGGTGCGCGTTTTGTTTTATTCCTGTATGTATTCATGTTCGTATTTGTTTATATCCCTGCACACATATATGTATCGATAGGTACTCCAATGACTATGAGCACATTTATTTTCCAATTTTTGTAGTTGTATTATGAATTTCCTTTCGTAATTATTATGAACCATTTTTAAGCAAAATGCGATAGATTTGTATTAAAAAATTCGCATTAACTTGGAAAGTGTACAATTTTACTTTGAAGCTAATTTTTGCAAACATTTTTGAGAATAGCAAAAGCTTAAAAATGGATGAAGATCCTTAAACAAAAAGCGAACGAAATGAAAAAAGGTAAGCTGCTTGCAAAAATTTAGAAAATCCGCAAAAAAATGCATAATTTGCAAATTTTTCACATCTCTTACATTTTTAAGTCTTTGTAGAAGATTTTACGGCTTAATCTAAACCTTGCAATTTATGTGGATTTTTGTGTTTTTTGCAATGTGGGTGACTTTTTATATATTTTATTGTTTCCTCGAATTCTAAATGATATTAAGCATTTCAAAGATTTTCAAAAAACTTTTGTTTGTTGAGGGTTTTTTAGCTAGTCTATATACATGCATTTCATTGGTGCTAAAGCCAAATCATCAGTAGACCTTAAACCATATTTTTGAAATGTTTCAAACCTCTTATCTTATACAAAAACTTAAAAAAAACCAATGAGAATTTCAAAAATTACAAAAATATAAATAAGCGTAGTAGGCTTTGAAACACTATTCAATAATCCCAACAAACAAATTTAATTATTATCGAGGCAATCTCGATTAAAAAATTTAAAATGATATTAAACATTTTAATTTTCTCAGTAATTGGAAGTTATTGCGAATTTTCGTAATTTTTCCTTGCATTCCTTGCATTTGGAGCCCGTTTACAGCTTTTAAAAATTTTGGAAAGTTTGGCGAACTTTCGCGATTATCGGGATATGATTTATTGCTTCATTGAATTTTTAAGATTTTATAAAAAGACGAACACAGAATAGTGATCCAATATGTATAAAACAAATATAAGTTGAAAATAAATTGATTCTTTTTGTTATAGTTCTGCAAATAATTTTTTATTCAAGCGCTACAACATTGTCTCCTATAGTCATATTAGTGGATACCCATCGGTACATATCTATCTATATTTGAACGTATTCCTTTTGTATTGCATTTTCTATTTATTTATGCTACACATTTCGATATGCGCACTTATTTATAATAGAACCCGTTGATAGTTATTATAGCTTTCTGTGAACGTATTTGTTTGTACCCCTACCTTTCTATAGTCCTATACTTTTGAATATCGATATGTGCTATGTATTGAAAATTGTATACCTTTGTCATTCACTGATCGGTACCACCCAGTTCCTGGAGCAATAGTGTGTTTGACAAATATTTCCTCTCACGCTTAGAACCATCTAAACTGCACGAGCTGTTGCATCTTCTTTCTTTTGCGGAATAACGCAAAACATGCCAGTGTCAATTTGAACGTGTTATTTGATTACCTGCATCGTTATCTTATGACATAGTCATGATAAACAATTATTCTATATGTATTCTGAACAATGTGATTATTTCTCCTGAACAAAAAAAATAAATATTTCTTTTAAAATTTGCCAACGATACCATATTTCAAAAAATATATAAAATGACGCTGCAAAAAAAAAATCAAGAGGATTTCAGTGTTTTGCAATTTCATGGTTGTTGTTTCACTTTGCCTCGACTTCAATTTATGTTTCCTTCATATTTATTTCCTTTATAAAACACTTTGGCTAAACAATATCGCATAAAAATTGTAAGCAAATATCTTGGAATATTTGTTAGTTTTGTAGATTAAAAACCTCTTAAGTTCAATGCAAACTTTCAAACTTAAGTACGTAAGAGTATGGATGTTTCTAGTGGCAATATGAAAATATAAACTTTTAATTTTCTTTAACAAACTTTTGCACATAGAAAGTTTTGACTATCGTTGCTTGCATTTTCTACGTTAAATGGGAATTTGATTCTAAATTAAATTGGAAGAGTTTTATGATTTTATGCTGGCCATAATAGTTTTAAATAGTAACAGCTTATGATTATCTGCTTTGAAATTGGTTTAATTATAAATGTGTGTATGAGCAGTTCTCTACAGAATTTCTTTAGCTCCAAGAGCGATAGTTTTTCTGGAGCCAATTCCTCTTCATAACGTTCACACAAATTTACAGTTTGTCTAATAATTGCATGTACAGAGAAACTTGATATAAGAAGGTTTTGGATCTTACGACAGAAAAAAGTTGAATAATATATGAATATATGAAGACAGAAGCTTTTTTTTTTTGGTTATGCATAGACATTTTAAAGGAATATGCTTTTTGGCATGTTGCATGTAATTGCATAATTTTTCTTGTCCAATTTATGAAATATTTATGAAATGCAAATGTTTATAGATAGACTAACTAAAAAACCCTCAACAAACAATCTTATATAATATATTCTAATTAAAACATTTGAAAGCGGTAAATTGACGAAATTGTACGACTAATAAATAAACTAGAGTTATAGCCTATTTCTGATTTAGTAAATTAAACTTAAGCGAATGAAAGGCACTCGCTCGAATTCGAACCAATTTAGCTTTCTCATTGGCACTAACTTTCTTTCTCATTAGCTTACGTATGTATGTACTTATGTCAATAAAATAACAAATAAAATAATAAAAAAAATTAAAAATTTTTTTAATATTTTCTTCATTATTGTGGATTTAACAAATTTATTTAAACCTGCTGCTGTTGTTTCAAAGGCGTTAGCCATCCTCTTTGCTGATTCAGTTTGCAACTTAGCAGCAGCAGCCATTCTTTTTAAAGAATTAGCTTCTTCGCTACTCTTAACTGTCTGCGGATTTTGCCTTTTTGCCGAACGGTTGCTAATTGTCACTCAAGAAATTTTGCTAATGTTTTTTGGAAGTGGCATTTTTTTTTTTTTTTTTGACTATTTGCTGGCTATTTTGGGGTGAAAAGCATTTATTGTTACATGGTTTATTTTGGTTCTGGGAAGTGTCCGGGTTTGTATGGTGTAAGCACTGCAATAGCTTTAATGCACCTAGCTGGTGACTCCACCAGTACAACAAATCATTCATTAATTGATCAGGGCTTTACACCAAATACTTTACCGCCGGGTGCTACAGCCCAACGGGAAAACTGATCATTGATTAAATATGTAATGGAAGATATAATGTATTATATTCCAAAGCAAAACAATGCAATCCTTTGGAAAGGAGAAGGTAATTTGATCATACACAAGAACTACACATTGCTTACCTCGTATATTACCAGTTCTTACGAAGAAGGAATTTATTGTTTTTGCTTGTTCGTTGCGAATTCATTACTTTCCTAGGACATGTTCTGTGTTAACAATAATGAATTCTGGAATGAAAAATTATACATGCTGTACATTACTCTCCCGTTTACTATTCATTACCTTTTCCCGCTGGGATCTGACGATAGAAAGAGCAAGTAAGTAAGTTCGGGTAATGTGGAATACCTATTTTTTATTTCAGTACAATGTTTTGAAGCTTAATTCGATTGGAGCCCAAGTTGTAGAGATATTTGAGAAAACCCAGCCATTGAAAAAATTGGCGGGTAATACTTTGTTCTGTTTATGTGGTACATTAGCGTGCGTGGCCGATAGTGATTTTTAATGGAAATATGGACGTAACAAGGATCTTCGGGTAGTTAAAAAAATTTTTAAAATTTGTTTCTGTAATTAAACTTTTCATTTCCTTATTTCACTTCCCTTTGGCATGTCTGAGCATAATTGGTATGTAATACACTATTGCACTTTAGCCTCCTTGGCCTATACCACATTAGCCGAATTCGAGTTTAATGGAAGACATTTTTCAGTGAAGCCAAACACAAGACTAATACATTTTTTTTTGCTACCTCTTGGCATAGCTTCCAAAAACAAATTGAATTATGATTTATTACTATTGTGAGATCTAGAATTCATCAAGCTTGATTTTGTGAGCTTCTAGCTCTACACCACAATACCCGAACTTACTCTATAGATAAAATTTTCAATAGGTTTCTTCTATAGCATAGAAACAAACATAAATTATTCACAAATAGTACGAGTGGCAGGCCCAACCGACTTTAAATTGTTGGACAGCTAATTTTTAAAATATCTTTGTTTTTATTAAACTCAAAAATTTTATTGCGAAAGCAAAACCACAAGTGACTGATTTAAACATTTCATTCTCAATGTTAACAACACATTCGTAGCACAGAAATCGGATTTTATATGAAAACATTTACATTTTCATTTGAGTTGTCTATCGAGTCACTGTTCGTATAGCAATAATGCAGAGAAATCGAAATTAATGTTCTTTCTCATAGAATGTGAATGAACGTGTTCTTTCTTAAATCAGAAATAGGCTATTAAAGTATTTAAGAAGTCGCAAAACAAAGTGGGCGCATTTATGTAAATTATGATTTCAAAGAGAATTTTACATGATCTTTATTTCTGTAAGGAAAGTGGACATGATTGATTTTCAGCTCACAATGAAGCATAAATCTTCATAAATGAGACATTTTTTATCACAAACTCAAGCGTGATTAGTTTGCGATATATACATGATCACTCGTCACACGAAAAAATTCTTCATATGCACATGTGTAAAAATTACATCACGATTTAAAATGATAAAAATGAATAAAATGTTTATTTAATCGAATCTAAATCTATTCACGTTTATAGTTTTCTTAAGATTAGAAAAAATCGCCAAAAACTTACTCGGTTGTTTTTTCTAAATGACACAAAAATTTTTAAAGATTTATCCAATAATTTTCGAAAACTCCGTTTAAAAATTAATTTCTACAAGTATCTAATTACCAAAATTTAAATGAAATAAACATAAAATATTCTCAACCACGTATGTGCCAAATTTCCTTCAATTTGGTTCAAAAACAACAAAGCCGGATATATATACTTTTTAATGTCATATGAGAATTTTTAACTTAATTTAAGACTTAAGAAAGATTTATTGTTGTTTTTAAGAAAATTTTAGTAATTTTTGAGTATCTAAAATAAGTAACTGTATGCCGTTTTTTTGCGCCATTTGTGCAATATACAATTTTAAATGCTTTTTTTAGGTTATTATTTCTAGAATATATTTTTTCTAAGTGCACTGACGATTGCTTTTTCTTCAAAGAAAAGATAATAAGTCCAACAAACAGGTGAATTATAAAAAGGAACATCATTAGCAATTAAGAAAATTATAGCGTAAAATTCATATTCAAAAGAAAAAAAATGACGGAAAGGACACATGCCGGAAAAATCAGGGTCACTCTTTATGGGTACCCCAATATATCACCGATAAAATAAGAATTGTTTGGTATGTATTATGTTTTCAATTTGAGAAAATAAACGCTTTATTAAGTTATTGCTAATGTACTTTCGTTTTTTTAAAATTCAATCTACTCAACTCTACTTAATAAATAGAAGTAAAATATTAATACTCACATTTCCCAGAATTCTATAATTTATGCAACTCGTTAAGCACAAAATCAATCACCTGAAATAATAAAAGAAGAAAGATAATTAATTAAAAAGAACTTTTGCATAAAACAGATAATATCTTTGCTTAAAAATGTGTAAATAATCAATTATATTATTAGTTTTTAAAATTATATTCAAGGAAAGTTTTCAACAACTTAACTGAGATAGATTTCAAATTAAAATCTGTTATTAAATGCAAACATTTGATTGCATGGATATGAAATTGTAAGCAAAATTAAGTTGCCATCATAAAAGTATTGAAATCCAAATGTTTTACTTTGGCGGGATATTATGGTATACGTTTAAATATAATCTCACAGTTTGGCAAACCACTTCTGATATGAAAATTGCATACCAGTTAAATAAAAGGCGCCAGGCCAAATTCAGGTCATACAATGTGTTTATTACATGAAATCATTCGCGCTGTTTTACCCCAGTCATAACTTTGATTCACTTAAACTTAAAATAATTTAACTTGGGACATAAGCTTTTTTACAGAGGCAACCTCATAGGTAAATTGTGGAAGTTCTACCACAAAAGCTTGCAGGTGTAAAAAGTGCATATGGGCAAGTCCCAGAAACAGTCCACCAACCAAAATTTTTTTAATTTTATCCAACTTATTTTTTTCTCCTTTTTTGAAAGAATATTAGACTAGATATATAATTTTATAAATAAAATAAATGAGGAGGTCCATAACAAAACGCAATAATTACACCATAAAATTTTTTTGATAAACGACAAAATGTTATTTAAATAAGTGGCACATATTTTTTTAAACAATTATTAAGGTATAAAGTCCGAGGAATATAGAATCTGTCATTCGTTTTCAACTGACAACTAAATTGAAATACAGGTTTTCTTATGGGCCTTGTCACATTCCGGACGTCTCCGTCAATGCAAAGTACTAAAGTTGGGAAACTTTTAACTTTTAACGTACGTTGAGTTCTTTGAAAAGTATCATTTTTTTGCTTTGTTTTTATTAAGCTATTTGTAGCTTTTTATTAAGCTATTTATATTGTGTGGTGACAAAATTAAATTAAGTAAAAATTTAAATTAAAAAAAAGAAAATATCCTCTAATTCTATTGAAAATGTGTACTTTAATCAAATAAAGCAGATTTAATGTCCGTCAACGAAGTACTCATTGTCTCAACCACCTTCGCCGGTACTTTAGTGTCAGTTAAAAAAAGCAACGTATAACGTACGACGGATTCTACGAGTATGTGCCTCGGCCTTTATTGTCTATAAAAAATAATATTAACCACAAATTAATTATTTTATATGACAATTTGTTTTAAAGTTATTTAGATAACAAATTTGGAGTTATTGCCTTTTGGTCCGAATCATAGTATTTATTTCATTTTGCTTTGAACTGTATGAAAATATTGCGTTTTGATCTGAAGTAGGGCTGGAATTTCTGCTTTTTGCTTGAAAAGATTTGTATTATATCAATTTGATTTAAATTGCAACCACTTTATTAAATGCAACGCGTTTATTAAATTAAATTTATTTAATCGAAATTCATACAATTCTTTAAGAAAATACAAGAAATTATTATTATGTTAGATTTTCATGTCAACGTTATCCTCACATAAAGTTGAATTCACTTCATCATTGCCGCTATTTCCTTGCTGATTTGAAAATATATTTGCATAATACTCTAACTCCGAAATTTGTGACCAACCGTGGCCTTAATGTTTTTCTAGTAGTTTTCGAACATCTGCTATCTTTTCCAAACTGATTGCAACACCAAGAGGAATATTATCATGCCCCGTTTAAGATAGCTGATAAACTATTTGTTTTTTCAACTTTGTAAGTTTCAAAAGTTTTGACTACAATGCTTTTGTGTACTTGAGGAGACTTTAGATAAAAGAAGTAGAAAAAACTTTAAAACAATTACTTTTCATGACAGTTTTCTCGTTTTTTATTCGTTCTCTGTACAGAACCACGCTTTCTTTTTCCGACGTTTATACACCCTACGGTTGCCTCTGCCATAAATATGTTCAACTATTATTTTTTATTTGTAAATATTTAAATTTATAAATTACTTTATTCACAATTAACTTAACAACAGCAAAAGGTATTAACTAAACAAAAATTTCTTACGTTTTACAGTATCTAAGAGTTACCACCAGAGTATAATCTATCTATAAAGTTGATTTTTTTTAAATTTCTTGTAGCGATTTATTGCAAATATGTGTAATTATTCCATTTCGCTCTGAACCATTATATTTGATATTGAATTGCTGTGTAGTTATTGAGTTTTAGATTTCAACCTGTAGAATATGATTCAAACAAAAAATCAAAAAACTTGAAAAATGTAATTATTGAGTTTTGTGAGGGACCTCCTCATATGTATTTCGATGATCATTAATGCACAAATTATTACCAAATTCTACTCTACCTCAGATCTGATCTTTTATATCAAAAATTAGCAATTTTTAGATATTCATATCATTACCTTAGTGTTAATGAAGATGGTCCGATCGAAACCATATTTTTATAAATTTAATTCACTTAAATTTACCATTTTGGAAACATTGAAATTTGGCATGAAATTTTTAGAATAGAAAATAGAATAGAAAAAATGAAACGTGCGTCATGTAGCGTGCGTCACATGCCTTTTCATAAAAAACGGCAAAATTTTTTGGCTGCAAATAAGTTATTTTAGAATTCTCTTTCTTTTAGGAACTAGATTTTGTGTCCTTTATTATGCAAAATTTGCTAAAAACCACGAAAAACAAACTTTAACTTTTAAACTTACTTCCGTTTTTTGTAGCTTGCGTCACAAAACTATCTGATCAGTTATTTCTCAAGAAACATCTGCTAGAAAATTTTGTTTTATGACATTCGAAAGTGCACTTATATCTCACTAAACATCATGCATAAGTTTAAGGTACCTCTTTTGAAAAATCAAAAAATTTTTATATATTAATGTGAAAGCGCGTAAGAATGAAGCGTTAGTCATGCAGGATTTGCCCATATTTAGATATTTGAGGGGTATAGTAGCAAAGGCTGGAATCTCCATTTTTTTCACGAATGTCTCGTAAAATTTCGTATCATTTTTGATGCGAAACCTTTATACGAATTTTGTTCAAACTTGCCTTAGATCTTCTCCTAAATCTCTTTTACTGAATACCATAATATGCAATATAATAAATTTTTCTTTCTTTGAATAATGGAGGTTTTATAATTTAGTTTTAAAAATAATTTAGATGGAGATTGCAGCCTTTTGCAAATAGGCCCCTCATTTAAAGTTACTCATACAGCCGCACAATGTTAAAATAAATAAAAAGAAAACACGTTTGCTCGAATTATCTCATATCTTGTTTCTATGTTACATAAAAAGTCGAATATAACCTTTAGGTATATAATTCTGACTTGATAAATTGCAACACACAAAAAAGTTGCAGCTGGTCTGCCATTGAAAGTCATACAATAAAGTAAAATCGGCTTACCTCGACAGTTACCAATTTGTCTTGCTGAACTTATTGCTCAAAAGAAAACCAAGAAATAAAAAGTTGCTTCTGTACAATAAAGTTTTAAAAAGTTACATTTGAAAGTGTAAATGTAGATGTCAAAAAGACCTTGAATCCCGCGTCGGTTGTGATAGAAGGAAAGTACGTGTTTAAAAAATGCTAAGAAAACTAATGGAAATAATGACACTGCAAATAGTGTCTAATAAAATGGTAGAACTCATTTAATATATTTATTACAGTCAGTAAGTTAAACACTAAAATATTATCCATTTCATAGCATTGAATTATTATCATGATATTTAACAAATCAAATAAACATTTGTTTTGTGTATTTAATAGCAAACGTACACAATCATGAAGGTCTTTGATTTAAGTTATTAGCATTTTGAATTATTTAATTTTAAATAAATTTGGATATTTAGTTTTTCCTGTTTGGTTTTTACTTCTTTCTGTATTTTCTCAATTTTTATTTGTATGCAAAGTATATTTATACAAGTACGCTTGATTATATAACAACAAAAAACAACAGGCATTTTGTTCTTGTTATTTTCAGCCCGAATGTCGGAAGCAGCAAACAGGAGCATAATGAGGTAATAGGTCTGTTCGTTTACTTAAAATTGAATTTGTAACAATTGGTAATAGAAAGTGTTTTTGTTTATTAAGAGAGAGAGCAAAAAATCGAGATACAATAAATATTTTGCGAAATTGTAAGTTTTTAAAACTATAAAATATATTTATGCGATAGAAAACCAATTCTTATTGAAAGAATCAATAAGAGCAAAATAAGATGTCTAAAGCAATTGCATTAAGGATATAGTACATCAGCGTCGAAGGATGTAGCACCATGTTGGTGATTTTTGTAAACTAATGTATTTTCGATTTAAAAATCAATCATTTTTCACAGATCAACTGATAGGTTTAGTTTTGTACCAAAAACGATTTGGAAATAACTTGTAGCAAGCTTACTAACATCAGCCTTAAACTTAGAAAAGTGTTGTGATTACTATTATAAAAGGCTTATTAAAAATTGTTTAATAATAAAAGCTGAACCCTTGCAAAAATATCACTTGTCTATAACATAATTTAAGCTAAGAAGTCTAATTATAGAATAAACTCACAGAAAAACAATTTTTTAATCATGTTTATAAATAAGCTTACCTTCGCAATATTTTATTAAGCTTAAGAATATAACCAAATAAAATTTGAAGAACTGTAGTAATTTTTTTCATTAGAATTTTTTTGTTTTTATTTCATAAAATATTATAGATACTTATTTATAAATTTTTATGTTTTTTTGTAACCACATGCATATTTCTTGCGGGACTCTTGTGGCCTACTGATTCGTCCTCTCCCACTCCAATAAAAATTGCAGCATCTGTAAAAATGGGAAAGTAAATGAATACAAAATATGAAATACTTTACTTCTTATTGGTTTAGCTACATTCAGGCTCCGCGCACTCTTCTTCTCTGACGAACCCTTCCATTAATATAAAAATTCCTTTTTTTAACTTTACACTGTTTAACTTGAAAATACTTCACCGTTCGAACAAAACACAAAATTTCAAAACTTTAACTAATAATGCAAAATTTAGGCGAGCATAAAGGTATGGTCACATCTGACAAACATTTGCCCAAAAAAACGTAACTTGGTTAATTTGGTTTTTATATCACAAAATGAAGTCAATTATGCCGCAAAATTGTATTTTTATATTTTTTTAAATAAATGCAAACCCATATTCAAAAAAATATATTGGAATTAAAGAAAATGCATATTTTGCTTGTCTGTTGGTTATGTTTTTTGGGCAAATGTTTGTTAGATGTGACCGTACCTTAAGTCATTAGAAATCATATTTGTTAATTTATTATCTAATCTAAGTATAAAGCAAGTCTTATTCTAATAAATATTGTCATGTGAAACGTTTGTAAACCACAATTTAAAAACTATTACCATTTTAATAAGCTAATAATAGGTGTTCTTATAAAAAGTTGTAGAATATCTATAACGATAAGCTCAGTTAAATTTTGCTTATGAAATGGTATGTTGGGACTTGAGAATCTAGGTATTCTTGGTACTTTGTTTGTATGTATAAATTTTAAATATTTTCTTTTTCTTTTCTTGAATAAAGAAATTCAAATTTTAATAATCAAATTTAAAAATTTACGATTAATTAAAATTTAAGGGAATCATAACTCTTTATTAACCAATTGGTGAATTGGTGAACCGATTAACAAAAATTTTAATTAATCGAATAATTGCACTTTCTTGGCACAAAGTTAAATCCAAATCAAGCAAATGTGGTCCTTAGCTAAAACCAGATTGTTTAAGTAAATTCCATTGCATTGCATCAAAAACTATAGTTGAGACTATTGCAATATTAAACCTGCTAATGTACGTTCTAAAATAAATTTTTAAATTAATTAATTAGATATATATATTTAGAGGATAATCCTTCATTTCATCTCAACACATCGTTCTTCAGAAAACGAGTTTAAAGTTTTCAATTTACTCACAACTCAATGAAAAATTAAAAAATAAAAAAAAATAAAGAACATTTTTAACACAGGACGAAGAACGATATGGCGAACAAATCAGCTTTCTCAACTCATAAATCACGTTCTTGTAGTTACGAACATGTTGCAATAAATGAGCCATATGTATTTTATTATGATTCGTTCCTTAATAATTAGATTTTAAATTAAAACTTTCAATGTTATTTTACTTTACCAACAGCCACTATTTTGCAAGATGAAGTAAACACTTTTTAATTGCATTTGAGGAATTTAAACAAAGTAAACTGCAACTAAACAAAGACCAATTAATCAACACCTTCAATTTAGTTTTTTCTCTGCAAAAACACTGATAACATTTTTAGTTTTTCATGTAAAAGTAATTATAAATTGCACCCATAAAGCCGTTTAGCATCAACTCATTTTGCCGTTACTAAAAAAAACTTTTTAACGCAACCATAAACATCGATCACTTCTGTACCAACAACTTAATTACTTTCTCAACTGTAGGACTAGTGAAATGCCACATTTTTTAATGGGCGTTATTGGGTATCGCAGACACACTTCAGCGACCACAAGCATCGGCTAGAGATACTTTCAATGCTGGCAATCTTTAAAGTTATATTTTATATGCACTTCATATAAAGCACACATATTTGATATAAAAATAGTATTTCAAACTTGTAGAAAGTTTCAGATGAAAGGCAAGAGAAGAAGCAGTAAAATTCTGTTATAAATTAGTTTTCCTAGAGACTATCATTCATTTCTGTTGGCCATAACCAAAAGAAGTTTACTTCACACTAAACAAAAAAAATTTTAAAATTTTTTTTCTCCACAAAAACAAAAAATACAATTTTTAGTGCACATCTTGTATTAAAGGAACTAATAAATGAATAAATAATTTGGTATGTGTAATACTGTGTTATTTTTTAACCCTTCAAATTGATCTTTTGCAAAATGCTTTTATCTACTGTTGCATATCCTTAGGATACATTTACACGAACACAAAAGGTTGCTGGCGTTTGGATGGATAACACATAAATAAATATTTGTGATGTTTTATCATTTATTTCTTTTATACCTGAATGTTTGAAATATGGGGAAAATGAATACAATTTATATTTTTACTTCAGTCCCTGGCTATCTCTCTCACTCTTTATCTCTCTCACTCTCTTGTTTTTATATACATGTTTGTTTGTTTTTAGTTGCCCAACAGCAGTGTTGAAAAATTCAGTACTTTAGTACTTTTTTCAGTACTTTTTCATTTTAAAAATACCTCGGTATCCCCACGACATTTTCAGTACATTTTCATTACTACATATTTTACATGCACATTCGGCAGCAGCAGCGAAATGCATATTTTTAACACAAAATGCTGTAAAAAGCAAAGAAAGAAATCGCTTACATGTAGCAACTGTTTCAAGTTTAAAGGTAAAGATCTATTAAAATCAAATGACAGTTGCTGTTTTAATTATAATACTTCTAATGATCTCATAAAGTAAATCAGCTTTATCTTAAAAAAAACTAATTAAAAGCGTTATTTTTAAATATAAAAACTCTAAAACGTAAATAAGAACTGAATTAAATTTTTATTTTTTTATATATTGTTATTTATTAAAGTATAAACCATGGCATAAACTATTTAAAAGACTTTTTTAGAAACTGAAAACTATAAATGTACCTTTTTTATCTATAACAAAGTTTATTTAATTGTGCATATATTTGCCTTTATTATACCTATAAATATTGTAATTACTTAACATGCATATATGAATTCAAATAAATCATTCTTTGTTCAATTAATTTTTATAAATAAATATTTTTTACAAAAGTACCATTTAATGCAAAAAAAGTATTCTTTCAGTTATAGTTTAGTACCAATCCAAAATTTTAATATTGCAAAACTGCCCAACAGTATTTGCAGTTGAGTGCAATTATAAGCTACAAAAATTTATAACAAAACAATTTCATGGCTGAAGAGATAGTTTACAAACCAATTCTCACTATTTTCTTTTTTAATAGAATTTTTATTTATTTCATTTGTATTATATTAGTTTTTGGGGTTTCTGTTACGGGTAAAATGTAAAATGGTAAAATAAAAAACTGTTTTAGTAGAAAAAGCAATTAGCAAATAGTGCCCAGAGTAGGTATTCAATAAAAAATATCTTTTATAAAATACTCTTACTTGCTGCTAGTTGTGTTTAAGATATTTAAGAAATTATTGAAAAATGTCTGTTCAACAGCTCCATCTTGTGCTTGCAATAGTATCCTTTTATATTCAAGTTAAAAATAATCATGTACACTAATAAACTTTGAAATGTGTATGAACACAATGACACTTGGTTGTCTTTCAATATTATGGGAATAGTCATCTTTATGTAATGATTTTCCGAGTCCAAGAAATATTTCCAAACAATGAATTAAGTTGATTTTCAAATCAAATTCAATTAATTTTGTTTTCATGGTATCGTACATAAAGTGTAAGAAAATGTGAAGTGTTCGTCTATCACAGACTTTCCTCTCATGAACCGTAACAAATAGATACTGGAAGTTTTCACAATAGCCGCTTTATTAACATGAGTATATTAATAATCAAAATTAATGGGCATATAGACATGATATGTATGTTATGTTTGATATAGATCAGTGATTAGTGATTGTATTATTGCTGACTCAAGAAGTGCTTTTCTCGCCATAGAGTTGTATCTTGTGAACCATAAAAGACATTCCAAATACTCACTAGGATATAATTTAGTCAACAATTAAAGGGTATCCCTACTTAAACCAAGGAATCTTTCTTGCATGAGTTGGTTGTATAGTTGGCTGATTTTGCTCTTCATTTGAAAGTTCCCCTTCTTTGATTACAAATAAAATTTCACGCAAAAACAGTTCAATTCGTTTAATTCTTAATATTAATTTTAAAAAAACATTTAAGACTAACAAGCGGACATAGCAAAACCAATTCAAATATATTCCAGAGTGCAATAAGCATCTATTTCTTCCCTTTGGATTATTTGATATAAATTTTAAGACTTAAAACACAAAAATATAAGCACATTTTATAAACTAGCAGTGTCCAGGTGCAAGAGAAAAAATAAAATGAGTTGGCTTTAAAAAAAACCCCACGACAAACCGAAATCACCTAACAAAAGAAGTTGAAATTCGGGCTTTTTCCAAAATTAAATAAGGACACGAAGATAAAACCAACATTTTCAGAATAAACGAGGCAAAAAAAACTCTATATCTAACATGGAAAAGGATTTGCTAGCCACGCTGGCAACTAGTGGTAACAGAAGGTACCATGGCGTATGAGCCATATTTGTGAGCATTAGATATTAATCATACGCATTTTGGTAAACAAAAATTTACGTCTTTAAGGTCATTATGAATGGTAGGATCTTCGCAAATTCGGGATTTGGGATTTTAGAATTTTATCATTAATCAGGATTCGTTGATTTTTCGGATATAAGATTTTCTGGCAAAAAAAATTCACCAGGACTCGCAAAGACTAAAAAATTATACTAAATATTTTCTTAAAAAAAGTTTTTCTTAAGACTAATCTGATAAGCCTCAACGGGATCTGTAAATTTATTAAAATACACGACACATAATGCATTAAAGGGAACTGTAATTGAATTCTACACAAATATTTGCATTTAACATCAAATTAAATCTGTATAAATTTTAAATTTCCTATGCTTAAAAAATTACCCATCGCCAAAGATACATATAATAAAATAAGGGTTTAAAAATTTGCGAAAGTCTTAAAAGTAAAATATAACATGGTTTTTGTGTCTTTTTAAAGAAAGCAAATAAAATCTGAAAAAATGTTTAGCAAATTGAAAGTTTTTTGTTTTTTTTTTAGAGCAAATTTGGGAAGTTTTTAAGCAAACAGTCGTAAATGAAATATTAAATAGCTAAAACTTTTATTATACTCACACACAAACGGATTGATAACTACAACTTACACTTTACATCTCAATCAATTTTGATTAATAAAAAACTAAAATCACCAGTAAACATGAGAAAACTGATCATATAAAATTAATAAGGACCACAACAAAAACTAAAAAAAAAACAAATAAAGACTTTAGCAATAAATTGAAATGTTCTCATAAAATCATAGAACTGATTGCAAAATCAATCTCATAAATTATTTACTTATTCACTTATTTTCTTTACCACACCAACTCGTACACAAGGTTACACTGTGACACAACACTATAAAGACGCAATGTTTTTAAAACCCACAATCTATTTTAAGTCCATCTACAAGTGCGTGTCATATATTGATGTATTTATTTAAGAACATTTCACTTTTGATTTTATATTATTTCTATATCACCCTCTTTCATCGTCTTTATGCTCTCGCACAAAATTGACAGCAGTTGTTGTTAGAAAAGCTAAACTGCTTTAGCGAACAATTGTGAGCAATGATACAATATTTTTGCTCGCACATCAACAAAACCATAGAATGACATTTAAGGTCTGACCAAACCTTCAAAATGGCTTAAACGACAAAACTTATGCAATATTAAGTACAAGATTTCGTTGAAAATACTCATAGAGAATAACATGAATTGTTGGCAATAAAATCTATTATAGATTGCAAGAAATAAAGTGACAAGCGATGTCAAACAATAAGTTATCTTGTTATAAATATAAGCAAAACAATTTAATAAATCTTAAGTATTATTGGCCACAGAGGTCATACAAGGAATGTTTCTTTAGTATATGTGCATTACAATGGGCTTTGTTCAAATTAGAACAACAAAAATAGAAATTTATAAAAAATATTGTACTTAGGTACAAATTATTCCTATCATCTGTTTCTGTATTTCGCTCCTGCTACATCCTGAAGTCGTTATTTCGCTAACTAGCTGTATCCTCCATGTATGTGAAAGTCTTTCAACATGTCGTCGAAACTGGGAATCCCTGTCCCCAGATGGCTTCTTGAATGTATGCCGAATTCAGCATCATTTTTGTCTGAGTATCTCTGTCTCGATTGGTATTTGGTAGGTGGTAAGCCAAAGATTGATGTCACTTATTCTTACAGGCCACATATTCTAAAGGTTTGGGCCATCGAAGAAATCGCTGTGTGGTTCATGTATTTTTGCGTAATGTTTTGGTAATTTCCACCCCTTAATCTAAGATCCCACTATCGGCGCAAAGTGCCAACTTTCGTCGGAGAACTGCACTAAATCCATGGGTAATAAGGCCAAAGACTTCATTTCTCAATTAATTGGAAAAGTAAGTTCATATGACTTTATTATTAGTGCCGTGCAGTGTAATTACGTCTTTACATTTCAATTAGATGAGAAATAAGTCCATTCTCCTGCGATTTAACTTTATGGGCGTTTCCTCTATCGTACAGAATTTGTCATGCATGTCAGAATAACTGCGAGATATTATCTGCGTTATCAGGGAAAAAAAACTTAAGAATTTAATGTACTCGTAATATCTTAATTTACAAAAAAACTATTCACTACCAAGCTTAACTGAAAATAGTTAATTAAATGATAAAAGTCATAAAAAGTATGCACGCTCTCGATCCCAAAGCTTTCATATTTAGAAGAAGTTCTAAATCTCACTCCAAAATGTTTTTGAAAATAACTTAAAAGTAAAATTAAATCTAGTATTGTAATTTACATTTGAACAATTGAAAAGACATTGAGAGTCGTAAATTACTTTCACCAAAACATTATCATGATCCAAACTCTAAGTTCAAATCGTTTTATCATGTCACAAACATCCAAACCGGCGGGAATGCCTTTTGATTTTGGATATATCAATCAATAAATGAAACTAAATTTTCTTGCATTAAAAAAAATGTAATTAATAATTCAAAAGAACAAATTAATTTAAAACAATTATTTATAGAATGTCCATATCGGCAAGAGCATTCAAATTACGTAGAAAATATTCATTACTTTTCAAACAAATGCAAAATCTGCGAGGTACTTCGGTTTAAGTTTTTTTTTTGTTATAGTAATTTTTTAGCTTCACGATTGATTTCATACCCTGATCAAAGCGATTTATAATAAAGAATTATTTTTGCTATATAGAATGATAAGTTTTACACAAAATTCACTTTGTGTCATTTAAAACTTTTTGTCATTATTTAGTAAAAGCAAAAACCCCAAAAAAATAAGAATAAATAAACATTAAAATTGTATCGAGCTTGCAAGGCAGATCCACATCAGGTCACATCAGTCTCATCCGAATTTGCCTTGAAAATTAAAACAGATGTGTCAAAAGCGGTTGATTTATGAGAAATTAAGAAAAAATAAAAATATGTACATATGTATATATGTATGTTTTGGGAATATGGGGGTATAAAAATAGTTAAGGAAAACTGGACGTAGAAAATAGTGCAAAATGTGTTCCGATTCATGTCAGTTTGTTGGACACACAGGTGGCAGAAGCAGCAGTTATATTTCCTATAGCTCTAGCCATATCAGGGTCAAATACATCGATTGCCGTTACTAATGCAGCAACGCTAGCCACTTATTTATCCCATGCTACTGTTACGGCCATGCAAGTGATGGGTGTTGGTGTAAGCGTACCTGCAGCACAGACTAAGGTTTTGCGCCCATTCGCACTACAGGAGCGTTCGTTACAGCTACTGGCGCTGTGGCTGCATTTACTGTCATAAATACTACATTAAACTTTGTTCATGGCTCATCTGTAAGTCACAAAAGTTCATCAACTGCCACCACAGTTATATCACTAGCACTACTTGTCGCGCTGGTCCTGACAAGTGCAAATAATGCATCCTATACCATTTCAATCCCGACAACTGCATAATAATATCCCAGAGCCTTAGTAGCCTTCCAGTTTCCGCAGGTTGGTGCTATTAGTGGTACGATGGTTGCTGGTACTGCCTCAGCTCTATAGTTGATAAGCCATGATCCAATAATTATTATTAAGTGTTATTGGATCCATAATAGAGGACAATGTAAGAAGTTTTTCATATGAAAAATTTTATTTCCATTAAAAAATCTTTTTAGTATTAATACAAATGAATATTTTTTTCTTTCTTATGTAAACAAACAAAATAATTTAAAATATATTGGCAGCCAAAATTTAAGCAAATTAAATCACCTCATCCCTCGAGGCCACCTGTTGTGTGCTAGCAACTTTATTTTTCTGAGAAATAATTACTATTTCTACCTCCTGAATTAAACAGTTTTCATATGTATTTCAAAGTGAAAATCAGTAATGTTGTCAAAAATTGGTAACAAACAGAAGGAAACCACAGAATATCGACGAAAAATTATTCTATATTCGAACCATCAAGACAAATCTTGGGCTGATCATGCAAGTCGCCCTAAATGCCGTAAATGCCGATAGTAAAAAAATGCAAAGTGAGTCCCAAGACATGCTCTCACAGATCACTGCTGAGATTAAACAAGAGTTTCGAAAATATTTACTCGTATTTTTATGCCTGGGTGGTGAAAATCCGCCGGTCGAAATGCATTTTCGCTGCAGGAGTGAGAAAGCTGGTATATGTTAACAACATTATAAACAAAATGATGTACACGAATATACTAAAAAAATCAAAAAGTACAGAAAAGCGCCGTAGGTGACTAATTGAAAGAAAATTTGTTGCCAAGACCCCAAGATAATTGTCATAGTTGACAAAGAAAAAGACTAGAACATGCTTAACGCTCGCTTAGACAGGAACATATAAACTGGCCTAGTTAAAGTTTAGGATCGTATTGAGAAAAATCATTCGAATCTAGATTGTTGAAATTTATACGCCACCGAAAAAAAACTTAGTCTGGGGATCGCAGTTTCAATGCGTTTCTGCATTCAATGTGTTTCTGCATACAAGCCAAAAGGGGCTCCGCCGTGTGTTTGTGCTTGTTGCACATTCTGCAGTTGCCCAATACGGAATGTAAAGAAAGTTACACAAGAAGAATAAAAATCACGGTGGTCATGATATCGGTTATCATAATACCATTTGTCCTTGAAGGAAAGGAATGGATCTGGGATTGTAGGAGGAAATTATAAATGATTTTATGCAGAAATACACAAAGCGGAATATGTTCCTAAAATTATTCGCACAACAGGATATCGAGCAAAAGTATAGGTACATGGGCTAAATGGAAAACTTATGGCTTAAAACTAATGGAGATGAGGATATGTTAACATTTCTACTTAATTTTGCTTTATTATACTACTTTAGATTTGACACGTATTTAATATAACTGCTAATGTGTGACCTATAAATTAAAAAACATGCTCTAATAGATTTTTCACTGCCTCCTTGTTTAAAATTTTCACCATTTAGATTATATTTAATTCCAACTCTTATTCTTTACATTTCTTTACAGGAATTCGAAATAATCTAACAGCTGCAATCGATAATCATCTTTAAATATTTACCACAGTGAGTAAAATTCTTAAATTTATGATATATTTTACTTTCCCCGTTTCTCTTCATAAATTATTGGTTATAATAATTTACTGGTTATAAGTTTATTTGATTTTTGTTTATGCTGTTTGTTATGATTAGTAGTATAGCGAATGTTATTTTGCTGAAAATGTTTATTGCTTAATATACACATCTCAATAACTAAAAAGCCTCACGTTTTCTTCTGTGATCTGTGTAAATTTTATAGTTTTTTTCTTTTCTTTGCCAAATAAAAATGACGGCATAAAAATATACAAATAAATATATACACATGCATCTGCGATTTTCACGAATAACGACGTATGTATCAAAATAAATTATTTTTCAAGAGATTCGGAACTAGTTCTTTCTGTATTAAATTTCCACTAAAAGTCCATGTTTATGTCGACAAGAGTTTTGTTTACTGGCTGGATCATGATTGCGAACGATATCGCTATTTTTTGATATTACATTTGAAACAAAAACAAAATTTTAGAAATTGCTTTTGTTTTAAATGTAATTTCACAAAAGAACAATATCGCTTGACATCGTAGGACAAGCATTTAGTTAGTAATAGAAAAATAAGAGAAAAAGTTAAACAATAACCACAATTTGTTAGACCTGCCAAGGTGTATCTGGCTGTGTGCTTTGGAACAAATCTTGAAGAAATGTGTTACGATATTAGTCATATGACCGGTTCCCAGATAGTGACAACCGGTTCTAATTCTTCAACTTTACATAGAAGGAACCCATCACTTTTACATGGATCTGTCATTGGAGGGGGTTAGTTCACATAATTAAGATACTCAGTGACAGGCCCATTATCTTAATAAAAGGAATCTGATATGGAACCGCCAATCGGAACTGAGAGTGAGTATAATATTAAAAATAATTTTAATACAGTGATGAAAGTAGTGATTATGAATTGTCTTCATGTTTCAATTGTTATATTATTTATAAGCATGATTTACGAATTAATTATATAAAAATGATTAGCTGCAAGGTGTTTAGGAGAAAATTGTATGCGAAAAAGTGATAACATTTGGCTTAAGCAGCTAGTGAAAATTCGAAGTTACCAATGTCCATCTAAATAAACTATACGCGAACTTGCTTAGCAAACAGTGGACTCTTCTGAATCAACAATAACTATTTGCTATATATGCCCATCAAAAAAAAAGAAGAATGAAGATAATGTGTTGCAAGCACTGAAATCGAGGTTTTCTACCGAACACCGAGCACATTGTTCTGTGTGACGCGATGAAGACTAATAATTTTAAATTAATATTAAAAGGTCTGCAAACTAATTGAAATATAAAAAGTAAACTAAAAATGTTTAAATAAATGTATTTTTTAAATTTATAATCGCCCTTTTTCCTACAATTAATATTGTACATATTCAGTAAAATATTAATTGTGTTATTAAAAACAAATTGATTGAGTAAAGCTGGTCCCTATGCGCGTTTGCCTGCTGATAACGCAAACTATAAGGGCTCTTTTCCCAAATATTTCTTAGAACAACTGAAGATATTACACTACACCTTCATTTAAACAAATGAAAAGTTTAAACAATATCAAAGTTATGAAAAGAACACAATAATCAACCAATTGTTTTTATTTGCTTAATATATTAATTGTTAAAAAAAAGTTCGATTATAAATTTGGTAGCTAGGCATTCTCTTTCTTATATTTTTCTTATACGAGGGGAACTATTTATATTTCGGGAACTCGCAACACTAATGTCAAGAGCTAAAATCTGGCATCAGCATAATAAAGTTTGACATTTTTTTTTACATAAACGTACTCACAAAGTTTTGATGTACAAGTGCTATTTGTTTTGTTTACGGTGAGTTCAGAAAATCAGTTTGACAAAAAAATGGAAATTTCAAGAGAAGATTTTCGTTGGATTATTTTTCACAACTTTTTACGTGGATTATCTCAACAAGAATATGTCAACGATGTATGGCGATAAAGCACCATCAAAAACCACAGCATATCGCTGGTATAATGAATTCAATCGTGACGCAGCTCCGTCGCCTACAAATTCCGTGAAGATCGTCCAAAATCGGTTGTTGTGCCGCAAAACATCAATGCAATGCGTGAACTCATAATGAAAGATCGTCATGTCACATATTGTGAGATAGAGGAATCCACTTCAATACATTCGATTTTGCATGAACACTTAATAGTAAAAAAAATATTCTCGTTGGATATCCCATAATTTATAAATCGCTCAAAAAAAGGGTTTGCGTCAAGCGGTGTAAGGAAATGATTGAAAAGTGCAACCGTGGTGTTTCAAAAGACGTGTATAAAGTCGTGAGAGGTGAAGAATCATGGATTATGAGCCGAAAATAAAACAGCAATCGACAGTGTGGGTATTCCAAATCTAACAAAATTTGTTTGTGGAAGAAGCACAGCGAAGCAAATGATCGTCTGTTTCTTCAGCCGAATGGGTCATGTGGCCATTGTTCTGTTTGAGCAACGTAGAACTGTCAATTCTGAGTGGTGCATGACCATTTGTTTGCCGGAAGTCTTCGGAGAAATTCGTAAAACTAACCCCCGAAGATGAATCATTCCTCATCATGACAATGCGAGTTCTCACACATGTCGTCAAACAAGTGAATTTTTGAGTAGTCAAAAAATGTAGTTGATGACTTATCCTTCCTACAGTCCTGACTCGGTACCCAATGACTTCTTCTTGTTCCCGAATAACAAAGGTGAACTGCGTGGTCAACGATTTACGAGCGCCGAAGAAGCAGTTGAAGCGTTTAAAAACCATGTTTTTGGGGTGTCTCAAGAGGAATGCAAAAACTCCTATGACAAATGGTTTGAACGAATGCAAAAGTGTATTGATCATCAAGGGGAATATTTCGAAAAGCAATAAAGCCATTTGCATCTAAAAATTTTTGTTATTACTTGCTATTCCCGAAATATAAATAGTAACCGTCGTATTTAGCTATAACTCTAATATTAAATAAATTAATAAATTTAAAAAACTTAATTTAAGCAATAAATAGCATCAAATATGTTTTTGTTTTAATCAAAAATAAGTCATAAATTTTACGTATGATCGGAAGACTCTTATGGTTGTAGCCACAATGTGCTTGTTTAGTGAAAGTTGAAATTCTTGTGCATTTGACATCCTTTCTAAATTAAATTTCATTTATTTTTATTACGCTCAATTGGTTGTCTTGTTGACGATCGTGTTGTGCCGTGAAAAAAGCCGAAAGTGGTGGGGGAACTCTTCCGATTCTGTTTGTCACTAAAAACAATAAGTACAGTTTTCGTATCAAACTTATTTTCACCGGCTGATACCTTCAGCATAATTGACACTGTTTAGGCTGTGATTCGTTTCTGATTAAAGTTATTGTCAGCATTTCCAACACTCTGAATTTCTTCCCACTAAATCGACCATCAAATATTACTAAAAAACCACTTACTGCCTGTTCGTCGATATCGAAAGAAAACTTTCTTTCGAATTATTACATTTGAAACAAAAACAACTTTTAAAATTTTGTTTTTGTTTTAAATATAATTTTACGACAGAAAATGTTCTTTCGATATCCGCGAACAGGCAGTTAAACTTCCTTTGAGGCTCAAAACGAAAAATTCAATTCAAAACTTGTCGTTTTTTATAACCGGTTTTCTTCTCTGCCACGCGCAGTAACAAAAAAAAATATCGTGAATATTATTCATCAATTTAATTCCTCACATAAATTGGACATAAATGACATCTACGTTTTGATTAGGATAAATAATAAGAAATCGATTATAAGTTTGTATACAAATACAGGGTTCTTCAACAAGAACTTTGTTTTCTAAATCAAAATAAAACAAAAACTTTAGATGAAGATGAGTCAAATTTTTATTGTATATCGAAGAGAAAAGTTCGGCAATTATGAAAGAAAAATTATATCTGCTAAATGTCCACCACGGCCACGCTGACAGATGTCGGTCGATTCTTTTATCAAAGTTGAGTTGTTAACAGCTCGCGATAGCGCTATCCATTGACCGTTACCGCATTTCTAGCCTCTTCTTCGAAAAAACGCACCATATAGTGACACGTTGAGCATGCAAAGGCTTCTCAATAATCGCTCTAGGCTTTTCAGAAGCCCAAATGCGGCATATTTTCTTGTTGACGTATCCTGGCAAGTGAAAATGGGCTTCGTCTGAGAAAATGATTTATGTAACTTGAACAGAACCACCATTTTCATAGTGGATTTTAATTATTTTAATGCGATTTTTGAGCGAAATTGAATTCATTGGAACACTTGCCAATGCATCTGCTACGGATACGTCAAAAAACTAAATGTCAAAATTATCATGTTGTTGATGTTGCCACAATCGAAAAACCAAGTTCATGTTGACAAACCCTTAAGTTATCATCCGGACTACTGACAAAAACTTCTGAATAGTAAAAATTAATTTTTCCCACTAAACATTAATAAAAATCACTAAATTTAGTGGTAAAACAACTGAGTTGGTATCACTGTTTATTACGATATAAATAGAAATTAAGTTCTTTTGTAGTAAAAAATATTTTTGCACTCATAGAAAGACCGCTTAGAAAAAAATAATTTGACATTAAAAATTTACAATAATTGATTTACGCGGTTGTCCATAAAATAGAAAATCTTTCAAGGATCATTTCAGTATAATAAAAATAAAAGTATGAATATACAAAATATTTTGTTGCCAAATATGTTTACATTGATGTTAATGTTGCTTCTGTTTTTAGTGCTGTAGCTGCTGTATTACTAAAGAAAACGTTGAAGTGTTGCAATGTTTATGTTACTTATACAGGAAAAAAATAAATAAAAAAATTTAAATAACAACCTTGTGGTACATACTTACTACACACATACTCTCATGCAAATATTTAATGTGCAATCACCTCAATTTTGTATCGTTGTTGTGTTTATTTTTCTGTATGTGTAAGTGCTTCATTTTATATTTTTACTTCTTTAAGTTGTTATTTAAAATTTTAGTAAAAATGTGTAAATTAAAGTAACTGAAAATAAATTAATTGATAAAATAAATATCTACAGTATATCCTCTGTAGTTCGAACAATCGGTAGTCCGAACTATCCGGTAATACGAACAGTGCAACGTTTTGGACAGCTTAGAAATTTTACATCTATTGTCCGAACAAAAGTAAAAAACAGGAAAAAACAAACTTTGAGACAGCGTTGATGTCATGGCTCATTGAGCAGCGTAATTTTCATGTACATGCTTGGACATATTTTATACAAAGCAACGCAAATTCCGAACCAATAATTTTTCTGCAGGTAACGACGGCTGGTTTCACAAAATCAAAATTCCTAATAGAATTAAATGCCTAAATATTTGTGGAGAGAAGTTAGAAGCCACAGTTCTACTATAGAGCTCTTTAAAAACAAGTTTTTAAAAGCTGTGGAAGAAATTAGAAATGGGTAAAGATCAAATATATATTGCTGAGGAATCTGTGCTATTTTAGAGAACATGTGCTCACAGTAGTGAAAATTTATCTCCTGGCAAAAAGTAAATGTCAAGAGATAGAAATACCTTCAATTTACAAACGTTGAACTTCCTGATGATTATAAATTAGATCAAAAGAGTCGGATGCCGATTTCCGTGGTTAAAAATAGTTCAATAAAGTCTTTATCAGAAATGTGAAGCAATTTCCGATTAGTGCCAATAATCAATTTAAGGCGGTTTTATTTTTGGACAATGCATGATCCCACTTTAACGAAAACCAAACCGTATTAATTTATAATTTGTTCAATTCTTATTTTAAAGAATATTTTTTATCACTTTTTGTTTTAGTTTTTATGTGTTTTATTTTATTTTTTAGCTATGTTAAACTGTAGTCCGTACGATTCAGAAATACTGGCAAGAGCTGAAAGCATATCTGTCTGGATTAAAGAGGTTATACTGTATATATGTACAATAGGGTGGTCCTTAGCTATATGGCAATTTCTTGTCAGATTTTTGTTTACTCTCATCCCCCAGTTTGGTGAAATTATTAGTAAAAAAATTATCCTGAAAAATTTCAGGTGAATAGGTTGGCGTTAAAACGTGCCTCAAGCCCACTCAAATTTGGGAAAAACCATAGTTTCACAGAAAATGTGATTTGGATGTACTGTAACTTGAAGGCTATTAATTTTACGACGAAATTTTTTAAAAGAAAACTGTTCGCCATGAAGTTTCCAACATCTGCTACTTGAATAAGTTTTTTCCTAGTCTTATATTCAAAAACTTAATTGAAAAGAATTGAATAGCACCAACAACTATGAAACTTTTTGAAATAAAAAAAAATATTTTCCTTTTATTATAAATAGCTTTCTATACATGTATGTACAGGGGATGGACCAACTTCGACTGACTGATTTGAAATGCTTATAACTTTTTGAATTGTACAGTTTTATATTTAATTTTTCTTTTTTGCAGGTAATAAACAATTTAATAAAATTTTAAACTTTATTTGACTTTATAATCAACGCAAGAAAGTGTAGAAAATTTTCAATTTTATTATGTTGCCGGACGATCAATTGTTATAACACAAAGAAAATACCGTCAACAATTTAATGCTGCGACAGCTGCCAGTATAAACATGATAAGAAGCTTACAACCTCTCAAATGGACGGTTTGGTTTGAATTATGGCTAAGTAATCAGTACATCATTTTACGAAAATAATGCTGGGGAAGCAGAAACCGTCTTCGAGGTAGTATATCGGATCATGTTGGAAAATGTTGTACGTCCGGTAGTACTCAATAATCCCGGCATATGGTTCCAGCCAGATGGAACCTTCAGCTCATACCGTGAGAGACACAATGGCGATTCTGCGAGACATCAGTCAGTCGAAGTTGACACACCCTGTACTTTTGTTGATATTTTATTAGTATTACGATTCAAACTGTTCATATTATTTCAATATTTTTTCTTTTACACACTCGGAGTACTTGTGTCTGCAATCCCGAAGAACTTGCAAAGTGTATTGCGTCATTGACTACTCTTAACAGACCAACCGTCGCTTTTGCTTTAGTAAAGGCTACCAACTCACTCCATTTGGCAGGATTTACGTTCAAAAATTTTTGGTCTATTGAGAATCTATCAAAGAAATGATTTATTTCCTTAGAAATGAACTATTCAATACCATTTTTTTAAATAACTGAAGCTTTTTGATTTTTTGTCTCCGGTCTCTTAAGATTTTCATTAAAGTCGCAAACATTTTTTAAGGCTTCAACCATTTTCGTTTTGGTGGTATGTGGTATTCTGGAATCAAAAAATGAAAGTGTAACAATTTCGCAATTTAAATACCCCAAGTGATTTTGCAATTTCTTAAGAGCAACCTGCGATACGTTCTTCTCAAAATTTCTAAAATTATGAATGTGATTTAGCAAAAAAAAATCATTATAGGGCGCTTGAATTGCTGAAGTAGAAGAAAACCCAGATTCAATATATATTGTTACTATAAATATGCAAATTATCCGCAAAGCATTTTTTCTTGTTTCGATAACTCGAATTCTTTACGAAACAGAAATATTTTAAGGATGTAAATAGCTGTTGCCATCTAGCATGATGAACAGTGCCTGGTGCGTAAAACGTTACTGTGTTTGGTTTTTGTGAGCTCTAACAGAGTTCTCTATAATCGTCCCTGGTTTGTTTTTCTTGAAGCATACATTTAACAAAACTTACAAAACGTGAGAGTACGAACAATCGTTGTTTTGCCTCTAAGAATATTCTATTTTGAAAAAGAATGGCAAATTCAAACGTTTTGATCAAAAATATCATTCTTTCAGCTGCTTTTGCACGTTGCTTTAAAAATAAAAAAATGTTCACCCCAATTTTGCGTTTCGATTACGTTTTCCGCTATCGGTTACGTTCGAATCGACAAACGGTATTCAAAAAAAACTCAATCAAAAGAAAAAGAAATAGAGAAGAGTATGTTTAAACCAACTGCTTTGTTATGAAACGTATGAAAAAGAAACAGAAAAAATAAACATTTTTGTAAACATTGTAATTGTTAAATTGTAAAAATCTAAATTTAGTGAAAAATATGGCGATAGATATTTAGAAAATAAATGTTGTGATAAACTCTTATTAAATAAACACATCAGTTAAATATAGAAAGCAAGAATAAAACCAGGATATGAGTAAGCGGTATTTGTGGCCAAACTATTCCATTGTCAAGAATCCTGCAGCGCCGGAGGTCATATTTTCATTTTCTATACAAAAATCGAAAAAACTTCCATTCGTAAATAAAGCACTTGTAAAAACGTAGCGATACAGGGAGCGGAACGCAGAATACGAAATTTGCAAGACAGAGAAAATTTTGATTCGAATTGAAATGCAGTATAGGGTTATAACTTTTGGTAACAAATGACGTTTTTTGATTGCAAAATCTATTAAAAATATTTAAAAAATGTGCATACACACTATTGTTTGAAATATTTTGCTAAAATGGGTTTTAAAATCATGTTCAATAAGATAAAATTTTAAAATCCCATACCACTTCTTAGTTGCAACTAGTGTTGTCACATTATTTGAGTTTTAAATTGTTCGTACAAAAGTTCATATTTTTTAGTTATTATTTATATTTTTATTCAAATGAACGAATCAAAGGAATCTTCCTACCAATAAAGCATAAAAATAGGCATTAGCTATTAAAAACGAGTTGAATTTTCCTATTAAAACAAAACTAATTTATTACAAACAAAAAACATATAAAACATATAAAAACAAACCTTTATTGTGAATAACAGGCGAACACTTTGTCATCGCGAAATATTTCCCATGAACAAAAACTTGTGAAAAAAACCTTACAAAATACTACACAAACACAGCAACGATACGAAATTGGCAGTCACAGTTTTAGAGAATGGCGACACATTTCACGTGAACTTCTGTGGGTGGCTAAAAAAGAAAAAGAAAACAAACTAAAATTTGTAAATATTATAATATTTTAACCCTCAAATGACTGCACGAAATCCTATTTCTTTATATTTTTAAAGGACGTCTTCTTTTAGTTTTCTCGTGAGCTGTTTTATAGAAATAAAGTTACAATGAACTCAAGCCAGACTTCATCAACTAGGTGCTTTTTTGCATTCATTTCATAAATAGATTTCTTAAATTTTTTAAATAAACATTTTGAAATCTCACAAGTCAGTCAAAACAAAAAAATTCTGGTTTTTTAATAATCAAGGGCTATTTGGATTTGAAAAGCACAATTAAATATTTAAAAAAGTTTAATATATCGAATGCAAATATTAAAAAAGTACTGTAAACAGTAAGCATAAAAACTCTTTTCACTCCCTCGTTATTAAAGTTTTAGACAATCGATATTGACAGCTAATATTGTAAAAGTTTTATAATATTTGTAGATTTATTGTGCAGAAATTTTTCCGAAACGATTTTTTGCCCTCCTAAGAAAATTGTGAGTTTTCAAATAGGTCTATTTAAATAAAACCCTTGGAAATTTTGTTTATTTGGTTTTCATGCAAAATTTGTTCCAAAAACAAAATATAAACGGATTGAAAATCGGCCATTGCGTGGCGAACGCTACATTCGTATGCGTATATTAAAATATATAAAATTTTTTGATCTTTCAACTTATGTATGGTATTTAGTGGGATATAAGTGTACTTTCGAATGGCATAAAACGTAATTGTCTAGCGGGTGTTTGTTAAGAAATAATTGATCAGAAAGTTTTATGACGCACGCTACAAAAAGCGGAAGTAACTTTAAAAGTTAAAGCCTGTTTTCGTCATTTTTAGCGAATTTCAAATAATAAAGCACACAAAATCTAGTTTCTAAAAGAAAAATTAATATAAGAGAATTTTAAAATAACTTATTTGCAGCCACAACATTTTTTCGTTTTTTATCGAAAGACGAGAACTCTTTGCGACGTAAGGCTACATTTTTTCCAATCCATTTTCTACTGTGAAATTTCATACCTAATTTCAATGTTTCCAAAATAGTAAACACAACATTTTTTTACTACAATTGAAGTGAATTCAATTAATAAGAATATGGCTTTCGATCGGGCCGGGTCATCTTCCTTAACACTAAAGAAATGATATGAATATCTAAAAATTTTTAGTTTCTGATATGAAATTAGAAGACCTGAGAAAGGGTGGGATTTGGTAATAATTTGTGCATTAATGATAACCGAATTACATTTTCTTCCATCTATTAAACTGCAACGATGTTTTATTTTTATATACAAATTCATTTACTTTTTAATGAAATTCGTCGTCTGTATTAAAAAACATTTTAACACATTGTAAAAGATGAATATATCTGTTTTGAAAAGTTTAACAGAATTTATGTTAATAATTGTACATACACTGCGCGTCATCAGATTAGGGCTAATGCGACCACTATTTCGTTTTTTTCTTTGTATTAATTTCGCCACAAAAGTGCATAAACATGTTGTTTCAAGCAAACGTAAAACGTTTTTTAACCGTTTTTATGGAAAGTATGTTGAAACAATTTTTCATACACACATTGTGCATATCTTGAGAAAAGAACATTTTAAATTACTTATTTTTCATAAAACGTGTGGTCTATATTTATATAAGATTACAAATATTTGAGATTTTGTTAATCGTATGTACAGAGTGTTTTAAAAAGACTTTTCATTTTCAATAGCCCGCCAGTTTAACGGCGGTGAATAAGATGAATATTTAAAACTACGCCATTGATAATAATGAAACGATATACGCCTCAATAACGCTTTGAAATTGTTAAAATTCGCTAAAAAATATTGTGGAAATGTCCAAGTCACAGTTCGCAATATTAAAGCTTCCTTAGGTCCTTCGACTAGAAATTGTGAAACTGCAAGAACAAATTAAGCTGTTGGAAGAAGTTTTTGATTCGCAAATTGATTCTAATGACATCGCTTAAGAACAACTGCAAATCGTAATTCGTGTTTTCAGTAAAATTATTGATGTGAATGACTTTTATATGTATCAAGACGCCGCTGCGTTTTACAAAAGCAACGACTCTATCGCTCCTTTCCGTGAAAAGTTTCATGACCATGAGTTCTTGAAAAGGGGATCACAATTGGCCACAGAGATCTTTTGATTTAACACGTTTAGACTTTTTTCTTTAGGGTTTCGTGAAAGATAAGATTTATGTCAACGGCTCACAATCGTTCTCAAAGATGGAATACATGAAGTTATCAAAAATATGCAGCCGCATACATGCGAATTGGTGGTGAAAATATTCACGAAAAGACATCCGATGATTTCGCTAAAAAAGAGTCGGTTTTTATGCATACAAAAATAGAACATCTTTTTGGTAGACTCTATATTATTACTTTTGTAAGGTGGTTAACGTAATTAGGCCATAATTCAAAAAGAAAAAACCAAGTTTCAAAAATTTCCTACATTTTACTTAAAATGTGAAATCTTTCCTTGAATTCGTAAGATTAAAAATTTCCAATAAATTTCCTACAAAAAAAGGAAATTCCTTATATTATATATACAACCCTAAAAAGAAATATGTTTGTTTTTAATTTCAAGAAACTTACTTTTTGATTTTGAAATTCTTTAAAAAAATGACGTTTTCTTTTCTAAAAAATTATAACATTTCTATTACTTTTTATCAAAAAAATTGCTATTCAAAGTTTTCTTGAGACAAAACTTTTGTCTCGTAAGTGATGATACGAGTACAATAATTTTTAAAAAACTCACTATTTCCAAAAAATATTATATTGTGAATTTTCAATAAAAAGGGCAAAAGATGTTGCAATTTTTTGTAGAAAAGAAAACGCCATAAGATATACAGATCCGTCTGGAATAATAAATTTAATAATTGTTTAGTTTTGAGTTAGTTAAGACAAATTTTCAAATAGACGTTATTTAAAAATAAAATGCTTCTTAATAAATTTTTAAACAATTTTAAAAAGACAAGAGCTTGTCAATTCGTTTGTGTTTTCCCAACTGCGCCGCTTATGAACCTATTTGAAAATACTTACTTCCAGAATAAATCCATGGTATTAATTTCTTGTTTTATTGGGATAGTTGGTAGGCCAGCTCCGCAAACAGGATTAAAAAATACACATAATAATTTATGTACTCGTACAACGTAATATTTTATGAATTTTTATCCACTGGGAATATGAGCAACTGTTGAGCATTTATGTAAAATTTCATTAAAAAAAGAAACAAACATTTTAGGAAAATACATAAAACTGCGATTGTTTTGTTTTTTCTATTTTGATTTGCATGAGAAAATAACATTTGTGTTTTGGCATTTTAATTTATTAAAAGCTGAATTGAAGTGCATTAACACCCAAGATTAAAATTCGAAAAAGGTTGCGAGTTCAGTTTATGCAAATATATTAATTTATAATGTATGAATAAATAGCATTTATTATCATAATCAAATAGGAGGCTTAGTTCAAAGTTCAAATGTACTGTGCTCTTTTAGATACAAAGTAAAAGCAAATAATACAATTCGCTTCTAGAAAGCAAGCAAATAAATTGAATCCTTAAAATCTTAAAACTTCTATCCTGAAATCTTTAAAATGGTTTTTTACTGCTTTGCCACACTTTGGTATTTCACAAAATTATTTTTAATTTTTTCGTTTTAAATTTAACAATAATATTAAATTTCCTTTCCAAGAATTTAAAAATTATACACTTTGAGCGATCAAATCTGTAAAATATGTCCTTTACATATGTCAACATGTCAAATACACGTAATCAGAAATGTTTTGGCGAACAAACAAATGACAAGGACAAACAAAAAATTTAAATAAATAAGTTAAAACAACTTGAGCTTATAATTTATTTATGTAATTTTACACCCTCACTTAAATGTAAAGTTGACAAAAACTACAAAATAAAGCAACAGCAGTACGACACAAAACTTCATACATACTCTGTTGTCCTGTTGAACAACATTCGTGTTTTCCGTTTTTATTGGCCGTTTGGCCACAATTAAATGACGTTGTTTGGATGTTGTTCAACTTTCTTTTTTTCTTTTTAATAAACTCATTTAATCGTGTGTTATAATATGTTGGCGAGAGTGAACAATTTGCATTTGCAAAAATATTTCCTACCTGCCGTTTACTAAATAAATATTTTGTGCTGCCAATACTTATGCCAAAAACTTAAAAAGTCATTTGCTTTATTTTTCCTCTTCTGTTTTCTCTTGCCATAAATTTGTTCCAAAAGAACTGTAGCATTTTGCTTACCATCGATTTGGAATGTTACTTGAAATATAATAAAATAAAAAAGAAGAAACCTTGAATACATAAATATCAAATGCCATTTGAAATTTAGCAGTTTTTGTTTGTCAGGCTAAATAATTGTTAAATATTAAACTAAACTTTGCAAAAAATGCCACTGCAAAATTTTGCCCGATTGCTAAGCCAGCGAGTCTTTTTTGGCTTCCTATTGGAGGGTATAAGAAGCAAATACAGACTTTACAAACACACTTTTTTTTGGCATACGAATAAAATTATTTGGAGCAAGCAGAGGTGGCAGAGGTTCATATAAATTTGTCTTGGAAAACTTATTGTTAGGGGCCAAGTCCTAAACATTAAATTACATTGTTAAGTAATTCGAATACTTAAAAAATTATATATTTTAAATCGGTGTTTTATTTTTTATGTGAATAAATAACTTACAAATAAACCAAATAACGATAGGAGAGTGAAAATGTTATCATCCCATGGAACTTTTATTTAACATCTAAAGAATGTTTTGAAGCGAAAATTGTTAATTGTTTTTGTACCTGCTGTTTCGAAATAAGCAATCAGGTGGCATGATTTTTGTGCACGGTGTCCTAATTAATGTGCGATATTGCTTAAATCATTAAATAACAAAATATCAAATCGTGCGCAATAATTAAATATCCATCTTCCATTTAATAAGTGAGAGATTGAACTATTTTGTGTCTAATAATAAATTGAAAGATCTCTGTCTTGTTTTTGTATGTCTTCTGAAAAGCTGTAAAATAGTGCATGTGAAAAGCGTTAAGAACTTCCACTCCTTACATAAACTTAATATTTTTTTGTGGGGGCAATTACGGTATTCGATATCGAACGAAATTTCCATACAAGTTCAAAAAATTTTGAATGGTTTTTCCTTCAATATCGAATCCCGTAATATGCTCTCTGGTTATTGATTGTCACAATAATAAAATTCGAAAATACTTCTTTAAGTCTCTACTGTATTTTTCAGCATATTTCAGTTTATAGCGCCAAAACTTTTGTAGATTAAGCTATTTTTATTATAATCTAGGTGAAATTATTTCGATAGCATTACAATATCGTTTGGTTTATTAGGTACGAAATAGAGAAATTCTCAAGGTGTACTTATTCTTGTACAAGCTCGATAAAAAATCCTTAAACCTTTAAAACGATTTACGATTTAATTTTGGAAAAAAGTGCTAATAAAAATTTAAAATACTAAAAAAATATTTCCTTTTCTGTTTATTTATTTATATTTTTTCCTCATAACAAATAAAAAATATCCCTGACAATGTTGAGACTAAAAAGAACCCACAAACAATCCTTTATTCTATTTTACTTGAAAAGCCCGTTTAAAGATATAAATACCGGGTGGCGCAAAATTAATCACCCCATCGGAAAATGTTATAATTTTTGCAAATGGCGTCGTACGTCAATCATATTTGACATTTGTGAAATAGACAGCAGTAGAATACAAATACAGACAAGCAATGGAACGCTATACCAAGCAAGAGCGTGGAATAATTGTATCGAAGCTTTTCTTGGTCATGTAATCTAACGTTTTGGCGAGTTGGCAGAGCCAGCAAGATTGCCCGATTTAACTATCCTAGACTTCTTTCCTTAGGGCTACGTGAAGTGGCAGGTATATGCCAACAAGCCCCAAGCAATCGCATTCTTACCATCCCCCACACCCCCATCGAATACACTGGCAATAAATATACAAATATTACTTATTGCTTTGTAATGAAAAATCGTAATTATTTTAACACACAATATACAAAATTTCAAAGTGACGGGTTCGCTAACAAAGAAGAAAAAACTGAAAGAATTTAAAAATTTTCATCTAAAAAGCTCATCCTGAAATAAAAAATTTAGCATTTTTATGTTTATTATTAAAGATTTCCTTTTTAATTTACTTTTTTAATATCTTGCAATAATTTATTTAATTCTTTTGCAAAAAATTCTTCTTTTTTTGTTTTATGGCTAGTGTTTTCTTCTTTGGAAATGTCAAACGGCTTATGACGTTTTATGTTCGCAATAATTGTCAACGAAAAACTGTTGACAATTATTGCCAAATGCGAAAAAGATGCGTCTTCACTGGACATAACATGATTTTGACATTTGCTGCAATATATGTTAATGCCAGGCAAGACGGTGGCTTAACGATAATATTCGACAGGAATTTGAACAATTATCACCGAAAATTTAACAGAAAATAGAAAATGAGTTAAAACGGACACAAATGTGTATAATCACTGATGACAGCCACTTGGCGGATACCATCTTTTCCACTTAACAGAAAAATTTTAAAGGTTCAAATTCAAATTTCCATCACTAAAAATAATTTTTTTTATTTAGTAAACAAATTATTTAAAAAATAAGTTAAAATAAGCTGATTAAATTTGCACCACCTGGTAGAACCTTAGATATGACAACGAAAATTTAAGCTGTAGCCAAATGTGATAATAAGTCGTGGCATTTTATCAACTTAGAAACGTCATTGTCACAAACGAGATCATTGGGGCTAACTGGGTTAAGTTATTTGTCGGGCTACCATAATACTACCGCTAGCGACAGGAGTTGTAGTCTGTATATGCAATAATAAATTCATAAATTATTTTATTTTTTTTGCTTGTTTGATTATTTATTTACACTCTTGGTCTTTCGGCATTTCGGGCCATTGTGAAGTGGTTACAATTGGGGAAAAAGGTACTAAATCTGTCCATGACATATTGACACTGAACATTATGACATGCCACCGTCAGCAATATTAATTTTGTACGAATTATTAAGTATACGCTTGGTCTTTTGACATATCGAACCATTGCACAGTGATTCGAATTGGTCAATCAATCTGTATCTTTTGAGCTTGCGATTTGATCACAAAACGATATCTATAAAAATCATAGAAGAGGACCTAAGCTTTAAGAATTTTGAAGTTCTGAGTACCTTGTTGAAATACGGTGCGCTATAAGGTGTCAAAGTTGACTACTTTTCATTAAAATAAACCAAAAATGAAAAAATCAACATAAATCTAAATTCACTTGGCCAATAAAATAGGTTTTGGGCATGAATCTTGATGACTATCTGAAGTTTAGGAGTTTACTCTTTTTACATAAAATTATAGCTGCAAAGGAGCCCAAATTACAACAAGTTGACACTCACCTCATCCCCAAGATATAACAGCTTCCGCACTTTTAAATTTCGCAAAAGTTCTTCGTTTAGCCAATTTTGCATACGTATTATTTATCTCTGGAATCATCTTCGCCAACAACGCAACAAAATTAAAAAAATTATTGATGAAACACTATGCTTATGGCCAGGACACTTAAATACTTTACAAATTTGATTTTAATTAGTTTAATAGTTTTTTTTGTTTAATTGCACATTTTTTTATGTTTTATTATGTTTTATTTCAGTAATTATTTTTGACTAATTTTACCTTATAATTTAACTGATCCTAATGCTGTAATTCATACATAAGATATCGTAACTTGTTACATTAGGAAGGTAAATAATAAAATACAAATACAAAATACCACTAAAAAAGCATATAAAAAAGAATTTTTCATTAAAGACTGAAGAATATATTTCTGAAATAATTTTATCGCAGGTTTTACAGGTAGTGTCAGTCATACCCATTTTCCTGAACTTTTTGACATAATTTCGTCATCTTCTGAACATTTTATTTTTTCAGTTTCAGTTTTAAATCTCTCTAAAGATTGTCGATGGAGTTGAGGTCGAGACTTTGAATTGGCTTCTTTTTTAGTAACAATTACCTTAGAAGACATAATAGGTTCATATGTAATATTGCCAGTTTATTTCACTGTGCCACACCTTTCTGTTGCTTGCCGCGGTTTAAGAGCATTTACAATAATATTTTTTGACACTAAACGTAAAGGACTTTTTCTGCTCACGAAGCCTTTGGAGAATTATTCAATCTTCAGCTTTACAATGTTGCGCCCGATTCCTCTACTGACAATTTTCAAGTTAATTGAAATTCATGTTCCAATTTTATAATGAATCTTTAAATTTTAATTTCGATTCTGATAATTACAAAAGAAAATAACAACAAGGGACATATTTCAGAGTCTACAAAATTTAAGTGCTTTTTAGAGGATTTCTATAAGGATAACTATAAGCAGAATAAAAAATGATGCATTTTTTTGTAAAAAGAAAACAGTTTTTACCATTGAATCAAAGAAAATATTCAACCAAATTTATTAATTTTTAAAAAGTGCCGATGCAATTCTAATTCAGCAGCAAAGGTTCCTATTTTAATGAATAGATGTGTACACCTGTAGTAGTTGTCTGTAAACACTTAATTAATATAAATATGATACTTTACTAATTAAAATTTTAATCAAATGATTTTTTTTCTAAAGAAATTAATCTCTACCCTGCATTTTGCAAAAACATTTCACTTAATCTATCAAACGAAAATCAAATGATTGTGCTGAAAGCAGCAAAATATTAAGTATTTTAATATAATATTTTATATTCGAATTTTATGTTATTAAAGTCATTGACTCTGGTCATGTGTTGCGACTTTTTTTGAAGGTCAAAAAACGAATTATCACTTTCATTGTGCATCACCAACTTAGATGCTGCTTCGAACTTGTTGAATTTGAAAACATATTAAAAAATTGTACGAACAAACAGTTAAACTGTATACTATGAAAAGAAAACCTTAATTCTATCGTTTGTGAGAGGAAAAAGGACAGTTTAAGAATGATTGTTGTACAACTTCTGATGTTAGTATGCGCTAAATGTACAACAGACTCTCTTAGACGTAAAAAAAGATTGAAACAGAATCATAAGCCGCCTATGACTTTGACAAATTTTAAAGTTGTGCTTCGAACTTTACTGTTAGCAAAAAACAAAACAATTTTTTTAACAAATGTTTCATAATGTAAAATCATAGTAAGAAGCTTAGAAGCTTTAGTTTTTATTTTGTTGTACAAAAAAAAAGAATAAAGCAAAATACAACAAATTTATAGCTTAAATACATAAATGCAAATAATTTACCTTCACTTACACAACCCACTTACACATGTACGCATATGTACACATATACAAATTTATAAATAAAGAAGGTCATATTTTACACTTTCACATACTCATTTGTCTACTTAACAACACTTACAATGATTGTATTACAAAAACAAAAACCTACACACATACACATTCCAGACATATTCTGTGTCGCATTTAAGTTCAGCCCACACTTAAATGTGTATGCTGGCTGTCAACATTTAACATTTATATCACCATTTATTCTCTCATCATTATCATCACTTCTAGCTCATAGAAAAACTGGAAAAGAACTAAACATAAAAAAACTAAACATTTTTCATCTAATAATTCCCAGCAAACACAGCAATATGACAAACATATTGCAATTGCGGCAGTATTCGATTTCGTATTGCGAAAGATACTTAACATTAGTCCCGATGGCAACACTCGAAAGTAATGAAATTCATTTCAATACTTTTATTATATCCCAGCAAAAACTACTGCTTCGCCTAAAGCAGGCTTGTAAACGAAAGTTGTTGGTTGTTATTGTATCTCGTGCTTTGATATATGCTTCCAGAAGACATGTTTTTTGTTCACTATGTCTCTCTTGGGAGCTCTTCTTTTTGACATAAAACAAAGCTTCTTTCAAAGCATAAAATGCGTTAAAATCATGTATCTTCGGCTTACTGTCTCATCCAATTGTAGCATCAGAACATCAAATCATGCGTGCATTATTTTGTGTTTAAAAATAAATTGTGTGATCTCTGATTTCTTTTTGCTCATCATCGCAAGCGCTTCAAAACGCGTGAACACTTCATAAACCTAACGAGTTTTTTTTTTGCTGGGATATAGAAGTAAAATAAATGCAATAAGCGAATCTATAGTGTTCTAATATTTAAAAGACTGATAGAAAGGCAGTTTTCAACACTTGTAACGATATCAACTAGTAGATACAAAAAATAAAAATAAAATATAAATTAAGAGTGTGCAGTATCAAGAATAATTCCTCCTAAAAGAATAAAAAAATGAATGCATTTCCGGGCATATTTTTAAATTCACCTTTTGTTTACGTTTACTCGTGCAAAAAGTTTGTTGTTGGGTACACACAGCATTAACTGCACGAGTAAGTCTTTAAGTGTACTTTGTTTAAGTGTTTTGTTTATTTAATTAGAAACATGGTGGCTTACAAAGTGCAATATTTGAGGTCAATGCAGACAGATTACAGGGTAAACACAAATAAAAGATCTAAGTCAGAGAGAGCATTTTTTATATAAAAATATTCAAGGTACTTTTCGATTATCAAAAAAAGAAGTGACACTATTGAAAGCGCCGTACCAGCTTTTCTCTCAATTTAGTTACCAGTCATTTTAAATTTTGTTTGTATTTCAAATAAAATCAATAACTAGCAAAAACAGCCACTGTCGTAATTTAGATTTTGCTTTCATTTTATGCAGTTGCGCACACAAATTTAAAAAACTACTGTTTATGCTGTGCACATTTTTTCTTTGAGAGATATTTACAGTTTATCATTTTTGTATCTAAATTTAAAATTTTTGTTATTTCGATTTCGGCTCTGTTTTCCATTTTCCAATAACCGTTTTTTATATTTATATTAAACATTTTGTTGCTTTTTTTAAGTTAATAAATTTGGAATTTTATGAAAATTAAAACCAAAAATATTTGCTTTAAACATTAAAATGAAACACGTATGCGACTTCTGACAAAATCGGTGGCAGAGAAACAAAGTTCAGAGTTTAATAGACGGCATTAACTGTAATTGTCATCATATTGTTATCCGATTTTAAAAGATTTTTTTTAACTGAAATCGGCTTTCATTTATTTATTTATTTATTTATTAATTTAGAGCCTATGAAATGATTTCTGTTTGACATGCTAATAACGCGGTTTTCAACAAGAACTTTGTTTTCAGAAATAAAATAAAACAAAAAATTTAGATGTAGATGATTCAAATTTTTATTATATCACGAAGAGAATAGTTCGGCAATTATGAAAGAAAAATTATATTTGCTAAATGTCCACCACGGCCACGCTGACAGATGTCGATTCTTTTATCAAAATTGAGTTGTTAACAGCTCGCGATAGCGTGATTCATTGGCCGTTACCGCATTTCCAGCTTCATCTTCGGAAAAAAACGGCCCAACCACTCCTCAAGACCACATAGCGCACCATATAGTGACACGTTGAGCATGCAAAGGCTTCTCAATAATAGCTCTAAGCTTTTCAGAAGCCCAAATGCGGCAATTTTTCTTGTTGACTTATCCTGACAAGTGAAAATGGGCTTCGTCTGAGAAAATGATTTATGTAACTTGAACAGAACCACCATTTTCATAGTGGATTTTAATTGTTTTAATGTGACTTTTGAGCAAAACTGAATTTATTGTAACAATTGTCAATGCATCTACTACGAATACATGTCAAAACTATCATGTTGATGTTGCTACAATTGAAAAACAAAAATTTTCTATTATCCCTAGAGAGAAGAGTACCTCTTACAAAATATGTCAGGTGAACGGTTCCCAAGTGGTAGCGTACGGTTCCAATTCGGGAATTTCATGTAGGAGGAAGCTGTTACTTTTACATAGTTTTTGTCATTGGAGAATTTCAACTGGTATAATTAAGTTACTCGGTGACAGGTCCAAGATCTAGCCTTAATGTGCTTATTAATTGAAGTTACTTTTCGTGTGCATTGATACTATTATTGATACATTATAAATCAAGAGAATAACATATTTTACTCTCTCTATGTTTCTATCAAAACCGCGTTTGTCATTAAAAAAAACACGATCAATGTTTGTAAACATTTTAAATGTGTTGGTACTTGTTTCGAACATTCAACATGGTCACTTTTAGTGGAAGGCTCGAATGTAAATAAAAAAATTTATATATAGTTACGCTCAATGGTGCGTTTTCGCATCACACCTATTTTTAATCGGTTATAGGACGGATACATTCAGGATAATTGATACGAAATCTCCCGCAGGGACAGAATACGGATTACCAAAATCGCACACTTTTTACGGAACAGATAAAATTTCGCATAATTGGAAGGGATATGTTGACAGCGGACGATTTGGAATTATGAGTTGCATTTTGCGAAGTAGAAACTTCGGAATAATTAATATACATTCTTTAAGTTCATTGTAAATAAAAAATTCATATATATTCTCCTTATTTGCAATAAGGAATTTGGAAAGACTAAATAACTTCTTGGCGACTTTCAGATGATCGGAGGTTAATATTTGAATTGCAATGAAACCTTCGAACACAAAATGAAATAAATTGTTTCTGGGCGGATCCTACGCAGATGTAATATATCGGATCCCAGACTACAAAGGCGTATTCACAAATAGGTCCTACGGGTGATGTGAACAATTCCCTTACGAAGTATGAATCATTAAACACTTTTTGCAGCTTTTTATGAATCCTAATATTCCTTTGGCTTTATTTAATATTTGTTTTTATGTTAAAGCTAAATTTTTATCACTTTTTCTATATTTTAATACGGTTATATCTCAGTGTACCGTACGTACTCATATTGTTGTCAGAAAAGTACTTCTGAAACTAATTTTATTAATATTACGGTATTTTCTGTAAATATTTTTGTTTCCTTAAATATTTTAAATATTTTTTCATATGTACCTACTCAAGTGAAGCAAAGTGTAGCTATATTTTGTTAAGTCATAAAACTTTGCTGCTCACTTTATGATAAAAGTACATATCATTATTGTAGTTCTGGTACTCATTATTATAAATAATGAGTAATTTAACTAATATGTATATAATTATGTACATATATTTATATTTGTCCCGAGTCAAGTTCTTAAGAATCAAATATATAGTTTTAGTTAGCGGTTTATTATTTACATTATATTATCAACTCCGAATTCTTATAATTTTTTAAGAGCTTTGAGTTTCTCACTTGACTTATGTACATTTAAATGGAAATATTGTATGCATTTAAATATTGAATTTTAACTTTTTTTTCTGTTCTTGACTTTGAAGCTGTAAGGTAGTATTGATTAGCAAACTTATACAAAATAAAGAAAGAACAAACTTATACAATAATCAAAAGCAAATTTTCTTCACTACTCAACTATAAGCTAAACACATATATTTGTTATTTTCCATATTGAAATATTCAATCTCCTTCTGGTTTTAAAATGTAAATTAATGCAGCCAACTTGACAAAACGAATGATGCAGAAGTTCTTATTTTTGGGGCTACTTTCACGTGCAATTCTCAGAATTGAGTCCGAAATCAATGAGCTGATTATATTTGTTGTTTTTTTATCTGATATCCATAAAATTTAAAATACACCCATTAACTAAACCCGTTCAAGACGAATTGTAGCAAACAAAGGCTATGATTGCTTTAGCTAAAATACATTTTAATATCATTCACTTCACATTGAAAATAAATAATGATAGATTTAAGATTTCTGAACAAAACACACTGAGTTATGTCTCCAAAATATGTTTTTGATGTATTCAATCCATTCGTATTTAAATTAATCCTAAGCGGTGTTAAAAGTACGGAAATCGCAGATTTACTGAAATCAATTACAGAAAGATTGATTTAAGTATGGATTTTTTAGTTGATTTAAGAATTTTCACGTGATTAAAGAATATTGTATTCATTTTAAGAAAATCCAGGATGGGTTATCTAAGTAACCCCCTCTTCGGCTTGATTAAAGTACATTTTATTGTTGCTTGAGTACGACTCGTACTCAAAATAAGTAGAAAATACTTAAATATAGAACAGCGTTTTTCATTCTGTGTGCAAGCTCTCAAATATAATGATTTTTTTGAGCGTATTAGTTTTTTAAATATATTTAGTATATGAATTTCTTAGAATCATAACTAGTAACATATTTAATTAAGACAATTTTCAAGCAAAAAAACAAAAAACAAAATGTGTCGTTTTATTTGGGAACGACAACGTCTGTGACATATTCAGCCGTCCTTGGGTAAAAAGCAGTAAAGTAAAAGATTGTAATTCGATAAAACCGAAATATGTACATATAAGTTCTTGAATTGCAAGCAATTTAATATATATTAGACAAACTTAAAATCTGCCAATCTTTGCGAAATAATATTTTCAATGAGAGAATTTGTAATCGATGTGCAAAAATTCATTACTATTACTAACGTGTATTATAATGTCGTATTCGATTATTCGTTGTGTATACACATAGCGGCTGTAGCTTAAACTCAAAATGTATGAAGCTCAGTTATTGCTAGTCACTAATTCTGACAAAATTTACATCAAATATGATTTTAGGTGCTGTTGCTATTCAACAGAGCTGCATTAACGGCGACATATCTTCATGCTGGTTGGAACATTCCTTGGGCGAGAGTCGGTTATTTCGAGAGACAGCTGGTATGAAGCACTTCAGCAAGGTATTTTCGGATGGTTTGAAGCGGTCATGTACTAAAATTAATCACTTATGTGATCCTCAAAATCACTGAGGATGCTGTTAAAGGATTGAGTCTACATGGTGGTAAAACCACTGAGAGATTAGACCGTCACAGCAGATGCTTACGAAAATAATTTTTTATCTGTCTCTTGATGAAAAGATCATCTAAGTTGACCATTTGCCGGAGAGCATCATCGATGTCCTTCCCATAGACTGAGTATCCTGGCCACGACTCTTATTAAATAATTTTCTAAATAACAACAAAAAAACCAAGCGAAAAAGCTAAAAAGCTGCGGAAAATTTAAGTAAATTTTTCTGGATGTAGTCGTCTCATGTCTTGCGAACTGATGCGATTTATCGTGGCCAAATATTTTTTATTATTTATTGCTTTCACGCTGTGTCGTGGGTGCATAGTATTAATTAACTGAAATGTACAACTCTGGAATGCTTTCATTCTATCAATGCTTGTTGCTTTATCATCTGCAAGCAATTTTTACTTCAGATTTAATATTTAATACTGAATTTATTTTTTATTATTTAAATTAACTTCCATCTTACAATATTTTTTTTAATATAACCTTTGCAAAAGTCATAATATAAATCAGAATGTCATAATATTTAATATTTAAACTAGAACAATAAAATTCTCTTACTAAATATTTTAGTATTTATATTTATTATTTTGCACATGACTTGCAGCAATTTAACATTAATATTTAACACAACAATAACATTAAAGCCAAAGGATTAAAAGCAACGTACAGAACAAGAATCCCATCAGAAAAATTGTCACTGACACAGACACATTTACATAACAAGCACTTAAGCTAATAACACTAATTGTTTCCCAATACAAAAACTAATAAACGAGTTAACAATGGTTGCAATGGAAGCGTGGATGAATTGCACACATTGCAATAGCATATTAAAGTTACTCTTAAGTCCGACCACTTACGCTCACTTGAGCTTAAAGAAAAATTTATCACGATCACAATTCATTCCATTCTTCTAATCACTAACATTTCGCAAAAATTTTTATGTATATTGTTTTTCAAAATATTTATTATTCTGAAATTTTATGTGCTCATGCTTATGCGTGCCTCCCACCAATCACTTTAACGATAACCATCTCTATTGAAAAACAACAAAAAACTAAAAATAACAGCAAATAATTGCGATTGTTATAACAACGTTTAAAATAAATTTTCATATGTTGGCATTTTGTTAAAACAATTAATAATTTAAATAAATATTTTTATTAAAAACACACAAATACACATCGCCTATTTGTTGCAACAACGTCACAACTGAAAAAACGTAAATTTATTATTAATATTGCAGAACTAATCGTCATATCTAGTTGTTGTTTGTGGGAATCGCTAAAGTTTAGTCTTTTAAGTTTATAAATGCACTTTTTCTCAAAAATATCCATATTGTATAAAATTGTCGTTCAAATATTTTTATATTTTACATTAAAGTTATCTGTAAGTTGAAGACTTTAAACACATTCACTCAAAAATAGGTTTTTTGGGGTTGTGATGTCCTTGCAGCAAATGAGCGATATGTACGTATATACGTACGTACGCGTATGTATGCAATTTATATTTGCATTTGTTTTATATTATGCCCAGCCATCAAAGCGTATGATGGATATTGTCGTTTGTATTCCTCATACGTGCTGCTTAATATTAAAATTAATTATACGCTCCGATGCTCTGCAACCAGAATTAAAGAATGAAATGTTTCGAATAATTTTAAATGTTGGGAATTATATAAATATATTTGTTTCAAACTTTCTTTATTTATTTAACGAACTATAAATAAATACATAAATACTTTAATGATAATTACACTGTTATTGTGAATTTAAGGTGTAGAAATATTATGTAAAGTAGTACACGAAACACTTTTGTAGCATACTTTAACCCTCTAACTATTTACTGTAAGAGTTATCGTGAAAAATTACAAAAAAAATCTCAAGCAGGGATATAATGGATTGAAATGTCGTACAAAAAATTTTTCATAAAATTCGATTTTAACTCTCTAAATGCATCAATCTTAAAACTAAACTTGATCGTATTTTAAGTTTTATTCTTTATATGTTTAGCTTTTCATATTTCTGGCGTACGAGTTCAATGTTGAGCTTTGATATTTCTAGAGACTTATAGTAGAATTTGATGGCAAATATTTTTAAATGTCATTTAGGCTCGTTGTATCCCTTTTTAAAGGTACTTTTTATTTCTCTTGTTTCGAAAAGTACAAAAAAACAGCTATGTTTGTTTCTTTTTTTGTTCCCTCTGCCCGAATCAGCAGTCTTGTTATTATGAAAGAATTTGATATTGTTGTATGTCCACTGTTAATTATTGTACAAAAAGAAAATGCAGTCCATGTGATATCTGAACTTTTCGAATATTGTGTTTGGAAAAATGTTAAATTAAATATTTTATTTATTTATTCATTTATTATTTATTTATTTATTTATTTATTTATTTATTTATTTATTTATTTATTTATTTATTTATTTATTTATTTATTTATTTATTTATTTATCTATTTATTTATTTATTTATTTATTTATTTATTTATTTATTTATTTATTTATTTATTTATTTATTTATTTATTATTTATTTATTTATTTATTTATTTATTTATTTATTTATTTATTTATTTATTTATTTATTTATTTATTTATTTATTTATTTATTTATTTATTTATTTATTTATTTATTTATTTATTTATTTATTTATTTATTTATTTATTTATTTATTTATTTATTTATTTATTTATTTATTTATTTATTTATTTATTTATTTATTTATTTATTTATTTATTTATTTATTTATTTATTTATTTATTTATTTATTTATTTATTTATTTATTTATTTATTTATTTATTTATTTATTTATTTATTTATTTATTTATTTATTTATTTATTTATTTATTTATTTATTTATTTATTTATTTATTTATTTATTTATTTATTTATTTATTTATTTATTTATTTATTTATTTATTTATTTATTTATTTATTTATTTATTTATTTATTTATTTATTTATTTATTTATTTATTTATTTATTTATTTATTTATTTATTTATTTATTTATTTATTTATTTATTTATTTATTTATTTATTTATTTATTTATTTATTTATTTATTTATTTATTTATTTATTTATTTATTTATTTATTTATTTATTTATTTATTTATTTATTTATTTATTTATTTATTTATTTATTTATTTATTTAGTTATTTATTTATTTATTTATTTATTTATTTATTTATTTATTTATTTATTTATTTATTTATTTATATATACATATATTTATTATTTATTCTACTCATCAAATAATTTGATGCTTATTTTAGGGATAAGGTTGTTGCAAAATTATTTACCTATAAAGAAAAATATCAATGTAAAAAGTATTAAATAATATATAATAAATAAATATATTCATATTTATTCGATCAAAAGCTTCAATATGTAGAAATAAATTCAACATGCAAAAATGGTCAAACAAATAATTACAAATCAGAATGACTAAATAGTTATTTAAGTTGCCGCTTGAAAGGAATTTCTAGAAAAAAATATTGACAAGGATTGATCTTGCAGACTATTCTTGGAACTTCCCGCTATGCCGAAGCCCAAATCGGTCAAAAATTCATATATTTTCTATCAACCTGACTCTTTTTAAACCAACAATATAAAACGCTTTTGTCAAAATTTTTAAACAACAATGTCTCTGGAACCATTTAGCCGCTTTGTATGAAAACTTCCGGTTTTCAACGCTACTTTTCAAATTTAGAAAATTTATTAGTTCCAAAAATCGATTTTTTGAAATGTTTTGTCAATAATATATTTAGAACGGAACATTCGGTTTTAATAAAGTTTGCGGCAAATAACATTGCTTTTAGGCTAAAAAGCCAATTCAAAAATAAAGCAATAAATATTTAAAGGACTTCTAAAAAGCCATACATACATGTATTGCTTACAATATAAATTAAAAATTAAGTACGACTAAGAGATTCAGTTTTATACTTTCTCTATCAAAATAGGTGCTTTAAATAAAAAGTTCAAAAATATATCAACTTGCTTTCTTGCAATGAAGTCGTATCCAAAAAAAATAAAATTAAGCAAAATTGCTAGCAAAAAGCAATTATATCCAACGAAATTCTAAATAAATAGTATGAATCTAAGTTTACTTTTTTCTAAACATTTGTCACCTTTGTTAAAGATAACACGGGCTGAGCATCACGATTTTCTTTGAATTACTTTAAAAAATCTGGAACCCATAATCTGATAGTCAGCCATGCAGGCTGTAATGATTTAACTTAATTACTACTTCATATACATTTCAAAAAAATTTAAGTGTTATAATAGTGTTCAAGCAAATTTGATTTCTGTGCACGATATAATAACACCCATTTTATTTATTAATAAAAACTCATAATACTTATCAAGGCACATCAATAAAATTATTAATTGGGATTGTTACTTATAGTGTTAATATGGTTTTTGTATAATTACTATGTATGTTTGAATTTTTTTTTTTACATAAAAAGTAACTTGAAAATTTTGGTTTTCGAGATGTGACTATGTTGCATTAAAGAAGCGATATGATAACACTTTTAAAAAGAAATGCGTGATATACATTCATAAATCCATTTAATATCTCATTTTCTCTTATGCAAAACTCAATATCGCACAATATTTTCATTTCAATGCTAAACATATTCAATATTTGTTAAGTTTATAAAACAAAATGTAACAAAAGTCAAAACGTACAACAAGAAGATAAATATATAGAAGAGACAACAGAACAAAGCAGCGGGATGGAATAAAACACACCATTTTCAAAATTATATAAATTATTTAGATGGCGTGGCACATTGTAACGTAGTTTCCAGCAAGATTTTTTAAGTCACGCGTCTCTTTAATTTAATAATAAGGTTGAAAATACATAAGCGCCAGTGATTTCCCGTTAGTTCACTTTTATTTCACTCTTGTTTCATATTCCCTAAAACGGGAAAACCACATATTTCCAGCTCTTCCTTTATCGGCTAATCTATAGTTACCATTAGATGGGTAGGGGTGAAGAAAAAAGTGCAGAATTACGAACATATATATGAACAATTATGTCCCAGTTGTGAATTTCTAAAAAAAAAAATTATCTCTGTGCTCATAAATTCATATGAGTGCATATATATGTAGCATTAAATTGCGCAACAAATTTCGGGTCATCGCCGCCAGCCTCAACAACTCCAATAATAAATAAAAATTCAACATTAACTTAACAATTTGTTTTCTGCGCTATGAGTGAAAATTTTAAAAAATCGAGCTAACTTCTTAAACCCCTTTGGCAGTTCTGTTTACTTAATGGTCTACTTTCATTTCCCATTGGAATTGTTGAAGCTGGTTTTTCTTGTTGCACTGTGTAATTTACTTCTATTCATTGTAGATTTCTTGACAATTAATAAATAGTTTTGACCTTGTTTTACGATTAAAGAAAAAACCCCCTGTTAGATATCGTGATAGATAAAATACACAGTTTTCTATAATAAAATCAAATTTTGTTTTCAGTTAATCACCACTTATTCTAATTGTTGTAATCGTTTCATAACGACGACGTTTTTTGTCGACATCTCTCAATTATTATCCCATTTGTCGTAATCGTTATTTATCGATAAGTGCTGGCTAATATTTGACATTCTATAAGGAATTGCGACGGTGTTATTGTATTGAAACGACTCCGATTTTGTCGTCACAATTTTAATTAACGACTAGAAAGTGATTTGAAAGAATTTTAGAGCAAAATGGTAAAAGTAAACAAAAAATAAAGTGGCCAATGTAAACCAGTTCCAGAAACTTCTGAAAGAGTTGCAAAAAAATCCTTCTCTTGCAGTAAGATTTCGTAGGGAAGAAATCGCAACGTAGTTCAATGCGCTTGGCCCACTAAGAAGATTAGCGGATGGGTGGCTGAAAGTAAGATAACAATGATAATTACTAGTGCATTACAGTTATTTAGTGAAATTTATTCTTAGGTATGCCGAGACTTAAAGTTTAAGGTAATAAAGAAAAGGCTGAGTGCAATTGCACCGGTGGTGGAAGATTTAAGCAATCTCTGGAAGAAGCTGTAGGCTGCGAAAGTCCCAAATTAAAATCATTTCCCACGCTAAGTTGATAAGATCCCTGTGCTAAAAGCCTTAATGTAGCTGCTAATTTAATTCTTTTTAGAAATAGGTGTAGATTAAGCTCCATTCCTTAAATCGCATTCTATAGCGTCCAGCACATAATAAACTGTTATTTTATAAAAGTTTGGTTTCGAGGCTTACTTTTCATTTGCTAAGTTGTAGATGTCGGAATTCTTTCTAAGAAATTTTCTTTCTAAGATATTTTTTTTTATTTTCTTCACAACTTGATTCCTCATTTAAATCACAAGCAAAAACATTTTCTCGCAAAAAATAAAATCAACATAATTTAGCTAGTTGAAATATTAGAGATGTGTTATTTGAATAGTTAAAAAAACATAAAAATTTTTGTCGCCACAGTAAGGCCGTTATAGAATGCCAAATAATTAACGAAATGACGGCGACTACGACAAACAGTGATATTGAAATACAAAACATAAAACGCCAACTGGAATAAGGGTGAATATCTCTTTGCTATTTTAAATGTATTGAGCAAAAGAAATTAGAGAAATGTATCTCCTGTTTTTGTTTTTCATCAGCTTCTGAAACATTAGAGCATATTATCAATATCATACTGTAAAACATCACATCTGCAATTTGTTTAATTTTTCTTAATTTAAAAAAATTGTATCAATAATGCACTTTCCTGTACCCTTGTCAAATCTGTATTGTGCATAAAATGCATTGTCAAACATTATTTTTAATGGGTAACTTTGCCCATTTAAGAGTACGAACATTTTATTACTTTAATATCTTCATACTTGTAATGTATTTTTCTTATTTCTTTTTATTATACCTTTTTGTTATATTGTCTTAAGTAATGTATGTTTCAACTTTTGAGCTGAAAATAAATAAGTTTTCATTTTATTTTAAAACAGATCAGACTAAAGTTGGCACTAAAGGCGACTATAAATAGTAAAATGAAATATAACAAGTATTAAATATTGAAATTATTTTTATCACAGTAAATTCAAAACCAACATATTTATAGAATTAAATAAAATATTAAATAACAAAACTGTTTTACTATAAAATAAACTATTTGAATTTGTATAATTATTAATCAATTCAAACAAGTTTTTTATTGAAACAGGTGCAATAGCAGAAATGTTGTTAATTACAGTGTGTTAAAAACACTACAAGTAAAAAGAAAGCAATAAATTTAAATGAATACTTTTGTTTTGGTTTTATAAACATAAACAAAGGCTTTATAGCGGTTCTTTCAAGTCTGCTTTGAAGTCACTCGACCGCGTGCAGGATTGGAAGAAGAAGCTCATCGGTGACAATAGGTTGATCAGCTCTATTGTTTCAATGGAGCATCCATGCATTTTGGGTTGTATTTTACTGCTTTATCGTTATATCAGTGGAATGTGCTCCAAAGATCTCAGGGAAATTTTTCTCGATTGCCGACATTGTTGCGTAGTGCACGTTTCGTATTTAAAATATATCCATAAACTCTTTGGATAGTTTTTTTCCTGTTCACAAACACTACTCCCATATTGTATTTTCTCATAAGAGGGTCATCCCTGACTGCCGCCCCTAAAAAACTATAAAAATTTAATTTTATTAGACAATAATTCTTAACACACTCGCTCTCACTAGATGCACATGTGTTGTTATTGTTTCATTGTTTCAAAATGTAGTAAATATAACTAATAAAAAATAACAACATAAAATATACAAAGTAAGTTGAAATATCTGTGTTGTTTACCTCTGGTCTCTTTTGTTTTTCATTTTATTTTGTTTCAAATTGCTTTTGAGATACACCATTCGTTTGATATGCAACAATGAATGTTGAACGCTCCTCATTTTAGTATGCTGTGGGTTATTTTCCCAAAAAATAATAAATAAATAAATAAAAAAAATAATAAAATAAATGGAAAAAAAACGCAAAAGCAATTTATGTCTAATATAATCCATAAAAGTACAAACGAGCTCAGATGTTATGTTAAATTTTTATGCAAAATATATTCTTAAATTTTATTTTGCTGCCAAATAAATAAATTCATTAATAAACACATTTATAAGCCTGATGTGTACGATCTTATACAATAGGCAAGTTTTCATCTGCGGTATGCATATTAATTAGTGACTTCCTTATTTAAGTCCAATTTTGGCCAAAAACGCATAAGTACAGTAAAACCTCGCTTAAAGCAACTACTAGAAACTTGAGCAGCTGCCAAAAATTGAGTTTGCTGTAAAAACCGAAACACAAAATTTGTTTGAAGAACTAACTACTCGTATATGTATGATTTGTAAGAACTTCCAATAAGAGGTTTCATTAAAAAAAATTAGTAAAAAAATTGATATTTTTCATAAATCAAAAATTTTTTTAATGTATTAAAGTATATTTTTTTAATCTAAAAATTTAATCTAAAAATTGTAAATGACAAAATCGAAAATAAGCCAAAGAAGTGACTAGTCTAGAAAATTTTCATCGCCATCCAGATAAATTTCAACGTCCTATACTCTTGGTGAGACATAGATTCTCGAATTTACACTAGAAATGAAATAGATTTTACTTGGAGACTCCATTTTTGGGTAATGTGCATCGTATTTTCAAATTGTAAAAAGAAAAGCACAATTAAAGAATATTAGTCATCATAATTGAACGAATTATGAAAATCAAATTAAATAAAAACATCGCAAGTTATCTTGAATCTAGATAACGATCTGGCGTACACATATGCAGTTTCGTTCAAAAAAATACGCGAGTCAAGCTTCAAAGTGTTGCAGTATCTTCAGATATTTCTTATTAGTGCTGGCAAAGTATTGATTAATGGGTACCGAGTAACGAGTATTTCCTTTTTTTTTGTTACTCAATACTCAAAAGTAGTTACTCGATACTTTCAGAGTTGTATTTTTAAGCAAGTTGAGTGGCTAAAATAGTGGATAAAAATACTTCACTATATAAAAAGACAACTAGGTGTAGGATTCTTTAATCAAATCAAAACTATTTTTTTTTTTTTTTTGAGAAAAATTAAATTATTTCTTAAGTTGTTGTTAACGTTAAATTAAAAGTTAGCTTTACATTTATTTTTTACTTAATAATAAAAGACATACAAAACCAATAATAGTTGAGGATTTATATTTAATTTTTGAAGAAACTACTTCAATTTGCAGATAAAAACTATGCGTTACAAATTGAAAAAATACGTTAAAAGTATCGAGTAGTATTGAGTATCCAAATGAAAAGTATTGAATATTATTGAGTAATGAAAGGTAGTAGAATTTGTCAGCACTATTTCTTATTTACTGTTTTTAGATTCAAAAATACCGCTGAACGGAAGAACAATCGTATCGATTGTGGAGATCGTTTCTGATATAAAAAACACGAAATAAAATAATCGTTTTCCACGATTTTTCAAGAGAATTTCTTTTTATTTCAACAAAAGCGAAAACGTTATAATACAGTGCAGACTCGGTTAACGCAATTCTCGATAAGCGCAACATCTCGATATTCGCAACACCCAAATTCTTAACATTGGTGACTCTGTTAACGCAACTTTTCAAAAAACAAGATCTTAATTAACGCAAACAAAATTAATATCCTCTAATTCGTTTAGTTTTTTACTTTAGTTTCTTTTATTAATAAAATCAAAACTATAAAACGTTTTTGCATGAAATCTTTTGATTACGTACAAAAATCACTTTGGTTTACAGCTGTTCTAGGAATGACTATGAATTTTCGCGTGGTGCTTTTGTTTTTGAAAAAACGCAGTTAAAAAAATTCTTTGTTTGTGAGTGGATGTTCTAGTAAGATAACAGCCGAAAGTTTCATACTTTTTCCTCTGAAGAGATGAATCTTCAACTTTAGAGCAACCATCAGTACAAATTTACATTTATTTATTTTAAATATATATTTGTTTTTATTATTTACTTAGTTTCCGCAACAGCCCAAAATTTCTATTGGTTGCATTAACAGAGTCTACACTGTATTCTCAAAACAAAGATTTCTTATAGCACATGCCATAATTTTGCACTTCAACAACCTACACTACAAAATCACTTTTTTGAGATATGACTATGTTGCAATAAAGGAACGATATATGGGATCAATTTACATAAAAAAAGCCAGTTTCATTAGTATAAAAACTGTAAAATGTGTCAGTTTTTAACATGTTTCAAAATCGGTGGCCAATGATTTTCTAACTCAACTTCATATCGTTAGCTAAACTGCAAACAAACGTAACTGACAAAAAATTTAATATCGAGTGTTTGATTGATTATTATGAATGCTATTATACTACATGTCTTGACAAAGTCTTACACTTCTGCGATCAAAAATTTAGCTTTTGTTACCAAAAAGCAAAGTGACGAAACAACAAGTGTGTTTATTTGATAAATACAAAACGACGTAATTACACATTTGTTTCTAACAAAATATAATGAAATTCTTTTCTATGAAAATTGTTGAAAGAATTGCATAATGGGCATAATTATGAATGTCGTTGTCGTAGTCGAAAATAACGTTTTCAAATTGAATTTCAATATTTCACAAATAACAAAAAAACTTTTGCAATGTTAAGAAAAAAACAACGTACTTTAGTGGAAAACTAAAGGCGATCAAATATATAATACTATTTTCTGAAGCACAGCACAACTCGTATTCAGGTGTGTGCCAAAATGTTTTTATCAACATTAGGAAAAACTTTTCAGATTATGGATATATGCTAATAGCTTACATTGCACTCAAATAAATTCTGGAAAGCAACAGGCTGTTAAAACTAAACCAAAGAGAGAAAAACCAAGGACTTGGCTTTTTGCGAAAAAGGTTGGAACACGTTCCAAAATTGGTAATACATTATTATTATCGACAATATACAGCCAAACTATATTTTTAGATAGGCTTCAAAAAATACACAAAGAGTACGAAGATAATATTAGTATATTTTCCAAATTTTATGAATTTAATAAAAAGTTGAAATTGATCCATGTTCAAACCACGAAACTACCAATGCGACTGCGACGTTTATTTGTCATACAAATCGAAAAATATTTCTTAGGATGAGTTTGAAAACAACAGAAATAAACTAGAGAAAATATGAATCGAAAAAGAGAACGATATTGAAAATGCAAAATCTGGGTTGGGTCTACTATTTATTATTTTAAATTAAACTACAAGTTCATAATTTCACAATTTATAATGTAATTAATCAGGACTCCGATAATTATGTTTGGGATTGAACAGAAGGAAATCTGATATCATCGACGTTTGCAACAATTATCGTAAATTATTTAAGAAATCCTATTGTTAAATCTCCTGGCATACACCACATTATTCTCTCTTCTGATGTTTGTTTTTACCAAAATAGATATGTGGTTCTGTCTGATCCTTTAGTTTTTTTTTAGTACGTATACATGCATTTGGTTGGTGCTAATGACAAAGGATATGGTTTATCGTCTACTTATGACTTGGCATTGAAATTTTTTTAAATAAGATATCGAGACCTGTCATAATAAATTTAATAATTAGAAATTAAGTTTTGTTTTTCTTATGAGGCTTATGTAGAATTTCAAAACTTATAGCAATTGTAAATAACTACTGTGTGAGTAACAGGAAGGAAATTAAGAGCATTCTTTGGCTTGCATACTCCACAATCTGAATATCTCGAGAGAAAGAAAATAAAATTATTTTACAATATATTTCGTATGGCACGAAACTTTATTTTCACCAAGTTTTGAATTTTTATCAGTAAATCTTTGCATCTGTTCACATTAATGAATAGACTGTCTTAAGTTTTTGCAGATATCTAAGGATTGTCTTGGTCATAAAACATGATCAGTGGAAATTTTAAAATCCGTAATCGATTTTTTTATAGGCACCAAATTTAAAAATTTAAAATTTTCGACCACTGCTTTTATGTATACAAAATATAAAATAATTGATACTGGGCACATCATCGGTAATGGCTTCCTTTTTGCTACATGTGAAGAAGGAATGAATGTGATTAAAAAAGCTTTTTACAAAATTGCAAATAGTGAAGATAATCTTTTGGAAAAAGCATGTGAATGTGCACAACCTTTATAAAACACGGCACACGATTTATAAAGTCTGTCCACTCCTCTAAATATTTTTTAAGTTTGAAACAAATCCAGTTGGTTGTTTAGAAGTTCCAGATTTATTACAATTGTTTTGTGCAATGTCACTCTATTCAAATGAAAGAAATTTTCATGTGCTTACAGTACTGTAAATTATGCAAATATTAAATAAGACGATATCTTTAAAACAAGAGGAAGTGATAAAAATTAATAATACTATTTTAATCTGTACATAGAAAATATAAGGATTAGCTATTTAAAAAAAAACTAGAGTACGCCTAGTGGTCGAATTTCGACCGCCACACAGTGGCTGAAAATCGTTTTTCATTGGCCAAAATTCTGTAACTTTTGAACCGATCAAAATATTGAAGTAATTTTTATTTTATTGGATAGATATTTAGTTCAGCTTGACTCAGTTTAAATTACATTAAAATTGATCGAGGACTTTTTAAGGAATTCTAGGTCAAAGTTGAACTTTTGAATTTTTTTAACTTTTAGAGTGAAATATGGGTTTATTATTTTTTTATTTATTAAAAAATTTAATATTTGGAAATTAATAATAATTATAAATATTTTTTGTAATAATGGAATTTTTTTAATGTTACACTTAAAAAAATTTTACACTGAAAAAAATAGTAAAATCAACTGGAGATTTTGCTATTACAGAAAAATTAAAAATTTGTTGCTGACAAATTTGCAAATTTGTTTACACTCAAAGAATAGTTACACTTAAAAAAACGTTAATAATATTATCTAAAAATGTTGCTATTACTACAGAAAAATTTATTATTTTTTGCTTTCAAATTTGATAATTTTAAAAAATTTTTAAAATAAAAACTGCAACAAATTTTAATAGCATTTGCAACAATGGTAGGTTCTGTTTATTATTATTTTTTACTAATACTATGTTTTTCGTACTTAAATAACAATGAAAGGCAATTATAATTATTATTCATTTGACTCAAATATTGATTGCAAATATTCCATATTTTGTTCTATGCTATCTCTGTTCTTTAGTAGTTTTTTTGCTTCTTCATCTAAATCCCGATGTTTCACTTTCCATTGATTTCGAATACTGGAGATAAACGGATCTGACGTTGCCAATAATATATTAAATAGATCTTCATTTGTTGAATTTAGTGAAATTTTTCTAGTATTGGGCTCTCTATAAAAATCTGTTATCCTTGTTCCTTTTTTCCTGAGCCTCCTCTGATAGATCTCCAAGTGGCACCATATGATATTTAATGACATCTTCTCCATGATAAAGGATTTTGTGAACTGTTGCAGACATATTTCTCCATGGGTAGTTGGTTGTATATATTTTTGCAGTTTCCTTAGCATAATCTCCAAATTTTCTAGAGTCAATTTCTTCATTGCACGCAAGTACTTCTAGGATTATTTTAAATCTGAAAATAAGGTTAAAATCCACTCCTGTTATTTCAGATGCTGTTTCTGGATCTGAAAAGAATCTTCTTGCGGTATTGCCATCATTTGTATTGCCTGACCCTTGTTTTGGCTGATCTATAATCAATCCAAATTTGCGATATTCATCTTGAACATGTTTCTTTTTTGAACTTCTTAACTCTTTGTTGGTTTCGTTGTTTCTTATTGATCCTGAAGACCCGAAATCCAAATCATAGCTGATTTTTAGTATGTGTTCCATAAGTCGTATTCTCGCATGTAGTGGTGATAATCCAAATTCATATGCATCGGTACTATCTAATGATTTTGTCGGGACTTGGTTTAATTGGGTTGATGTTGCTTGGCATATAATGCAGCTGGATGCAGCCTTCGTGCTAGTCAAAGCCTGACCTACTTTTCCATCTATCATTGTCAGCACAAATTGGTAGCTTACTTCAATTTGCTGCCCATCCAACTGTAATTGTAATGGCTGTAGTGTTGCAATTTGGGTCTTGATATCACTAACTTCTTTGTTAATGGCATCATGAGTTTCTTTTTTGAATTGAAATTTGATTGGCCTGCATATTTCGTAGAAGATGGTGTCTCATTTTTCCAAATATCCATTGATTGCGTTGTACTAGTCGAAGGCTCTGAATCTTCTAAAATCTTTTTCAATCGCAATGGTACAAATGATACCATGAACATATCTGAGTCCGAAATATTTTCACATACAACTTGTTTTTATTGCTTTTGCCCCGAAGAACTATTATCACATCCACATTTACAAAAAAGAAATAACTTTGTGTTCCCATATTTCTTTAACTCATTTCCTGTTATTGATTGTAGCAAGCGTTCTGCTGTGTGATCAAGTAGAGATCGTAGTTGTACCTCTGCCGAAATTGGTGCGATTGTAATAGTGTTCTTTGATGGCAAACAGTCCATTTTAGCAGCGGTTATGTGATGATATGCTGGATACATATTTGAGCCTTTTTCAATCGCACGCAGTCTGAGCTTAATATATTGCTGTTTTGTTAATTTCAAATCCAGAAATAATGCTAATGCCTCCTCATTTGTGTACTGTATTGCATCACTCGGAGTTGGTATACTGTTAAGAATCCGTTTTGTTCTCACTGGACTAGCTTTAACAACTTTTTCAATGATATCCACTTTTGTTAATTGGTTCTGTGATCGTAATTGATGTAGGAAAGATTCTTTTATATTTGTACAACCAATTGCATCGTTAATATCTTCAAGTTTCCGCCTCTTAGATCTATCGCTGCAGTTGCCCATTAATGATTTGCGTGGTCTTCCAGCCTTATCTTGCTTTGCTGTTTCTGCAGCGACAGTAAGTTGGCCCTCTAACCAGTTTGCACTTTTTATATAAAAGTTTTGTTTACTGTAGCGAACTTCTTTGTAGCGTTTTTTTAGTGCTTTGACGAAATTAGATAATTCCTCTTCCATTTCGGTGCTACACGAATTTAAGTTTAATTTTATTTTAACGTAACTAAGAACATCTTCCTGGTTTTTGTTTCTAAAATACTCTTCCGCCAGTTCTTTATAACTGAAGCTCTTCATATTTTTCTGAATATTTTTATTTGCGTCTGTTATGTTTTATCCGTACACTTAGAGGATTAACTGAGTAATCCCTTATCGAATCCGTAGTTTTATACATTTTTAGATACATGTTATTCACACATTGATCTTTAATTTCATAGCAGGTAGTGCTTAAATTGCACAAAACAGCACATGTTATCCAGACCTTAATATCAGGTAAAACTGATTAGTATCTCGCCAATATTTGTTGTTGTTGTTGGGTAGTTTTTTTATTTTTAGTGGTTTAATGTCCCGATTATTGTTATAAAATTGCTTATGACTTTGGTTGACCCTAACATTTGATAACAGGTAAATTTAGAAACAGATCATATGTTTACTGTAGAATTTTGTGATAATTTGTGATAATTTTATGACTTATTTTTTGCTGATCAAAACAAAGCCATTAAACCCTTTCGCAGGTATTATATTTAATTTTTTTAGTTTTACGTAGTCTAAAGTAAAAACATAAACTTTTAGGGAAAAAAGTGAAAATTATATACACCATTGTATACGAGTACTTTGGAGTAATTTCATTAAAATGAAAAAAGTGTTCTACACACGGCTCGTCACGGGTGCAAAAGTATATATAGCGGTAAAGAGGACACTTTCATCTTTCTCCGGGTGGTATACATTTCTTGTTCCCTTTTGTTCCCTAGAAGTTCTATTCTACTAAAGTTTAAATTTGAGAAAAATATAGTAGTTTCATAAATATTCCGTAACGCCCTTAATATTAAACGCTAGAGCTCTGACCACTTACAAAAACTAAAGACTATAATCCTACCAACATTATAAAAAAGACCGCAGGCCATTATCGATGATAGCTTGCGAGTAGTAATCATTTATTTTTGATAAAAAACAACAGAAAAACACCTTTTTCTGAAATTACAAAAAACCGTTGAGTTTGACAGCATGCCACGCTCACAATTATCAATAGTTTAACCTAATTTTTTGGGTACCTTAATCTCGATATATTAGCTGCAAAAGGGCGTAAAAATTTTAAAAATCGGTGACAAAAAAAAAAAAGACTTTTGGCCAATGAAAAACGATTTTCAGCCACCGTGCGCCAGTTTAAACGTATACCTATTTTAGTTGCATTCATTTAAAGAGAAAAAATTACCTAATTGTACTTATTCCCTTCCCTATAGAAAAAACAATAAACAAAATAAAATTGCATACAAACACTCCCATTTATTTTGTTAAGTTTTTGCTTCAAGAGAACACCTCCATTCGTAATGAACATGTACATCCATATTTAATTCTGATGTCTTTCAATTCTAATCTCTTTTTCTTTTTCAACTTCACATAAATGTACTCTTAACGTTCTCATTGCGTTGCTCATGTTTTTACTTGAACTAATAATTACATAAGTGAATGTGTGTACGTGTGTATTTTAGCATTTGTAGTGGTGTTAAATTTATGGGCCTTTTATTCCTTTAATACTGAACCGATTTAAATAATAAACTTTCGGGTCATTAAGCCTCAACAATGTTTAACATTTGATAAAAGAATGAAGAAAATCGGTTAGCAAACAAAAGAGAAAAAGGGCTATAAAAATTTGTCTCTGCCTATTTATATATAGATACTCCAATTTGTTACGCTGTGTAATAGATCAAAATTCTTGAAATAATTGAACAATGATTAACCGAGTGGATTTTTTTATTATATATCCAGGAATCTTCTTTATTCATAAACCTTTTTGAAATTGTGAGAAATCGGAGAGAGAGAGAGAGATATTATGCCGATAAGATAAGAATTTGTCTGGGATACGCTGATTGTTACAATTCAGCATGTCTGGTTTAATATAAAAATTTAAAGAATAACAAATTCTTTACTTATAAATTCATACTGCATTCCATAATGAAAAGTTAATTGCATTTCTTAACAGGGTGAATAAAAAGAAAAGTTTCATGCATTTTTGAAAATAATTTTAAAATAATATAGTTTTTATTTCCCTATTGACAGCCTCTCTGCTTTAACAAATGTTCATTAAAATAATATGCTTAAGAAAGTTTATGATTGAATATGGTGTGGTGCATGAGTTAAATAAAGATGCTGTATCTAATTTAAGTTCAAACCACACACTAACTCATACATGCATTGGCAGGACGTGTTGTTGATACTCATCATTTGCTTCCAGTTCATTTTCTATGAAAGATATACATACATAAGTACAAAGTACACATGTACAAATACAAATACACATTTATATGTATGCTGACCACATAACCTTTATGTACTAAATATTTAATTACGCACATGGAGAGCATTGTGGGAATAAATGCATATCTTGGCACATGTGGCTCTTTGTGAGTTGTGTGTTTGTGCAACATGACCCCAAAACGCCTTCACCACAACATGCGACCCATAAATGTTTGTATTTTGTTTCTGTATTTCAATAATACGAGTACTTTTTAAATTTATAGGAAATTTAATTTTTTTTTATTAATGATTGATTTAATTAAAATGTATTTCAGCAGAAACTTTGATGGCAAAGTATTGAGTTAAAAAGCTAAAATGCACACCTTACAACACTTCTAATTTAGGATTAAGCTGTTTACTTAACATGACATTTCCATTGCAGGCATGTACTAACCACTCTCGCTTACAGATAACGACTTTTTAATCTCATTACACAGAAGTCATCCGAATATCTGTTTCTTTTAAATATCTTTATTAAGAATAATATTGTTTTTAGACTTTTAAGCCAAATTAATTTAATTTTTTAAGGTAATATATTAATTGTTCGACTTGAGGTCTGTCTCTTTTGTTTAATAAATAAATTAAAAATATGAACTCTTTTTTAAGTTTTTATTTTATTAACTGCCTGTTCGCGGATATCGAAAGAAAATTTCCTGTTGTATAATTACATTTAAAACAAAACAAAAATTTTAAAAGTTGTATTTGTTTCAAATGTAATAATTCGAAAGAAAATTTTCTTTCGATATCGACAAACAGGCAGTAATTTATTTTTTCGATATTTCGACCAACTTTGTTGGTCATCTTCAGGGAATTATTATTTTGTTTTAATGTGTCGTAGTGTTGTCAGTTGTTTATAATAGTACGCTTTGACCTCAAGTCGCACAATTAATTCCTTAACTCATAAATTATAAAAGGTCTACAACAGAACATATTTAATTTTTTTTAAATAAATTCAAGACCTTGGCTTCTTAAACATGGTTCTATAATTTGACTACTAAAAATTAAATAGCCTTAAGCTTGTAATTTTGTTGCTTCAGTTAAAAAAAATCTTTTAGAGGATATGTGCATAATATATCTGCATATATTTGAAATGAAGTTCAAAACATTTTTATGTTCGTAGTAATCGAAATTAAAATAATTACATTGAAATGTATGATTTGGCTGACTGAACTGACTGAATTTTGTTTTTTTTATACACTTGTATCACTGTTTAGCTTAAGATTTATATTGCATTTATTGTACAATCCACTTTTAACAAATCAATGTCGGGGAAGCGGTATATGTACGTTTTCCTATCTCTGAAGAAACTTGGTTTTTGTATCACAACAATTTGTTGAGGTGCCGATATTGGCGAGATTCTTATTATGGCATTCTTATGAAAGACAACTTTTAAGTCAAACCTTCTGGGAATATCTTATTTCTGGTTTAAAGTCCACATATTTATATCGGATTAAATTTATATAACTAGTATAAGCACACGGAAGCTTAACCTTTAAGCTAGGACAGAAATATCGCAATCGCACTCGAAGTATCGCACTTATAATAGGAAGATTATAGCTGAAATTTCAAATTACAATAATTAAGGGCTGCTAGCATTATCATGGGGAATTTTCAGACTGTAAAAAGTAATATTGAAACACTTATTTATCAGACCAGTACTGATTGCGCGATCACTTTCACGATCACTATCTTACCAGCGTTCAATTTTAACACAGGCTGAATACTATTGACTAGGAATATTAACTTAAACTTAAACTGTTCAACTAACTTCATTAACTTATATATTATAAAAGGTCTCCAACAGAACACATTCATTTAAATTATTATCTGAATTTTTATGCTCGTTTCTTTTGGCGTTTTCTTTTCTAAAAAAAAGTGCAAATCTTTTTGCCCTAAGTTATCCAAGAAAACGCTTAAAGATCTGTTTAAAATTTTGAGGCTGCAACTCCGAAAATATACGTTTACGTTGGTGTTTTAGATTTTTTTTCTTGGAATTCAATTTTCTAACAATTCAGATGATACTTTTTTTAATCCGCAATTCTAATTTGTTCCAAAAAATTAAAAAAAAAGAAATAAAACTTTTCAGGCCTATTAGCTCATCAAGATAACTACCTAAAAATAAAAAAACTTCTTTTTCGAGTTAAAAAATTGTTTGAAATTGCAAAAATCTTTAAATATTGTATTGTTTGTGAAACGTTTTCTACTTTTGAAAATAGTCAACTAGCATATATTAAATATTTTTGTTCTAAATTTGAATGTAATTTTAAAGTTAATTTGTAATCGCTATCGCACTAAAATATCATACATCAAAAGGAAACCTGCATTGGCACAAGAGGTCAAGATTTTAAATGAATCTAAGCTACACACACATACAATACTACAGCAATGGCAAAACGTGTTGTGTATTAATTGCTTTTAAATTGTGGTTTATAAAGGTCTACACAAACACTTTACGTTCAGTTTAAGAAATTTCTAATAAATAAAATGAACTAAACAAAAAAATATTTAAAAAATTCTATTGTATATTAAAAACTAAACCTACACCGTGCTAATCATAACTTCTATCGTACCTCTCAGCAATACAGACACATAAATAAAAAATTTAATCATTAATTTTTATATAATTATTAAGCTGAAATTAGTTGTTTTGTTTCGAGTTCAAATCATGAATTAACAAGTTCTTTGTTTTATCCAGGTCTGACTTTTTTTTGATAAATTTAAATAATTTTTTTATAAAGTAATGTGGAATATTTCGGGCATCAGACTGGCAGAACAAATTAGTACTGATTTCGCGGTCGCTACACCATCTCATCAGCGTTCTCTGTTTAATTTTACCACATGTAAAGGTAGATACTATTAAGAAGAAATATCGAATATTTGACCGAATTATTTAACAAACTATAATACGAAAAATTTCCTATTCCAGAAAATTATTTGAAGTTATTAAAAAAATATATCTGAATCTGAAAAAAAAATTTGAAAAACTCATTTCAACTAAAAAAAGTATTTTTAGAATTTGTTATTAAAAACATTTAATACTTTATTGAAGCAACTTTACTTTATTAAATTTATAATATAATAAATAAAATCATACTTTTAAATCCAATTTTTTATTCACAAAAGCAAGCGTATCGTTTCATTCTACTTTTCTCTGTGTACTTAAAAAAATACTATTAAATCAACATTGATATGTAAACAGTAGTTGGGAATGTATGATTGATGAAGATAAAAGCAAAAACTAAAATTGTCTAAAGTTTTAGGAAAAATAAAGTTGCATTTTATCACTGTTGCTGATGCATATGCTCTTAATTGCTTTTGCCGATTTGGTCCCTAATGATAAAATGAGTTTGACAGTTATTTTGATTTATGTGAAAGTAAAATATTTTCAAGTTAACATGTGTATGTACAAGTATTTTTTTATTCAATGTAACAAAACTAAAGCTATAAACACATTCATGACAGCAGGCTACACGGCTACATGTCTAAAAAGGGCGCTGGCTATAATTGTCGCCCTGCAGTCAGCTACTTAATAATTTTAAAAACGACAGCTACATATAAGCAACGGATTGATTTATATTTCAGTGGTGCCACTTTAAAGTATTTCAGCTTCATAGAAATAAAATCACTTGTTCAAATTATTATTAAATCACTTAAATATTTGTAAACAAGTAAACTTATGTATTTAAAATTTTTTTGCTGTTAAATAATATATACTAAGTTTTTTATATTCTTTTCTCTTCAATAAAATTAATTATTTTTAAGCTAATAAATATTAAAATTTTTTTATTATGTTGGCATCACTATATTTGCATATTGTCGCTTGTCAAAATAGAAATTAGCCTAAGTTGGCGACAGCTACAAAAGTGGTCGAGTAGCCGTGTAGCTGTGATGTCTTCAAAATAATCGTTTTCATAAGAACCTGTGTATTCTATTTTTGACAGATTGTCGTCTATAGCCTGCTGTGGTCTATGTGTTTCATGCTTAAGATTGAACTTATTCATATTGGAATTATGTATTTTGTTTACCTTTTTTCTAAAAAACTTTCTAAGTAATTGTGGTGATTATCTCTGGCTCTGGCTTTAAGTAAAAAACAGAGTTTGCGATTTAGTTATTAATAACCAATATTGATTATTATGTTCTTCAAGATGTAGATGTGAACTTTATTCATTCTGATTACTTTTTTGGCACACAAATTTTAATTATTTCGAAATTTTATAACACAATTTATTATATTTCAATAGATTAATTACAAATATTACTTTTGTTCATACTTTCAGAATACATTTTGTACATCTTCTTACTTTATTTATAGACTTTTCTAGATCAGTTAATAAAACGTTATCAGAAATGTCATCTAATTCTTCATCATAGTTGATGTCATTCGTAATACACATTTTTATCACAAAATAATTGTGAAAACAAAGGAATTGCGTACTCCTTTGTTTAGGTTCTTGTGGTATTTTATAAAAGGCTAGTATTGGGTAAGAAAATCCCAGAGTTTAGGAATAATAATATTAAATTATTTATTGATTTTATACGTCGCTCATTAATTATTCGAAAAAAAAATATTATTCCAATAACTCTTTATTCGAAATTAAAAAATTTTTGTTCGTTCAAACAAAAATGAAAAATTTTTTATTTAAAGTGATTATTTTTCGAACAAACAACGTTGTTTTGTTTGATGATTGGAGTATAGCGGCTCCCGAAAAACAACATTGTTGCTGTTCTTCCGTGTAAGTTGAAATTAATTAGTGTTGAAATTTTTCCTTGTTCCTTTGGAATATTGTCTCATGTCCAATTCCTTCTGACTAAAAACGTTATGAACATTAGCCAAAAAATGAAAATCACTTTGGATTAAAAACTACTAAAAATGAATAATATTGATCAAATTATTCGAATAATTTTTAGTCGAGCGACAACCCTAGTACCCAGAATAGATTCCCATGGCCTCAAAACGTTGAGATTTAATGAAAGCTCGTTTTTCTAAATTGTGGTGAAATCATTAACTTTCTGTATTTTATAGCGGGAATTTAAAAAAGCCAAGATCGGGTTATCAAATTAATCAAAAAGTCAGAAAAGACTATACGCAAAAAATGTTTTTATATGTATTGCAAAAATAAAAATAATTCGGAGAAAAGCGGATAAAAAAGCTTAAAAATTTTAAAAATCAAGATCAAGACTCGGAAAAAATTATTTTCATTATGAAAACATTAAAAAACTCGGAAGAAAATCTAAAACACAAGAAAGGTACGAAATTGATAAAAATTCGAAAAATAAGTTAAATCAGAAAAAATTGGAAATAATTTTGAGGCAAATAATGAAATTTCAAGAATATGAGAAAATTTGTCGAGAGAAAAACAATTTAAAAATTCGCTAATTTAAGAAAATAAAAATACAACACCAAGCAAATATCATTAAATCGGAAAAAAACTCGAATTAGTTACTTTTTTAAAAAAAATTAATTATTATTTTTTAATTCAAGTCTATAGAAAGCAGACCTCTTATTTTTTTATTGTGCAAATTAATTTTGGCAGCTCGAGCACAAATTTATTTGATATCAAAATATAATTCGTTATAAACAAATGAAAATAGAAAACTTTTTTTTTTCAAAAATTTGCTATTCGGAGCAACACTGCTGGCAAACCCGAAAAAACATCAAATTAATACAATCACAAAATCAATTCATTAAGCTGAGTAAATGCAAGCAAAGTACTCTTACATCGTATAGACTCTCTGGGGATGAGACGTAGAAAAAATCAAATAAACGCACACTAACACAAAAAACAACGATTTAACAAAACAAATTTAACTGCTGTTATTGTTGTTGTGTGTTGGCCCGTTAAAGGGAGATGATTACAAAAATAGTAGCAATTGTTACGACTACAAATAACAACAATAAAATATATCGTCGTGGTGAATGCAATATGCTGTATGTCACTAAATCATACTTTTGCAGGAAAGACAAAAACTGAATATTTCTGAGAAAAATTGTTTGTTTTAGTTTCGCTGGCTAGAATATAATAATAAATCGCCACGATTCACACTGTATCCAATGTTAGTATCCAATGCAGAATGACACAATTTTTAGGTTTTATCTCGAAAGAACACTCCACGCCACTGTCAAATCAAGCGTGCGATTGACATACGTCCTTTTGCAGTAACCAAAAGAAGCTCGCAAAAGCTCTCTTCTGATTGCCTGAACGGCACGAGATAAATGCAAGTTGTAGGAGCCCCAATTTTGGTTACAACGCTACAATAAAACCAAATTCAATTTTTTTTGACATACAGCCTATTGCATTCACCACGACGATATGCACAAATCTATGAATGTGTATGCAACAGAAGCCAAACTTTAGTAGGTATTTAAGTATTGGTGTGTTTTAAAAAACCTGTTGACCAAATCGTTGATCGTGACATTTTTCGACGCTTCATATACGCCTTTTCGTCCGAGCATTTGATTTTCTAATCGACTATGTATTTAAAGGTAATCATCGTTCGCGATAATTTTAGAGACAATGTCTTTAGTTTTGTCTTCAATCAGACAAATGAATATACATATTCAGGTATGTGATGAGAGTCGATTTTAAAAACGAAACGATCCAAACTGAAAAAAAAAATTATAATGTGCTGCTCATTATTTCCATTTTGTGAATATTCAAAAAAATATATTTAATACATTTTTTCAATAATTTTTGATAAATTGTTTTCTTCAAGTTAATTACTTGAGATTGAGTAAAAAATGTATTCTCAAAATCGTTCACATTTTCAAAACCATAAATTTCAAATCGATCGATTTCCGTCACATACCTGGGGGCAAATTACGGCATTCGATATCGATCGAAATTTCCTTACAAATTACAAAAAAACTTTATAGTACTTCGTTCGATATCGAATGCCGTAATTTCCCCCTGATTTATTTACGCTGTTGATATTTCATACGGTGCCGTAGCCTAAGGGATGAGTGCGTTGGCTTAAAAAAAATTCAACTTAAAAATATTTTGTGTAGCAAATGCGTTCTAGATTTTTTTTGCCTTGACCACGAAATGGACGGCATTACTATTATGTTTTACCGGTCGCTAAAGATGTCCTAAAGACGCGACCAACTGGGAAAGAGCCAGTTTATATGTATGTATGTCACCAAATTTGTTTGTGTGTGTTTGTGTAGTATTGTGAAGGTAACAAGAGTAAATATTTCATTTTTTACTGTTGCAATGGCACATTGAAGGTAGAGGCGAAGGCGTTTCCATTTTACTTAGTTTTTCCTTCTGTTAACTGGTGATTTTTGTGAAACAGTTCAAGCTGCATGTTTGGTGGTAAAAAATATGTTTAGTCATTATTTTACATATATCAATATTTTCTATTATGTTTTTAGAGGTTTCTGGGCATAAAAGAACAATTACCCGCTGGTAAAATCTAAAATGTTTTTCAGACACAAATTTTTTTTAATAATATATTACTTAAAACTTTATATACAGCCGTATTCATAATGAAAAGTTATCTTTATGTACTGACCGCATAGTAAAAATACATATTATATTAAGCTTGTACTCGTCATGTTGATGATGGTGCTTATTCATAATACTTTTACATCCATTGTATAAGCAAAAAGTATATCATACCATCTTTAATAAGATTCAATTGTGCTTTTGACATGAATAAAATATTTTCAATTGTTTTATAAAAAACAATTAACCAAAAATGAGAAAAAAAATTATGTATGGATTTCTGAAATGAAAGCTGCAATGGAATACGGATGAAAATGTAAATTTTATTGTGACCTATTGTTTTTTCTGGCGTTTTTCTTTTTTATTAAATAAAACATTATTGTATGACACGACTAGGCATAAAACTTTAAATAATAATAATAATAGTATGACAGAAGACAATTTTCTAGCTCTTGCACCACCTATGATGCATTGCCTATTCATAGATTAGAAAAAGTGTTATGAATAACCCAATATATAGGCAGTGTATAACTTCTCATTACGAATTCGGCTGATAATATATTAGTTAGAGAAATATATACAGAATATGGAATTTCAAAAAATTTTAAACTTTTAAAAAATAAATTCCGATTTCATCAGCTAAAATACAAAACCACGTAGTTAACAAAAACTCGCAATGACTTTTCTTACTATTTATTACTGCGTATATTACATTAAAACGCATGTCCTTTAAGCTGCTATCATATTAAAGAAATAAAAACGAAGTTTTTTCATTAACTTGAATTAGTTTATTTAATTTTTTCTTAGAAAGTCTTAAACTACAGTTACGTGATTTTGCGTTTCAATTGTCGATATGGATGCAAATGTATCTACTCGTAACACTAGTATGTACTACAAACTACAACTAACAATTACAAGGCAAAACGAAAATGATTCGAAATCGTATTCCATGCAAGAAAAAAATTCTTGCGACAACAGTAATATTCGTACTACGTGTGCTTCCGCGTTCGGGACAATACTTCTTAGAAATAGTAAAGCCCAAACTAAGACTATATAATCATATAATTAAAAAAAATTATATTATACCGTCACATTTTCTCTGGCAAAATAAATCCCATATATCCCTAAACTATCGTCTTAAGAAAATTTCTCAAACTATCTATTGAAAGAAAAATATGTACAGCTGCGGTCAAAAAATAGCGACATGGTAAAATAACTTGTTCAGCGTCACATATTTTGAAATACTTGAAAATTATTTTATTCTGTTTTTATTATTTATTAATAGATTAATAGATTTTCTCTATTTATACAAATTCATTTGATTTTAAATAAATTCAAATTAAATGATACAAATCTATAAAAGGCATAACATAATCGGGCTCACAGATTGGAATAAAGTATTAATTATATCTATATTTATAAATATATGTATAAATTTTAATATTTACAAACTATTTCAATTAATTTCGTTTATTCTCAATTTGCGATATTTTAAGCATAATTCAATATATTTGTAAAGAGAGTAGAAATTGCTACCATTAACGATATTAATGGCTTCATTTTGACAAAGTTTACTGTTATTAAATAATTATTTTCTAATATCTTTAAAAATTGGGCAAACTCCTATAAAATTATAGATATTATTTTATTGAAAATGTGTTCTTAGATACTTATAAAAAGACTGTGTAACAATATTAAATAAAAAAAACTCGTTTTATTTTTTTTATTATAAATTTTAATCTGTTTAAAGAAAAACTTGAAAAACACTCAGACAAAAAAATAACACCAAGTTTATTTTGTACTGAAAATTAATATTTAAACCAAGAATTAATTCAACTAAATTATTGATTTTGAATTCACTATATTTACTATATTTGATGTCTTAAGATACTAAAATTAATAAAATTAATGTTTTTTGCGTAGCTATTATTGACAATAACCTCTGCACAACGTTTTTGTATAAAATTTACGAGATTTTGGAATCTTTCGTTCAAAAATGAGTTCAAGATTTGTTTAATAGCCGTTCAAAGGGATTCATTAATGGTTGGCTGTATTTGAAACACTCCTTTCTTTATATCTGTGCTTAAATTATCAATTAGCTTGAGATCTGGTGACTGAGCGGGCTACTCCAGCACGTTTACTTTATTGTCAAAATATCACTTTTTGAGAGTTTGCTCTTATGCTTCTGGTCATTGTCTTGTTTCAATATCCATACCAGCGGCATTCCCTCAAAAGCATACGGTACCATTACATCCTGGAGGATATTAATGTGCACTGTTTTATCCATGATTGTTCTGATCCAGTTAGATACATTATAATAATGCTAGAACCACCATGTTTAACGGTGTTTGTTGTATACTTTAGGTTGAATTCTACATTTGACGTCTTCTGACGTAGGAACGTAATCCCTTGCATCTAAATAAAACAACTTTGGACTCACTTGTTTAAAGAATATTTCTCCACTTTTCAGCTGGTCATTCCAAATGTTTTTTTTTTCTTTGGTGCTATTTTTTGACCGTCACTGTATGTATGTTTAAGACCCCACAATGTACATATATGTACATTAAGGGTATAACGTATTCCCATTTTTTGCAAATATCAAAATGGCGCTAGCATAGTCGAAGAGGCCATTGAAAACTATTAAAAAATATGATATTAATTTTTCGCGGTTTTCAAAAAAGGTCACCCACAAAACGCGGTAAAGTTGGAAAATTTTTTTTTATTTTTTTTGTACTTAATCCTTTACCCAAAACTCACACACACATTAAATTTGAAATTCATGTCCTTTAATAATTAATAAAATTTTTAACTTTTTTTCATTTATTAATAAAATATTAAAAATTTGTTTATTAAATTTTTTTCTTAGCGATTTTAGAAAATCGCTTTTGTGGGTGAGGTTTTTATTTTTAAACCACCCAAATAAATTATTTTCGTAAATAACACTTAAATATTCGCTATCGCGTAGTGCTAGGACCAAAATTTGGTTATACCCCTAATGTACATATACTCGTATGTATATACATATACACATAAATAAATACAGATGTTGTAAGTTTGGATTTAAGCGCTACAACTTGCAACTTGCTTTTTAAGTAATTAATTTTCTACATAATTGTTTTTGCGTTAATTTTAGAAGAAGTTACGCCTTTATTTCTTTTCTCAATTTTATTTCAATGAAACATTTTGTATTTTTATCTTGCCGAAATTTGTTTGAAATTATAATAGTACAAAAATGGTTATGTAGCATTTATAATTTTGTTCTAGATGGTTATTTAATAAATTTCGTTTGGGCTATCTTCCTTTATTTGTAGGAATGTCACAGAGAAAAAATAATGTTAAAATAACATACATATCTGCGGTTGTGGAACAGTTCAATTTGATAGGTCTACAAATATAAATGCACCCCCAAAATCGGAAGCTATCTACAAAAAACCTACGTAATCAAGCTGTTTCTGCTCCTGGTTTCTTATTTTTAATTAGATGTCAGTTGGAGCAAAACTAAACCATCTGAATATGTATGATGTAACCGATTTTCCATTGACCAATTATTTTGTCTTAAATTATCTGAAATTTTAAATTTATAAATTTTGCTTTAATTTTTGTACAAGACTTTATTTAAAACGCTATTTGTTTTTTAATTCATTTTCAAAGCGTATTTAATAGCGATTAATTTGTTACAAATCAATTAGGAATATCGCAAATCCTAAACGTCCCAGTAAAAACTTGGTAATGACTTCTAATAAGAACAACATTATTTTCCACACAAACTAAACGTCGTCTTCGTTACTATCATGCAAACAAATACTTGATATAAAACACAACAATAATTTCAAAAACACGAGTTCAATACTCAGAGCAGTCATTTGTATTTTATTTATTCTATATTTATAACGCAAGGTTTCAATCGCTATGATGATGCATGTCACCAGTGGTGAAGTAGTGAATAGTGTGTATTTACTTCATTTTAACATTTTAGCACACCAACGTTTTTGCTAGGACTCTCACCATTTATAATGTGACCAACTTCACATTTCAATCAGAATGTTCTAACAACTAAGCTTTAGTTTTTCAAAAAGTTTATATTTCTTGTGGGTGGAGCTAGTTTATATAAATGCATTTCATTGGTGATTATACCAAATCATCAGAAAACCTTAAATTATATACATTTATATAGACTAGCTTAACCCACAACACATAAAAACTTATTAAATAAGATATCGGAGCATATCTCGAATAAATTTACTAAATATGATTTTTTTATAAATCGAAAAAGTATTTTTCAGGAAAATTTTAGAAGCTCTCAATAACGATAATTATTTAAAAAACACTTAAAACGAGTTACTTAGTCCCGGTTCATACTGTGAAAGTTTTCTTTCTGAAATTTTCTCTAATTCCCTTTTGAACTTTCATTAATGTCTACACATTGAAATTTTTTGCAATGAAATTCAAGATTTTTGCATGTTTATCTTTACATTCTTTTTTTTGTACACAAATTTTGAATAAATAATAATAATAAATAAAATAATGAAAAAAATATTTATCACTTGTGAATGCGAGTATTTTAAGAAATTTTGCTTTTAAAGTACAGATGTCAATAGTTCTGTCCTATGTCCAGAGTCTAAACTTTTTAAGAAATGCAAGGATATTAAATAAAACTCTGAGCAGCTTGTGGTCATCTAACGGAGTTACATATATTTCTATGTGCTGAAATGGCACTCGGTTTAAATGGTTTGGCTCAGGATATATTAAAAACAGGTATACTGGATAGTACAACAACAACAACATTACAAAAACCACACGTATTTTGTTTTTTGAAAAAACCTCTAGGGATGTCAAACAATTGCATTATTTTTAGTATTTTTCTTTTTTTATTTTGAAAATTTTTAAAATTTTTCTTTTTAGGAAACACAATTCGGTTAAGTAAACACAAAACGAAAATTATTTTAACAATTTTGTATTAAAAGTAAACAAATTTTTACAGCCCTGGGAGATAAGCTAATATAATCGCCTGATCTACTTGAGACTACCTGTTGTTAATATATCTTGGTTCGGCTGTAGATCTCTTATGATATCTCCATTTGACAATTAAATAATTGCTCTCTCTATAAAAAAAAATTAGCCTAGTATGAGTCCGACCCGCTCCAAACAAAGAAAGAAAAAAAAAGAAGTAAATCGGCTAACAAACAGAGGAGAAAATATTTCTGAACTGTTTTGCCTCTAAATATATTGATATTGATAATAGCGTTACCTATTTAAGTTGTCTCTTTAAACCATTAGACTTGTTCAATAAAAAACTAAAATTATATTACCTTAAACTAAATCTATTTCTAAAACTATTTCTAAAACTATTTTCGTATTTTTTGTTATACCGGACATATAGTAATACATATATCGTTTAAAATTTGTAAGTGTCTACCTATTATAGCTCATGAGATATATGAATGTAGCACACGGACAGCGGATCTTAGTGTAAACATCACAATTCAATTTTTACACTTTGTGTACAAATCCATAAAGACTGAAGTATATATCTTTACTTAACAAAAAATTTAAAAACAAATTGAAAAAAGTTATGAAAAAACAAGCAGCAATATTAAATAGTCAAAGTGATATTTATACATACCTTCGTTGTAGCAAAAAATAAATGTTCTTTTATTTATTATTTAGCTGGCCTTCAAAGGACAAGCAGGCGACATTGAGACTAAAATGAGAAATGAAAAAATATTTTTGTCTTATCGTCACTGTCATTATTTCTTTTAAGTAACAAAAGGACAATTTAAATAGCTCAATGTTATAAAAAAAAATAAGTTTAACGTAAAAAACTTAAGTACCTAAATAGTCTTAAAAAATAATAGTTTTGATAATTATGAATATTAAGTACGAGTAAGTTTTCTTACTAAAAACAATTAACTTTAAAATAAAAACAGTTAATTTAAAATAGATTAAGGTGGATTCAGACCAAAAATATTTTGGGAAATTTTCCTTTTATGTACCGGCTAGTCAAAATACAAGTGCATCTCTTTAAAAATTATATAAAATGAACTAAACTTAGTTTCTTTTGGTTTTTTAGAAATGACAAATTTGTTTATGCAATACGATTTCATTCATGTGTCTGGTACGGCTGGCTAATTTTCCAAAACTTTGTTGAAGTTTTCTGGATTTTTCGCATATCTCTGTTCGTTAACGGCACCCAAGAAGAAAAATTTTAATTTGTTAAATCGCAGCTTCAAGGTGGTAACTGACATCGCTAAAAAAGCTGATAACACGATTTTTTATGACTTTTCGGCTAAATTGGCTTTCGAATAATATAAGTTTGCAATATTTCCCAACGTTGTTCAAGTGTAACGCGATTCACTTTGTTTCGCGGAGGTGTGATACTGACTGATAGTGAATATTGGATATTGAGTCAAAACAACATATGATTTAAAAATATACTTGTATGTCTCACCATCCGATAATTTGGCGTCTCCCTTAATGAGAGGAAGAAATAGTTTTGTTCGAACAACTCTCAGATTGAATCGAATTAATATTATTTTATGTTCGGACAAATTGCTCTGAGTTTCCACATCCTATAATTTTTTCAAACCCGCCTTTGCAACGATTCTTTTATTTTTAATTTATTTTTCTATAAATATTCTTGGTAATTAATTTCCCTCTTTTAAGTTCATTAGCTACTAAAAAAGCACTTGCAAGTTATTATTTTTTTTTGCACAATTTGTCTCAGATGTTTACTTATTCTTTACGTGACAGCTTTGAATTTCTGCAAATTTTTAAAAATTTATTTATTAAAAAAAATTTAAGTTAAATTATATTAAATAGAATACAAAATGTATTTCAAAGTACTTTGCTTAAAAAATTAAATTTAAGATGGTGCTTTTTATGGGAATCCCTCAAATTTAAGTATTTTTAATTATTATTCGCACTTCTTCCCAAAATTAATATTTTACTTATGCAGTAAAACATTAACAATTTTGTTAAAAACAGATTGCAATTGATTATTGAGGGGTATAGCTTGTTCCTATGCGCATTTCACTGTTGCTAATGCAGATCATCAGGGAACTTTACCCAAATATTTCTTAGAACAACTGGAGATATTATATTAAACCTTCATTAAACCAAATGAAAGTGCGAATAAGAATTAAAAATACTTAAATTTAATATGTTTGCTTATTTTTGATACAAATAAATTTTTAACTAAACACTGCTATCCTTATTGTCTGTCACTGTACAGTTTTAAAATTTTCACACTAATAAAAGTCCCGCATATAGTTTCATATAAAAAAATGTGTTTTACTGTTTCCTTTGATGAGTCGCCGTAGAGAAGTTTCATTAAATATTTTGTTGCTTCTTTCATTTACAATATTTTTTTTGCGATTCATTTTATTTAATATAAAATATGCCTGACTATGCAGCTAATCAGGATTAAATAAATTTAAATAGTTGACAAGACAATTTTCATTAAATCACGTACACAAACATACACTAAAAAGATTAGAAAAAAAACGAAATAAATATGTACAATGAGGCAAAATGTTTTCAAATAAATTTTGCCTTAATTTGGCTGAAAAGTAGTGGGTCAGAAGAAACAAGTTAACTATGTATGTTTAAAGCGACGAGAGAAAAGAAGGAATATCATTAACTAGGAGATGCTATGACTATTTTTTCCACTAAATGTGTTTGCTGGCAAAAATGTGTATATATTATTTCCTGTCAATCATAAAAGGATCATAAGGCCATTACAAATTTCTTCCATCTTGGTCTGCCCGATGCTAATAGTTGCATTTCTCTCCAGCTTTGTTTTGTGTATCATCTTCTATTTCTATTTAGCGGCGCCATGTTTAGAACGGTTTTCCTTATCTTCGACTTTCTTAAGGCTTCAATTCAGTGGCTGTTTTGCTGATATCACCATCAAGTTTTCTCAACAAGTGGCCAATCCAGCTCAGTTTTAATTTCCATTCGAATAGAAGTTTCGGTTTTCGAAATAGTTGATTTCGAGATAGTTGTTGGCCAAAATATTTTAAGTATTCTTCGTCGCGTTCTACGACTCTACATCAATATAAAACTGTTGATTTCACACATGCGTTGAAAATGTTCAGTTTCGTGATAAGTGACAAGTGAGAGGCGTGCCAAACGGAATTAAGTTGTCCGAGAGAAAGTGGAAAATGATTTGCATTACTATTTTTTAAGACATGGGCGAAGCACAATGGCACCTGTCGCCGATAAGAGAACAGAAGATTTTAAGTGTATTTGAAAATTTTCAACTGTTTAGAAATTTATTGAAGAAAGTTAAGTTATTTTGATGACTTAAGCTAGAACGGAGTGACCGGCCATGCGCTATGCCTTTCCTTGGTTCAACAGCATTCATGTGTCTATTTCATATTTTTTAAAACGGATATTTAAGAATTAACATTTTCATTAATAATTAATAATTAAATATACTAAGCATAAGTTAATGCTGCGATGGGAATATATCTAACAGATATTCTTAACAAATCGCATATTGTCTACATATAAACATACGCAAAAAAAAGAATAAATGTCGACAGAATTCCTGAAATTTTTATATAAATTTATATAATCAAATTTTCTAATCAGAAAATCTGTTGTGATCGATTAATTTTTAGAACCAGTAAAAGTCGCAAGGTAGAGCCGCACAGAGAAGTATTTGTGTCAAAAAGCTGGCCAAAAAGACAAAAATTAATTTAAAGAAATTTTAAAAACTAAGTATACAGCTCGATACACAATAAAGGTTTACATCATATTGTAAATTTTTAAGACTTTGTAGCTCTGGGACACTGTTGAAGTCAAAAAAGTAAAGAAAATTACATGCGGTTTTAATGTTCTTTCTCGGTTTCAAGATGTTTATATGATATTTTTGTTGTAGTTGAACTAATAAAGGTATTACGTGGATTTTTTTCATTAAATATTTCTTCAAAAACTATTTTTGGTATTGATAAAAGAAGATATCTTGAATATTAATGTTGATTAATTAAATTTATACATTTATTTTGCAAAAAAAAAAGTTTTTAAAAGTGAAGGTAGCAAATAAAGAAATTATGCTTTATACCATAATAAAATTTAGAATCTCTAATATTAAACCCAAAAAAAGTTTGTGCAAGTTTCAAATTTAATTTTTTACTTGTCCATTAGGCACTTCTTCAAATACTATTTTGACATCATAATCTTCTGTGTCTGTTGAATTATTGATTTTAAATGTTATTCACGTCACTTTTAGCACTTCACAATTAGTTTTTACCCGTCTATAAAAATGAATTTGCAAACGCTTATTATCCCTAATAGTCATAAGGGAGTGTCCTCCACAGCTCTATAAAACAGTTTTTATTTATCAAATATTGATTGTATAAAAATATGACTAAAAACTGGTTGTATGCAAAAGTCATTGGGAAAATTTTAAATCTTAAGAAAATTAATGGTCTGACCACCCTGCTAGCAAACGAGGTAATTTAGGGATTAATAAACTCGACTAGCGGTGTCTTATCTTTCAAAAACATATAGAGTCTTCCATGTAAGACAACGAGTAATTTAAGCGAAACCATTTGGTGTTTTTTAATAATGGAGAACTACTCGTATATCAGCCATATGGCCGCCACGACTACGCCATAAAAATCAATCTTGAATACTTACTGAGAAACATGCGCACATTTTCGGTGCCGCAACAAATTGCAAATATCATTACTATTTAAATAAACATTCAATAAAATAAAAAGAATACCAGAACTTTACGTGAAATTATACGAGTACGCATCACTAATTCTGTACTCTACCAAAAATTCCTTTGCTTAGTCTGCTTTTCCCAGCTAATTTTTAAGTAAAATTTCATAAATTCTAAGTGATTATTGGCAACTAAACATTGTTATACGCTAGAGCTATGTAGCTCATGAACGAACGGGTTAGATGGAACGAATCAACCAACTGAACAATCGGGTAATCGGGTCATTTTACCGTTCGATTTTGTAGATGAGTTTAAAACTTGTTTTTGATATTTTTATGTTGTTTTCTTTTGTTTTATTTGAGTTTTGATGCATTGATCAGAGTTATTTTAAAAATTAAATATACATTTCTTTTTAGCATGCACCCATTGTCCAAACATGGTTGGACAAAATTGGCACATATTAGCCAACACTAAAATGTGCCATTACGTTATATACAGAAGCCGATAATTATGCTTAATTAAAATTATAAAGAATTTGGCAGGACTATTCTGCAAAATGAGCGACAAAAATACTATATGAATATGCTGAATAAGTATCTTTGTAAAATAATTTGTTTAAACTTTACTTACTTACCTTTCACCCGTAGAAGAAACAACTTGAATTGCTAAGAGAAAAACAACATTAAATGAATAATTGAATTATCAAACTTAAATTTACTTACATTTGAATACATAAATCAACTCCCAAATAAATCCTGGTATTGTAAAGAAGATACCCACTCACCTGTTTTTATTGGTTACCCAGAAGTACCTACCTGGTTTGTATCAACGTTCCTGAAAAATAAGGTAAAATATATAACCAGTAGTACTTAACGCTTAGTTGGAAGAAAGAAGTTAATACCTTCCTTCGCTCCCCCTTAACCCCAATAATTATAAATGCCCATCATGGCATTCATAATTTAAATCTAACTTATAGATTAACAGATTCTCCACTGCAGAATAGACAAATCTATAGGATAGATTATTAATAATAATCCAGATTATTACATGGTCCTTCGAGCCTCTCGCAGTGAATTGGCATATGGTTCATAATATATAGCAAAGCTGATAATCACTTAAATCACAAGGAAAGCAGAAAGAGGAATATGAGGTAAATCGCCATTAAGAAATATTGCAGAAATTAAGTTGAAGAAAACATTTAAAAGTGCACGCAGGTATGTAAGTGTAAAAGAAAAAGTGACAATTTAAATGTGCTAAAAATTATACAAAGAAAAAATTGTAAAAAAAAGCTAAAAAACAAAAAGTAAAGTAAGGTTTGCTTAAACAAAAAATTATAAAAGTTAAACATAAAACGTAAAACAAAATATATATACAATTGTACATACAAGAAAAATTTGAGCTAACATACATATGTACATACAGTGTTTGTTAAAAAATGAGTGCAAATATGGTTCAATAAAAAATAAAATTAGAAAAAGTTACGTGTATGTAAGTAAAATATGTATGTATAACAAAAAGAAAAATTACGGTTAAAAAATATACATATGTGTAGGCTTAAAAATGCAACACAACCTCAAATTTTAAAAACCGCTAGTTTATATATACATACATATTCCATATATGTACATATGTATAGCTCAAATAACAGTTCTGCTACAGCACACATGTATATATGTATGTACATAACCCAACAAATTTTCCCGCTTTAATTGTACATAGTGAAATATATATACATATATGCCCATACTCTTGGTTATATACATAAAGGATAAATTACAGTTATGTATATACTTATGGACCTGAGATTATAAAAAACAAGTGATCATAACCTTAAACAAAAAATTTTTTTTCTTGCATCAAGCCACAAAAACACGTATGTATGTATATGCAGGCAAATGTACTACATACCTACATAAAGTTTATTAAAATTTAATGTAAAGCAAATTTACATCCATACATATTTGCATTCTTACTTACATATATACAGACACTTGTGCAAAAAAAGTGTACTGTAAAGCTGAAAAAATAAAAAATAAAAAATAAAAATTCCGTGCTTATTTAAAATATTCGAATTCAAAAAAAAAAAAATGTAAAAAAGAAAAAACAAAAAAAATTTTTGAACTACGTGTGCAGGTGCATGTCTTTATACTTGTGTAATAGTGAAGAGAAGTCCACAGTGAAATTTCATGACGAAGACTCGCTATAAAATTGCCCATCACTGTATATAAGCAACAACAACAAAAGCTTTGAATATTCTTCAACAACAAAAGAAGCAACAACAGTTTACTAGGTTGGAAATAAATAATTTAAAGAGGTATTTATTAAAAAGCATACATACATACATATATACATAAATTGGTTCACATATACATACATCTCACATAATATAAAATAACATACATGCAGACATACGTACTGGCACATAACAGCTAGTATATACATAAAAAAAAAAAAGTTTAAGAACCATTGCTGAAGATTGTCTGCAATGCAACACGTTCGCTCAAATTAATAAATGTTTACATACTCATCAGAGTTGCCAAGCTGAAAATTTTATATACCAAAAATTTCCTAAAAAATCCACTATAATCTACTAATTGTCTGAAATTTTATAATTCATATTTAAAATAATTTGATCGTGTATTGATGTATTTGTTAAGAATCTCGTTTTCTTAAGTAAGATCGTACATAACATTACATTAGTTCGCACATACGAAAATGTTGCTTGAAGTTGGATATGAATGTTTCGCAACATCAATGGAATAAGGCAGCAACATTTAGAAGTAAACGTTTTTATATGGATCAACATAAAAGTAAAATAAATTTAATTTCTTTCTAACAAAATAAATACATATTATCCGCTAACATCATATACATATTTCATTTATTCAAAACTTTAAATAAAAAATAAAGTACATTAACGCAAAACATAAAATATCCCTTGTCTTATAAACTTTCTCGCCTAAGTACACAATAGTAAAAGTGTTGACGTAATGTTGTTAAGAAATGTATAAACGGTATTCATACTAGGATCCGGTATTTAAAGTGCGATAAACTAATTATTGAAAAATTTATGCGTACCCAAGCTCGTTTGAAACTTGAAATAAATTTCACAACAAAGCAAAAGATTTAATTTCCATACATACTGGATGGAACCATACGAATTTTATAGATAAATTTAAAATCTCTTAAAAATAAATTTTTGTCTCTAGAATTCTTAATAAATTAACACCATTTGCCCATTACATAAATAGAAATCCCCCAAATAGTTACCAGAACCATCTGGCTTACTAACAGTACTGAATAGTACACATGGATATACAACTTTGCAACTTGAAATATTTCCCATTTCAAGTTTCTATATTATCTTTTTATTGATATAGATGCCTCATATCTATTGCTAACTCAGTAGCCCCTTACTCAAAGGATAATATAGACGCAAAGAAGTTACATTCCTAAATTCAAATCTAGATCTCAAATATCTAGAGCTAAATCATTTTAATGTGCATGAAATATTTCCCATTTCAAGTTTCTATATTATCTTTTTATTGATATAGATGCCTCATATCTATTGCTAACTCAGTAGCCCCTTACTCAAAGGATAATATAGACGCAAAGAAGTTACATTCCTAAATTCAAATCTAGATCTCAAATATCTAGAGCTAAATCATTTCAATGTGCATGAAATATTTCCCATTTCAAGTTTCTATATTATCTTTTTATTGATATAGATGCCTCATATCTATTGCTAACTCATTAGCCCCTTACTCAAAGGATAATATAGACGCAAAGAAGTTACATTCCTAAATTCAAATCTAGATCTCAAATATCTAGCGCTAAATCATTAGCCCCAACCCTATTGAAATACCATTTAGTTGGTAATTAAAAAACTCCTTTTCGCTAAATTTAAATTATAATATAGGTTTACATCAGTTGCACTCTAACTCAAGTAATTGTTATTGTAAATCTCTTGCGAAAGCTCAATAATCAAAAATTGTCTTGCATTGTCAATTGTTCGGTCTCGTGGTCAATTAATATAATAAATTAAATGCCTTCCACATCCCGCAGCCCTAACCCATCCATCAAGGAACACTTCCAGTTTGATTGCGACCATCTTCTCGCATTCTGTGAAAAATATAAAGAAACCCCTGAAGGCGATCAAACGGAAACGATCCTTGAAGTCAAGTTGAGAGACTTAGACGGAAGATGGGACAGAGTAAACAATGCCCACGAAGAAGTTATGCTGTCCAATGATGACAGAATAACTGAAGAGTTTAGAAAAGACGCTCATGAGAAGTTTGAACTCTGTACAGAAGAATATTACAGTTGTTCAGCCCAAATACTAGATCTACTAAAAAGCATAAGATCAGGCCCAGGTGGTCCAAGATATCAATCAACACCACAATATTCACTAAACCATCAAGATATGACTCAAACACTATTTCAAAATAATTCTAGCGATTGCATTAAGCTTCCTCCGTGTGACACTGAAGTATTCAATGGCAGCTATGAGCAATGGCCTTCGTTTCGTGACATGTTCACAGCCTTGTACATTAACCACTCAAAGCTCAACTCTGTCACAAAGCTATATCATCTTCGTAATAAAACAAGGGGTGAAGCAGGTGCTATAGTCAAAAGATACCCTCTTTCTACAAATAATTTTGATTTGGCATGGAATGCTCTCAAGGCTCGCTATGACAACAAGCGAGTGCTGGTAGATAATCAAATTAAAATTCTTTTTGATATCCCGGCAGCCAAAAATGAAGACAGTGAGTCGCTTAGAAGAATACAGTCTTCTGTTAGCGATTCATTGGCAACCCTGCAAACTCTTGGCGTGGAAGTAGAAAGTTGGGACCCGATTCTCATTCGGTTAATATCAACAAAACTTCCTGATATGACTTTAGCTCTGTGGGAGCAATCCCTTACATCTCCTCGTGAACTCCCAAAATGGTCACAATTATCTCAATTTCTTGTAGACAGATACGAGGCGGTAGAACGTGTCACAAGCATTCGAAACTATAAAGATAGCTTTAGTCTCATGAAGCCAAAACAGTCAAATGTTCAAACGTACATGTCACAAGAAAACATAAGCTCTATGTGCAAGTTATGTAATCAAGATCATGCTCTCAGAAATTGTCCAAAATTCAAAGATTTTTCGATACAGCAGAGGGTGGATTATGTTTTCCAAAACAAGTTCTGCAATAATTGCCTAGGTGCGTCTCATATCAAGGCAAATTGCAAAAGTAAACATACTTGTATATATTGTAAAAAATCCCACCACACTTTGCTTCATATGCCAAATAAATCTCAGATCACTGAAAATTTCCAAAAACGCAATGTCTCAAGTAAAGACAGTAACTGTCCAAACGTTTCCGCCAATACAAGCCAAAACAATAAAAATAGTAGTTATGATGAGCTACCCTCCTCCTCGAATAAAATTCACGCTAATTGCTCGACAGGAAGTGAAAATATTTTATTGCGTACAGCTTTAATGCAAATTGAATTTCGAGGTGAACGCTTCACTATTAGAGCCCTAATAGACCCCGGCTCGCAGCGAACTTTCTTAGCTGAAAGGATTAGAAGCCGCCTTCAGCTCCCTTATAAAAAATCCCACTTTGAGATCGTTGGCATTGGTGGACAAAAGCAATCAGCTACCAAAGAATGTGAACTCACTCTTTACGCAAAAAGAACCAACACTCGCATACCCATTAAGGCTATAGTCTTGCCAAAAGTTACAAAAAGGCTCCCATCCTGTAGCTTTGAGGTTCCCTTCTCTAAAGATCTACTAGAATTAGATCTGGCAGACCCAACGTTTAATAGATCTGCACAAATAGATTTGATTTTGGGTAATGACTATGAGCAAAACATCAGTATTGACGGCATAAAGAAAAACATTTGCGGTAGCACGTCGGCTTATAATACGATATTTGGATGGGTTTTAAGTGGACCAATAAAATCTCAAATTATCCAATCCTTTACAACGTCCGTTTCTGAATCACCAGATCTTCATGTTCTCTTAAAAAAGTTTTGGGAAGAGGAAGAAATACCATCAAATCGCCCTGTCTCAATCGAAGATGAATTCTGCGAAAACTTTTACAACACAACGACTACACGTGATGAAAATGGTAGATATGTAGTAAGACTACCATTCAAAAAAGATTATCCCGAAAAAGTCTTCCTGGGTTCGTCACGTTTTATAGCCTTAGCTCAGTATTCCAGAATGGAAAAAACGTTATCTAAAGATCCAGAACTTCAAACCCAATACAAGGCAGTTCTAAATGAATATTTGACCCTAGACCATATGGAGGAAACTTCATCCCAAGAACTAACATCTGAAGGTAAATACTTCTCATTTTATTTACCTCATCATGCGGTGGTGCGCCCAGAACATAAAAGCACCAAAGTCAGGGTAGTATTCAATGCCTCTAGAAAAACGAAGTCGCAAATGGCTCTAAATGACGTACTTTATACAGGCCCTACTCTTCAGAATGATTTAGTAACAATAATTCTTAACTGGAGGAAATATAAGTATGTATTCAGTGGCGATATTCAAAAGATGTATCGTCAAATTCTCATACACAAAGATGATAGACAATTTCACAGAGTTCTTTTTCAACCTCAAGTTGATGGTCCAATTCAAGATTATCAATTAAAAACAGTAACTTTTGGAGTGAATTGTGCACCATATCTCGCAATTCGTACCCTGCTTCAACTTGCAAAAGATTGTGAGTGTGAGTTCCCAAAAGCAGCGCTAATTCTACGTACGCAAACATACGTAGATGACATTCTATCTGGAGGATTCTCAATTGAAGAAACTTTAGAGGCTCAAACTCAGCTCATTAGAGCATTGAAGTCAGCTGGTTTACCTTTAAAAAAATTCACAGCAAATGATTCCCAACTTCTTGTCCATTTGCCAAAAGATGATCTATATGATCAAGATTTTCTCCGATTTCAGGAATCCAGCTCTGCCAAAACCCTTGGTATTAAGTGGAATGCGATCTCAGATGCATTCACTTACAGTTTCTGCCCGGTCGAAAAATCCTCAAAAATCACCAAAAGACAAATTCTTTCTTCTGTGGCAAAACTCTTTGACCCTGCTGGATGGCTGGCACCCATAGTCATCAGAGCAAAGATACTGATGCAGCAATTATGGCTTGAAGGCTTAGAATGGGATGAAGATATTTCAAATGAATCGATCAACAAATGGAATGATCTCGTATCAGATTTATCTCATATAGAGATTATCTCTATTGCCCGTTGGCTTCAGTATACTCCCTCTGACACAATTCAGATACATGGGTTTTGTGACGCTTCTAAAGCTGCATATTGTGCCACAGTTTACATCCGCTGTAAAACTAAGACCAATGTCACTTTCACCAACTTACTGGTCGCAAAAAGTAAAGTAGCTCCTATTCAGACAGTTTGTCTCCCAAGGTTAGAACTTAACGGCGCAGTATTGTTGGCTAACCTTGTCAGTTATGTACAATCAGATTTGCATTTTGGCGAAACTGAAGTGTTTTTATGGACTGATTCTTCAATAGTCCTGGGTTGGCTCTCAAAAACCCCCTCAACTTGGGAAACTTATGTTGCCAACAGAATTGCTCATATTCACCGGCTGGTTCCGTCAGCAAAATGGAGACATGTTCCTACCCATTATAACCCAGCAGATCTGGGAACTCGTGGATGCAAGTCACAAGAACTTTCCAATCATACTCAGTGGTGGTACGGGCCAGCATGGTTACAGAAAGCCGAGTCGGAATGGCCAAAGAGAAATCCACTCAAAGTAATAGAAATTCCTAAAGAAAATCATACGTTTCATGTGGATGTTCAAGAAGACGATATTTTGAGTCGATTCTCATCGTATACCAAGGCTTTACGAGTTATGGGTTATGTTTTTCGATATTTTAATAACAGTATGAGAAAAATAAAGCCAAATATTCAGACAGTTACTCAGATAGACTTGACGCACAATGAAATTGCGCGTGTAAAAGCTAGACTTCTTTCTATTGCGCAAAAGAAATTTTATCCTGAGGACTATCAAAACCTATTAGATTCAAAATCTCTACACGATAAAAGTTCTTTGAAAACCTTAAATCCATTTCTGGATTCAAATGCAGTCTTGCGAGTAAATGGCAGATTGGCTCGTTCTTCATTATCGTATAGCGAAAGATACCCAATTATATTACCAGGTGACTCAAGAATTTGCCAACTTTATCTTAATCATTTGCACCAATTCCTCCTTCATGCGGAATGCAGTCAAATGTGCCGCATGGTGCAAACTGAATTTTACATAAGCAGACTGAAACCCCGCGTAAGAAAAATAATACGTCAGTGTAAAACTTGCATTATCCACAAGCAGATGCCATGCTCACAAATAATGGCCCCTTTACCACCGGAAAGATGTAGTCTGTCGGTTCCGTTTCAAACCACAGGCATAGATTTTGCAGGTCCTTTTGAGTTAAAAACCTCGCTCTTACGAAAATCTCCTTCTGTTAAAGGATACGCAAGTGTCTTTGTTTGTTTTAGTACGAAAGCAGTACACTTAGAGTCATGTTCAGAGCTGTCATCAGCGGCGTTTCAAGCAGCATTCTCTCGTTTCGTTGGGAGGCGGGGGCTCCCCAAAAGGGTAGTTACAGACAACGGCAGGAACTTCTTAGGTGCCAGTAGGGCCTTAGAAAGCGAATTTGCAACCTTTGTAAAAATCGCTGCCGAAGATATTGCTCAGAAGTATATCACACAGGGCTTTGAATGGAAATTCATACCCCCATATGCGCCCCACATGGGAGGTTTATGGGAGGCCGCGGTTAAAAGCTTCAAGTTCCATTTGAAGCGAATCGCTGGAGCACAAAAATTCACTTTCGAAGAATTTTCAACTATGTTAGCTCGAATAGAAGGCATATTAAATTCCCGCCCTATATCTGCACTGTCTGAAGACCCGTCAGATTTAACAGCGCTAACCCCAGGTCACTTTTTAAGAGGGGCCCCTTTAATGGCGTTCCCTGAACAAAATAATCTAAAAATGTCTCTTATTAACAGATGGGAAAAGCTCAAAGTCATTCACCATCAGTTCGCAGTTCGATGGAAAGACGACTACCTTAAGTCCTTGCACAAACGCTACAAATGGAAGGACGCAGTAGTGAACGTGCAGGTCGGAGATCTTGTAGTGGTGATGGACGATCTACAGCCACCATACGAGTGGCGGCTCGGCAGAATCGAAAAGACATACGCCGGTTCAGATAGTAGCGTTCGTACTGCTGATGTACGCATTTCGTCAGGAATTATAACCCGCCCCATAGTCAAATTGTGTTATTTACCATTTTTAAACAACTAAAAGCATCACTGAAATCAAAATCTTAACAATAATTACATTCTCTCTTTATATACTATTTCCCCTATCATATTGCACAATGAACACTATTATTCATTATTACTCAGACATTTACCCAAATACACCGTTATTGTCAAGCTCGTATCACTAATTTAATAACTTTTTTTTTGCACCAGGACAAACCGAAGACTGGAAACCAATCGACCCTCCAAAGGCCATACAACTCCAAAGAAGAAGCGCCAAAAATATCTGGACGCAGAAGTGTATAAATGCATCATATGCAACAAATTTCACCCGCTTAGGTTATGTCGCAAGTTTTTGGCGATGACCGTACCACAGAGAGAAGAAGTTGTGGAACAGCACAGAAGCTGTGTCAATTGCTTAGCTAGAAGCCATAAATTGAGATCTTGCACTTCAAGGGACACGTGCCGTAAATGTAGTAGGTTCCATCACACTTTACTGCATCCCCAGCCTAAGCGTTCTTATCGAAGGAAAGGCATCCATACAAAGGACCTTCGAAAGCGTCAACTGGTTTCAGCAAAAGCATCAACAAATCATTCAACAACACATTTACCATCAACAAATCAAACAACCGCATCGAAGAGGTCAACGTTATCTTCACCAGCTTTACAACCTTCAACATCAAGAACAGTACCAGACAGCCGCGTTCTAGTAGAGGCAATCCGGTCACTGGCACAAGTACTTTGCGCCTCGGAAAACACATCATAGATTGCCTGACGTCAAGGCCCGCCGGCATGTCCAAACATGGTTGGACAAAATTGGCACATATTAGCCAACACTAAAATGTGCCATTACGTTATATACAGAAGCCGATAATTATGCTTAATTAAAATTATAAAGAATTTGGCAGGACTATTCTGCAAAATGAGCGACAAAAATACTATATGAATATGCTGAATAAGTATCTTTGTAAAATAATTTGTTTAAACTTTACTTACTTACCTTTCACCCGTAGAAGAAACAACTTGAATTGCTAAGAGAAAAACAACATTAAATGAATAATTGAATTATCAAACTTAAATTTACTTACATTTGAATACATAAATCAACTCCCAAATAAATCCTGGTATTGTAAAGAAGATACCCACTCACCTGTTTTTATTGGTTACCCAGAAGTACCTACCTGGTTTGTATCAACGTTCCTGAAAAATAAGGTAAAATATATAACCAGTAGTACTTAACGCTTAGTTGGAAGAAAGAAGTTAATACCTTCCTTCGCTCCCCCTTAACCCCAATAATTATAAATGCCCATCATGGCATTCATAATTTAAATCTAACTTATAGATTAACAGATTCTCCACTGCAGAATAGACAAATCTATAGGATAGATTATTAATAATAATCCAGATTATTACACCCATAAAAAGTATAGTATATATTAACTGCCTGTTAGTCGATATCGAAAGAAATATTTCTTTCGTATTTTTACATTTGAAACAAAAACAACTTTTAAAATTTTGTTTTTGTTTTAAATGTAATTATATATTGTTTCTTAAATGAACTTAACTATGATCTTTTAATTAATATATCCATTTTTTAACAAATTCCTTAATCTAATTACATTATTCAATTATTTACAACCGATTCTCTTAAGAAAATAATGAATTGAAAAAATAGTGTTATTACCGTACTGTCGTTCAATTGAACGAACGGGTTAATATTTGGTAATTGAACGAAAATGACCGATCACTGAAATGAACGATTTGTACACTACCCTGCTTATTCTCCAATGAAGTCTGATTACACTCGAACCTCGAAGTTAAAAGTTATTCATTTGAGTTATCAACACAATTCGACTAAAAATATTAGTAATTCAATTTATTTATTTCAACTTTAGTTTTATTGTTTATAAAAAGTCTAATAATTATTTGAAATTCCAAAAGTTTCTATGATACATATTTTATAAATTTCCCTATAAAAAAAAGATATTAAAAAAGAAATACTAATATTTCCATTCTTAGAAAAGTGCTTACCAAAATAGTTTATTGAAATTGTACCCTTCATTTGTACCTTGACTTAATTCTAAACACTAGAAAATTGTTCTTAATTTGCATAAGCAATTTTCCCGTCGCAAATGCTTTTATATATACTACGCCTAAAGGCATGGAAAATTCTTAGAAATTAAAAAAAAAACAAATGAATTGAAATCTTTAAAGTCTTTGAGATCATTTTTAATTAATCTTTTTGTCTGACTTGAAATAAATTATTTTAAAAGGGTTCTTGTTTTAACTTGTTTTTATTTTAATTTTTTCAATTTGTTGATCCTTCATTTGCATTTTTAAAGTGTTTAGTTTTTTTGATCTCTAAGCTTGAAGGATTCATTCACTCTGCCCAGAACTAAGCTGACCTAAGCTAAGGTAAAAAAAAATTTACTTTTCTCTTGTATTCACCTTTCAGATTGTATATCTAAATACACTTCATTTAGTTAAAGTTTATATGTTTTCATTTGGTTTTGTCTGCTTCAAGGATAATAAATATTTCAGCGTTTTGGCTTGAAGGTCAGTTTTTTATGCAAGTATTAAGGAAAAGTATAATAACTGATTATTTGCTTTGGTGCCAAACTTGACTAGGCTCAATTAATGTATTTTTTATCATTTATGAAATATATATATATTTTATTTCTAAATCTTTTCTATGTGGAAAAAATTACACTGAATAAAAATATGAGTTATTTGAAATGGGCATTCCCATAGAAGAAAAAAATGTTTTGTGTAGACATGATTTGGGTAGACTAATTTTAGCATTGAAAAAAATTGTGGAGTAGGCGCATAAGCAACACGTGGAGAATTATTCGTGAAGCAGACATATAAAAAAGTTTTGATGCTTCCGTTTTTTCTAATATTCAACTATGTCTTACCTCTTTAGTGAAAAAAGGAATTACTTCTTGACTACCGCCAAAGTATCAGAAAGTGTGCACTTGCCGGATGTTATTATTACAACGATATAATTAATTTAAAGTTTATTTTACTTTTACAAAATTCTACTTCCTTTCTAATTTTTTAAAATACTTATTACGTTTCTTTATTTTTTTTAAGAAATAATATAAATGTTCATAACATTCGTAATATTTGTATATATAAAAAAATATATTACGACTGAATCTGAAAAATAACATTGAAATCACACGCAAAACCCATTTGTCATCTGTTAACAAAAAAAAAGGATTTTTAGTAAATTCTTTGAATTAATAAAATATTCGTGGAAACAGTTCCATCTGCTAAAAGCCTGTTATAGTTGCTAAACTCTTAAAGCTTTTGAGATAAACAACTCCAAAGTAGAGGAAAAGCTCTTCCTCTTTGTTGTTTTCATTTCTTTGCAAAACCAAATTGGACAAACGCACATTTGTTTATTTTCAACTTGAAACTGATACCCAGCCGGCATTTGGAAGATTATTTGACGAGCACGATCATTTTTTTCCTTTCTCTTAAACGTCCAGACGATTGTTGGAGTAAAATTACTTTTTGCTCTACCAACTGATGGTTTTGCGAGTCATTCTGATGATTGCTAGACGAGTTAATCTTCGTATACGCATTTTGGCGAGCAACCACCATATTTGACTGTTCCAAATAATGTTTTAACGACTTACTTTGATGATTGTAGAACGAGTGTTGTTTTATGTTATTCCACAATCGCCGTTTAACATCGAAATCGAGTACGACATCGCAGACGATTAATTTAATCACCCTCTCCGATCGCTGAAAATTCTTCTACGATCGAAAATGCTAGCTGGGTACATGCACGTGTAATGAGTGTTCATGTAGTAGTAGCAAATTTTAATACAGGATGTGCACATGTGCAAGGAAATACCTTTAAAAATGTATAAGTTTTGTAAAACTCGTCTGCATAATGTGAGCATAAACTGCCTTAATTACATATATAGATAATTGAGTACGTCGAAGTATAGATACCGATATATTTTTCTTTTGAAATATTTGAAAGGAAAAATAGAAGTGCTGCTTTCAAGAAAAACAAAAACAATTCGCATAAAATTCATTTTGTAGTTAAAAGTTAATTTTTATGATATCCGATTCATATTAAAGCAGGCACTCGGAAAGGACCGGCACATATTTAGTAAAATGAATCACGAACTTCTTTACATTTATTTCAGTTTCAATATTATTCACCTTATTTTTATAATACTCTGTTCTATATTTAGTAAAATATATGGGGTATTCACACTGTAGTCATAAGTCATATGTCATAAAATAATAGCACACAAAAATTTGACAAGTGTGAACAACCCCGTCATAATTTAGTGTGCTATGTCATAATTGTGCCAGCTGATACAAAAAAAACATTTAAAAATACAATTTCATATCAAAATGCCGAAATCAAGTGAAAAAAGTAAAATAATAGCTGGTTTGTGCGAAAATTACATGTTAAACGTGATAATGGCTACCTCAAGTAAATATGAACAAAAAAATTCATGTATGTATGTATTCAAATTTAAATGCACCCTTTTCTAGGTGATGAAGAGGAGGAAGAACAAACTAATGAGCCGAAATATTTTTTCTTACGGCGGCAAGTAGAAAAACATCCATAAGCTGCCAGGCAGATAGCTTACACAAACGCATAAGTTTCATTCAAGGCGAATTAATTATGAGGTGGTTGCAGTGGCGAATTCACGTGAATTTATACATTACCTGCCCTTTCAAATTTGTTAAATATTTTCCGGCGCCTTTTTAATGTAATTTTTTATGCATGGAGAATTTTGACAGCGTATATAATGAATTCACCGTTTACACAAACAAAATGCCTGTTGTTTGCTTTGTTGTTGATTTATTGTAGTCGTAATAAATTTGCCTTTTGCACGAAAATTACATTAAAATGGCGCCGAAAAATATCATGGTGTAATAATATCAGGTGTGCGCAACAAGGAATATGGTTTTTTGTAGGGTTGTTTTTTGACCGTTAAATAATCTGCAAAAAAATGGTAAGTTTCACGGTCTTGTCAAAAGTTGTTTACATTTTTGGCCGCCATTGTGAATATTTTTGTTTACGTTATGCTTTTTGTTTTTGCATAACCACTAAATACATACAAACCACATTTTGTTATGTTTTGTATACAGCTTTTTTTGACAATATTGTGATAATTTTACACAAACAAAATGCATGTTGTTTTTTATTGTTGTTTGATAAGAGCACCTTATATTATTACACCATGGAAAATATGTAACAAATTTGACAGGACAGTTAATGTATAAATTCACGTGAATTCGCCACTGCAACCACCTTATAATTAATTCGCCTCCTGGTAATGAATTTGCCTTGTTTTCATTTTGTGTTATTTGTAGCGGCGGCTTGTTAATATTATTGCCGGCTCGAATAAGGAGTTACAGCTGCTCGACTAAGATTTCTACTGTTATTTTATGACAAACCAAAAACATACCTTAAAAAGTCTTATTATTTTATGACTTTTTTGCTTGAAGCACAACAACAACTTTTTTAAACCATTGTAAAATAATAAGACATTATGACAATATGACTGATATGACCACAGTGTGAACACCCCAATAGTGTATAGTAAAACGCAACAATAAAGAGGCCTTCTAGAGAGCGTTGTTTAGTAAGCAAGGACTATATGTCTCTCTATATGCCCACGCTAGATTTTCGTACACTCGCTTCCTATTGAAGAGATCTTAAAATGCTTGCTCAAGAAAGTCTTTTGGAAGGCCTTTTAAGGGAGGATCAAATGCCATAGGGTAACAAATTTTGAACTAAACGTTGCTAAAAGGTATTTTGGTGTTTAATAGAGTATCCATTTATTTGACTTTTGGTTTTATTCGAGTAAGGAATTAAACGATTTTGGGATTTAAAAATTGCTCGATTAATTAAGTAAGGGCTCAAAAAATTTTCAAATATAATGGAAGAAATATACATGAATGTTTGATGTGATACTTTTATTATATTAATAAACAAAATAAAAACAATAAAACAGTATGTAGTTAAAAATAAACAATAAAATTACAATTCATTTGTACTACGTATAAAGTTCTAAGACTTTTATAAAATAAAAGTATATCAAAAATTATTTTTAATGGAAAATTGTACTGTTGACCAGATTTGAATAAAATAGTCTTCTGAAAATAGTATACATCTTGAATGTTTGCTTCTTAAATAGTTTTTTCTTTGGTTTTGTTTTAATAAAACACAGTTTCACTTAAAGAAGATGTTGGCGATAGCGATAGAATTGTATTAAAAAGGTTTTCTTCTTTTTCTGATCTTTTCTTTGTCTTATCTAAATACATGAAATCAGCCACTGTATTCATTTTGTGCTAGATTTTTTTTGAAATTTGTAATACTTTATATAGTTTTGTTAAGTTCACACAAGAGGTTTTCATTTAGATCCACATTTTCTTTTCCAAATATCATTTGTTTGTATTTGATCAGATTCAATGAAAAACAACCGATCATACAATTTATTTGCAAGCTCTTTTGTTTCAGCTTTCGAGCTAATTTAAAAAAAATCATCATTATTGGAGAACCTTGCTGAATTAAGATAAAGAGTAAATGTACTAAGTACTTTAATTCGCCTCTTGTTTATTCTGGCCTTATTGCAAACTAGTAAATCTTTTGAAAATAAATTATTCGTCTTTTCTAATTTATTGATTAGGTACTTTATTATTCCATCCAACTTAATTAATGTTGCGGAATATTTACTGAGCTTTTTAATGGCCACGTCCAACAGTCGCAAATTGTTACTAATTGCTGAAAGTATCAGTTGTCTGTAAAAACAGATAAACCGTAATCTCTGACACATTTATAAATGCGATGGAAATTTTGAATCATATTAGCTAACGATGACCAACGATGTTTAATGAGCAATAAAAATAAATACAGAAGGTAACAACATGTAACTTAGTTTTAAGGGATTTAACCAGTTTGAAATGTAAAAAAAATATTTTTCTATTAAAAAAGACGTATTTACTAAGAAATTAATTTTACTCGATTAATTGACAACAATTGTTCGAGTTATGCGTTAATTGAAATTAACTATTTTTATTATTCGATCAAATAATTGAAAAACTTTACTCGATTAATCGAACAAAAGATTAATCGATTGGGTACTCTAGTATTTAACCAATCACTTACATAATTTCGTAATTTTTCTTTTATAACTACCTGCTTGTTAAAAACTCATCCGGTCGCTTTAAAGGTTTAAGCAAAGTTTATGAACTTCCGTTTGGTGTTATTTTTACTTCTCTTTATTTCTTCTTATGTTAATAATAGATGTTTCACTCTTAAGCTGTGGTTAATAAGACCAAAAATTAATATAAAAATATGGTGGCTTTTCCTTGGGATTTGAAATCGGATTCGAAGGAGCCGAATCTTTGGGAAAAGTGCTTAGATCTTCTTCCAAAGGCACGTAAAAACGAATTTAGATCAAACAGAAGGTCTCAGGAGGAGGAGGAGTAGATTTTAAGGCCTTTTGATTCTTACCGCTAGCTCTTATCTTAAGATATACTTAAACAGGCCGAATGTAGGTACATATTTTTATTAAAATTTTTTAGATAGTTCTCTTTAAAATTGTGTTTAAAAAAAATCTATCGACTAAAAATAGATAAACATTGAAACCAAAAATACCAGAAGAAAATCAATAAAAAGTACTTAAATATTTATAGAAAATACTACAAAAGCTGTATAAGTCGATATGTATTAAAACAAATACATACATATGTACATTCATACACAGGTAAATGTGAGGGAATTTTAAAGACTTACAAGACCCACAAACAACAATGACAATGACAAAGACACAAATAGTCATAAAAGTTAGTGGGAGATTATTCCTCTGCTTCAGAATGGCAAAATGGAAGCTTAGAAATTTAAACAATTGAAATAAAATAAAATGAAATGAAATAAAACAAATGAAAACACAAGAACAAATATTGTACACAGAAAGACGTTTAATATGGCATTCCTAAGAAGATTGCATAGCAATCGTGTAGATGTATGGGTTGATGCACTACGTACATAAGTGTGAGTATTTTAGCTTTTCACTATAGTCAGAAAGGGTATATTAGTTTTTATTTCCTTTGTACTTCATACAATAGGTAGTTATTTGTGGTATATATATATAATATGTATGTACACACTTATTAATTCCTTACATTTTGTTTAGTTAGGTTGTTCAACTTGTGATTACAAAGTAAAATAAGTAATGGATGGATCTGTCAGATATAGTTTGAAAATTCTTTAAATCACATAATCATAGTAGACAAATAATAAAAACTATTCATAAACTAGAAATTAAAAATTAAGTACCAGGCTAACTAGATCATATGTCCATGATGTTATTAACATTATTTAACGGTATCCCCGACCTATGCCTTCACATAGGAAGTTGTAACGTGGTTATCAACGAAATTCCACAAAAGAACTACTATACGGTTATCTGTCGCAAATCAGTCAAACAGTGCGAGCGAGACGAAAAACTGTCAAAGGCCAAACAACACACGCAAGCCTGACCGCCCTTAAGAAATAATTACGATGACACGAGAGCTGTTCTTCAGCCCAGAGCTGCTTTACGACTGTTGATGATGAATATACTTTCCATTTTTTGGCTTTCAAGGTGATTTAATAAAAGATTATTTTTTACATATAATTCCGACGTTTCGTTGGTATTTTCCAACTTCAGGGAATTTATTTATTTTTGTAGATATATAATCATGTTTAGACCAATTCTACATCCTTCATTCTCCTTAAAAATATCACAGTTATGTTTTGTGTAAAAAGGACATTCACAAACAAAAATTTATTAAATTTAAAGCAAAAAAATGCAAACAGGTTCCTAAATAAATTAAAATATCACAACCAATACTTGTTTGTGGTCATCATACTCGTCATCACAATAAAAAAAGTACAAAAACGTTACAATTTCAAATTACACATCCAGCCAATTACACAAGGGCTGCACATGATAATAAAAATTACACATGATATGTGTAATTACATCTAAGCTGGCAACACTGGGCAATACACATCCAATGAGAATTTCCAATGCCCGCATGTTTGTGGCTATGTGATGTGTTCCTCATAGAACTTCCAAGATACCCAAGAGATTTGCTGGCGCAACAGCCACCAAACAAAGAATGAAAGAAAGTACTAAATCGTTTAACAAATACATATGAAAATGTTTCCGAAATGTTTTGTTTTTTGCCTTTTAATAAATATGTAGATATTCCTTATTTAAGCTGTCACTTCTACACGCTAAGTGGATCATTTTTAGATTTATTTATTACGAAACTAATACCATATTAAATTCAGATAACATAACGTGTTACTTTTAGTATTTATTGTTATAGCGGCCATAGTAATACACATATTGTGAAGTGTCTACTAGGGTGATCGAATCGGTTTTTCAAACGGTTTTTAAACCCGAATTTTCTAAAATACGGTTGACGGTTTTTTTAAAATGTTGATTTTTCGAATGTCGAATAGTCCAATTTGTATATATTTCAAATAGAATTACTTTTTACTATATAAAAACTGAGACGAACGTTTTCTGTTGATTATCCAAGTATTTTTTTTAATGTAAAATTTGTAGGTATTTTTTGACTATGTCGAAATAATCGTATGACGTGGTAGTAAGGGCGAATTAAATTGGCCGTGTTGCGTGTGATGGATATCAAACTGCATATTTGAAAATTTGTATTTACTTTTGTTGACATTTTGCTTCATATTTTATATAGACAACCATTACAGACCAACAAACGAATAAATGAACGTCACCCAAAAGTTTTGAATACTTGAATCCTATATCTCAGAACTGGAAAATTCACAAAAAGCGAGAATTTTATTAAATACTCTTTCATAAATGAAACAAAGGAATTCGCAGAGTAACGACGGAAGTACACTTTTATTTAATTTAAAGGAGAAGCTAAACACATAATAAAGTGAATAATAAATAGAGTATTTCTTGCAATTCCTTAATTTTTTTATAATATAGAGACTTATTTACTTTTGAACAAGAAAGCTCAACAGTTGTTTTTTACAAGAGTGTAAAAAATACATGATCTTGCATTTACTCCCGTTTGAATTTCTGTAACAAAGGGTTTGTTTTTGGTCATAGGAGTCCAAAATTTTCCGTGAACATGTAGTTTGACGAACCATAATCAATCAAAAACTCTATGATATGAACGCTAATTTTTATTGTTAACCTTTAATTTTTATATTACTTTATAGTATTTACATGAACTGTTAAATCTTTTTTAATAAAGCAAATAAAAATCAAAACTTTTCTTAAGAAAAAAAAACCGGTTGAGCGGGTTTCCCTGAATTTTAGAAACTTAATAAGCGTGTTTCAAAATTTCAAATATTCGAACTATTCGAAAAGCGAATTCTGGGAAATGTCGAATAATCGATTACCCTAGTGTCTACCTATTACGATTTACGAGATTATAGGAGCCGTTCATACACTTTGTATATGGAACCCTAAAAACAACAGATGCACATTGGAGTATCCATTCGATTAATCGAAATAAATTTCTGTTATTTGAATAATCGAACAGTATATCCCGAATAATCGATTAATCGGTTAAAATTTATATCTTGATGATTTCTATTTTTTTTATATACAGTGAAAACTCTACTAACGGACACCTCCAATAGGCGGTCACTTCTATTAAACAACAATTTTCTAAGTCCCTTTGTGTTCAACGTGTTTTTAGAACAAATTTCTCTCTGTTAGACGGACACTCCCGTGGCCGGAAGCGGACACCTTTTTTCTGTAAAATACTTCCAGCAGACGGACAAAAATTTTGACAATAACAAAAACAATATACATATGTACACAATTTTTCTGCTATCATTGAAAGTTTTTTGTGTCCTTTTTTTCATGAATCAAAGGCCCGTTTACTACGATGAAGTATGTAGGTGGGCAGAAATAGTTTTTAAAAGTTGAATGCGTTATATTCTATTTTTTTCGTGGTTGGTTTTTTTATGATTTTTCATCCTGTTCATTTAAGAGTAAGTGTTGATTGAGTAAGGAAGGTGTTACAATAATTTATTGAAGAATTTTATTGCAAAATTCTCTAACATTAAAGGAAAAAATAAAAATAATAAATGTCCAAGAACAAGAAAAACTTTCAGTGCGTGAAATTGCAAAAAGGTAACAGCAAAAAAAAATTTTAACAAGCTTCTTAATTGTTTATATTTTTAAGATTTAATATTGAGAAAACCGAGTCTGAAGACATTCTGGAGTTAACATTAATTGCAAAAAGAGTAGCCTGTCTACAAAATTTTCAGAAGTTGACAAGATGTGCTTTGAATGGTTTGAAATTGCTAGAAGAAAGAATTTACCTATCACAGCACTAATCGTGATGGCAAAGGCCAAAGAAATAGCTGAGAAAATAGGTTATCTTGGGTTTTCTGCGTCAAATAGGTGGCTAGAAAAATTACGCAAGCAACTTAATATTGCGTTTAAATGCATATCAGGAAATGCAGCGGACATTATTCCTGAAGATGTTCTGCAGTTTCAGACAAAACTTCCTTTAATACTTAGTCAGTACAAGCCAGAAGACATTTTTAAATGAACTCGTCCGTAAACGGACACCTTCCGTTACCGGCCAGATATGCTGTGACGGTCGGTGTCCGCCTACGAGAGATTTCACTGTATTTTTAAACTTTTTGCGATTTCTAAGTGATTTAATTGCCTTACATTGTTCAGTCTACACACTTCTTTTCGTTAAAATCATATATATGGCAATAAAATACGACCTGTGAATGTGAAAACTAAAAGAAAACTGAAAGAAAAGATTGTTCTTCAAGAAAGAAAAGGAAATTCGACTAAAATATAACGCAAAAGAAAGCTGGTCATCTCTTTGTAATATACTTCGAAATATTTTTCGGATTTATAAATGTGTAGATCGGTTACCTGTTTGGTTTTTACAGGTAACAAAATACTGATTCTATCAGCGAAGAGCAATCAATGCCTTACGACCACTAGATGTGGCCATTAAATAACTCATAAAAGACTCAGCATTTGTATTGAAATGATCAAAAATGAATTTAACCGACAATATAAAAAAATGCTTTCCAAAAGATTTACTAGTTGAATGGCATCAAAGACAGACTAAATAAAAGGCGATTATATTAATTTACCAGAAAATATGATAACCATTGAGAAAATAAAAATATGCTCCGAAACGAAAACAATTTTTGGTGTGAACTAAACAAAACCATAGAAAGGATTACTTTATTATTTTAATATATAAATACAATATAAATAAGTAGAAACTTAAATTTCCAATTACTCTAAAATGTTCCTGATAAAAATGGTGAAGCGTTTTGGTATATAATTGTAAGGGGTGATTTTTTAAGAGTTTTCAAATTTGACTTAAAAAAATACAAACAATTTAGAGAAATATATGAAATCTCTATTTGAAAGATCTAAATAATTCAAAGATGATTTCATGTAAATATTGACCACGGCAACGCCTCAAATGTTTTATACGCTGGGTCCAATTTTTGGCATAATCTCTCCAACATATCGGCAGGTATCTCACGAATAAATTCTTCAATATTGGCTTCCAGTACGACAACTGTTGCGGGCTTGTCCCTATAGACATGGGCCTTAACATGGGTCCCACAAAAAACAGTTGTAAAGGCGTTAAATCGCACGATCTAGGCGGCCAATTGGCCGACCCCAAACATGAAATAAACTGTTCACCGAACTCGCCTCTCAATCGGGCCATTGTTTCGCATGCTGTGTGCCATGTGGCATCGTCTTGTTGAAAGCACATGTCAGCCAAGTCCAGCTCTTCCATTTTGGCCAAAATAATTTGTAATCATCGCAAGGATAGCGCTCGCCTTTCACAGTAACGTTCCTGCCGTTCATCAACAATATTGGCGGATACAGCTGCGTGTTGACGGTTTAATATCCAATAATACAAATTTGGTGCGAAAATTAGTCACAAGATTCCGAAGAACCGCCTCAGAAGGTGGCCCAATTTTTGATTCATTCATTTTGATAATAAAATTCAATAATTTGCAAACGTTATTCGTTTGTAAGTCGATTCATGGTTAAATTATAGACCAAACTGAACATGATTATCAATAAAATGTTATACGAAAACTGCTGAACTGCAAAAACAGTTTTGCCAAAAAGAAAGTTGCTAAAAAAATCAATCTTTATTAGAACAGTTTTAACGTTAACTTAAATGCAAAATCACGTAACTAACAAACAATTCGAAGTCAACTAAATAATATAATACGCAACAATTTATAAAAAAAAATGCGATTTAAATTTACACCAGTACTAATTCTAGTGGATTTCAATTGAAATCTCAATCAAAATCTATACCGTTTACACCGGGTTATTTGTGATATTTTTCAAGATTTCGTATCCATACCTAAAACAATTATTTGGTGTCAAGCTCCATACGAAAAATTATCAATCAAACTAAAAACTATTACATAAATTCAAAAATTATGTTAAAGTTTCTTAAGGTACGGTACGGTACACATCTGACAAACATTAGCCGCAAAAAAACGTAACCAACAGACAAGCTAAATTTGCATTTTCTTTAATTCCAATATTTTTTTAAATATGGGTTCGCATTTATTAAAAATAATATAAAAATAATATTTTGCGGCATAACTGACTTCATTTTGTGATATAAAAACCAAGTTAAATCACACTAATCCTAAGCAAAAGAACTGGTTACGTTTTTTTGGGCAAATGATTGCCAAGTGTGACCGCCTTTAGAGCCCCAGAAAAAAGTTTTAAGTCTATTTTTGGCCATAATTTTCTAAGATATATTCGATTTCTAAAATGCATAAATTTAATATATTTCCTAAACTTCACTCATTTTAAATAGTATAGTTAATTCTGATGTAAAATTCAGAAAAAATAATGCCCCCCCTATTATGATTCACAACTCAACCAATTTGATTTGTCAATGTTACAACTCCACTCAACTATTTTTTTGTATTACGATTCATAACGAATTTTAGTTGTTTTCGTTGTAAATTATAATACGGGTAGCAACTTAACGAATACAACTAAGTGAACAGCTGAATGAAAATTGAGTTGAGTTGTAACCAATAATGAGAATTTAACAACTCATATAAATCAACTATAAATTTGGTTGTGAATCATTAAAGAGGCATAACACAATCTATTAAAGAAGAACAACTGATTTATTTATTTAGCGAATAGGGAATTAAGTAAATATTTAATAAATAAAACAAGTTATCAATAAAGCGGAAATCGTTCAACAGACAAATGAAATGTAATGAAATTTTTTTATTAAATATATTTTAGTATACCGTATATTCAGTAGGCGCTGAGCCTGCAGAATTTAAGAATATCTTCACAAGTACATTTGAAAACAAACAGTGAAGATTTAATTAATTTTGGAAGGTAAATTTGCATGACGTTTACTGAACCGCATGCTAAATTTAACTACTAGAGGATAATATTGAAAAGTTTTATATAAACTGTACCAACAACTATGTAGAGGACTAAAACGAAATTGATTACAAATCTAAGGATCATGATTCTAGAAACAGTTGTTTTGCCAAATGTAAACTATTCAGTGTTCCAACGAACAGTAACTATCGACATTCTTAAAGCGAAGATATATCGTAGGCAGGCTCTTACATACCTATTAATCATAACTGTAGCTAAATTGTAATTTTGAGGACTAAGAATACATATGCGTAGTAGATAAGCATGTCCTTGTGCCGATTGAAATGAAATCTTCTACATAGTTATTGAATGTAACTGCATTCTGATCAAAATACAAGCATAAACTCAGTTTTTAGAATCAAGGATGTACGGCAGGTGTGCCGATTTCGAAATTATCGTAATCTTATATTCAAACAACAGCTTATTAAACTTTATTCCTCCACTATAAATCATCTAATTTGTCCGATGCATACAAACATATAATTAACTATCCCAAGTGGGTTTTGCTTTTGCTCTTACCTCCGTCACTTGAGAATACAAATAATTGTTTTCTTCCTCAAATTATTTTTATTTTTTGTACATATAATCAATGTGAATGTTAGAAAAAATTTTAATATTTACTTTGAATTATAAAAGTTCAGATCAGATTATATTTGAAGTCTAATGGGAAAGTGATGCCAGCAGAAATAATTAATTGTTGTTTGCATCCAGCCAACCCGTTTCAAATGTAAACCTCACCTACCATTCACAAGGGACCAGGCTTTAACTGGCCAAGCTCTCGCATCCCATCTTAGGCGGTAAAACTTTTACATCTACAAGCAGAAAATTCTGTCGAAAGCCCTTGAATCTAAAAAAGAAGTGATAGAGTATCAGTGAAACCTTAAATAGGAGGAACGCAAATACTAACTCCTCTAAACATTAACTGGCTCGAAGAATTATAGCTCTATCACCGAACTGGGGAATGTTGATGATTAGCAACTTACGTCGTTGAAATCAAATTGCTAGCAATAAAAACTAAATCCAAATAACAGGCGCCCTACCTTCCAATCGGAGTTAAATGAGCATATGTACGTATATGATAATATGTACAATGTATATATATCAGGTTCTATTGAGAATATCTAGTTTTATATAAAAAATCCAAAGAACTAAATCATTAAAAATCGAATTTATTGCCAAATTTATAAGAAAACTTTGCACAGAAGAAAATATATTGCAAAATTTAACGATCCTTTATGTCGCTAATTAATGAAATAAGAATAATTTTCTTAAAACTTTTTAATACTTTGTAATGATGTTAGACAAGAAAATGTTCAATTACAGTCAAAAGTAGCAGCTATTAGAAAATTTAATAAAAAAAATAAGTACTTTCATTTACGAGTAATCAACGAAGATTAGAACTTTCATGTAAAACAAAAAATGTTTTGCTGTCTATGAAATTTTCAAAAAGAAACCATTAACCCAAAAAACTTTCGCTATTATATTCCTTCCACAGGAGACCCGAACACTATATACGTACATTTTTGTGTACAAGTATCTTATAAATAAATACAAAATAAAACGAACTAAACAAAGTAAATTGCAAACATTAAATCAATCAGTTTGTAATTAATGACAACTCAATTTTGTTGTCAATTATTTTAGTGTGTAGTTAGTCACAATTATGGCACTGATTATTATAAAAGCTGGTGCAAAAAGTTTTCCTTATAAACTTTTAGTTTGGTGGTTAGGGAAATTGCTGTTTTTAACTCAAAGGGAAAGACGGCAAACAGCTTAAGAAACAGATGGCGAGAACTAAAATCGCAAAACCTCTAAATCCCTTCTGAATTCCCGCACAATTTTATATTTAAAGTTGTAATTTTCTCTAGTGTAAAATTTTTTGGAATGACTAAAATAAAAACTGTACGAAAAAAATAACATGATTGAAACGACCTATAATCTAAGATCAACTGAATTATATGGCTGTAGTCAAATTATAACATCATTGATTTTCTGGTACTTCTGGTATGTATGATTCTAAATTTGTATTAATATCTCAAAAGCAACTTGTCGGCCCACTCCGAAATTTTGGTACTGCCAAAACCCGATATAGTTCATGCATGAAATATATACGAAAATTAATGGTGTATTTTCCTGATAAAGATGTTGCAAATTTTATTTTCAAAAAAGACGTGTTTGGATTTAGACAATTCCTATTCAGAAAAATAACTTTTTAATCAGTTACAAAACAAAATTTATGATAATTTAAATTAAATATGAAACCATTAAAGTTTTAAAATTTTAAAGCAATTAAATTCATTTTTCATCTCTGAGTTTTACTTTCCACCTTTTTAGCACATTTTATTCAAATCGATTAGCATGCAGAAACATTTTTTTAAATATAAAATTTATTTACTTAAATGTCAAGAAACATAAATTACATATATTCAATCCAAAGTGATTATTATTTTGGCTAAAGCTCATTATATTTTTAACCAGAAAGAATTGGACATGAGACAATATTCCAAAGTAACAAGGGAAAATTTTTCAACACTAATTAATTTCAAATTTGAAATCACATTCAACCGAGCCACCTAAACAGTGGCGGATACATGGAAACACACATAAACACTGATGACGGGAGTGTAGCGGCTACCGAAAAACAACGTTGTTTCTGGTCTACCGTGTAAGTTGAAATTAATTAGTGTTAAAAAATATTCCCTTGTTGTGATTTTTCAGAAGCAGAGCGAATATGTAAAAAGGCGAAAATGTATAATTTAAAATTTGTATTTTTAAAATTATTTTACAATAAAGTAATTTTTAAGTACTACTAAAAAGGAAAACGCAACAAAAAATTGGGAGAAACACATTTTCTGTGTTGTTTTTTCATAAGCAGAACAAACTATGTGGTAAAAAAAATAAGTATGATTATTTTGAAAGTTAGTTTTTTGTTGTTTTATTATTTTACTAGAATCCGTTTTGAGTATTATGAATACAGATAACTTCCCCAAGTTGAGTAACAATCAAGAAAAACCTAAAGGCATTTTTTCATAAAAAGGAAAGGAAAAAATATTTTGCATAAGTTTTTATTTTTTATTTTGTTTAAAACAGGATCCTCCAAAAGTATTCACAAATAAAAAGTCCTTTTTTTACAACTCATATATGATAATATTTTTTCAGAGCACAGAGCTCGAATCGTCACATCCGTGAACGTACTGTATTTCATAATCGAGATTACAACACCCGTGATTGTATAAGCGATCCCCTTCCTAATAAATTGCTTAATATTTTTTCCTATACATAAGTAAAATTTATGAAAAATTCCTGTTGGTGTTTTCCAGTCTTTTCCTCGTATTTTTTTTTTGTGCTTTTTACTCATTTCGGAACTACCTAAGGTGCTTTTTTTCTTTCTCGAGATAACAACACTGGCTAATATAACAAGAGAGACAAACAGACGCTTATTTGACAACAACCACTTAATGTAAGTGAAAACCTCAAAAAAAGAAAACAAAACTTAAAATATTATGGTAGACAGACAAATTGTTAACTGATGTGTTGATGTGTGAGAAGATAAACAAATACAAATGTATTAAAGCATATGACTGTGTGAGTGTGCATGCGTAAAATAAATTGAAAGACAATTGTGGGGCCGATCTTTTTTATTTCTTTTTTTTTTTTTGGTGCCATAAAATCAATAAGAAAAAACAACATTAATGTTGTTCTTAAGGTTTTTCTATTTTACATGCAAAGCTTGTAGACGCCTGTTAACATGTGTATTTTGTATTTTTTTGTTTTCCTCCTCGTTTTGTTATGCTGCCGTTAGCGGCAGCATTAGTTGGACAAGCAAAGACTCCTAAATACGTAAATCCTAAACATATTTGTTCATATAAACAGAATCTTGAGCCCACTTAACAGTGATTGTGTCAAAATGAATGAGGAAACGAATGATACAATTTATAAACTGACAGCAAATGTAAGGTCAAACTATTCAAATAAGCAATACAGAGGCTAATCACGTGTTTTTGTTGCCTCCTTCAATGTGAAGGGTTTTTTTTTTTTTGTTGTAATAAATTAAAAAATATTTAATAGAAAACAGCGCACATTGGGATACGATGGACAAAAGTGTCATTTTCATTTAGGAAAGAACTTTGGTGGTGATTTGTTTTAGTTCACACTGATGCCTGTCAGACTGTCTGTTGTCTTACTTCAGCCAAATTATTTTCTTATTTACAAACTTAAGTGCGTTTGCTGGAAACTCGAAGTAATTTGAGCTTTTTTTTGTTGTTTTTATTTAATAAATGGCATTCTAACTGAATTAAAAACTCCAGGCAGTCGACTCCGCTATTAAATGTAGACTAAAAGTACAAAGTAAATGGCTGATTTCATTCTGCATTTTAAGCAAAACTATTTTTTATTTTTATGAACTTAAAAAATAATAATAATTACTAGAACATTTCCTATACAATATTTTTTAATTATTTTATACAATATACATATTAATTTTTTCAATCAGATTTAATAAAAATATGAAACACAAATTATTTATTACATGCCTATCTAAAGAATGTATGAAGTTACCACGAAATAACTCCCAAATGAAAACGAAAAACTGAAATAACAAACAATTTTTTCCATACAAAATAAACAATTATTTCATAATGAATAACACGTTGAAAGTTATTTCATTTTAATTTGTTGGGAGTTATTTCATAGTGGAATAATTCCGAAGAAAATGTGTTTGAGAGTTATTTCATTTTGATATCTCTTATTGGGCGTTATTTAAATTTTGAGAATCTTAAAATTGGGGAAATATTAAAATTATTCAATTTTTGGTTGGAACTTACGAGGGCGGTCTACACGTTTAGATGGTAAAAAAGATGGTAAAAAAAACATTTACCTTAAATTTTAAGGTTCCACGTTGTTCAGTTTATTTTTAGAGCCTTAAAAAATAAATGACCTCAGTGATTTTATTAACACGGAGAAATTGGTCACCGTTATTTAACTCAATACTTTAATTCGAAAGGTCTCAATCCAACCAATATTAAAGCCGTGTTATGTATATGCTACTGTGAGGAAGTTTGCTCCTTTGTATACGACTATAAAACATGGGGTGATAGAGTTTAGACAAGTCCCTACGGGCTGCCAAACCGAACACTGCAGTTGGTTAAGATGGTTGAGAAAGTCAACAAAATAGTATTGGATGATCGTAGCCTGCGCTGTTTTAAGCCGAGTTTTTACGTCGATTCGTAACCACGGCTAAGAATTGGTCCACCACTTCACACCTGAGGCAGAGGAACAGTCGAAGCAGTGCACTGGCATGAGAGAATCGTTCCCAAAGAAAGCGACGCCAGTTCCATGTGCAGTCAAAGTCATTGCATCTGTTTTTTGGAATGGACATGGGATAACTTTTACTGATTATCTTCAAAAGAAAGCCCAATGAAATACGAGTATTATGTTTACTTTTTGCAACGTTTAAGTGTTGAAATTAAGGGAAAGAACAAAGTTTTGTTTAATCAAGACAATGAAGTAATTTGTTCGTCAGATTTAGCTCTGTCGAAATGTTTTCTATTTCTAAATTTGAAAAAATGGTAGTAAAAGATTGGCCAACAATGAAAGGGTGGTGTCAGTGGTTACTGGCTATTTTAAGTGCCAAGACACTTCTTACCATAAACAGGGTATCAAAGCCATTGAATAAAGCTGTGAAAAGTGTATCTAGCTAAAAGGAGATTATAATAAAAAATATGAAAAATTGTTTCTCAATTTTTTTTATTTTCTCTGTTATGTCAGCTAATACATATTTTTTTAAAGAACAAACACAAAGCGCGAAGCTATTTTGGCTTATCTGCAGAAACACCCAGGGTCTAGGCAGGAATCACATCTCAAAGACTTCGAACACCAGCTTCGCTGACAAAGAATTTTGTGCGTAGCCGGCCCTATGCTATCCTCAAAGGCTTTCTACTCTAGGGTATTTCGAACACCGACTTCGCTAAAATTTGGTGTATCTCTGATTGCCTTAGAGAAGACAAAACTTTCTGTCAGTGAAGCCGGTATTCGAAATACCAAAGAGGAGTAAATTTTTTAGGCCGGCCAAAGTCCGGCAGTGAAGAAATCCTGTTTTACTCATTCTTCAGAGGAGAAAAGAAAACCTTCAATAAAAGCAGACTGTTTTTGATACTTTTCTCTCGGACAACCTCTATGAATAAAAAGGTTTGGTGAATTTTAATTGCAAACTATTTTATTTTTGTTGAATCGTATTTCATAGTGAATTATTTCATTGATGTTGGGGAGTTTTGCATTAGGAATTATCTCATTTGCATTGAGACTTATTACATTGGGAATAATTTTACATTCTTTGGGCTTTTTCCATCTGGAATTTTTTAATTTTTTATTTTTATCAACCCTAAAAGTTGGAAGTTATTTCATTTTGATCTTTGGGTGTTTATTTTATTTTGGTGGTTATTTAAGTGGCTTTTCTACTGTAAAGCGCAGTTCTTTACTTACTTGTAAAGAAAATTCAAGGTTGTGCATCGATTTAAATAAAATATTTGGAACGTATTTGCCTATTTGTTCGTAGAAATTCGCGAAAATTTTATTAAGTTTTCTTTTTTATAAACTTAAAAAATATAAATATCATTATTGAATTTAGCATAGCTGAATTATTTTTGGTAGATATACTCAAAAAAGGGCTGCAAGCTAAATTCAAGCCGTGTCGTACTTTGTTTTAAAATGGATTAATTTTATGAAAATAAGTCTAACATCAAGATTATTATTATGAAAACGTTTTTATTCGTTGTGCGTTGAGCCAGTCTATGTACATGCATTTCATTGATGCTTGATCCGCAGTCTTTTAAACATATTTTTTATTTATTCTAATCCAGCGTCCGACTCAATCGACCGCATTCTATTGTTTATTTTTCAAACTTTAAACGCTTATAGCTCCCTAAATATCGAACTGATTTAAATAAAATGAAGATTGTGCACATCTATGTAAAAAATCGTTTAAGAACATATAAATCTTTCCAAACTCGGTTCAGTATTACGGCCGTAAAAGGGATCTAAAAAACGTGTTTGCATATTAATAATAAAGATGATAAAATTAATATAAAAAGCATTGAAATTCTTAAACTTGCTGAACCCTTAGCAAATAAATTTATTTGAAATTAATTACGAAAAATAAATTTAATACACCATTTTTCATTGAAATTGAGAAAATTCCAATTCAAATTGAGAAATACAATTTGAAATTGAGAAAATTCCAAATTAAATAGAAATTTTAAATTGAGAAAACTCCAATTGAAATTGAGATATTTTAAACTTTAATTGAGGAAATTCAAAATGAAATTGAGAAATTTTAATTTTAAATTGAGAAAATTTAATTATATAATTTTGATTTTTCATAAATATTCATATACATACATAGAAACATAACATAACATAACTCAACATAAGGATCAAAGAAAAGAAATGATATGAAAATAAATACAAGTCGTAGTATTATGGATCTTCCAGATCCAGAGCAGATTGATCAAACGTTGTAGTATGTTGTAGAGCTCTACTGCAATCTCCAGTACTTACACATGGCTTTGAAACATTAATTACCTCTTCTAAAAAAGCAAGCCCCTGCTCTTCTGCATGTAGGGGACTTATGTTCAGTACATTCATCTTTGTTATCATCGTACTTTTTATTTTTGAGCAAATAATTTCAATTGGGTTAAGCATCGGTGAATAGGTGCTCAATCGAAGCAGTGTACCAGTGAAAAAAACGCCTTAGCTTGATCCACACTGATTTGGCAATATTTTTTTCTTTATATCTCCGATAGTAAATATTTTTTAATTTGTTTTTAAATGTTCTCAATTTTATTTGGAATTTTCCCAATTTCAAATTGAAATTCTCAATTTCAAATTGAAATTCTCAATTTCAAATTGAAATTCTCAATTTCAATTGGCATTTTCTCAATTCCAAATTGAAATTCTCAATTTAATTTGGAATTTTCTCAATTTCAAATTTAAATTATCAATTTCATTTAGAATTTTTTCAATTTCATTTTGAATTTTCTCAATTTAAATGAAAAATGGTGTGGATTATTTAGCATTTTCAAGCTTAACAGACTTTATTGACATTTCCGGCTTGTTTCATGCCCGCTTAGCTAAAATATAGCAGCTTCTTCCCAGATTGAGGTTGCGTCGCGCCATATGTCGTAAGTTACACTTTCTCCTCAATAAACAGCACTTAAAGAAGATTTTACACAACTCCCCCATTTTAGGGAAAAAGTGCAGCTTTAGCATTTAAATTGCTTTTTCAAAGAAGTTTGTGCATCAATGTTTTACAAATTAAGAATAATTTGTAAAACTTTAATGATTTTTGAAACCAACATTTATTTGAATTTTATAGTTTTTCCGCTTTCATGTACAAGTATGTCATAAGCATTTGTCCAAAAATTCATATGCCATTACGATTGTAGATTTCCATTGTACGTGCGTGTAAATTTACGAATTGCTTACATTGTTTCATTGTATGGATATAATAAATCAAAAATGACAGAAAATGGATCAAGAATAATTTTCATTGTTGTATTATTCCCATTAATACACATAAAACACGCTTGAATTATATTGTACACAATAATAGGGATGTGGATGTATATATATCACTCATGTCTTTTACACAGAGTGGTCCAAATACAAGTATCTTTTTAAATCATATGTCATATTGACACTGACAGATTTGTTTCTGTTCAGAATATTGACTATCAGTCAGTATCATACATCCGCGGATGAAAATGTGACGCTTTACGCTTAAAAAACATTAGGAAATATTGCAAATTTATTATTGGAAATCGAATTTGGTTGAAAAGTCATCGAAAATTCATGTTATTATACCTCTTGCCGATGTTAATTGCCCGCTTTGGAGCTGCGAACCGACCCCCTTAGATTTTTTCTTTGTGAGCTGCCTTTTAGGATCGACACTATGGAAATAATTCAGAAAAAATCCACACCATAAAGATCATATGTCCGAGCCATTCGCGTGATGAACCAGAAACCGTCAGCAAAGTCTTGGAAAATTTAACTGACAGGATAAATAACTGCGAAGCCAGCTGCCGCAGTCACATGAATGAAAAGGTGTTTCATAAATAATACGAATAATAATCATATCAAAGAAAAACTAAATTTAACTCAATTCATTTTATTTAATTTTTAAAAAGTCACTTCTATTTGGACCTCTCTACTGGCATGCGTGTATAAATGATTTAATGTAATGTTCAAGTTGTTTGAATTTTTTGTGTTCGTATTTCGGAGTGTTTTTTGCTACACAGTTCTGCAATAGCAATCTTTTTTCATTTTTTTTGTAAATACATTTATATGTTTGTGTTTCGCTTGTGGTTGGAATAACTGAAGTCCATAATTAATAAAACATAACAATATATTGTAATAGATAATGGGACGCAGAATAAAGAAGCAGAATATCACAAACTGCTATTATATGTATGTTTTATTTATATATTTAAGGGGAAGCCAGCGATGAGAACATCAGACAGACTCAACGCAATTCGGTCACGAGCGTATAGACCATAAAACAAAGCTGGATTTTAATAAACGTTTTGATAACTTGATAACCCTCATTCGACATCTCTTTGCGAAAAGAAAAGCATGGACCTCTACATGTCAATACGGATGGTGATAGTGTATTTATCGGAGAATTCGCCATCAAAATTTTATTTGTATATTTCAACGGCTTTTGAGTTTTTTAATCGGAATTACTCCAGCCAAATGTGTAATCTTTTATAGGATATCAGACAGATTCATGTGAATTGCCTGACTGTAGTCAGGGCTGTTAATTCGAAGATAATGAAGGCAAAGTATCTGCTGGGAGGAATTCAACCTCGCACCTTCCTTAAACAACATCAGCTCCCGGTTCTGTGGCATGAATACAATTAGGCAAATGAAATGCCAACATAATAGCATACTCGGTTTTATACAGAGAAAGCAACTTTATATATCCTTGGCTTAGTTGTTGAGTAAGGTTTTGGAGTAGTAGTCAGGTATATCCTGGTCACCACTTGTAGTATATACGTGACTACTACTCGGTGACCCTCAATAGAATAGATGCGATACAGTAGTTCCTGTCTTTTGGAAGAGAATAACTAGCTCAATTGAGACGATCGACGAGTTTTTCATGGTAAATATTTTCTAAAGGATATAAAGTATAAGTTGAAATTAATTAATGTTAAATTTTCTCTTGTTCCTTTGGAATATTGTCTCATGTGCAATTCTTTCTGAATAAAAATGTTTTGAACTTTCTCCAAAATAATAATCACACCAATTTCTTCGAATAATAGTCATATTAAATAAAAAAGGAAGTAAAACTCATTTGTGTGTATGAGTTTTGATTTTTTCCAGAAAATATTTTATTCATAAAAATATCTTATCAAACAATGTTTTCTTAAATCTAACTCTGCAAAGCTATAGAGTTTCTCTGGAGGATTTAATTGTTAAGCTAAAACTTAAAATGTGTATCTAAAGACTATCTTCGTAAAAAATTATATATCGCTTAGTTACTCATACAACGTCATAACTCAAAAAACTCGTATCTCAGAAATCGCGCTTAAAGTTTAAAGGAAAAACAAAATATATATATCGTCATATGATTTCAAGAAAACCCTAAGTAACAAAAAATTTAAAATCGACTTCTTGTTTGACTGCAATGCACCATATTAAAATACATTTCGCTGGAAAATTTTTTATATTAAAATTTTACTAATTCCTTTATAAGAAATATGCTTAAACTGAAAATTTTTTTTAAATTTTGGTTAACTTTTCATATTAGAAAGTTTCTTGCTTGTAGTGTAATTTTTTTGCAATGTAACTTAGGGCTTTTATGAATTCATATGACGATATTCTTCTTTCAAGAGGCGCCTACACAAGATATTTGTATGAAATTTTTACACAATATAAAGAACGATACGAAAAATAATTTTGCATTCTAAAATCCAAAATTACGTCTTTAGAGTTATGACGTTGTATGAGTAAACGAGCGATATGTATGTATATAAGTTTGCAGTTCGCTTCATTGCGAATTTATAAAATACGCAATTGCTAGTTTTGTGCATTTAAAAGGATTTTGGGTATTAACTAATTCTATAGGCAACGTGCTTAACAAAATCTTATTTCTATTTTTTATTTCTTACGTCGACGAAGGACGAGTAAGGCCCTTATTATGAGCTGCATTCGATGTTCGATCTTTTCTAGCTCTCGAACAACGAGTATCGAGTATCAAATTAGTATTATGAGCTGGTAGCGCTGTCGGAAATTTCGAAGCACAACGAATTTTCAATCGAACACTAATTTTCTTTCGGTGCTGTATGACAGTTTGTAAAACTTATTGAAAATATAAGTATTTGTAAATTTTTCTTTTGTTTTTTTTACAAATACCAGTTTTGAAATATTTTAATTTCATGCAGTTCTAAGGTTTTAAGTATAAAAAAACCATTGGAAAATCTCATTTCTCTAACTGAACAAAACTCTCAGCTGGCCAAAGGAATTTCTACAAAAGTTTAGACGGCAAAAAAATGGGAAATCACGCAGCAGTTAAATTATCAGACGACTCATGGAACCATAATTACGTCGTGATCTTCTTAATTAATAATTAATTAAGTTTTTTCTTCTATTAACTTGTAAACAAACTATGTATGTATATTTTTTATATTGACAACTGATTAATATGTACTATTGTGAATAATTTAATTCAGTAGCGAATTTTTATCGAATGTGCGCCATTATAACGAATGAAATTTTTCTCGATGAGTTAATTTGACTACAATCGAAAATCGAAAGTTGCTCATAATAGGCACCTAAATTTGTATAGAGTGACTGGCTCTCTTTTTAGTTTTCCAAATGTTTTTGTAATTAAAGTTAATATTTAATTAAGTATCGTAAACACTGTAAAGAAGAGAAAAAAATTAAAGAATATGATAAAAAATTTTAAAAACTTCTAAAGATCGAAAAGACAGCAAAATCCAATAAAAAGACAAAACATTGAAAAAAATTTCGCCTATTGCAAAAATGGCGGAAATCCACGAAAAAATGTGAAACTGTAAAGAAGAAATAAAGCTCGAAAAACACTTAAGTATGTAACGAATGCTATGAAAAACTCGAATATTGATTAAAGGCCGCTAAAACTATGAAAAGGACACAACATTGGAAAAATTAAGCTTATCGCGAAATGCGCGAAAATCAGCCAAAAATTTGCAAGGCTTGAAACAAAATAAAAACAATTTCGTGCTATTTAAAATGCAAAAGGCGATTTAAGGTTTTAAATTTTTAACTTTCCCATTTTTGCGAAAAAAAATTACTTGTTTTTTTTCATAAAAAAGTGAATGTTTTTTATCTATCTAAAGACTAGAAAAACGTTTAAAGAAAACCAAAGATTTTGGAAAGAATGACGTTGAATTTAATTGTATTTCAATCTTCGAACTTACGCAACGAATTCTGGCCGACGAGTTTATCTTTCGTCCATGTTGTGTTCATACTATCATTACAGGATCCTGTACAATGGCATTTAAGAGATACTATCAAGAAATAATTATGACGAAGAAAAAGAAGATTTCTCTGCGGCACTCAAATCTGCTTTGATTTAAGTTAAGACATTCAGGCAATAGCTTCCTTTAGTTCCTGTGTCAGGTATGCGTCACTTAATAGCTTATTGAATTCTGCAAAAAATTATGTTGAGTTCTGAGAAGCTGGAATTTCTGGAATTTCATAAGGGTTTGTTGGTTGAAGTATATGGGGGCCTACCAACTGCACTAACCATTGCTCCTTCACAACTCAGCCATTCATCAACTAATATAACTTTTTATTCATTTAGAAGGTCTCGTGACGTTAAATTTATTTTTCAGATTATATATCTCACTATTTTTATCCATCTAGGAATTTTTTGCATGAATTATTATTGTTTTTTTTTTTAATTTATAATCTCACTTTTTCCCCAAATTAATATTTTACATATTCAGTAAAATATTAATTCTTTTTATTTCTTTTTTTAAATCTAAGCTTTAAAGCTTTAACAAAATTATTGCTATAAATTTTATAACTATCGCCAATCTATTCCCTCCCCTCTTCTTATTCCGCAATGTAAGTAGCAGCATTACAATCGTCTTAAATGATAAATTGTTTCCACACCAGACAGCGTTTTGCTTCGTTATGTCTCTAATAAATCAACACAATTTATAGACAAACCATAAGAAATAAATGAAGCACCAGTAAAAATTAATCCGCATTAAAGATTTGTATTTACCAAATGTAACAAGTGGTTCAAATACAAGTAAGTATCTTTTCTAATAGTAAATTATTTTGAGACTGATAAGTTATTTTCTGTAAAAACATTGGAGATCAGTCAGTACACACACTTACGTGGATTAAAATTATCGGTCATAGAATGTGGTTGCAAAATCGTGGAAACCTCATATTATCAACACTTTTGGCGAAGTCAATTGGTCGCGTCGACGCTGCTATGTGACCTTTTTAGACTTATTTTGTGGGGTGCCATTAACGACCCATGATGTGCTAATAATCGAAAAACGATTCACAACCTTAAGGTAAATACGGTCCATACCACCTGTGGGTTAAAACCAGAAAATGTCAACAAAGCATTAGTAATTGCACTGGCAAGATAAGCTAATATGGCAACCGCGGCAGTCGCATGAATGAAGTTGTTGTGGTCCATAAATAATGGGAATATTTGTTATTTCTAATAAATAGATAATAAACCAAGTGAAAATAGGTTTAGTTCATTTTATTTAATTTTCATAAAGACACTTGTATTTGGTTCACCCGGTACCAAAACATTAATATTAAATATTGAGCAAGTTGTAATTACTTAGGTACTTGTGGATGTAATAAAAAAACAGTTTGGGTTCAATATTATTGATTGCACGCCATTTAAAAATGTATCATTTCAAACATCAGCACCAACCTCTCAAATAATATAAATAATAAATTATCTACTTGTAAATGCAAATACATGCTTTTTCATCTATTATCCATAATAAAATTAAACATATTTCAAAAATAATATCAATATATACTGCGAAAGCAAAACAAAAATTATTTGTAATTGAAAAAGGAAAAGGTGTTAAAAATCATGTATGAACTCTTTGCTTTTGACTATCAACTTTGACAAGTCAGTACGCAAAATTATTCCTATGACTCATTCTCTAAGTGGTTATCTAAGGAGATTTTCAAAATTTAACATTAGATTTAGTTTTTGGAAAAAAACATAAGCATGCTATATATAATGCAATCATCAGTGACGTTCCTTCTGATGTGCTCAGGTGTTCCATGCACACCCTTAAATAATTTCATATTATGTATTTTTCAATTTATGATCGATCTTTACCAAAACGTTTCCTTACTCGAGTTCTTTAATTTGTCAAAAATAAAATAAAAAACACAAACATAAATAGGTTTTTGCTTAAAACTGTTCGAGGAGGAATAAATAATCTACAGTTGCTTTAATTTAACTACCATTTGTTTAAGAGCACTTTGGACTTAACTGCACAAAAAAGTAATAATTTCAGTCACTATTCTTCAAAATCCCATATAAATTCTTTTTTAACGTGCTTTTTTGTACCTGCACATTTAAGATAAATACCCAAAATTTTTGGCATTTTAAAATTATGTATTTTCATACAAAAAATCTTTGTTAGCTACATTTTTACTTAACTGCCCAAAAGTACATATTTTCTTTAATTATTCTTCCTAAACCTTGTTTAAGTGCATTTTGTATACCTGCATATTTACCATATTTATTGGCAGTCTTAAAATTTTTTCATATAAAAATCAAAGATAGCTGCACACATTAAACAAATATGGGGGCCACTTTTTTACATAAACTTCCAACTTGTGCCATTTATAAAAAATAATATCGCATACAAGTCACACAATTACATACAAACATACATTTAAGATAACAGCATTTTTGACGTATCTGCTTAAAAAATAGTGCAAAGTTGATTGTGCTGCTAAGTGAAAATTACTGTAATTCTTAACTCATAAATTTTAATTACTTATGCCAAGTTATCAAAATCGAGGATTTTGGGTATTAACTAATTCTATAGGCAACGTGCTTAACAAAATCTTATTTCTATTTTTTATTTCTTACGTCGACGAAGGACGAGTAAGGCCCTTATTATGAGCTGCATTCGATGTTCGATCTTTTCTAGCTCTCGAACAACGAGTATCGAGTATCAAATTAGTATTATGAGCTGGTAGCGCTGTCGGAAATTTCGAAGCACAACGAATTTTCAATCGAACACTAATTTTCTTTCGGTGCTGTATGACAGTTTGTAAAACTTATTGAAAATATAAGTATTTGTAAATTTTTCTTTTGTTTTTTTTACAAATACCAGTTTTGAAATATTTTAATTTCATGCAGTTCTAAGGTTTTAAGTATAAAAAAACCATTGGAAAATCTCATTTCTCTAACTGAACAAAACTCTCAGCTGGCCAAAGGAATTTCTACAAAAGTTTAGACGGCAAAAAAATGGGAAATCACGCAGCAGTTAAATTATCAGACGACTCATGGAACCATAATTACGTCGTGATCTTCTTAATTAATAATTAATTAAGTTTTTTCTTCTATTAACTTGTAAACAAACTATGTATGTATATTTTTTATATTGACAACTGATTAATATGTAGTATTGTGAATAATTTAATTCAGTAGCGAATTTTTATCGAATGTGCGCCATTATAACGAATGAAATTTTTCTCGATGAGTTAATTTGACTACAATCGAAAATCGAAACTTGCTCATAATAGGCATCTAAATTTCTATAGAGTGACTGGCTCTCTTTTTAGTTTTCCAAATGTTTTAGTAATTAAAGTTAATATTTAATTAAGTATCGTAAACAATTAAGTATCGTAAACACTGTAAAGAAGAGAAAAAATTAAAGAATATGATAAAAAATTTTAAAAACTTCTAAAGATCGAAAAGACAGCAAAATCCAATAAAAAGACAAAACCTTGAAAAAAATTTCGCCTATTGCAAAAATGGCGGAAATCCACGAAAAAATGTGAAACTGTAAAGAAGAAATAAAGCTCGAAAAACATTTAAGGATGTAACGAATGCTATGAAAAACTCGAATATTGATTAAAGGCCGCTAAAACTATGAAACGGACACAACATTGGAAAACTTAAGCTTATCGCGAAATGCGCGAAAATCAGCCAAAAATTTGCAAGGCTTGAAACAAAATAAAAACAATTTCGTGCTATTTAAAATGCAAAAGGCGATTTAAGGTTTTAAATTTTTAACTTTCCCATTTTTGCGAAAAAAAATTACTTGTTTTTTTTCATAAAAAAGTGAATGTTTTTTATCTATCTAAAGACTAGAAAAACGTTTAAAGAAAACCAAAGATTTTGGAAAGAATGACGTTGAATTTAATTGTATTTCAATCTTCGAACTTACGCAACGAATTCTGGCCGACGAGTTTATCTTTCGTCCATGTTGTGTTCATACTATCATTACAGGATCCTGTACAATGGCATTTAAGAGATACTATCAAGAAATAATTATGACGAAGAAAAAGAAGATTTCTCTGCGGCACTCAAATCTGCTTTGATTTAAGTTAAGACATTCAGGCAATAGCTTCCTTTAGTTCCTGTGTCAGGTATGCGTCACTTAATAGCTTATTGAATTCTGCAAAAAATTATGTTGAGTTCTGAGAAGCTGGAATTTCTGGAATTTCATAAGGGTTTGTTGGTTGAAGTATATGGGGGCCTACCAACTGCACTAACCATTGCTCCTTCACAACTCAGCCATTCATCAACTAATATAACTTTTTATTCATTTAGAAGGTCTCGTGACGTTAAATTTATTTTTCAGATTATATATCTCACTATTTTTATCCATCTAGGAATTTTTTGCATGAATTATTATTGTTTTTTTTTTTAATTTATAATCTCACTTTTTCCCCAAATTAATATTTTACATATTCAGTAAAATATTAATTCTTTTTATTTCTTTTTTTAAATCTAAGCTTTAAAGCTTTAACAAAATTATTGCTATAAATTTTATAACTATCGCCAATCTATTCCCTCCCCTCTTCTTATTCCGCAATGTAAGTAGCAGCATTACAATCGTCTTAAATGATAAATTGTTTCCACACCAGACAGCGTTTTGCTTCGTTATGTCTCTAATAAATCAACACAATTTATAGACAAACCATAAGAAATAAATGAAGCACCAGTAAAAATTAATCCGCATTAAAGATTTGTATTTACCAAATGTAACAAGTGGTTCAAATACAAGTAAGTATCTTTTCTAATAGTAAATTATTTTGAGACTGATAAGTTATTTTCTGTAAAAACATTGGAGATCAGTCAGTACACACACTTACGTGGATTAAAATTATCGGTCATAGAATGTGGTTGCAAAATCGTGGAAACCTCATATTATCAACACTTTTGGCGAAGTCAATTGGTCGCGTCGACGCTGCTATGTGACCTTTTTAGACTTATTTTGTGGGGTGCCATTAACGACCCATGATGTGCTAATAATCGAAAAACGATTCACAACCTTAAGGTAAATACGGTCCATACCACCTGTGGGTTAAAACCAGAAAATGTCAACAAAGCATTAGTAATTGCACTGGCAAGATAAGCTAATATGGCAACCGCGGCAGTCGCATGAATGAAGTTGTTGTGGTCCATAAATAATGGGAATATTTGTTATTTCTAATAAATAGATAATAAACCAAGTGAAAATAGGTTTAGTTCATTTTATTTAATTTTCATAAAGACACTTGTATTTGGTTCACCCGGTACCAAAACATTAATATTAAATATTGAGCAAGTTGTAATTACTTAGGTACTTGTGGATGTAATAAAGAAACTGTTTGGGTTCAATATTATTGATTGCACGCCATTTAAAAATGTATCATTTCAAACATCAGCACCAACCTCTCAAATAATATAAATAATAAATTATCTACTTGTAAATGCAAATACATGCTTTTTCATCTATTATCAATAATAAAATTAAACATATTTCAAAAATAATATCAATATATACTGCGAAAGCAAAAAAAAAATTATTTGTAATTGAAAAAGGAAAAGGTGTTAAAAATCATGTATGAACTATTTGCTTTTGACTATCAACTTTGACAAGTCAGTACGCAAAATTATTCCTATGACTCATTCTCTAAGTGGTTATCTAAGGAGATTTTCAAAATTTAACATTAGATTTAGTTTTTGGAAAAAAACATAAGCATGCTATATATAATGCAATCATCAGTGACGTTCCTTCTGATGTGCTCAGGTGTTCCATGCACACCCTTAAATAATTTCATATTATGTATTTTTCAATTTATGATCGATCTTTACCAAAACGTTTCCTTACTCGAGTTCTTTAATTTGTCAAAAATAAAATAAAAAACACAAACATAAATAGGTTTTTGCTTAAAACTGTTCGAGGAGGAATAAATAATCTACAGTTGCTTTAATTTAACTACCATTTGTTTAAGAGCACTTTGGACTTAACTGCACAAAAAAGTAATAATTTCAGTCACTATTCTTCAAAATCCCATATGTACCATATGTACCATTGTACCTGCACATTTAAGATAAATACCCAAAATTTTTGGCATTTTAAAATTATGTATTTTCATACAAAAAATCTTTGTTAGCTACATTTTTACTTAACTGCCCAAAAGTACATATTTTCTTTAATTATTCTTCCTAAACCTTGTTTAAGTGCATTTTGTATACCTGCATATTTACCATATTTATTGGCAGTCTTAAAATTTTTTCATATAAAAATCAAAGATAGCTGCACACATTAAACAAATATGGGGGCCACTTTTTTACATAAACTTCCAACTTGTGCCATTTATAAAAAATAATATCGCATACAAGTCACACAATTACATACAAACATACATTTAAGATAACAGCATTTTTGACGTATCTGCTTAAAAAATAGTGCAAAGTTGATTGTGCTGCTAAATGAAAATTACTGTAATTCTTAACTCATAAATTTTAATTACTTATGCCAAGTTATCAAAATCGAGCTTCTGCAATGTATTTTCTTTTCTATGCTAATTGTGTTCGAACGTTTGATGTTGTAGATTACACTCGAAGCTGGAGCAGACAATTAGGAAGGAAAAATAATATAAAAATAAAAATTAAAGACATTTCACACATGGAAATGTAATCGCTAGAATAAATATTTATTTTATGCTTACCGTTAACAAAGATTGGCATTCTAATTGGCACTGCGACACCTGAAGGATCTTTTGTGCCATAGAGCTGTAAATTATATTAAATTAAATTAAATCAATCTCTGTATGACTTTCCTTATAAAAGTCAGCACGGATATTGGAGAAGCCAAAAGAAATGCAGATTGAAAAACACTCCTTATACTATTACATAAGACAATAAATACACTCCCAAAGAATGTGAGCCTATGTCTCGTCATCCTCTAAGCATAAACGGTACAACGGTAAACGAACTTGGTTACTTTTCCACAGAGAACAGCTCAGTCCAAAGTGACCAGAAAGAAAACCAGTAACAAGCAGTAAATTATTCCTGTTGAGGTTCAGGATGCCATTCTATGAAAATGGCTGCGTCAAGGCTTTCGCTTGCCTTAAACCAGAAAAAGTCAGCCACATTTCCTTAGCGTTCGAAGTGTCATTTCCTTTGATCAGCGATGTTACTTCAATAAGAAACATAACACAACTATAACATAATTTTCCAGATAAATTGTAATTTTAAATGCGTCTAGTGTAAAAATAGTGCTTTAAAATAGACTATAATTTATGTTGAGACCGTAGATTATTGTGCTTTTATTTTGATACTCTCACAATTTGCGCAAAATTAAATTTTTTTTAAACAAAACCCCATGATTTATATTTGTTCCTCTTACTCCTGCAAGGAGCATAGAACCGTAAAATCATCGTCCATCGTTTTAAGGTTTCCGTACAAAAAGTGTCAAAACGGAACTCTTGGAACCCTATTGCTTGAGCTAAGGTATCCGTACGACTTTTTGTCTATCTTAGGATAGACGTGAACTATAAATGTAGACACTGGAAATTTTGAGTATTTTGGAAATTATATATATATATATATATAAACGTTTAAAAGGGAGCATCACATAGCCAGCAAATATGCTATCTTTAAAGATTCTCACTGGTTGTGTAATGCCGCTTCAATAACAAATATGAAAATTATAATTCACTCAAGAATTAATGTATGTTCCCTACCAAAACACGTACGGAACCCTCGCCCCAAGAATCGGAGTCGCTCTTAACTGATTTTCATTTATTATTATTGGTTTTGCTTCCCTGAGAATGGTTTTCAGTATACATTACATTCCCGTTTTATTTCACAATTTATAAGTCAGCCATAAACGCATTTTTAAATTAAAAAAAGTAAATATTTTCAACTGATCCCCAGAATGACTTGCAAAGGTAAAACAGATCGGTGTCCTTTTAATTCTCTGCGAGCAGCAAACTATTAACCTTGCTTCCATTATTCTTATATTGTTAGTTTAAAAAAGCTACTATACCACTTTATCCACCCGCACTTACTCTAATTCCCGATAAGAAATAAATAACAAGTTTAAAAGGGTTGAAATTAACATTTTTTTTAGTTTGAAATTGTAATATCTGGTTTTACACAACGTTGTCCCGAAGTTGTCTTCACGTATGTATATTACAAAATCAAAAAAAGATATATAAAACTGTTTCTCCTAAAAACTGAAGACGTGATGAGTCAAACATGACGTGTGTGAACCGGGTCTAAGATCCTAAATTTGTGCTCCGGAAGTAGTACAAATTTGGATCATCTAATAATTGCAAATGTAGACTCAATTTCCCAATGAAATATTTTTTGGAGATTCGTGAAGATAACTTCGGGAAGATGACATGTAAAACAAATTTCCAAAAGAATAGATTATTTCTTAAATTAAACTATTTTCTTAAATTTTTTTTCTAGCTCGAAAATATAATTTTAAAGACACAATCACAAATACAACCGACAAATAAAAATATATTTATTTTTTACGCATTCAGCGAGAAGTAAAATATCAAGGAATTTGTAAAAAACATTTTTCTTTATACTTGTCCGCGTCACTTCCCATTAATTTAAGGAATGTTTAAATGTCCACCGCCGCTTTCCATGGCCGATTCGGCAACGTTTAGTTTTGAAATTTTATTGAATGTTTTTAATTCTTTTTTTTAATAACAATAAGGATTTATTTATAGCAAGAGCATAATTTAATTGTTTGAATTCCACAACATGTTTATTTTTCACTTGAAATGATTTTTGTTTGAATTTTTAACAACCATAAATGAAGGTCACAAATCAAATTGCATTGCGTATTATATAACAACAATAACAACAAATACAAATAATTGAAATTTTCACAAACGTTATACAAAAATAAATACAATAATAGAAATAGAAAAAAATATATGGTTGAAAGCAATATAACCAAAAAAGTTTTTTTTATTTTTTTTTTGGTTTCTATTGAACACGTCAACTCATGCGGAAATTTTCAGTGGTAAAAAATAAACTCGAAATTTATATGTGGCGGTACAAATGCTGACAGTACTGATGTTTTTTTTCTTATTGAACAGCAATAAATAAATCTCAATAAATATGTATATTATGAAAGGAATTGTGTATAAAGCAGCTACATGTATTAAGATCCTTTAAACAAGAATTTAGGTTTACTTCCTACAATTATTATTCTTGAAAAAAAACACATATTTTTTAAGTGGCAATAATTTAGGTCATAATATTTTATTAGTGCTTCTTTTATATTCGAAATAATGTTGAACTTTTCTGGACAGCTTTAATGTTGAAAAACAGAAATCCTTAGTTGGCTTCACAAAATAAAAATTAAATTAAATGATAAAAAAACTTCTCTTAGCAAAAGCAAGATAAAATAATTATATTAACTTTTTCTCGTTTAAGAAAGATAAAACTTTTTTGGGATGGCAAGAAGTAATATTTAACCAGTTTATTTAGCTGAAATTGTTGCTGATTAACAACAAATGTAAAATGAAAATGTGAGAAAATAATTTCTTGGTAAATATCTGGTAAAAGTTAATAATTATTGATTTTCTTAGAGAAGCTTGAAATAGAGTTTTCTTAACAATTTTGTTTGCACTGTTATTTTATTAAGCGCTAAAATAAAGGTGCATATTTAAACGAGGGATAAGGGACCTACCCGCCATGAAACGACGCATTAATTGTTTTATATCTGGTTTCTACTTAAGTGTCAAAAATAAATTAAAAAAAACATCACAATGGTTTCGTTTCCATTTTTTGTCAATGAGAAACGCTGCTTCAATGCGATAGCACTCTGTCCGATAGTCGGGCTTGGGTCCAGCTTAAGCTTTTGGTATTTTAAATTGTCCATATGATTCTTAAAAATTTCGTTTAGCAACGCAATGGAAATGAGGAAATCTTTGTATCCTTTGGAGAGGGGAAATATATCTTCTGTCTGGATTTAAGCAGATGTTATAATACCGAAACTAGCTTATTTATGGATTAAACCTTCGTTTTCAGTTTTTTCACTTCATGGTGTGGTTTTCTTTCTAAAGAACTTGAAAGTTTCTGAGCACAAAAATAAATAAAAATCGATAATTCTGCTTTTCATTCTTATTGTACCAACACAAGAAATCGAGACTATTTTATGCATTTATTTTGTTTTCCTTCTAGGAAAAAATGAATGCTGATAATGCAGTTCGAACAACTTATAACTTTCAACAACCTTTGAAATTTTTAATAAACATGTTTGAGAAAAATACATGTTGAACATTTGAATATTGTGTAACAGTTTAAACAGAACTGGGACGAACGACGAATTTTTCGTAGCAAAATAATACAGACATGTGTGTATGAAAATGCTCACAGTCAGTGAGTCGACTGAAATTTGTCGTACAAACAAACTCTGTGATAGATTTAATTATACTAGTGTATTAAGCGGTTGACTCAATCGACCGCATTCTAGAAATTAATATTGAACATTTACACAAATACATACGATAAAATACAAAAACAAAAATCATTCTAAATAAACAACTTCGGACTCTGTATCATTTCTATGCAAAAGAAAATTCGACACACACACATGCACACTATGTGTGTTTTTTAAATTGAAGCTGATACATGCATGTGTTGGTAGTACCTCTAAACGTTTATAGCTCCCTAAATATCGAACTCGTTTAAATAAAATTAAGATTGTGCACATCTTTGTAAAACCCCGTTTAAAAACGTATAAATATTTCCAAAATCGGTTCAGTATTACAGCCGTAAAAGAGATATAAAAAATTGTGTGGTTGCTAATTAATAATATAGATTTCATAGAACGCCAAATGGCGATTAACTTGAAACTTGGGTCGGTTTCTTTTTTAGTTTTTCAGAAATTTGGGTAAATAAAATTAATTATTAATTAAAATCAATAAAAAATCTGAAGAAAAAATTAAGAAAATGACAAAAACTCTTGCTAACATCGAAAAGATAGAAATGCTGAATAAAATTAGCTAAATCCGTATAAAAAATCAAAATTTAAAAATAAATAACGCGTGGCAAAAAATTGCAAAACTGGAAAATTTAAAATAAATAACTCCAATTGGAAAAATCACGATAATACGGGAAAAACTGCAAAATTCTAAATAAAGGAATAAATTTGCTAATATAAAATAAAATCCACAAGACTTGTGTTCGATTTGCAATTTCATCGTATTTTTTTCGCTATAAAAATGATTTTCTTTTATATCATTTAAATTAGCATCATAACTGAAAGTATCTGCAGTTTCTATAACATTTTATCCAAAGACTTTTAAAATATTCAAAGAAAATCAGAGATTTGGGAAATAATTGAAAGTCCGGTGAACTTTGATTGTGTTTCAGTCACCAAATTCACGCAACGTATTCTAGCCGACAGCATCGTCACATTGGGTGAAGTTCGTCTTCCGTAACAATTGTGTTTATATCATAAAAAACACCGAAATTTTTTCTTTCCTAGTTTTATTAGTGAAATTGAAAAAAATGTTTGTTTAAGATTTAAAAAACTTTTGTTTGATGAGGGTTTTTTAGCTAGTCTATATACATGCATTTCAGTTTTTTAAATCTTTGAAAAGAGATATCGAGGCAATCTCGATTAATATAAATTTAATGTTTGTTTAAGTTTACTGAAATTTATTTAAGAATTTAATAATATGAGTGCACAAAATTTAATATAATTATTTTTCACAATTTTATTTATTTTTTATTTGTAAATACATCTTTATTTTCAGGATTTTATCTATAGATACTTCAACGAATAATTCTGATAACAAAATAACTCGCCATTTTCTATTTAATAATTTCTGTTTCGGAGCTTTAATTGAGCCAATTGTATGCATTCTCTTATCAGTTGATAAAGAGAATTTTGAATGGATTCAATGTTTCCAGTTTCGTTATGAATAAGTTGAGTTGAATATCTCCAATTTTTGTTATATATGATTTAAGTCATTTGTTTTTGAATGATTTGTAGTTTCTTCAAAAGTGTTTTTGCAGCATTGTACCATATGGGACTTGTATAAGTCAAAGTTGGTCTAATCACAGTCTTGAATATTAAGTTTTTGTTCTTAAGGTTAAGTGTTTTGCCCACATACATATAAACTTGTGCATGCGCAACAAAAACTTTGGTGATAAGTAATAAGTTAAAATGTTAATGAAATATATGAAGTACATATCTTTCCTTACTTCTACTTTGGCATTTCAAATCATTTCTTTAACAGGGTGATGCCATCGAGGCATGAACTTACAACCTTGCAATAAAAATAACGACTCAAAAATGTCAATACTTACGAGGGCGGATTGATATTGAAGCTACCTGAGTAGGAAAAAAACATTTTTTTCAAAAACCATTTATTTCTCAACATAGTCTCCTTTTAGCTCAATACACTTAGTAAGACGACATTCCAACTTTTTTAAACCATCTGAATAATACGATTTTGGGAACCCCTTAAAATACGCATTAGTTTCGGTAATCACTTCTTCGTTTGAGATGAATCTTTTTCCTGAGAGCCATTTTTTCAAGTTTGGAAACAGGAAAAATCACTAGCAGCTAAATCTGTACTATAAGGTGGATGATCAACCAATTCGAAGTGTATTTCACGTAATTTTAGCATCGTATCTAATGCTGTGTGAACCGGTGCGTTGTCTTGAAGAAAGAGCACTTTTTTTCTTTAAATGTGGTCGTTTTTTCTTGATTGCTTCAATCAGTTGATCCAATAATGCACGATAATACTTTCCTGTGATTGTGGATCCCCTTTCAAAATAATCGATGAACAATATTCCGTGTGCGTCTCAAAATATAGCGGACATAACCTTGCCAGCCGATTTCACTGTCTTCGCCTTCTTCGGAGCACTTCCACCAGCTTCCACTCATTGTTTCGATTGATTTTTGGTTTCAGGTGTGTAGTGGTGGACCCACGTTTTATCAACAGTTATTAATCGACGCCAAAAATCAACAGGATTACGCTGAGCAAACGCGGCACCCATCTTGCCGATAGCTTTTTCATATGCAAATGTTCGTGCAAAATGTTGAACATACGTTCATATGATATGTTTACCATTTCAACAATCTCACGTAACTTGTCTCGGCGATCATTGTAATAGAATTTAATTCATAAAATATTTTATTTTTAATGTTATATTACCATCAGCATTTTTATTGCTTAATTTAATATTTTTCTACAAATTTTTTTATTGCGCCAGAAATTAGTAAGAATACTGCTTTTTGTGTGACAGAGTCAGCAAAACAACAACAATGGCATGCCATCTAGTGTCACCTCTGGTCTTCTTTGTGATATTGAACTTTTGTTTTTGAAAAAAAGTCCACTTTGCTTAATCAAGGTTGAACAGCCGCTCATCTGTATGATAAACGCACGCTCTACTAGTGCGCTACTGAGATAATAATGTACATTTTTATTTACTAGTAAATCGTAATGTAATTACTGTAAAGTAATGCCGACGGTATGTTGCTTGTGTGGAAACACATGTTGTTCTTAATGGAAGTCATTACCAAGTTTTCGCTGAGTATGTATTAAAAATCACGAAGGACGAACATTTGACATGTGTTACTCGAAATTCAAGTTCTCATTATATATTGCGTTCAAACATTTTTGCTAATTTTTGAAATTGAATTATCAGTACATTTTTATTGATTAGATAGATACAAAAATAATTTCATAAAATAGTCTTCGTTTGCTATAAATTGTGAGCATAGAAAATTATATTTAAATATATAATAAAACATTCTTTTAATATCGACAAATGTCCAATTCTTACAGACTAAAAATGCTACTAATTTTACTTCAATATCAATTAGTTTGACCTAAAAAATTAAGTAGAGATCAACATCAAAAAGCACATTAAATAAATGAATAGCAACTACAAATACAAATGCGAGTGCCACTAAATTTAAAAAAAAAAACATATTCGCAGATTTAAGTACTAAGGAAACTCAACAAGTTTAACTGAAGTAAAAAAAGAAGCAAGATTAAGTAAGATTGCTATATTCGGCTGTGCCGAATTTTATATACTACACGAATCAAAATTTTTCAGCTCTTTGATTTGGAATTTAATTCTTGTTTTAAAAATATAATTATTAATTATTCATGCAGCCAACTTGACAAAACCAATGATGCAGAAGTACTTATTTATGGGGCAACTTTCCCGTGCAATTCTCAGAATTGAGTCCCAAAATCATGGAGTAAGAAATGTAAATAGCAATGAAAGAATTTTTCTATATTAAAAGAAAAATCAATTGTTTGGATAAAAATACTTCTCTCTGTTTGTTGCTAAGAAAATGGTCATATGCGAATGAAAACAGAAAAACATCGTTTTTTATTTCCCTCGTTCAGAGACCGATTTCGCTGATTTTCATTAGAAAAAATCTTTGGTCAAATTACAACAGATCAATTTGGCCTTTGGGGCTGTAAGCTATCTGGGTCCATCACAACAGAAGTGTCAACATCGGACAGAGGGATAGACAGATATCGTTAAATCAACTTCTGCCTCATTTTTAGTTAATGATATCAAATTACATTTCAAATGTTTTGGAAAAGGTGAAAAAACGTTGCAAAATATGGACCAATATCACTTTTTTTTAGCACAAGAACAAAACTTTTATCTTTTTTTAAATAAATTTCAACACTAACGTGAATAGTATGTTGACAAACATTGGCTTTCTGAAAAATCTAAACACATTTGAAAATTATATTTTAATATTTGTTTAGTTAATAACAAATCACAATCACTTGTATGTTTGTTTTTTGTTTTGTCTGGTCATAACTGACATTATTTTCGTTCAGCGACAATCATTTACCTCGACATAATTTGTTTTGTCACAAAACAATTTCCATGTCTAAAATGGTTTGTTTTTTGTAGTAAAAACTAATTGAAATATTGTCATAACGTAGATCTCAGCTTCAAAAATACCTTATTTTGACTCTCCTGTGCATTGTGAAAATTACAAATGGAACGACAAAACTGTGTATCCCCACTTTCTAAAATTTTTGTCGTGAAAGGTATAAAAAGAGACAGGAAATGAAACTTAACTTAACGGCAACTAGGGATGGGATACTTGAACTTTTCTAATAATTTCAAAGCAAAGCACTTGTGCACTTTGGAATCATAATAATGGTCGTATTATATTCCCCCAAAAAAAATGTTTTAAATAATAATCTAAATTTACTCACAAGCATGAACACACATGAACATTGATGAAGGTTGTGCCGTGCTCCTAAAATAACCTTGTTCTGTTCTTACTGTGTAGTTTGCATTGATTGACATAAGTTTTTTACTTTGTTTCTGTTCAATTCCGTCATACTAAAAAAGTTAATGAACTTTGGCAAAATATCAATTACTTCTGATTAAAAACCCAAATAGAGTTCAAAATTAAAAATCTCATTTTTATTAATTTGCCGAGCGGTTTAATATATGAAAAGGGAAATATAGTATGCTTGTGGTAGACAAAAAAATCCTTCGTTCATTACTAAAGTACTTAATAAACAAGACATGTACGTCTCGTATTCTTTTCTCAGAAAAATTTAGCTTAAATATCCAGCAAAAAATTAGCATAACAATCAAGAGTCAAATAAATCAACGATGAACGTGATACGCAGTTGTCATAGGAGGGAAATGAATTAAACTACTGAACGGTATATGACTGAAAGGTTCTCTGTATTAAATGATACTGACAAAAAAATTTAATTTATTACTTGTACTTGATATACAATGAGAATGTTATGCCTTTGTAACAATAACCTAAATTTTTTGCTGGGTACTAATAATGTTTAAACAAAACCTGTCCGAGGGAGGTGTGTTGTGGCACCAAAAAATTGCGCAGTTCACCATAGTTACGATTCGAATCATAAAAACACTTTAAAAACCAAATTCAAAAAAAAATTCCATTTGTTGTTGCAATCTGAAGGTATTCAAATTCAAATCTAAAAATTGTTTTTCAAATATTTCTAAAAATACTATTGATTTCAAATTTGAATTTTATATCCAAAAACAGGCTGTAATATCAATTTTGACTTTAATAATCCTTTTTGTATGCGACCATGAATAATGAAAAAAAAACACATTTTCCCATTCAATAAATATGAACACTTAATTAATATACAACAAGAAATATTTAACCAAATATTTTTACTCACATCTTTGCTACTTAATAATAGACTTTTAATGAAGAATATCATCAAAGTATAATAAAGTAAGTTGTTTGCTTACACAGCAAAATGGCAGCAAGTTAATAGTTATTGTTTTAATTGGAACCAACTATTACAATATTGACACAGAGTTTTTAGAATAATTTTGTTTATATTCCTTAATAAACAATTAAATATAGAAAATACTTCAACAACCCAAGATACACACAAATACTTATGTATGCACATAATAAACTATTAACAATCTGACAGAAGTCCTTGAAATAGAACTCCTGTTGGACAGTTTGCCTTTTATTTATATTTTTTTTTGTTGTACAAAAATCAAAATTTTTTTTTTTTTATTTTTTGTTTGATCGCACATTTTCTTTGGTGTAAGGGGATGGCTGACAAGTTTTATTGAAAATGCAAAAGAAAAATGTATAAAAATATTTTAATGTGACTACTTTTCAAACTAAATTGGTAGTTAATTTTAAATGATTATTATTATGCTACTCATTATGAGGTGTAGCGGCTCCCAAAAAATAACGAGTAAGTTCAAGTTATTTAATGTTTTCATGAACGACACACAGAAGAGTATTTGTGCCAAAAAGCTCGCCAAAAAGGCAAAAATGTGTATAAAGAAATCTTAAAAACGAAGTATGCAGATCGATACACAATAAAATTTGACATCATATTGTAAATTTTTAAGATTTATGTTGCGATTTGTAGCAGTGAGACACTGCTGAATTCAGGAAAGTGAAGAAAATTACATGGTTTTTAATGCTTTTTTTCGGTTTTAAGATATTTGTATGATATTTTTTTGTAGCTAAACTGATAAGATATTACCTTGATTTTTTTTCACTGAAAGATTTTTTAAAAAGCTATTTTCGATATTTAAAAAAGAAATTATTTTAAATATTAATTTTGAAACAATTCGTTTAAGAATTATTTTTAACGATTTTTTTAATTTTCAAATTTATTTTTTTTTGCTCATCAGGCACTTCTTCAAATACTTTTTTGACATCATAATCTTTTGTCTGTTGAAATATTAATTTTAAGTGTTATTCACGTCACTTTTAACACTTCGCAATGTGATTACCTGCCAATAAAAATGAATTTGCAAAGTGCTTATTATAGCTAAAAAGTTATAATGAAGTGCCCTCCTCAGCCACATAAAACAATTTTTATTTATCTGCGCTCTATACAATATTATGTGTTAGAAAAATATTTGTAGAAAAGTTTACACAAGATTACAGTTATTCCAAATAGTAAATGAATGTCATGATAAAACTATTGACGAGAAATTGCAGCTTTTAGTTAGAAAATTATGCGAAATTTCTAGGAGATGACGACATATTACAATGATTTCGACGTTTTTAATTACTATAACTTTTTCGTGTATTAAGTGTTAAATAATATAAGATAAATATTATAAACCTGTATACATACATATATAATAATGAATCTGCATTTGTATATTTGTTTGATAATTTGTTTGTTTGTTACTTACTACGAGAGGGGGGTTGTTAGAAAAACATCCAAAAACCTGCCACTACATTTTTTATATCAAAATAACACCTTAAAACTATCAAAAAACTCAATCTTTCAATTCAAAAAACACGTTCAATAACTTTGGCTAGTTTTTTGACTCCAATACCCCTCTGTGCGACGACGCGTTCTTTGGTTTTTTGTTTAAATTGTTTGTCAAAATTATAACTGCAATTGTTCTTAAGGCGGTTTAAATCATTTGGATTATGTTTGAAAATTTAAAATTGTTTTTTTTTTGTAATTAACAACAATCGTGTTCGTCCGTTTTTATGAAGCACTGTAGAACATTTATACTTGGCAACTTTCGTGTATCAAAAAATGGCAAATCTCTGCGCAGGTGCGGGTGTTTTCAACACAAACATTTTTGCTTTTTAAAATGTACTAAATTAAATTTTTTAACACACAAAAACTCTTTTAAATTTTTATTATTTTTTTAAATATTCTTTAAAATATTTTAATTTTTTTCATTTTATGTCTTTAAAAGATTTTTTTATATACATAATTTGTTTTACCAAATATATATCAAATCACAAATGTGTGAATAAATATTCTAAAGACATATATATTTTAATTAATAAAAAATGTAAATCGTATGTAACTGAAGGTTGTTTCTGTGCTGTGGGAAAGTTTTTATTATAAACCAATACTAATGCAAAATGTTCTATTAACAAATACTTAGACTTGGGGTTTCGACTACGATCGTTTTACGTTTCCGTTTACCTTGTTGGGAGTTATTTCATTATGAAATAAGACCCAAATGAAATAATTCACATGGATATAATGTTATTTTATTTTGCTGTCTGTTGTTAAGGGTTATTTTATTTTATAGGGCTTTTTGAATTGGGGAAATATTGCAATTGGGAATTATTTCATTTCGTTGAAATATATTTCACATTTTTGGGAGTTATTTAATTTTTTCTAAAACTGCATTTTATAAAATTCTGAAGTTCTGATCAAAAATTAATGCTTTTCTGTACTGCAGGTACAGAATTTAAGGCTTTCTGCATTACCTTGAATGCAATGCGGGCCTTGATTTCAATGAAGAAAACCTTCATTGTCATTAGTCAGCGAATTTGTATTTCATTAGGGAGTTATTTATGATATTTGAGGGTACCATTACGTTATCTAACGGGAAATAATGCGCTAGGCGTAATATTTATTTCTATCATTCTTGACATAAACATCAACTTGTAACAATGGGTTAATTTAATGATAATTTAGTGATAGTAAAATTAAAATATTGATAGAAATGAAGGTGTGTTTGCTTCAAACAATTAATCATTTCTTCCACAATACAAATACATTAGTCTTGTATTATTGTTCAGATCATAATTTGTATAAATATGATTTGAAATCACAGCCGAGCCACCTAAAAAAAATGGTCAATGCATGCAAATGCACATGAGCACAGATGATGTGGTTGTAGCGGCTGCCAAAAAACAACGTTGTTTCTGTGCTGCAGTACAAGTTTAAATACATGAATGTTAGTTTTTTCCCTTGCTGCTGTGGAACATTATATCATAACTAATTCTTTTTGACTAAAAACTTTACGAACTTTAGCCTGATTAAACAATCCCTTGTATTAACAACCAATTTAGTTCGAAAAATAACCTCATTAAAGTAAACAAATAACTTGTTTGTACATATTATCCATTCACAATTTATCATACACACCATCAAATATGCAACATACCACATAACTTACTTGAACAGATTAAAGATATTAGTAAACCAAACATACCTGTAAAGAAAAGACATTAAAATTAGATGTTGTTATTTTAAAATTTAAATTAAAAACATTAAAATTTTATTGTATTTTTTGCACATAAATATGAAAAAAAAAACCTGTAAACAATAAATCATTTCAAGTTAACCGATAAGATTTGAGTGTAACACTAAAAAATATCTAGCATCTTTGTTACAAGCTGATGGTTCAATGTATATAAATCACCTAAAAAGTCTCATTTATCAAATGTCAGCTTGATACCATCATTAGAGAAATGTCATCCAGGAAACCAAAAATTCTTCCTACATAAATTATTCAAAGATTTCACATACATATTAATCTAAATTTAACTTTGTGTTCTGCTTTTATCTCTCCAGCCTTTTGCCGTTTTACAAGATTAGCTTACATCCGGAACTTGTTTTCCATAATTTATTTACCACTTTCGGTCGCTGACATTACATCTGTTACTTAGTTTTCCTTTTTAATACAAAAAAAAATTAAATAAACTGGAAAAGAAATCGTTTATTTATATTTTTGCCATTTAGTTTCCTGTCTTTACTTTAATAAAATATTTACCTGAGGGTTTTATGTTCAAATTAATAGAGAAAAAAATAACTTTAGCTGCTGCAAAGTCCTTTAGATATTAACACAATCTACTATTTTAGGTTCATTTATCTTTTTTAGTGAACCATTTTTCTTACGGCTGTCTCTGTTTTTTTTTCTCATGTTTAGCCAGAAGATGGGTGGGTGGTTGTTTGCTTTTCACGGAATGTATTACCTTGTAACTTTTCTTCCATTGGACAGAATACATAATTTTTTTCTTTGTTAAATTTTAAAGCATATTATTTGAAATTTTCTTTCATATTTAAAAAATTATAATAATAAACGCGATACTTTTATTAAGATTGAATAAATAAAGCCGCACAATATATGAATAAAAAAAAATAATAAATGCCACTTGATTATTGATTCCAACGGAAGGGCATACAAATATTTTGAATACATTTAGTGGCGCAGTTTTTATTATTAGTTTTTCAAACTTTTGAAACATTTCTTTTCTTAGTAAATACTCGAGCTTGCGAGTGTCGGGATGTTCCAATAGAGTGGAAGGGTAAATACTATTAATCGTGTACACGTTCGAAATTTAAATAGAGCATAAGGGCTGTTCTAAGATACTTCCCCGTGAGGGCAATTGGATTTTGTTTGTGATATTTTTTTTAAGTCGCGAAATAGCTTGTAACGAGGCGTACATAATGCGTCGTTAAATAGATTTATCTTTTTTGTTAATATAAAATTTCAATTTAAGTCTCTGTACCGCTACCACTTGCAAGATCACTTGAGTTTGTTGCATGTCATGTTACGTACCGACCCTACGAGCAATTTTGTATGTCTGAATACAAGCAATAACGCCGGCAGAATTACGATGTGTCAAATTGCTAATATTCAACTTTGTATCTCAAGTGGCAAACACGTAAATACTCGTATGTCCCCTTTCACACATGCGACATTTCTTGCCGGACATTTTTTAATTCTCTTTTGCTCTTGCCTGTTCTTGCATTTACATATTGGAAACTAATAGGCAGACAGAAATTTTTTCATATTCGTTTTTCATCCATTTTCGCAGTTTGTTTACTTATTATTACATATTTATTTTATTCTGTGGTTTACTTAAATTACCAAAAACTTACATACGAGTACAAAATTTTTTTTTATAAAAATGAAATTTGATTAAAAAAAGGAAAAACTAGTTTATTGCACAATATTGGCATTAGAAGATTCTCCCGAAGAAATATGATATAAAGCAACAAGATGAAAATTGTGAAAATAACAAAAGAGAAACAAAAAAATGTCCGGTACAGAGGGTCGTGTACTACACACTCTGCACCTTCGCCCCTTCTTCTACAAACTTCGTATGTCTGTCTTTCAATTGCTGATATGTGAAAGGAGACTGACTATCTTAGAACACAAACTTGAAAATTTCGTTGAAGAAGGTTGTGCGTTATTTTTATTGTATATAAAAAATGAGCCGTAAAGACAAAAATTCAACACTCTTAGTTGATTTAAATAAAGCAAATAAATGATACTGTAAATATTGCGAATCTTCCGAAAGAAGTTTTTTTATAATTACAGGTTTAATTTAAATAATTTTGCACTTTTTGCAGTCACAATTTTAGTTTAAATGTTTTTTATTATTGTTTATAATTACAATTTTAATTTTAATAATTTGTATCTTTTGTTCGTACATTAGTGCTATTAAATTTGATTTCTATTTGCTCAAAATGTATATGTTAAGCAAATATCAATTGAATTTGACAGCTTGTGTTAAAAGATTATTGCTCAGCAATATTTTCTAGCAATTATTGCTAAACATGTGTTTGGACACATATTCGTGCGGTCCACACGCAAATATCTTGTGTCGGCAATCGATTTTGGCAGTTGCCACGGCAATAGTTGACAATCAGATTGTCGCGTGGACGGGTAGTTAACTTTGCTAGTTAATACATTTGTGATTTTTTATTTTTGCTATTTGCTTGTTCGGTATAAATTTTTACAGTATAAAAAAAAAGATTCATGACTTGTGCTAATACCAAAAATTCTCAGTAAGGTTTGCCACAATTGCATCCTACACTAGAGTCTAGTGACTATACGTCTGCAATGTGCAGGGAATCTCTTATTGCATATTGATTATATATGATTTTTCTATCTGATTGAAAAGGTAAGCCTTGATCTATTGACACCACAAAAAGGATCTGGGTCCGTAATAGGAGTACTTAAATAGCTGAACGGAGACACAATTTCTTGAATATTGCAGATTATTATTTTATGACAATTAAGACTTAAAAATAATTTAACTGTAATTCCTTTTTGAAAGGCTTCTTTATGTAAAGAACACCTTCATCATCCATATCTGACTAAGATTTTTCAATGACAGCTTCTACACATGCAGTAGACATTTTCTATATCAAATTTTTTCTCTTCTTTAGCTACAGCTTGCTTTTCTTTTATTTAAAATTCTTTTTTTTAACTTTGTTTATGAATTTTTGTAATTAACTGCTGGTTCAACAGTACAATTATCTGGAAACAGAGAACTGTTTGGTGGCCTTGAAAACAACATATCTTTTAAGCCCAGTTATTATGATGAAGTAATATTTAAAAGACGTTGCCCATCCCATCTCTTAGAATATTTAATATGCTTTAAAGTTTTCTTCGATAATCCTTTTTGCCTTTTGATGTTAATACGTTTGCTTTAACTTGGTTGTTTTGTAGATTTTTCTCTTTTTTACTGATTTTTTTGGCCACAATTTTGTCTCTTGAAGGACTCAAGTAAATAAAAAAGTCTTAAGATAATAAAATACATTAGTGGCAGAAAATAAAACAAACCGCATTTTGGCCTTGAATTATAAATCTTAAATCACGGGCTCATGGTTAAAGGTTAACAGCAGCACAACTGTTCATTCACAATAAATTAAATCAATGAGTCTTCCCAGTAATTTTGAAGTTACTTCGTCAACTGTTCGGTATATTCAAGTGTTCGGCTGTCAGTTTTGCACTTTAATTTTGCTAAAATGCCAACATGGCATTTGCTGATGATGACAAAGACAGCTAAGATAATTCTGTAAACAGCAAGCATTTTTGCTTTCTTCAGTTTTAAATTAAAGCACTAAAAAAATGTTGTGCTGCTTTGCTTATTTAGTTCTTTTTCCACATTACTCAATTGTAAGTGGCTAATTTGGCTTAAATGTCTTTGTTTTGTTCAGAAAAGATTTAACTGATAAAATTAATTGTTTCTTCTATTATTTTTTTTTTTCTTAATGTATAGTGGTAAATTTATGTTTCATGAGCAGTTATGTCGCTTAAGAAATTCGTTAGAATCGTGAATCCATTGAATCAGTCATTCTATCACATTAATTTTGAGGCAAAGCCGCACCCATTTTGCTCATAGCTGTTTCATAACCCTTTAACGTCTTACTCATCTTTCAATTTCTAAATATTTCAAGAAAAAAAAAATTTCAATCGCTTTTAGCATTTTGACACTTTTAGAAAATCTAATTTGCTTGAAAATCTAATTTCTTAGATCACCTGATATTCGTATTATAATTCTAGCACTCTACCAATTATTCTACCGTCGCGCCCGTTCAAAATTTATTTAGTTTTCATTAATTATAATATTTATTTTCTTAAAATACTAAAGTATTTATAACTTTTTTTAATTTTTGATACCACTAGCAAAATCACATTTTTTATGTTCATATAATGAAATGTATACTTGTTGTCGGCTTGTTGCAATGTCTCCTTGCTCGTGTGCAAATATAAACATATTTAAGGATTTTATATCATGCCTGGGAGTATTTTTACATAGATATTATTACAAAAATATTTAAATGCTTTTAATTATACACTTTTGTTGAATCTTTGACTACATATTATGATGACACTAACAAAATCAATTAAAATAAGCGTTTTATTTATGTTAATGACGAACATCTATTAAGCATTTGAACGAGTAGCTGTTTATTTGAGTAGATGAGTTTTAAAGCTCGGTATTTACATCTGAAATCATATTTCAATAAACTCACGAAACATACAGTCTAAGGCCACAAACGACGATTTTAATTGCCCAACTTTTTCATAAATTAACTTTTGAACTTGCTTTTATGTTCACACACGACAATTTCTTCGGCAATTTTTCTGTTTTATTTAGTTTTTATTTTCTTACAATTTGTCATTTGTGCTGTAGCCGTAAAGAACAATAATAAAAATAAATATACACATAAATTAATTTAACTAGTTTTTTGGAACACTAAAATAATTTGTTTGTGATTTTTTATTTTTAAATATTTAAAACGTTTAAATTTTGTATTTGATTCAAATAATGAATTATTTACTCGCCATGAAGCATAACACCGAATGAAAAGAAATGTCAAGTATTCAACTAAAAAAAACGAATGAGAGAATTGCTTGAATTAGACGAGTACCGACGATTATTTTCCCTCTTTATTCCCCTCACAGTAACTGAAAAAAACATCTATAAACTCAAGAATTGTCCAACTAAAATAGTCGTGTGTGAACTTAGACTTAATATGCTAAATATGACCTCTATATTCCTTTAAAAATATAGTGACGACATCTTATTTTAAGTTACAAGCAGCGAATTATGGAACTTTTTTTTTTTTGTAAAGAACAAACACAAACCGCGAAGCCATTTTGGCTTGTCTGCAGAAACACCCAGGGTCTAGCCAGGAATCGAACCTGCGACCCCTCGACTAATAGTCTAGTATGCTATCTACTAGTCTACGGGGATCCCCGTTGGGAAAAGGTTTTTGAAATTTACTTTTCCGCAAGTAGCATGTTTTTTTTTTCATGCAAATTATTTTAGTCAGAATTCGGAGAATGCAGTATATCTTTCATATTCGATTGCCATAGAAAAATGAAGTGCTGTTGATTGAATGACGATTAGACCGATTTCTCAGATTCGTTACTCTTTGTGAATATGTTTTTATGTATATAAGTCAATAAAAACTGACCTACAAGCACCTCTAAAAAGAAAAATATGGTTTTAACAAGTACTTATTTTCAAAAATATTATTTTAATTTTCTTCATTGGCTCACATAGGATGGGTGTACAAAATGACGTGCTAAGAAGAGTAATTACTCTGTAGCTCAAAAATACTTATATTCATTTTTCAATATACTTTACTTTGGATAGATCTATTATTTTGATCAGTTTTGTACATCAATATTTTTATTACTTTTACACCTTCTTTTTTCATTTAAATAGCTTTCCTTCTATTGAATACAATATTTAAAAAATCTCTCTTTCTCTACTTTTCCAACAAAAAAGGTGAACAAAAAGCACTAATGTATTTTAAAAAACTTTCAAAAATACATAAATAAAAAAAACTAATACCAAAAAATGATTGAATATTAAAGAAAACCATGAGATCCCAAATTTTAATCTCTAATGTAATTAAACGGAAATAGTTTAAAAGCGAATTACGACATTATACATCCATCCAAATTTATATTCAAATTCTATCGAATTTCATGATTTTATTTATTATTCTTAATTAAGCGAACTCATGTGATATAACTAGGCTTCGAGATTTCCCGGACTTTTTCACTTCGCCGAAAACGTAAATTAAGAAATTCAGCTCTTGGGACTTCCCGGGAATCTCGATAAATAAGAATTTTCTAATAAAATAATTTATCAGCAGAAAATTATCGAAACATTCATTGTTTTTATTTTTTTAAATAAACATTCCTTTTTAAATGAAAACTAATATACGCAATAATAATTAAAAAGTCAAAACATCAAGAAGAAGAATTAACGCCTCAATAGTTTTTACTTTTCGTTGCCGCTCTGTGCCGTTCTATTTTGTTCTGTGTCTGGAGTTGTGGATGTGGACGATGGAATTATAGGTATCAAATGTTTGCAAAATGTCTTTTATTTGATAAAAATATATGAATCTTTAAAAATCTTGAATTAAAATTAAATTTTCTGACATTTAAAACAAAATTTCTAATATTTCACACCACAAAAAACTAATAAATACAAACTCTTGGCTGTCACTTAACGTTGTAAAAATTATTTTAGAACTAAAGTTGCGGTCATATTCGTTTAAAACTTTATAATTTATTAAAATGCACTAGAATCTATATATAAATTAAAAAGAACCATTAGTATGAGAACCATTGATATGATTTTGACTATTTCTAAAAATTTAAGAATTTTGAAATTTTAAGTTTCCCGTCATCTAATTGGTCTAATTTAAAAGCTGTTGAATAAAAGTTAGAATCAAATGATAGCAAAACGTGTTCTAAGTAGTAGTTTAAAAAATGTTTCTTGGTTTTGCAAATAAATTACATTGATTTTCCTGGCTGCATCTTTAAAGTGTCCAGTATGCATTTAAGGGTTAACTTGCTGATGAAAACTGGGAACATTCGTAGGATTACTTTCTCATTGATGCCTTTTTAAACAATTGTCTTTATTTTCTCATTCATATAAAAATGCATTTAATCGCAATCATATAAAAAAGTGTACAAAATTCAAAAACTTAGGTTGGATAAAAAAAATATTTAAATAACAAATATGATTTCTATTCCGTTCATCTACAAACTAAAAACTCAAGACAGAACAAACATGTGAAAACCTCAACGTCTAAAAGTTCTACAGTTTCATTAATAGGAATTTAAGTATATAAAAATCACTAATATCACACAGTTGCAAAGCGAATTCGGCTTGTTCACGGTCACAGCTTCCACTAAACTATCCGAAATCGTTTGAATCGTGTGCTTTACATTAATTTAATCATACGAGTAGTATTGCACATTCTTCTAATATTGTGAGTTCACCGGTCTCTATAAAATTTCTCTTTCAACTATTTTTCGAGACATGCAATTTTAAAGAGGGTTTTCTTAAATATATCCAATTTTAGTTTTGTAATGTCTAAAATAAATATAATATTCCATTGATTTAATTTATTTAAATTCATATGAATCAAATATAATTACGTTGACACTTTCATCCCTTTCACTCTTTTTAATGTCTGTAAACATTTTCTTTAATCTAATTTTCCGTTTTTCTACGTTTAGAAACAGCAAACGGATATAAAATAAGAAAAATTAAAATACTCCCAATGAAATCATTGAAATAAATTCCAAATGCAAATCTATGGTATTTATTTTTTCTCTTTCTGCTGTATTTTGGGTCCAACATTTAAAAAATATGTTTATTCCAAAAATATCGAGTGGTGTAGCTGAGTTGTCTGTCACCAGTGCTCCTTTGAGCAGTCGATCACTTAAAGTTTGATATTTTTAAGATCGAAATAGTTATTGCTACTTCAAACTCGATAAAACCTCGTGAACCACCTTAAAAATGTTAATGAAATTTTGTAAGTGTCTAAAGTTGGTTTCAGCTTTAAAGATAGTAATGTGATAATGTTTGTTTTATTTATTTATTATATATTCAATTCCTGTACAACAAGCTTTAATCTTATATTTAAAGTACAAGAAAGCAATGATTATAAGTTACATTAGAAGATCACACATTTATATAGATAAAATTAAATTAAACTATAAATTATTTACATGGTAGCACTGATGTATTACTATGGTGCAAAATAATTAAATAAGAAATTCTTAAAACTACTTGCGTTGCTATTAAATTGTTGAGCTTGAGGAAGACAATTACAAAGGCGTGATGCATGTATAAAGAAATGACATTCAGATACAAGAAAGCAGTGCAAGGGAATTATGATCTTTTCCCCTCTAAGTGATCTGGCAAACCGAATTTTATCACTAAGATATCGTGGAATCTCCGAATAAATAATTTTATGCAATAGTAAAAGTACACGAATATTTAAAAGATTGTTAAATGAAACGCCGTATAGCTTTGAGGAGACATTTGACACATGATCATATTTTCTGAGGCCATACACATATCTTACAATATTGTTATATAAAAGGATCAGCTTCCTTTTGCTAACAGAATCGCATTTTGCGAAAAGTTCCGACCATACATTAAACATGGCAGAATATAAGATTTTGCAATCATTTGCCTTAGCTTTATATAAGTTTGACCGACGAGTCCAAGTAAGGCTATTATTGAAAACCAGCCCAAGGTTTTTGGCAGCATGTCCTTACAACAAATTGAATAAATAACGATTTATAGGTTTTTAAAGAAAAGCTTTGTATTTTTTCAAATTGCTCATTAGAAAAATTGGCAAAATTAAATGGGTCCTAAAAAACAATCTGAGTAGATTTTTCATCGAGAGAAGTAGAAACTTAAGGGCAAATTACCGCATTCAATATCTATCGAAATTTCCATTTGAATTCTACTGAAATTTCGATCGATATGGAATGCCATAATTTGACACCTGCTTTCAAGATGAATTAATTTTGCGAATAGATCTCTAGTTTCAAAGCACCACAGTATAAAAATATAAATTACTTTTATCGACTTGAATCGTTGCAACACAACGTGATTCCTGATTGTGAAAGCACAAACATAAAAAACTGTTGAATTGCTTACAATTTCCTACTGGGAGGTCGCAAAAAAGTTTTACTAAAGAAATCTTTCAAAAATTTAATTGTTTCCCAAACTAAAATGAACTAAATCCTAATTTTAAAACTTATTTCATAATGAAACAACTCTTAAAAGAAATGGAGAAAAATTTAATTAAAAAAAATTATGGGCTTTATGACGCATTTTAACTTTTTATTAAATAAAAAAATAAATTCCGTAACAGAGATTTAAGAAAAAAAAATATTTTAATTAACACTTCGCAAGACATGCAAACGCAAACTACAAACTATAAATGCAACATATACGGAGTGAAATGAGCACTTCATTCAATAATTGATTCTTTTTTATTTTAATATGCACATGTAGCTATTGATTTAGAATAGTTAAATATATTTCACAGAATAAGAATAAAAATATTTCACAATATATTAACAAAAAAATAAATAAAAATAATGAAGAAACAGAAACAAATACACAAACTCATCCGTCTTTAAAATCCATTATAGAAATTAATTCATTCAAACAAATGAAAAGCACTCCGCAACAAGAAACAAAACATGCACACACATTCACAAGCAAAAACGTTCATATAAAATACTCCATTTTAAATTTTTAGAAATTTAGCATGAAAATAAGCTGTAGATGTAACACACGCAAGAGCAAACTCTACCCTGTAGTTTGGGGAAGAGAAGAACAACTTAAAGGATTTTGGATACTCTACTCAAAAAAGGACTGGTTAGCTTAACATCTTATTCTAGTGGTCGTCTTTTTCTAAACACTCAAACTTTTCATTTGCTTGGGTTTATGCTTCATTTCATTTAATTTTACGCAGAATTCTTTTTTTTTTCAACCATTGATCACATCACTTCGTTTTACCAAAATCCTGTGTAAAAATTGTGACTGTTGTGATGGTGTGAAAGCACCTTTAATAATATTTGATTCCTCGATATACTATCAATATCAATAATGTTGGCTGGTCATGCGACTAGTGTGTTTGAAAAAGAGCCATTAAAAGAATATTTTATTTGTAAAAGAACTGAAGGGAATATTTTATAAATTATTGATTGATATTTTTAATACTTTGTTTTCTATATAATCTTGTTCTAACATTTAATTTCAATCATCCAGTTAAGGCTATAAAAAATAGCGAACTTTAATCGTAAAACTGTATAGGAAAAATATAAAAGCAACAACCTACAAAATATGGCATACATTCATACTTATCTAATTATACGATGGTGTTTTGAGAAGAACTTTTACAAGTTTTTGACAAAACAGTTACACATAAAATTTATATTCACCTAATTTACGAAGCTGAGCATCAAAAGTCTAGAGAATGAATCTAAATCTTCTAGATTTGTTACACATCTCTACAAAGTTCTATTGAAGTAAAGCAGTTTTAATTAAATTTAAATTTTATCTTTGATATGGAGGACTCAGAGCTGAAGTGAACCAAGTCACAAAAAGACAATTCGAAGACATTTTGAGTTTCAGTTCATCTAAAAATTAATGTAAATATAAAATGAGAGCCATTGATTTGGGGTTTTTACCGCTACCTTATGAACGAAACACTTCTTCACTTAGTCCATTACAGAACTAAATAGAGTTAAACTTTGCGGAGAATTTCGCACTAGTTTTGAAATCTTGCATATTTTATGACTTGGTGGTTCACTTCAGCTCTGAGACCTCCATATAATATTTTTATTTTTTAACTATTTTCTGTTTTTAACGAAAATATTTGAAATAAAATGACTGAAGGGCTCATTAGTTTTTTCTTTTCGTTTCCGTTCTGTGCCGTTGTTTTCTATAAAAAATATGTTTTAAGGCAGAATTAGTTTGTACGTTCTGTTCTGGTTACGAATCAGCTGTTTTGTTTCCGCTTAATTGAAAAACCGTATGTGTGGTTTGTGTTACTTTTTCGTTCTGTTCTGTTGCGGACTATTCTGTAGAAAATTGAATACAACGTTAAGTGACAGCCAAGAGTTTGTATATATTAGTATTTTGCGGTGAGAAATATTAAAAATTTTGTGCTAAAAGTCAGAATATATTATTTTAATTGAAATTACTAAAGATTTATATATTTTTGTCAAGTAAAAACCATTTTGCAAACATTTTCAAAATTCATTCCTATAATTATATCATCCATATCCGAAAGTTCAGGCACACACACAGCTAAAACTACACAGTCGTAAAATCATGTCTATTCGTCTTATTGCGTCATCCAACAGGAGCATCGTTAAACTTTCCTTATATTAAATAACAAGAAATCAAATCATGTGCATTAAATTATAGCATTGAGCTATGAGTGAATTAAAATTTTTAAATTCGTTTTCTTAAAAACTAATTTTTAGTTATGAATATAAATACATGGCCTTATTCACAAACGATTAATAAAGTTAATGTGCGCATATAAAAATCCAACATTAAACCTACAATAACTTTATTAATCGGTAAGGCCAATATTCTTTTTAATTTTTTTCAAAGAACTTGATATTTGCATCAAATTTAACTATGGCGTTTTCTTTTCGAAAATTCGCAATATAATGATTTTTTGAAATAGAGAGATTATTAGAAATTATTATAACATCTCTTGCAAGACAAAATTTTTGTCTTAAGAAAACATTGAATTGCAGGGTTTGGGATAAAAAGTAAAAGAAATGTTAAATTTTTTTTTTAAATGTGAATAATTTTGAATATAATAAATTTTAACAGTATAACAAATTTTTTAATAGAAATGATATATGTAGAGGAAAGTGAATCTGTCAGAAAATTAGGAACGCGACGGGTTCAGAAGTGGTAGCGACCGTTTTGAAAGGAATCTATCATTTTTACATGGCGTTGTCATTGCAAGGTGTTAATTGGTATAATTAAGATACTCTGGTACAGGTCCCCTTAAAGTGCTTTCTTAGTAGCAGTTACTATTTAAGAAAATACGATATTTTACTCTTGTGATTTTGTATATAGTCTTTGTACTTATTTCCCATTTCTTTCGGAACATCTTACTGCAATACTAGCAGACACACATTCGGAAAAGTTTAAAGTCAAGGTCTAAACTATGTGGGCTTCTTTGATAGGCATGAAATTCGAAAAATTTTAACAATAGAATACACAAATAGACAAATAGACACGGTCCAGCTCACGAACGGTCATCGCTGCACCCTCAAAGTTGTTGGCGCTTCTCATAAAGAAACTGCTGTGACTCTCTCTTTTTCTGTGTGACAGTGGCTCTTCAAGCAGAAATTTCATTGCTGAGAACAAACAAAAACGTCGGCTGAGTTTTGGTAGTTCGATTGCTGTTTGATTTTAGGTGGAGAACAGGTAAAATTGCTTTGTCACAAATTCAAGTGAGAGGTTGTATAAATATGTTATAATTTTATGATAAAAATTTATAATTTTAAATATTTCTTCGGTTTTCCACTAAATTACGTTTTAAAAAAATATTTATTAAATATGCAGTTTTTAGTTTTCTAAATTCAAATTCGCAAATTCAAAAAGCAATCACTTGAGCAATCATTGTGCAATGGATTGCCACTTATGGGAATTGCGTTCCATACCTAATAATTTTCATGAACGGAATCCTAAACTTGACTATAAGTGAAGACCCAGTGTAATGAAAATTTTTATGGAAATATAAGTATTCCATGAATATTAAATATAATTTAAAAAAAAATGACAGCCATTAAATGTTAAAGACGTGCGCTGTGTCATCGCAAATGGAACGTAATTTTCTAATCTGCATTGAAAATCATCACATTAATTCAAAATTTTAAAACTAACTTGAACCTCACTAAAGATAATTATTGAAACAGGGTGTTTATTATTTTTGTAAGAAAAGCTAAGAAAAAATGTTTATTACTCTCTTTTATCACATGTTTACGGTAGAAAAATTTTTCTAATGTAAGCCAGGCCGAAAACTTTCATAACGCAACCATAGTTTGGAACAGAACGTTTCTTGAAGTCTTCTGCAAGACACCGACTTTGCGGCGCGCTAAGCTTTTAATGAAAACTGTAAAGATTTAAAAAACTTTCGAATATTATTCGTATAACTAAAACAAACTAAAGTTTCTTCTCTATTCTAGGTTGGGGTTTCTTCTTCATATTTTAGTTTTAGTTTCATTTTCTTTTTTCTTGTCATATTTCGAGTATATTTTTTCCTGACATGCCATAAAATAATAAAAAGACCAGAAAAAAAATACACGAAAATAAAAATAAAAACTCAAACTGCGTTTATATTTTATTCATACTGGGCTAATAACTCAAGGTTTTTTCTATACAAATATAAAACAAATAAAAAAAATATTTTTGAGAAAGGTATTTGTTATTGCGAAGAAAACGAACGTTGTTTTCTCTTGTTAAATTTTTAATTTCTGAAGTAACTTGATATTAACCAAAAGCATATAAAGTGAATGTCTTTCAATCAGAAAAAGTAAAATTTTTTTTTTAATTTTATGTAAATTTATTTTGTGAAACGAAATACAACTTATGCATATTTCTTATTTGCATAGACTTAAATTGATGGAAATAAGTTTAAAGAATCAAAATTAAGATTTCCGAATTAAATTTTCATTAAGCCCAAGAGTAGAAAACAATTAAATAGGAATACGGAAAAAGTTAATGTTTTTTTCCAAACATTAGCGTACCAAAAAAATAAAATGTTTGTGAGCAGAAACTCTGGTCGTGGAGGAGGGGGTGAATTCTGATAGCAATTAAAAGTACTAAAATGGCGCTTGATGAGGGTTTGGGGATATTCATTTAACTGCAAATTATTTCGAAACAAACGTAAATTCGTTTTTAAAATTTTGGTTGTTTAGTTCAGTCTTGAAAGATATATTTTCTTACAACCTTAAGCAGGTTAAGCTTCTCTATGAAGTCGTCCTAAAAGACTGAAATCAAATGACAAAGCAACTGCATTTCTAACAGGAAGTAATTGTTGAATCAGATGCACTGCTGATGCCGAATAGGCTTAGCTTACTGACTACTCCAAGCAGCAAAATAGTAACACCGGATCCAGGCTCTACGGCCCAAATACGTCATCTTTAAGTACATTCTAGAATGTACCAATAAAAATATATTTGATGTCAGACAGTCAGGCAAAGATCAAGGCATTACCATCACATGAAGTGAAGTCGGGCGTGGACAGGGATAGTATTGAATCTCGAAACGAATTTGGTGCCATTATTGTAGATGCCTGGTAATACAGAATAGGTTGAAAACGAGAAAGTTTAGTCTTTAGCAAACAGAAGATTTTCATTATACTGAAACCCTACATTGACTTCAACAATTGTTGTGGCTGATATGAAAGCCAGATTTTATGGGGGAAAAAAGTCGTTTGCGGCCATTGAAAGGATAAATCTAGCCAGTCTCAAAAGAGCTCGGCTATTTAAGGGAAAATTCCAAAAATGTCTGTAGTGTGACAAGGGTGAGCTAAGTATAATCTCGGTGTAGTTTACTGGACATATTCTACATATCAACAATAAGCACATATTTTTAGTATTTTCCAAACAATAGTTTAAGTTACACAGGATGCCAGCCTTTATTAAGTGTCCTTATTGGTCACTTTGTGTTCTCTGACAGTATGACAAAAACCAAATACTATCAAGTTCTCGTGCTGCCTAAAAGAAAAGGTTTAAAAACATTTAAGTTATTGAGAAACATTTAATATATTTCAAAGAATTTTTATGGCAATTTTCCTTAAGAAAACAAAAGATTATGCTATTAAGCATTTCAATATATTTTCTTAAATCAAACAGATAAAACAAATATTTATATTCTTTTTCATCTTAAATATTGCCTTTACTTCGTTGAGTTGACTTTCTGGTTTGGCGTCTTTGATGTATTTTATAAATTAACATGAGCTTCTACTTTTACGATTCTTTTTCTTTCTTCTTCACTTTTATTGCTGTATTAACTTGGAAATACTTTGTAGAGTCTTAACTTATTCAAAACAAACTCAAATGCAAGAACAGCTTGGTTATTCCAAGAAATGTTCAACCTTTTAAAAACTTTTTTATGCAGCATTTTCCCTTTAAGCTGTTCTAAGTTTTTTGCTATTTTTCTGTTACTTTTCCGTTTCTATTTTTTATTTGCTACAGGTATTCAGAAGAAAGTGAGTATGTATATACAAACTTATTCATTTATTTTAAAAATTAAAAAAAATTATTACTGTACAAAATTGCAGAAATAAACTATTTGAAATTGTCTTTAAAAAACGAATAATTGCTAAAGTTTAAACTTTTGTAGTATTTTGCGGCATTAAAGTCCACAACAATTTCCAGGTGTTGTTATTTTTAACACAAATCTTTAGTAAGAATTCCAAATTGGTTTTTTCGAAGAGAAACACGTTTTTTTACTTTAATTAGAAAATAAAATAAAAATCTTGAAAAAATATTGTTATTATTGCAAATGACAAGACTCTGGCAACTATACAGTTTTAAAGAAATTGCATTTAAATTTCCTTTCTAACTTACCACCGCATTATAAATCATTTGCAACACACCACCTGTCTACTATTTTTTAATTATTGGCAAGAAACCCCTTGTAAAGCTATTCAAGTTTCAATGGATTTTTTAATATATTTTCATCTTGTTTGTACTTTTAATTGAAGAAGAATAATTCCTATATATTTTTCCTCCTAGCAACTTGTATCATATTTCAAACATAAATATAGTTTTATTACCTTAAGTACTTATGAAAATCAAAGTTTTGCTTTCTATAAGCAAATTATATTAGAAGTGTCAAATATTTTTACATTTTTATTGCTTGAAAAAAATCCTTTCATAAGAGAAATTTGGCAAATGAAATTGCTTATTCAACATAATAATTCTAATTAAATAGTTGGATAAGAAAAACATTTGCATGTTATTTAACTTCAAAAAAACCTTGAAAATTGATTTGTCTTTTTAACTGCATTATGTACCAGGGATGGCATCAGGAATTTTAAAATTGGACCAAATAGCTTGAAAAATTGTAATTAATTGTACTAAAACACATTTTTTCAATTTATATTATTTTTATTTAGATTCATTAAGAATAAAGCGGGTACATTAAATTTCATTTGTACTATAATATAACACAAACCAGTTCAGTATTGAATATGTATAAACTATTTACGTATAAAAAAAATTATAAAGTTACTTTTAAATCAATTTCGAGATCGAAATTACAATCTTAATAATAACATACTTGATACACATATTTATATCATAAAACAATTTCAACTTTGTGAAATCCGTAAATAATTTGCTTGGATTAACCCGCAAAGAGTTGTAGTTTGCAGTATGTTTTTCTCTTTGGTTTTAATTATATTTTGGTAAGAAAATATTTTTTTCACATTTGTAAATGAATGTGAAACTGATAATATTCCTCTTACTATTTCTGGAAACATTAATTCATTTGTTTCATTTTTTATTTTCGAAACTATTGCCCAGAAATTGCTAATATTCGAATCTTTGTAAGATTTTAATATTTCAACATCAGCAAAATACCTAAATCGTAAAACTATGATATAAAGGTTTTAATATTCGTTTGAGAATATTTTTACAAATAGTGATACTATACTATTAGTTCCACTGATTTTCTGGGCTAAATGTACTGAACCATTTTAATGTTTCAGTTTCAAAATCGAATTTTGTTCTCAAAACTTTGCAAAATTTAAAATAAAAATTTTGGGCAACTGTTTTAAACTGAATTATCATATGATTTTCAATTTCATTGGTTTCTATATACAGTTCTACATCAGTTCCACAGAAAGCATCATTCAATGATAAATAATTTTCTTCTAATTTAATCAAACCTAAAAACCGGTCACAGCATTTGTTGTTGGAAGTTTTGATTATTATTGTTAAATTTTCGGACACACTGCAATCAGTGCTTTCATCTAATATTATTGAATAATAATTGTCTTTACAAAAGTTTTTAAAGTCGGCAACATTTTCTGGCCCGGTTCTGTTACAATTTTTTTTATATTCGTTTTCTTAACAATTTGCGAATCTGAAATTACCTTTTTTAAGTAGGTTATTTAAGTGGTCCAATATTTTGAATTGCAAATATTGCTACGCAACAAAAATAGTCAACTGAATTTCTAACGTTTTTGCTGGCGGTTCTGTGGGACAATCTGCGTTTTTTATAAAAACGCTCATTTTCGTTGTTGTTGTCATGGCTAACATTTTTGTTATTGTGGCTGGCACTTTGTATGTACTATGCTACCCATTATATTGACATTACATGCTCTACATCTTTTATAATTGCCATCTTTCACTATCCAAGAGAACATGCTCGTGCACTCTTCTTTCTCTAAATGAATAAATCTTAGTTAACTCACAGTAAAATTACTGCAATGATGAGTTGCCATATAAAATTACTAAAACTGGAGAGATTTTTTAATTGTACTAAATAAGCCATTGGTGCACCTTTGTACTTTTCCACTTTGAATAGTACCAAAAAAAGCACAATTGTACCAATTTTGCCATCCCTGTTTTTGACCACTGGGTGGTCCAAGTGCTAGTACATTTTAAAAATGAAATAAAATAAGCTAAACTTCATTTCTGTTGCTATAAATATTCCCATTATTTGTACAAAACGATATCATTCGTGTAACTGCCAACTGCGAGGATGGCCACGCAGTAGCTAATACAAGACTTTGTTGACAATTTCTAACGAATGGCCATAGTTGGGCAAAATACATGGTTTGCGGTTTTTAACATACAAAATACAAAATACTTGCTGGTCATGTATTTAAAATACAAAATACTTTCAAGTTATGTATTTAAAATACAAAATACAAAATACTTCCATTTATTGTACGTATTTAAAATACAAAATACTTCCACGTCATGTATGTATTTAAAATACAATATACACCATTTTTATTCAAACCAAAAAATACATTAGATAAAACTAATCAACAAAACAATTGTTTCCTTTCATAAATATCAGATTTTTGAATGTAGCATCAGACAAACTGTTTCTTGTTGCATAATAAATAAAGCCTGCTGAAGAAAATAATCTTTCTACAGTTGCTGATGAGCACAAACTTGTCCTTCTATGAATGCTCTTTTTATACTTGCATAACTGTCAAGAGTGATAATGTCTTTGCTCTTGTCACTGAGGAAGCTGACAAATTCCAGCTCCAAATTTGATGTCCTAGATTCACCATCATCCCTATCTACGTAAAAAACAAAATCATCGTCTTCTTTACTGGTGCTTCTACTTCTGATATTTCTATTTCTGATACATTCTAAGTTTTTTGAAATTTTCCTCCAGAGTATAAAGTATTTCCTGTGATAGTTAAAAAAAACTTACTTACAAAGATTCAAGAACTTTTGTTTCTTGAGGGATTTTTTAGCTAGTCTATATACATGCATTTCATTGGTGCTAATTCCAAATCATCAAGAGACCTTAAACCACATTTTCTAAATGTTTCCTTATACAAAATCTTTTAAAAAACCAATGACAATTTCAAAAATTACAAAAGTATAAATAAGCATAGTTAGTATGCTTTGAAACTTATTCAAAAATCCCAAAAAAAATAATATTATTCGATTTGAATCTATTTTATGTTCTTTACAACCTTTATACAATTAGACGCCCTTTGGGTGACAATAAAAGTATTTAATAAGGCAAAACGAAAAATAAAATCTTAATTAAGTATTTTTTTAATACTAGTATATATACTTTTGTAATTTTTTAAATTCTCATTGGTTTCTTAAGAGTTTGTGTATAAGATAAGAGGTTTGAAACATTCAAAAAATATGGTTTAAGGTCTACTGATGATTTGGCATTAGCACCAATGAAATACATGTATATAGACTAGCTAAAAAACCCTCAACAAACAAAAGTTTTTGAAAATCTTTAGAAGAAGATATCGAGGCAATCTCGATTAATAAATTAAAAAAAAAACTTAATCAAAAAAATATTTCAATTTCTTTATGTATTTAAAATACAAAATATTTATATTTATTGTATGTATTTAAAATACAAAATACTTGCTGGTCATGTATTTAAAATGCAAAATATAAAATACTTGCACGTTACTTATTTAAAATGCAAATACAATTTACGTATGTATTTGTATTTTAAATACGTATTTTAAATACATGTATTTCAAATACTTCCCAGCCCTACGAATGGCTCGGATAATATATTATTTAAAAGTGTAGATCGTTTTTAAATTATTTACATTAACGGCATCCTACAAGTCTAAAGGTATCAAATCGTAGTATCGAGGCGGCCAGTTGAGAGACAACTGATAAGACGATTTTTCGATGATGGTTTCGGCCAAAATGGACGACCAAAAATAAGTTTGTAATATATGATACTAACTGATATTGAATGTTTCGGACAGGAAAAATGTTTCAAATGTCAAAATAACATATAATTTAAAAATATCATTGACTTCTGATCCGGCTGCAAAATGATGTTCACTTAAATTATAGATAAGTTCTAAGCATCCAGAAAATCAAGCGCTTAATTACCCTATTGTAATACAGGTTGAGCTACAGAGTGCCCAAGTCAACAACAACGAGCTCTCAAAACTTTTCAAAGTATTCAACGTTACAAATACCAAATGATTTCAATAACTATTAGTTTATGATTATAGATTATGTAATTTTTGGATCTAAATTTAGTAGTTTTTGCAATTGAGCTTGAGTTTTCATAAATATTAAAATAATTTTTTTTTGTATTATAATTTAGTTATTTCATATTTGTCAAAAGCATAAACTGTCTTTCTAAGTTAAAAAAAATACACGATAATTTACACTACGTCTTCATGGCCAATAATAAAACAATTGTATTGATCGCTTTTGCACACTTTTCATTCTTTCATTAAACTTTCTTTTACTACTGCACACATAAAATTGATTTTGACATATTTTGTGTTTCGTTGGATGAACATGCATACCAATCACACAAGCATGCAACCAAATACAAGGAATGCCATCTATAAGACTTCTTTTCCACTGTTAAAGTTTACTTTGCAAAGTCTTAATGGTAATAAGGGAAAGCAGAAAGAGGGTGAATACACACTTTGCTGTACTCCCAAAGTTGCTTTCTGCTTCGTTCGTCGTTTTCACACACTTGTATTTGCTTGCATGTGTGTGTTTGGCTTGCATGTTCATTCAACAAACGAACACAAAATTTTTCAAAGTAAACTTTGCGTGTGTAGAAGCGAAATAAAGTTTAAAAGAAAATTGAAAAACTTTGTCAAAGTAAACCGTATTTTGACCGTGGAAATGCAGTCTAAACGACGAACGAAGAACAAGCAACTTCTTTCGCACAAACTCGAAACTTTGCTTAGTAAATTCCGCGTGCGCAAATGCGGTCTAAATGTTCATTTGTATGTGCTGCCTCTTTTACTCGCCTTCAAAATTGGTGTTTAATGTCAAACATAGTTGCTCATCCAAATGTTCGAACAATAATGGCAACACATGAACGAAACATGAATATGAGAAGGCTTCACTCGATGAATTCATATCCGATATGATCATTAATTTCGTATTTTTTACAAATTTTTAAATCAAAAACTAAATAAATATTTCTTGAAAAAAACCCTGACAGATTCCTAAAAAAAATAAAATATTTTTTTAATCTGCTTATAAGAAACAAAATGGACATATAGATACAGGAAAGAAAATTTAAAAATGTGAGCAATAGTATATCCTTTAAATAACCCGAACCAAAATATAATAATAAAATAAAACAGCAGGACCAAGCTAAAAAGTTTATCTCTTAAATAAAATAAATAAAATTTGTTTCTTAATCACGGAAAAAAATCATACAGTTTGCCAACCTTTTCCTTCTTTAAAAGTCTGCTTAAAATAAGATGTTTTGAATAGAAAGCCTTATGAGTCTCATTTAGACAGATCCGCTTTTTATTGAGAGCTCCAAAAAGCTTACTCTTAACTTACTGAGCTATTTACTGATATACGAGTATGTATGTATTATAACATTTCTCTGATATATATTATAAATAAAAAATTTTATGAACTTAAATTTATTGCCAGGGAAACCGATAAAAATATATCTCTGGTCACAACCAATAAAAGCCGAAGTCGAAAAACATACTTTTGAGATAACCCAATTTTAATATTCGAAAAAGTTTTTGAAAAAAATTTAGGAAAAAAATAAAATAAAAATCTTAATTCTGAAAGTTTAAAACAACTAATGTTTTTATTTTATACTGAATAAAATTTATTTTTCTTGAGTTTATAAGGACTTAAACGATTATTGCAAATTAAAAGTGGCTGAGGAATGGGTAATACGTTTATGTGTTCTCTCTTATTTGTGATAATTTATTTTGCGTGAGCAACCTATTTCTATATAGTGTTTTTATAATTAAGTATATTTTGGTGCTTATTGATAATGTTAAGAGAGTTCAAAACGACTCAAGTTAATATGCTTTTTAATATCTAAAAAAATAGGTTGGAGAAATGAGAGTTTGAGGAACAAATAAAGCCTTTTTTGATGATCATGATAGTACATTAAGGCGGCTTATGTTTGTGACCACATATATATAATCTTAAGAAAACAGAAATTAATTGTTTGAAAATAATATTTATCAGAAAGGGACCTTTCATCACAAAGGGACCTATTTTCCTGGACCCAAGTGGGCCGGTTGCTTGCAATCGGCGGCATGTGCAACCTAACCTAATATTTCAATAAGATTTATGTGCATTTAAAATAAGATAAAATAAAACAAACAGCACACGGATTAATACAAATAAAAAAATTAAAATTGTGCATCAATTTCAAAAAGATCTCGATATAAAATTTAACCACTATTATTAAAATGAGGCAACCAGCTTTTTATTGATAATTGCTGTTGCAGCATATTGTCTACTATATCTAAATAAACTTATATACATTAATTAAAAATGTTCTTTCAATGTCTATTGTTGCAGAAGGATCATATTTAAAAAAATAACGCTTCTTCAACATCATATTTTACAGCTGCTTTGATTTAAGCAAATGTAGGCTGGAAAAGAGATGTAGATGACCAACAACACGATTCATCTGATACATATACAAAATAGAAAAACCATCTGTTGATTAGAATTGAAAACAAGGTTTTGCTGCTGTTGCGAAGAAATTTTAAAAAATATTCGATAAAAAAATTTCGATAAAGCATCAAAATATGCTTCCAAGGGCCGCAAATGGTCTACGAATTTAAAAAAGTGGTTTCCCTGTTTGCTACTATTTATTAGGTGCACCACTGCGCATACGTTTTATTGTGTACAACGTATACGTACTGTTTTTAGCCAACTTCAAAAAGAAGAGAAGTTTCCCAAGTGGTAGCAAACGGTTCTCGTTCTGGATCTTTATATGTATGAAAGAACCCTCCAATTTAACATGATGCTGATATTTGAGAGTATCAATTGGCATTGCTAAGATAGTTTGTTTAATGTTCATGTACTGTATAAGTTATCATTTGCTTGTATTGATTATATATCAAGAGAATAATGGCCTTATTCACAAGCGATTAATAAAGTTATAGTAGGTTTAATGTTGGATTTTTATAATGGAAACCTGGTTTTAATGCACACGTTAACTTTATTAATCGTTTGTGAATAAGGCCATAAATATTTTACTCTCTTGATAATTTGCCCAATACCGCTTTTGTCATGAAAAAGCATGATGAATGTTTTCACCTTTATACGCGAGTTGCTGTTCATTGCAATCATACATGTGGCATTGTCTCTCTTTTTTGGAAGGATAAAATTTCACTAAATAATATTCCATGTCTTGTAGACGATCGTGTTGTGATGTGCAAAAAAAAAATTAGAATTAAAAATTAGAATTACAAAAGTTTTCGTAGGTCACCCGTTTCATAAGTTATGGGACGAATACTGTCAGGACAATCGATTTAAGTTTCATGCAGTCTTTTTATATTTGCTACAAGTGGAATTCTTCCAGAGTGTTGTCTGTTTTGAAGACAGCTTTTTGAGCAGGAAATATATGTATTTCACGAGGCGCAGTGTGTAGTATTTTATTTTTGATAACTCCTTAACTGTTGAAGATATTTTCAATTTAAATAAGTTTGAAAACAACGCTTCAAAAATACATGTAAAACGATATATCCTATCAACCAAAATAAGGAGCTATCGATTTTATTATGGTGATAAAAATAAATACTAATCGTTCTTATATGTTGTTCATAGAATCTGAGCAATCGACTTGATCAGAAAATATGTATGAAAACGACTCGAATAACTGATTTTCATACAAATTGTTCACTCAATTGGATTGCTTGGATTCTGTGAACAGCAAATTAGTTTTATATCCCATCTTTCATGTTCTGAAATTCGTTCGCTGATGGTTTTATTGGAACATCTTTGTAAACACGTACTAGTATAATTGTAATCATATGCACGGTTTTTTTGTATTAACGAACAATTTATTTTAAACTTAAATACTTAACGAAAACCTGCTCATCTTTTAACCAAAAAATGATTCGTAATTTTTATGGCTGTTTTTGAATTCAGCAGATAGAAATACATAAGTGCCAGCTGTTTTGAGCGAAAACCATTTTCAGGGTCACTCATTATTTTTTATTTTTAGAACTAATATAGAAGAAACGAGTAAAATAAATAAATAATAAAAAATTATAGTTCAGTTCTCGAACTACAGGCAGCTTAACCGGCTTCCATTAAACCAATATAGTTCGAAAAAATTACCCTAATTTATAATTAAAATAATTTATTAAAATATTAAAAACCATCAACAAACAAAAGTTTTTGAAATTCTTTAAAAAAGATATCGAGGCAAACTCGATTAATAAATTTTAAAAACAAAAAAATAATTAATAAATTTCAGGTTATCAAATTCAATAGATTTACCGACAACAAATATCTGTAGTTCATAAAGAAATAATTTTCTCTTTGAAGAAGAGTATGAATTCGATACACAAGTTTTGACTGGTATATAATATCGTTCATTATATCAAACAAAAATATGAAATAAGCTCTTAGTCTGCGTTCACACGCGTCGTGTTTTATTGATAAGATTTTTACTTTTTCTTCTTTGAACTTTCATTGGTGTTCACACAAGTCATGTTTTGTTGACGTGAATTTCTTGCAAATACCTTCAGGCTTAAAATTACTAATAAGAAAGCAAAACGTAATGACAGTACATGAACCTGTGTACTCATTTCTTTTCTCCTCGTCTCTCTCGCCAATAAAGTAGCAATCAAGTTAATAAGACATGAACGTAGACTGCATCATACAATTTGAAATTCCGCTGCAATCAATTGAAATTACTTGCACTGTTAGTAAGAACACTCTATTTAGTTTTAATTAAATCGTTGTTATCTAAACAGCTAAAATTCTTTATTTTTAGTGTTCTCAAAAATTTTAGAAAATATTATTAATTAATTCAGTGATGAAATTATTTTCTTTGAAATTGGTTTTTTTATTCCACAACAGAAGAGGAGTATGATTTGCTGCGTGCTTTTGACCACTTTAACACATTTAATCAAATTGGGTTTTTCCATTCCCATTAAAGGGTAAACTTAAAGACTGCATTCACATTTACATTTAGTACATCCTTGATAAGTTTTTTTTATTATTTTATAATTGTATGTATCCTAACTAAAGTATTTTGCTTTATATGCGTTTTTCTTCTAATACTTATACAAAATCATAGGAAACAACGTTAGACGTTAGGTAAAAGAACAAATTCCGTGGTTTTGCAGAGTAATCAAAGATTTTATGCACGTACAGGTTGAGTATTAAATAAAGCTTTAGCTTTTTTTGTGTTTTCTTCACTTTGGCACGTGAGCACGAAATAGTTTTTGCTTAAGGATTTCGTAAACTCCACATGTGCAATGCATCGGTAGTTGTTGCTGTATTCAGTTTATTTCAAAATTACCTTTCTCAGCAATTCCAAATGTCAGGTTAAATAGGATCAAAACGATTAGAATCAATTAAGCAAAATGTTGAAGGTCAATTATTTAATATTCTTTTGCTCTTATTTCTCTTTCGTTTTATTTCATTTATTCACCTCCTGCTTGAAAGGTGTGCGCGTTGAAATTGTTCATCGTTTTGTTTTAGTAAATTGATTTTAAATTGCTTTGTAGAAATCAAAAATTTAAATTCGTAAAGCCAACAATCATACATATTTATACAAAAATTTCAATTTATAAAAATTCTATAAAACGAATTTTCTCACATAATATTTTTGAGATTAAATATTGGGTACTTTCTTCAGAAACTGAGAGCCTTAAATAAAATAAAAAGAAATAAATTAAAAAATAAAAAAGTCATGTGCGGTTCATAGAATACAAGTAATCGACTTGAGTAAAAAATATGTATGGAAAGCACTCGAAAAACTGATTGGTTTTCATACAAATTGTTCACCCAATTCGATTGCTTGGGTTCTATGAAATTAAATTAAACAAGAAAACCAAAATTTTAAAAATTTAATAAATTAAAATAAAATAAAATAATTGTAAATAAAATAAAATTCGATAATGTAAACAAAATAATTTAAAATAAAATAATTGTAAGTAAAATAAAATAATTTAAAATAAAATTAAATTAAATAAAATAAAAAAAAAAAAAAAACTAAATTAAATTGAATTATTTAAATTGACTTAAATGAAAAAATGATATTAAATAAAATTAAAAAAATTAAACAAAATGAAATAAAATTAAATCAATGAAAAAATTTTAATATTTATTAAAAAAATTAAATTAAAATCAATTAAATTAAATATTATAAAATTAAATAAAATTAAATTGAATTAATTAGATTAAATTAAATAAAAAAAATATTAAATAACATTAAATATATTAAAATAATAATAAAATAATTAAAATTAAAAAAAAATTAACTGCCAGTCCCACGATATCACAAGTATTCGTTCTTTCGTACAACATTTAGAATAAAAACAAATTCAAAAATTTTGTTTTTTTAATGAAATTGTACGAAAAAACGAATATATGTGACAACGTGGGACTGAAAGTGAATTAAATTAAGTTATGTGAAATAAAATTAAATAAAATAACATGAAATAAAATGAAACTAATATAAATACAAACATAATTGAATTAAATTAAATACAATAAAATAAAAAATAGAATAAAATTAAATAAAATAGAACACAATATAATATGACAAAATAAAATAAAAAAATATCATGATTAAAATAAATTAAAATAACTTGCCAAAGCAAATTAAATTGCCGGGAGCAAGCATTGTAATTAACAAAACTAATGTTAAAAATTCCAATATTTTTTTATCTTTTAACTTAATAAGCATGTCGCATTTTCAAAAAATAGCTTATGTCATTAAAATAATACTTAATAGTTTTAAGTTTTCATTGAATTTATGTTGGGTAATCCTGTATTATGAAAGAAATGAAGTCTCAATAAAATACCAATAAAATAACCAAGACAATATTAAATCAATCTAAAAAAAAAATTAATTAAAATAAAACAATTAAAAAAAACAAAAATGAAATAAAATACAACAAAGTAAAAAAAATAAAAAAAAAATTTAATTAAATAAAATAAAATAAAAAAACTAAAGCAAAATAAAATAAATTACAGAAATATTGTTTTAATAATAGTTTTGAATTAAAAGATAATTTTATAGTATTAATGTTTGGAGACCCCAGTATTCACACATTCTTTGTAGTAATTTGCCCATAACCTGTACGTTTCTGAATTGTTTCATCTACGTACACATGCGACTCTACATATCTCCAGAAATTATAAATCTCACGAACATATCCACTTCATAAAATTTATCATACGTGAAATGCTTATTCCATTTATTTTTTGTATCCCGACTTGTGTTGCTGAAATCACACATCTATAATGTTATTCCTTTCCAATAAGGGCATAAAAAAGTGTATCTTCATCTCTTTATACAATTCATTTGCCTATTTAATAATGCAAGGAAAGGATTTATTAATCATAATCTCAGGGACCCCACTTTAAATGGGTCGATTTTTCAGTTATGACAGAAGTTTTTTATCGCTCATGTTAAGTCAGAAATGTTCATAGAAACAACAAATCATAAACTATGATCAGTACTTGGAAGAGGAAATGAAAATATTTTAATGCTGTTAAGCCTCTTGGAGATGAAATATATATTTCCTGGATAACCCCTCCGCGACTGCTTACTTATCTGTAGTTTGGTAGCCGAAGGACTCTCAAAACCATTTAAGCGGAGGCTAGATGAGGTAAAAAAATTTACTTCTGTCTTGATCTACAGAATTAAAGCAATGCTGGGATTGCCGCTTATGTATGCATTGGATCGATCAACTGATACATGCTGAGAGAAAACGTAGCTGTAGAATAAATATTGTGGCTGTGGCAAAAAGGTTTTGTCGAATGAAAAAAATGAAGCAGTTTTTAATATTGCAAATATAAAATTAGCCAAGATAAAGAAATTCTTGTTTACATTTAATAATAAAAATTTTACCATCCATAACAAATGAAGGATATATATATATATATAAATATATATATATAACAAATGCAGCATGATTCGACTACAACCTAAGTTTTATTAATACACAAACATTTTTACTGTTCGTTTGTAATCAATGTAGGATTAAAAAGCAAGCAAATAATTATTCAGTATACACATACATAGATACTCACATATATAGTATATGTATGCATTGAATGTACTGCACACAGAACTCTCAGTTGTTTAATATAAATTTAATATGTGATAGTCCCCATGAAAAAATGCAGAAGCATCACAGGGCTTAATTTTCAGGAAAACCGATTTACTAAAAAATTATAAAAAACTTATATTTTTTATTTGACTCCGGCTATCTGATTCTGTTCCTTGTGGGTTTTATTAGAATCTGTGTGTTTTTATCTAAAAACTAAAAAAAAAAAAGACAAAGAAGGTATACAAACTTTAAACTCATTTTTCTTAAAATTATGTTTTTCATTATTAAAAACTTCAAAAATCCAAAATAAAAGTAGAAAGCAATAAAAAAACAATACGAGTATTAGTGAAGATTCAGTACCTTTTCATGTGGACGGTCACATATAAGTATCACAGGAGAAAAACTATTTCTGCAAGACTGATAGTTGCAACTTACAATTAGTCGTCGAAAATTATATGATGATCATGCTAATCATATTTTAATTGCACTTGATGATAATCAGGTAACCTTACATCATGATATGTTTATAAATTACTGTGCTACTCGTATTCGCATAATAGCAAGTTCCCTGATGATGTGCATTAGTAACAATGAAATGCGCATTGGAACTAGCTATACCCCTCAATAATTAATTTCAATTTGTTTTTAATTAAACTATTAATATTTTACTAAATAGGTAAAATATTAATATTAATTTTGGAAAAAAGTGCTATTAGAATTTTAAAATAGCAAATAGCGACATTCGTTTGAAAATGCTACTTTAAATATTTTTTTTGCATTTCCTAAAACTGAAATTTGTTTCTTTTTTTATATGGCATGCTGAATCTGAAATCTGCACTCTAGTTTTCGAGATATAACACTATTTCAAAAATTAAAGCACTTGCCCAACATGTATTATTCTTAAGCTAGAAGGTTTAGTAAAAAACAGGAAATTTCACAACAAAATTATTTTAACATGAGCAAACTTTATTTCTAAATCTCCTCAGTAGTTTCAGAAATATCGTAGAAATTAAGGCAAAAAAATTAACATTTTATAAAAAATTCATTCCTCAAAAATTCATGAAAAAAAATTTTACATTTTTATTCTTTAAAAATTCATTAAGAAAAAGTAAAACGATTCAATTGCTTGTATAGCAACATGTAGCTAAATAAATATATTCCAAAGAATATTAACATTCTTTCATTGAAGTTGGTGGGCATCTTTCAATTTTATTCACAATTTAGTGAGAGAACTCAATGGATAAAAAAATTAAAATATAGATAATTTTGTTGTAGAATTTCGTTGAGACTAGAACTGCTGCAATGCTACCATAAAAATAAAAAAACGCCCAATAGCAGAGTTGTAAAAGAATTAATTACTATCTGCGGTTGGTAGGCATTAAATGCCTGAATATTTACTTCTCTTAAAAAATTAAATAAAAAACAATAAAAAATTAAAAAAGTGTATTTTTATTGCCACTTTTGCAAAAAAAAAACTAAGTTAAAAATTAAAGGGCGTGTAAACAAATAGTATAATTTTTTTAATAGAAAAATAATAAGTCTCTTTTCGCGAATCGAAGTCGCACTTGGCCGAGTTGTTATTAACCAGCTTTGTGAAAATTTTTGAAAACAGCTTAAGTCGAAGGATTTTAAATGCACTCTTCGACACGCTAGATAATTTAAGTTTTCCATATTGCTCAGGACTGGAGAATAAAATAACAATCGGTGGTTATTTTCGAGCAATTTTTAGGAAACTCTAAAAATATATCAAAATAATTTCGCTCTTTCCAAATTTAAAATTTATTGTATTTAAGCCACCCCAACATTAGTTTCGAAAATTTTTCATACCAAAAATGTAAATATGTACGAATTTCTATAAATTTAAAAACGCAGCACACAACTAAAAAGATAGTAAGCAATCAAAGAAGAAGAAAAAGAAAAATTTGTTTATGACACATTTGTGTTGACGTTTGGCATAAAAGTTGAATTAAACTGCCAAGAAAACAAATATAAAAGAACTGTCAATTATACCAATTTCGTATGCATTTGGATTTGTTTGCAGCAAAACGTACAAACATGCAGGCATTGTTATATAAATACATTCTATATGTACAAGGTGGTACAAAATTAATCATTCAATTTTGTTTTGGAATAACTTTTTTACTAAATAAAAAAATCTTTATTTGGAACTTTAAAAATTGTTCTATTATTATATCCGCCAAGTTTCTGCCATCTGTGTTAATCAGTGATGCCAGCAGAAATTTCACAAAATTCCTACATGTCTCGAAAAAATTACCCCTTTTTCCCTACATACAAAAAAAGTTCCCTACCTTATCCCCTACTCTAAAAAATTCATTGATTTTATGAAAACAGAACATTTTATTTTTTTAAATTTTGTACAAAAAATCAAATAGTAATAAAAAAAATAACATAAATTTGTAAATATCTGTCTGCTTTTGTTCCATCATAGTCCCCAAACGACTGTACTAATTACATTTCTTTAAAAATTATTTAATTAAATTTGATTTTTAAGAGAAGTCTTTGGACTAACTTAAGAGCTGCTGCACCATTTTTTTATAATTCTTCGCATTCATTGCTAATATTGAGTAATTTACCTCTAAAAAAAATACATAACACCTGAAATGATGAAAACTAATTGAAGATGAATTTAATTTTTTGTGAAAATATTCTATATAAGAAAACTTTAAACTCATAATTGCAAGTCCGAATAGAGAGTGAGAAAAATTAAAAATATTCTGAAGGGAAATCCAAGTGAAAAGTTAATAATTCAGACTCCAAAAAACAATCGATCTTGGAGTCGATTATGAAAGAGAAGGAAGGCTCTCGAATACCGAATGCAAATAGATGTGTTCAATTTTTTGTTATTGATAGAAATTTGGAATATTTAATTTACAGACGTCAAAATCGAGTCATAAGCAAATTGCGCGTAATTCAAAATTAAATTTTGGTATACATACGTGCTCGCGAATACTAGCGCAAGTATTTGTATTTCATATTCACTTGAAAATTTATATACGATATACGTTACATCACTAATATCTGTATATATAAACAACAATAATAACAGCACTCTGTATATAATAAATTATATGCATACACATGTACTTTTGAACTCACCCATCATTAATCAAACATTATGCTCGAACAACTCTATTGAATTTTTTTTTTAAGGAAATATAAAGGATATAAACTTTTAATAATTCATAACACTTTTATTTTTTATTTTTTAATAAATTATGAGTTTCTCTCCTAAAAAAGGAAATGTTATTTTTCGTAATAAAACAAGATTAAAAACTTTACACTAGTGTTTTTTCAATTATTTTTGTATTAAAAGTTATAATTTTTATCACGAGAACAGGAAAGTGAAAATCCATGTAGTCGGAAAAATATAGAGCATCTACAAAGAAATTAGGATTTATTTTTAATTTTTATACTGTCATAAAGAATGAAAAACTTTTTGTTGTATCGTTCTTATATCGTTCATAATATTAATTGTTATCACAAATTTTGAGAATAAAGAACTATTAAAAACTTCAAAGAAAGAGAAGTAAAGAGCAAAATATGGTAACATGAATTTCATTGACACTCTACATACCTTCTGTACTCCTTGGAAATAATGACTTATGTATCATTGATATAAAAGTACTTCTTTTTGAAGAGAAAAAACTGATGGCAACTGCATCAAATACATTAAATAATTATGACACAGTACAACATTTTTCGGCTCATTAACTTGGGACTCAATTCTGAGAATTGCACGTGAAAGTAGCCGTAAAAATAAAAACTATATCATTCGCTTTGTCAAGTTGGCTGCATTAATAAATACATTTTTAAACCAGAAGAACATTGAATATTTCAGTATGGAAAATAACAACTTAACGTTATACCGAGATATAACCGTGTTAAAATATAGAAAAAGTGATAAAAATCTACCTTGAACAAAAAATTTTGGCCACTAAATTATTAATGCAGCCAAATTGACAAAACGAATGATGCAGAAGTTTCACGTGCGATTCTCAGAATTGAGTTCCAAAATCATGTGTTGAACTGTGTAATTAAAACACGACCGAAATACAGAACACATTTCCAAATGTGTCGTAGCAAAATTTAAGAATTAGCGCGTGTATAAATCAATTATCTTAAAACGCTAAATTTTTAATAATGGTCTTTAAAGGCAATTATTTATATGTAGGGAGAATATCGAAACAGATCACTACTGCAACGAGTCACTTTCGACTAATTTACGTACATCAGTAAATGATTGCTTAGTGAACAATTCGGCCGATATACCAATCACTTAGACATTCACTATCACCAGCGTTTGCTATAGACTTGAATGATATCTGCCAGTCAACAGGTATTTATCGACTTGTGTTCGTCGCTGAGTTCTTGGTAATAGCATGGTTTCAAATATCGGATCCACATCTAATGTGTCGGCCAGTGGTTCTCAGTCAAATGGTAGCCGAAGCTAGGATCTTTATCTCCTCAGCCTATCATGTATCTAAGTGGTTCACATCAACTCGTAGTCTTGGGCGTCAGACCTAGGCGTAGTTGTCCATTTCCCTCTTGTTAACCGAAAACTATTCACTATTCCTATAACAGTTAATCTCTCGCTTCAGTTTCTCACGTTTAATAGCATGCAACATGACACACAACATCATGCTTGAGGGTAACTATGACGTCTTATCAAAAACCTACATAAGAAAAATATAGTGATTTAAAATAAATTTTAGAATTTCTAAATAAGGACATAACAATTGCTTGCAAAAGTTTCAGTTCCTAAAATAAGCATTCCATCCTGTTGGAAAAACATTGATATATCCCTCATGCCGGTGGCTCAAAACAGATGGTGTTCTGAGACGTCCTGCCTTATAGCGAGAACCGGCATCGACACGGTCGGAACAAGGCAGATTTTCATGTTTTTAAGGAAGCAACTGCGGTTCCTTGTGGCTGCACTCACGGTGCACTGTACCTTTAGAACCCATGCCAGAAGAATGGGTATCTCCTACAATGACTATTACTTCAGTTGCGTCTGCTATGCACTGGAGCATCAAAGCCTCACTTCCTAGGCAAAAGATGCTTTAGTAGCCTTTCGGAATTGTCGAGCATGAATCTCAAAAGTATTTGTTCCTTCTTCGGGAGAATTGGATGGTTCTCTCGCTGGCTAACTGAACGTAGCCTTTTCGATCCTTCCTACATGAATGCACCTCTTTCTCACCCTAAAGTTATCTATCTCTCAACAGCTTCGTCTTTTATCTCATAGTTCTATTTTCCTCCACTCCAATCTCTCTTCTACGTTTTTTTTATTTTTACTTCTCTTCCTCAGGTTAACACAAATATATCATCATTACTCAACTTTATGCACTTCACCGACGACCCGTCAACCAAAGTTAACCTAAAATAAGCAAGAAGCTCCACTTCTTGAAAGAGTTTCATCCAAAAATTTACACAAAATTTCGCACGTAGAGATATGATAGATTTCTAATTCATGTGAATGGAATTTCATCGAGCGATTTCACTTATATGATATTTTCAAAATTTCCAGCTTTTTGCTTACCCTCACTCCTGCTCTCTCCCTCTCTCTACCACTGTATTTCAGGTATAAGAACATACAATAATTTAAAATAATTTTATACCTCAACGTTACCGTTGTGAAAATAAAATGTAAATTCAAATTTTTTTAATGCTCTTACCACTTGTTTGGGTCTTTTACGAACTGTGACCGCGAAATTTTCACTATTTTAATAGGGAATTTTAATCATTTCCATGCGTTTCTGAAGCGTATGTCGTTCCATTTTTATTAATGGCATCTTTTTTACTTGTTATCTGTCAAATAGTTTCAGGCTTAGCGGGCTTTTTAAATGTAAATTTCTTGTAACACCGCGTACTTAATAAAATTAATTTGAATTTATCCAAAAAAAATCTTAATAATAAAAGAATTTTGTATTTGAATTCAAGCCAAGCAAATCCTTTCAGCTTGAATATGAACTGTATAAAAATATAAAAATAAATTTGGAATGTAATAAATAACTTTTTGGTTCCCTACTATTGTTTTGCTATTGTCATCTTCATGAATTAAGAAATCAAAATATTATGGGGGTCCGTAAGAAAGACATAGGTTTACAAAGACTTTGCGAACCATAAAAAAACGTTGGAATCCTTTTTATACAGTATTATACAATCGATAATTTTTACTTTAATTTTCTAACTATTTTTATTTATATGTTTAACTCAATCACATTTAAGAAAAATTAAATCATTGAAAAACCCTTATTTTTTTATTACATATTTGTAATTTTTGCTCATGCACGTGCTCATGAATCCATACTAAGATTTATCTTTAGATTACATTTTTATTTCGTCGTTATTTGCTTTTTTATTTTTATAGTTTTATTTACATTTTATCATCTCGTTTTTATATTTTTTCAAGCTACAAATATACATACAAGAAGTATGCTGAACAAACAAGTTTATTGCTTTTTATGAAAAAACTTAAAAACTAAAAAACACAACTTTAATCCTATTAGTAGATTAGGCCGCACATATGAGGTCAGATGTTTTAAAATTTGAAGAACAAAAACAATATGATCCACTCAGAATCTCTAAATGCTCACAAGCGTTGGTGGTAAAATATTTGCATGACCGTTTTTTTTCACACTTTTAAATTGGTTGAAATACAAAAAGTATCTCAGTAATTATAGCGCTAAAAACGTAAAGGGTCAGAACTCCTGCAAATTTAATAGAAATTTTAATAAAAATCTCAAACAACATGTTCTAAAGCAACGACAGACCAGATACTTAGAATTAGTTCAGCAGATATCTTGCGAAATTTATATGAGGGGGAGTATAATGGCAACTATATAGATCCTTTCAATCTACAGTTTTCTCTTTCATTTCCCGGGAGCTCCCAAAGTTTGTCAGTTCCGGGAAATTAAGAGAAAATTTCCGGGAACTACTGTTTGTAGCTTTTTCATCTGAAGCTTCTAAATGAAACTTTATAATCGCCAGATATTTACATATTTTTAAACATATTTACTTATTTAAAAATCAATTTATTTCTTTTTTAAAGCGCTAAATTACGTTGAAAATCACTGGGTGTAGAAAGAAAATACCTAGCAATTATTTCAACATTTGTAATGAAAGCAAAAATTAATTTCCAAATGCTTCAAAGGTTTCAATAATTTTGTATGCAGGACAAATCTACAATTAGAGTTGTTTGTGATGCTAGCGATAAATTAGAATTTAAACTTCTTTGATGATACTGGTATTGTACGTTAAAAAAGAATTGCGATTGTTTGAAGGAACTTGTAAAAGACTTGAAAGCAAGCTTGTATTTTCTGTCGTAGAGGCATTAAAATTAACAATTGACATTCGTATGATGCCTTAAACGGTTTGTAGGATTTAAAAAGTCACTATGTTTCACAAAATAATATTATTTGTTTGTTTAATTTAGTCATTTAGTTTTTTTAATATTACAACAGCAACGAAAATTATTTTAATAAATCCCATAATTTTTTTTCGACTTTCTTTATTAACTATCAATGTTTACACATTAATTATATTTCGATTTAACAAATTTTGAGATTACAGCAAATATTAACTTAGATTTAAAATGTGTTCTCTAGAAAAATAAAATTGGTATAAAAATTAATAGGAAAAAGATAGTAAAAAACCTTTAATTGATATCACAATGAAAAATGGGAAAGTAAGAGACCTATGGCAGCCACCAACAAATCTATTAGATAGATTAGCTAGTCGCTGTCACTCAATCTCCTTATGTGTGCGTAATTTAAATTTCTGCATTTGTTGGAAAATTTCAGAGTCATTTCTCTAATTAACTTCTCTATGGTTTTTTGAATTTACATTTGATGTAAATCTACGGTAGAAAACCTTTTAGGAATTTTATCTTTAAGTTTTGGTTCTGGATAATTTGTAATCTTTAGAATTCTCTTTGGTGATTTATTAAATGGGAAGATTATAGCCCGTGATTTATCCTCATTTATCTTTATTTGCCATTTGGTGAAGAATTTATGTGCTGATATAAGAGATCTCTGCATGCTTTTAACAATTGTATTAGAGACCTTACCATGACTTACAAATGCGTTATCATCCGCATAAAAAGCTACATCATTGTCTCCAAGAGATTTAAAATCTAACATACATAACCAATATAATAGAGGTGATAGCACAGATCCTTGTGGGACACCAGAAGGAATAGCCATTTCATTAGACTGATCACCATCAATATCTACAAGGAAGCACCCATCACTGAGAAAGCTCACAACTAAGTATAAAGGAAGTTTCATTTTATGAAGTTTATATACAAATCCTGCATGCCAGATCGAGTCAAAAGCTTTTGCTATATCTAAAAACAGGATGCCTGTTGAGTGTATCATTCTCTTGTTAAAGTTAATCATGTTAACAACTCGTTTGACTTGATGTATTGTACAATGTTGAGGTCTAAAACCATATCGGCAATCACAAATAAGGTTATTCTCATCCACTTTTAGTCTACTGAAAATTATTTTTTTGAATGCCTTGTCAATGCAGCTCAACAAGCTGATTAGACGATAGCTACCGGAATGTTTGTGGTTCTTTTAATCAAATAAATTCCATAAATTCATGCTTCACCTAAGAAAGACCACGACATATGTACATTTAAGTAAATAAAAATTAAAAAATATATATGTAGTAGATTATTTATATTTATTTGTTCGAAGCAGGAATCCCGATTTGTAGATCTTACAATATTGTCAGTGAGATCTGTTAAAAATGCATTAGAATCGTGTGAATTAGCGATTTCTGTCTGACGACGTAATCAGAAAAAGCATAGTCAGTCCATTTTATGAAAGCCAGCTGACAGCAACATCGTCAAACAACCTTCGTTGGCATTGTCAGATGTGCGAAGTTTAAGCATCTGACTGTGTCATCATTGTCAGGCACTTTTTTGTTTTATGTAACTATTTTATAAAATATATTAACGCAGCAAAGAATGCCTAGAGGTTTATAAATATTTATTTAAAGATATGTTGTTTAATAGCTTTTCTTCTACGCGAGTAAAATTTATTTGGAAGAAGAAAAAAATTCTTGTAATTTTATTTACGTATAAAGATTTTTCCTCCTTTGTCCCCAAAATTTACGATAACATAAGAGACTATAATGTACTCCGAGAATATCTGACAATACGTTCGACAATATTACCTTGTGATGCCAATTTTTCATTGTCAGGCCTGACAATATTATAAGATCTGCCAACTGCCTGTACAGAGATTCAGGAAAACTGTTTGGTGGAGAAAACTGCATTTGGAATATTTTATCAATTTATCGATATTGGGTGCTTTTAATGAGTGGTGTTCTGCATACCACGCGGAATAAAAATGTGCGGAATTGCCATAGCATTGTTGATATAAATATTCATTCATAACAATGGAAATTCCGCGAATATTAATTCCGCGTGGAATACAGAACACCCCTGTATATTTTTTTTATGTTGCTCCCTTGTTTGTTAACTTTTTCAGAATTCATGCACCTACCTCTACGATTTTTTTATATAATATTTCAGAGACTTTCGACGGATATTGGCAACTATTTCGATTCAAGTGAGCCTTCCTGGTTTTGGTTCTCCTTGAATGTTTAAGTGATTTTTGACAAACTTACGGGCAAAAGAAATTTTTTCAGAATTTAGCTTTTATTTACGTTTCTAACCTATTTTAAAAGTTTTATTTTCTAAATTTTGGCAAATCTTTTAGGACTTTTCGAAGGTCTTCTTCAATACTTGTTATTGTTGCTTCCGATTGGTTTACCTTAAATTCGTATTTTTCGAGTTTTTACTAGCTTTTACCACAACGAAAAGGAAACATTTTATTTATATATGAAAGAGTCAACTATTTAAAAATGAAGATGAGGAATCATGTTACATCTAATAAAAAATTAAGGAAAGAAGGAAATATGCACTTGAAAAAATGCAGTTTAGAAAATATATACCTTTAGAAGCAAAATATGCAAAAAAATATGTGCCTGAAGGCAAAATATGGAAAAATATGCACTGATGCGATCGATGCGAAAATTCTTAAAAAGTTTTAAAATTTATAAATAGCCACCAAATATATTTTTATAGCGTACAGAAAAAAACTTAAAATATTATATTTTCGGTCGTTTTGGCTCTCACTATTGGGGGAACTTGATGAATCAAGATAGAGAGTAATTTAATTCATCCTTCATTTCTTTTTGTATTAAAGACAAGGATGTAAATTTTTTGAAAAGGAATTATTTGTCTTTATTGTTGTTTCCAACACAATTAATATTGCTGAATCTTTGCTTTTAATTGCCGCATCCAACGGTCGTAATACTGACACTATCAGTAGTTCTTTGTCTATAAAAATAAGTAATCCGAAGTATGACAGGGCATTTCTTATACACTTATAAATGGAACGGATGATTTGAATCATATTGGATAAAGATGGTATACGTTGTGTTGCATCATGTAAAAGACGAATTTACTTTAAAAAAAAAAACAAAGTAAAATTGTAACTTTTCCTGTTTGGCTCATGAAAAAAATAATATAAAATAAAATTAAAATATGTGGAAACTAAACATGTGCTTTCTATATATAATTTTAATGAACAACATTAAACAGAGTGAATACGAGATATAATTTTAAAGGATTTAATCAAATAGAAATAAGACAAAATAAACATATCGAAAAAAGAGAATTTACTAAAATGTTAATTTTGATCCTTTAATGCATTAATCCTCGATCGAAATTTGTTATTTTTTATTAGCCCACTTAATGAAAAAAATTATTTGATTAATCGAACAACGATTAATCCGGTAAAAAAATACTCTACTACATTCGCATTAATATTCACTTTTGCTGGAAGTTAATTTCTGTGATACACCTGAATAATCAGGGTTGTCACAGAATCCAATGTAGTCGGAATTTGATTTGAAAAAACCACAAAAATTCATCACACAAGAGTATTTTTTGTATTCTTTTCAAATCCAATTTCGACTACATTAGATTGTGAGACAACCCCGAATATTTATTTCTATTAAAATATAAACACACAAATTTAATAGAGACTTTTAACCCCATTTTTTATATTGATTTTCAGATTTCGATATTTTTTTTCCAACTTAAAAACATTTGTGGTTGACGTCAAAAAATTGTTAAGTTGTGCTGAAAATACTTTTATATGCAATCATCACTTGGTTGTTTGTTTATTTATTTATTTTTTATTTTTGTTCTTACCTTCATACGTTTTATATTAAATAAAAGAAATCTTTGTATGGCCTCTTTTGCTGTTGATTTCTTATAGTTATTTCACATTTCATGTTTTTCATCATTATAATACACGAAAACTAAAATGAAAGAACAAAAAAAATATACAGGCTTTATTAAATATTCATTATTTATTATCATAATTTTTTTATATACGAATTTTGTGTATACGATATTTGAGTTTATTTTAATTAGCTCAGAAATATCAAGCAAACACTTTATGTTAATTAAAATTTTTATTGACAAACTTAAGAATACATAATGCTGATTGCCAGAGAAACCAAAAATAAGCAATTGCTTGTTTTTGTTAGGCCGGGCGACGTATTAAAGCATGGATAAAGTATTAAATATAATTTCGAACTTTCTATGATTTATATATTTAGTTCATTGGTGCATATTTTATGGATAGTTTTGCAAGTTTTAGTCTTAAAGAGCGTACAAGTAAAAACTGCCAGACACGCTTCTGAAATAACTGAGTATGCCGTTCCACTACGAACAGATTAACATTTCAAGTGTGATTTTTTCATAACTTAATTATTTTACATGATTTTTTATAATTTTTTTTTTAATTGTTGCATTTTGTAATATCCATGTGAGCATATTAAAAGTGTGGCCATAATTTAGATTATCAAAAGTAAAGATGAGAAAATATAATAACAAAAGTAAAGTATTATTAGTAAAGAAATTTCGTTCAAACCATGAGAAACCATTAAAACATAATCACCCTCATTCCAGTTGTCAACATCGTCGTTGAAAATAACTGTCTACTATTGAGAGGCTCATGTTATTTTGTAGATCTTAGAAAACTTAATTTATATTTTATTTGTCAGTAGCACAAAATTGTTCTCGAGAGCGACTAGACATGATCCATTTTATTGGTATTGTATTGACGTGACGTCGATGTTGACAACTGGAATATGGGGAATATCTCCTTGCTAAGGTGATGATTTGACTTAATTTTTATATTTAAGAGATATGAATACTTTTATGTAGACCAACAAAAGTAAATAAATATAGATCGTTAAAATAATTTTAAATTGGGTAAATTGAAACATGGTTTTACACGCACAAATAATAAACCTCGTTTACAACATCCAATTGAAGCAGCTATATACATACATGATTCAGTATTTAAAATTTTCACAAACAATTAGATATGAAAAAAATCAACAAGAAGAATGCCACTTTCAGTCACAAATGTTAATACCTGAAATCACGTGACTGATTCAGTAGTTGGATTAAATATTTTCCGCTGACGAATTTCTTCGCCGAAGCAGTGAGACACGCAATTATCTACAGAGCAAAAAAATATCTGAACGTGAACCGGTTAAAACTGCAGTAGATTTTCTTTGTGTTGAACAGAAAAAAAAGAATTTACATTAGTCTAACTTTAATGAAACAAGCAAATTCAGGTTAGATCTTGGAGCTGTCACTGATAATCTTAATTATGCCACTGGACCCCCTCCAATGACAACGAAATGTAAAATCGACAGGTTCATTCCATATAAAGTTACAGAATTATCGAAATATCATCTTGAGTGATAAGGCTCATTTTTATTTCGGAAGCTGCGTTCACAAGCAGAATTGTTGCAGTTGAGGCTCGGAAAGCCCAAGAATTGTTGTTGAATAGCCTCTTCATCCTTAATGTGTGACTCTGTTTGGTGTGGTTTTTAGTCTGGCGTGGCCATTGGACCTTACTTTTTCGAAAATGAGATTGGAGCAACTTTTACGGTGAATGGATCGCGCTATCGAACGATAATTAATGGTTTTGTATGGCCGGAATTGGAAAATATTTATGTCAACTATCTTTATTATTAACAGGACGGCACTGCGTGCCCCATAAGTAACGATACAATCGCTCTTTTAAGTGTAAAATTTTCTGATCGTGTGAATTCTCGAAGAGGCGAGTACAATTGTACACCGAGTTCTTTGAGATTTAACACTTTTAGACTTGTTTCCTTGGGACTATGTGGTTCTTAATCAAATCAAGACCTCAATGATGGCATTCGTGAAGTTATCATAGACATCAGCCAAAAACGTGCAAAATTGATGCTGGAAAATTTCATGAAAATAATATGGTCCTGGCTTATATTGTTTTCTATTATTAATGACATACACTTAAAAGAAAAATCAATCCATCCGTACTCAAACCAATCCCAAGCGGAAAGACGGATTTAAGTACAGACGGATTGAAATGCTCAATTTAATTTAAGAATTTCTTAATTGATTCAAGATTTTTTAAGTGATTAAAAAATTTTGTACTCATTTTAAGGAACTTCAGGATTGGTTATCTAACTAAAGTAATCCCGTTTTCGGCATTTTATTGTTATATGTACCCAAAATTTTACCTACGACTTGTACTCAAAGTAAGTAGAAAATACTTGTATTTAGTACGGCGTTTTTCTTTCTGTGTACCTTCCTCTTTTTAATGAAATAAACAACCAATGATTTTGCTTAAAAATACTTGTTTTTTACATATGAAAATTAAACCTCTTAATGCATGGCTTTATATTATTGCATTCTTCTTTTTGTTTTAATTTAATAAATGAAATTAACAATTTAATAACTATAAAAAATATCTGATAATAACCCCCCATCATGGAAACATGAAATACTCGTATCGATACATATTGAAAGATGTATATTTGTGTATAAAAAAAATTAAATTGCTTTTCTATTTCTCTTTAATATTAACTATTTTACTCAAAAATAGTTTAAAGGAAATCTATGTTCATTAATTTAATATCGTAATATATACATCTATTATACATGTATACGTGGTATGTATGTATGTACATCCCCAGCTCTTATCCTGTCCACGGCTTTCGCCACCTCTTTTCAATGAACATTTCATTTCATCTACTCTCAACATTTTTTCCTTTTATTGTGCTAAAATATCTTAAAAATTGGTTGCACTTTTTTATTTTATTAAAACACGCAGAGAAAAAAGAAACAACCACTATATTATAATACTTCAAATACAACAAACATCCAAAAATGTTCAACTTAAATTAATGAAAAAAAATTAAATAAAAAATCTATTTTCCGACAGTAAAAAGGAGGCCGTGAACAAAAAAACCTACATGTTCGTCACGAATAAAGAAAATGTGAACACGAAACATTCATTTTAAATGTAACCTACTTTCGATCACGAAATACTTTTTATACATATATATGTATGTGTACGTACATATCTATGTGTATGCGTTTTTAAGGAATTTAAATTCTTTAAAATTTAACACATATTATTTTATATACGCAGAGCCAAAAAATACCTACATACATACAATGCACTTTTTAAATAAATAACATAAATCTAATAAGATTTTTTCAAACAGTTTTCACTCTTTTTTTAATTTATTGCAGAATAAAAAATATGAAGGCCTCAGCGTCACTTGGGCATTTTTAAGGTAAGTTGGCAAAAGTATTTTATATGTTAATTCATACAATAATTGAAGATATCAAATAAAGAAGAGAGAGAAAAAATATGAATAGAATTAAACTAAATAGAGTTGTAATAAACAAAAGAACTTTATGCTATTTTTATATAGTATACAGACATGTTAGTGTAAAAAAGAAATCAATTAGTTAAGAAGAATTTTTACAGAAGCATTTCTAAATTTCTAATTTTCTAAATTTTGTAGCAACTATTATTTTATTTTGTTTCCAAAAACTGAAATTCGTCCAATAGCTATCATATCCATAGGAACTTTATTAAACATAGTTTGATTTCTTTGAAATGATATTGTATGGTAACAAACATTGTGGAATGATTTAAAAACGTTAACGTTACATTAAGAACTTTGTAATAAACTGAACGTTTATTACTAAACAGTATTTTAAAAATGCTGTTTATTGAATATGGAATTCACACAATGCTGTTTAATTGTAAGAAGTAAGAAATAAATTTTTTTATATAAACCTTAAAAAAAACCCCGGCCTGTCGAATTATTCGAAAATATAAATTATTCGAAACCGGTTCATTTAAAAAAAATTGTAATACGATCTTCGGTTTCTAGATATGGTGTTTGCTACAACCATAATAATACTGTACCGGCCATTTCTAACCATATCTTTATATAATATTGTTGTACAATATGAAAATTTACATATTACACATTACTATCTGAATGGCACTGCATTAAGCGTGCCTTCGCCTGCTCAATACCCAAAACAGATAGTAACGGCCTAGTACCTAAAAAGTATCTTATTTTAGGTTTTAAGTTCACATTAGTTATTCAACACTTTCTTTTTAATAGACCAATAATAATAAAAATCTTATTTATAAACATTTAATAAGACTAAATTAACTATTAACGGCCTTATCCATAAAAATTGCTTATTTTAAGTCTTAAATTCACATTGGTTATTAAACACTTTTTGATTTGTAAACCAATAATATCCTTTTTCGAGTCATAATTTTTATATATAAATTTGAAATCACATTCTACCGAGCCATCCAAACAGTGGCGGATACATGTAAACACACATGAACACTGATTATGGGAGTGTAGCGGCTCTCGAAAAACAACGTTGTTTCTCTTCTGCGGTATAAGTTGAAATGAATTGTTTTCCCTTGTTTCTTTGGAATATTGTCTCATGTCCAATTCTTTCTGACTAAAAATTTTACGAACTTTAGCCAAAATAATAATCAGTTTAGATTAAAAACTACTAACAACCAATTTGTTCGAAAAATAATCACTTTAAATAAAAAAGAATATTCATAAATGTTCATAAGAGGTTTATAGCGCTCTTGTACTGTTATGAATACTGTTTTTGAGATATTTTCTTATAAACATTTTATAATGTATTTATTAATAATTAATTATAGCTGTCGTCTGTTTTCATGCACCCATAATTATTTATATAGATACACATATCTGTATATTATATAAATAGGCAAAGGCAAATTTTTAGATCCCTTTTTCTGCTTTGTTATTTATTTTGCTAATTATTAGACTGTGTATTACCACTTAATACGTATTCATATGCAACGAATGAGCAATATTTTATTAATTCGATTTATTGCCACATAAAGTATACGCAAGAGCTTTTTTGTTTATTTTAAAGTTTGCCAGCAAAATTGTTCTATGAAGACGTAATAACATTTGAATAAAATAATTATTAACAAATTCACGCAACGAGCCGTTACACTTAAAATAACCAAATAGTTATAACTATTTATCATAATATTGTGGATTGGGCTTTTTGGATTGGAGCATTATTGTGCTGAAAATTACACTTTAGATTAACAAATAAGTTTAAGTGCGGGGAAAAGCCACTTTCAAAACTGTGTTCTCCGCATTCATTGGCATTACGTTGTCTTTTCAAAAGAAGGGAAATTTAACTTAAAAGAGCCCGATGTGTATAATTAATATTTTCATGATCTCGTAAAGAGTAGCATTATTTGGACCACTTGCACAGCCGGCTGGGTGGTGTGATGGTGTGAGAAGCACTATCCTTCTATGGCACCTGCAAATTTCAGTTTTTAATATCGCTTATAAATGCGGAAAACTAGAACAGCGTTTTGAAAATGGCATTTCCCACGTTCAAAACTGATTTGTGAATCTAAAGTGTCATTTTCAGTACGATAATGCTCCAATCCACAGAGTGCGATCCGTGAAATTGTGGATTGAAAGCAAAAAAGTTGACGTCCTTGAATATCCACGTCCTTGAATATCCACCGACCTATATCATCGAGAACGTATGGTTATGGTTGGCTAGAAAAGTATACGAGTCCAGAAAACAATACAACAAAAAAACAGAATTAATCGAAAGCTTCAAATACGCTTGGTTCACTATATTATATTGAAAAACTTTACGATTGAATTCCCAATCGAAATTTCAATATTATTTCAATCAAAGGCAGAACCAAGCACTACTAATTATTCCTAAAACTGTTTCAAATATAATATATAAGTATTAAAACCCTATACAGTTGCTCAAAATACGAATTAAACTGATATTATCGTTATGTTGGCCAATTTTCCAATAAGTTTTCAATATAAAAAAATAATTAAAATATTATGTAGAATAAAAGCTTTACCATTCATTCACTGTTGTTTTAATTTAAATAAAATCGATAAGAGTCCACTGGATAAAAATTTTAGGGCCATAGCTCAATTGGTTGAGATAATATTTAATATTCACCCTTATTCTACTTGGCAACGGCAATAGAAGACAACGCTGTTTTTTATATTTTGTTGCAAATCGGTATTCTAGTTGTCAATATTGTCATTTATCGATTACTTTTAACATATGTTCTGTATTCTGGAAGCGAAATTGACGTTGATGTTGTCTCTAATTTCCTTTGATATTGTCGTCGGCATTTTAAGTATTGTCTTGTTTTGCTTTGTGTTGTACTTTAAAAATTAAAAAAAAATCACTGAAATTTTTTTAATACATAAAATTAAATTTTTATTAATTAAAAACAAGTAAGAAAGAAAAAAATTACGACATATATAAATATGCAATTGCTAATATTTTGTTTGTATAATTTATCTGAGTGGCAGTCACAGATCGTTTTTTTCACTAGTCGGTACCAATAAATTTATTTAGCTCATATCTCCGGCAACAGCTGTTTTTGTTTATGTTAATTTCAAACATTTTGAGCTCTTTTTAAAAACGAAAACAAATATTTACATTTAAGCTAAAACTTAAATGTGAACGTATCAATCTGCCTAAATAATGGATTATTGTCAAAAAAAAGTTGCTGGTAGAATTTTTGATGGCTAATCGAGCTTTTGAGATTTGTAGTTGATAGAAATAAAACGTGAACACATTTTCATGACTTATATGTAGAAGCCAACAGCTCAGGGATATTGCAAGAGATTTCCGGCCTAGATGAAGATAGATGTGGAATGAAAGCTGGCTTGTAATTGTTATACTTTCTTGTCAGCTGACTCAACTTTGAAATAGCACACTAAGTTATGGCAGCCTATTTACAGCAGTCATAGTTTTTCGTGTTATTATTTTAAAACATATTGATTTATGTCTAACATTTCAATCCTCTATATATTTGTTATTTCTAGTACTTTCTAGCAATCTCTTTCTAGCAATACTGCTTAATTTTTTCTATTTTTCAAATAAAATTAAATTGAGAATTTAGTAAATAGTAAAAATAGCTTTTCTAGCTCCTCTTTAGCTGGTTTCTGATTTTATTCTTTGCTCCACTTTGTTCACTCTCATTTTATTTTCGTTTAGAAAAGTTAATTTATAATTTATTATAATTTCTTTTGTGATTTATAATCAGACATCTTTTCTTTCTTCGTTTTGTTTTTACAAGTTATTTTGTACCCTATTTTTTTTTTTTGAAGCGCTTACAAATTGAAGACCAAAAACCAGCAAGAAAAAAGTAAACCAAAAAAAAATACGACTTTATTATGTCTTCGGAAAGTCTAGAAGAAATAAAATGTATAATATATAAAAAAAATTCGATACACATATGTACGCATACTTTAAGAGAAAAGAGAAACAATTTTGAAATGTGTTTAGGCACACAAAAACACAACACAGCACAAGTCAAAAACTGAAAAGGACATACAAACATTTAGTTGAGAGGAGTAGCATGATGTAAAGCATTGCGAAGGGATCCTTTAAATTCCCAAAAGGCAATTTAATATTTTTTAGTTTGAAGTCCTTCTTTTATTTTTGTTATTTTCATATATTTCTTAAAGGCAAATCAAAATAAAGAAATAATTTTATTTATTGGTTTCTAACCGCATTCTAACTGTTGGGACTTGGAAAATAATTGTGGCTAAATGACTTACAAGGGGTAAAAAGATTGTTTGTGAAACTAGCATTAAAGTTAAGAGTGTGCAGTAAAAACAAAATTGCAATTCATAAAGTAATTTACACTTGCATGGAACTCAGACGGGGAGAAAAGTATTACCATAAATAAATATGTAACTAACATTTGTACATTATGCCAAGAAATAAAAAAACTACATTTTAAAATTTAGAAAAACGGTTTTACAAAAATTTATTTCTTATGTGAAAAAACACAAACATCTTTTGTTATTTTTTTTTTTTGCTTTGTACCTCTTTGCAATCAACGAATTCCTTGACTGGTCGTATATTTTTCATCAGTTAATCATCAGCAAGTGATACTTCTAATATATCTAAACAAATTTTTGTTATGGTACCCAAAATTCACAATAAATGCTTTTCGTTTCAGAACTTGTTTTTAAGCAAAGCATAGTTTTTCTTAAGAAATATGTTTTTTTGCTATTGCTATTTTACTAGAACAGCATCATTCGATTTTTGAAAAGTAATTGTCAATAATTGCCTTTTTGCCACCAAAATATCACTATAAGCCGTCTAGACAAAAAATCTATACTCAGCGAAGCCACTATTCGAATATACAGAGAGGAAAAGCTTATAAAGGTCGGCCAAAGATCTTCCACGCAAAAAATTCTATACTCAGCGAATCTTTTATTGACTATTTCTTTATTGTACTGCAACCCAAACAAAAATGAACTTACGCACTAATTTTCTACGTCAATTAACTTGCAAACAAAGTGAATTAATACCCCAAATAAGAATTAAATTATAAGAAATATTTATGGGGACTTTATTTGTTTGTGCTATTGAAGATTTACTTCATTAGGAACTAAGTGCCTAATAAAGTTTCCAAACTTGATTCATTAAGGACTTAGTTCTGAACGTTTCCTAGTGGTAGGAAGTACGTCCCTAAGAAACTAAGACGATAACAGAAATAAAGTTTGTCCTAAAATTTTGGACAGTCAGATCATTATGAAAATTAATTTTGTTCCGAAAAATAGAACTGAAATCCATATAAAAGTTTCGGAACTTTCGAGCGAATTCTTTATTTCATGGAATTACATTTAAAACAAAAACAAATTCTAAAATGTTGTTTTTGTTTTAAATGTATCTAGTGTATCCAGTAGTTGACTCAATCAACCGGATTCTAGAAATTAATATTAAACATACCTACTATAAAATACAAAAATAAAAAACATTCTAAATAAACAACTTAAGACTCTGTTTCATTTCTATGTGCATGTGTTAGAAGCAACTTTAAATGCTTCTAGCTCCCTAAATATCAAACCGATTTAAATAAAATTAAAATTTTTTCTAGGTAAAAACCCGTTTAAAAACATATAAATCTTTCCCAAATCGGTTCGGTATTACGGACGTAAATACGTAAATAATATAGATTATACGAAAGAACGAATACGTGTGATCGTTAGTTCCTACCGCTTACAAAAAGAATTACTACAAGAGATGATTGATGTGTATTCTAACAAGACACTTAAGCTGAGAGTAATTTTTGCATTGAGCAGTACTCACAGAAAACATGAAGAGAATATATCAAGTAACGAGTTATTCCCCTTTCCTTTAACAATCATCTCATATTAGCTTATTCTAAATGTCTTGTCTTGTCTAGTAAAATTACTGTGCATTATTTTTCCATCTCCTTCGCCTTTAAAGTAAACATTTAATTTAGTTGCTGCTCCAGATATACTTCTTCTTATTGTTATTATTAGTTTCTAGCTCTCGTATCCTTGTAAGCATAAAAGTGTTTGTACTGCCTTCTGTTATTGCTGCTTTATTGTTGTTGTAGTCCCCATTACTAGTATTTTTTTATACACATTTGACCTTAATTCCATACTCTAAAGTGTGGTAATTTTGTTTTGTCTTTTTCTTTTTGTAGTACTTTTTTCACATATTTATAGTGTTGTACTTTACTCTGTTAAGATTTTTGAATATTGGCTTTTTCGTTATGGCTGATATAAAACAACAAATAATAAAAAAAGCTAAACAAAAAAAGGGGGAAAAGTAAATGTTAAGACGCCTCTAATGTCTGGTGGTAATATTTATTTGTCGTATGACTTACAGTTATTACAACTGCTCTTTTTTTCTATTTATTTTCGTCTATCAAGAGAAATACACAGTGAAGAAATATAACAAGCTACGTCAACGGTAGGGTTTATCGCTACTTAGAAAAATAAATATAATAAAGACGTCTTGTCGACGGCACTGTCAATAATAATATTTCTTATTTCATGCAATTTGTTTTTTAATATTTTTAATTATTTTTTGTCACTATGATGAAGTATTTCTTGATCTTGTTTTTTTAGTTAACATATTTCAGTAATTTTCACATACAAACATACATATTTACTAAAATTGATTTTTTCTTTGTATAAAGTTTTCATAAAAATTATTATAAATTAGCATGTGTAGTTTGTGTTCATAAATTATGATTATTAATATATATATATATATATATGGTATTTATATATAGTATTATATTATAGAACTTCTCCGTTCGGCGAAAAGTCAAGTCAAGTTTGTATGGAAAGTCGTGCCGTCGTTTGTTATTGCGTCCTAGTCAGCACACAAAATATATACTACATATGTATTCAACTAACTCGCTTTTAAATGGCAATATTTTATAGTGTATACTTATATAAAAACATTGTTAAATAAAACATTTTGCACATTGGAACAGATAAAGAAAAATATAAAAAGAAAGAAAATTTATAAGTCAATTTATGATGGGTATTTGGTTTCTATTAAACTATAAAAGAACGCATATAAATTGATCCAATTTATGCAAAATGTATTATGTATAAGTAGGACTTTGCAATAAAATAAATTAAGTTTCGGCGCTATTGAGTAGGGACCGAAAATAATCAGGATTGTAACAGAATCCAGTGTAGTCGGAATTGGATTTGAAAAGACGACCAACAATACTTTTGTGTGATGAACTTCAATGTTATCGGATTTATGTTCAAAATAAAAAGTTATTCTAGATTGAATATAAAACCGATAACATTGAAATTCATCACACAAAAGTATTTGTATGTCGTCTTTTCAAATCCAACTCCGACAATATTGGATTCTGCGACAACCCTGATTATTTTTGTCATTTTTATGAAATTATTGTAATTTTTGGGTTTTTGTATCTTAACAGAATAAATTCGCACAAAAATGTAAAGCAAACACAGTGGTCCCAATTAGAAAAAAGGGCAATGAATCTGTGTCTTTGAAACTTGCGATCCGATTACAAAACGATGTATTTAAGAATTATAGAAGAGGATCTAAGCTTTAAGAGTATTTAAATTTAAATCACACTGTTGAAACATACAATGGGCTACAGGGTGTCAAAAATTACTACCTCGGGGATGTAAAACTTTGTTGGCTTCATAACTTTTACAAATTTCTTTTTTTGATTTCAATGCTTTTTGTAAAGGTCATTAAAAGATAAAGAAAATACATTTTATTTTACAAAAATATCTTTAATATTTGGCTTTGAATTTTTAAATTTTGGTTTTTAGCCTTGACTTTGCTCGCAATATTATCAATATCGCCGGTAATAGCATAGATAAAATTAAAAGAAAATATATGATTTTCAACACAAGTCTTGATAATATGCAGAAAAAAGTTTTAAAAGATCTCAGTTGATGTAGTCGTGATAAATATCAAAATCAAGTTTTTGAAATGAGAGTGAAAAATGGCTAAATTTTTACAAAAATAGAGTTTGATTGTTCGACATTTTTCTCAAAATTTGTTCAAAACTAAAAATTTTCTTTTGCAATATTTCAAAAGATTAGACTTAAAAAAACTGCAGTAGAAATTTTAAATCGATTAAAGCATGCTCGCTATATCCACCATTGGACGAATATGGAGAATTTTTTAACGAAATTCTACGTTAATCGCTTAAGAAAATATAACGCCCATCGAGTTTTTAATTTTTTTTACAAATTATATTAGTATATTATAGGTTAGGAGAGTAGATTTACTAAAAATAGTCTAATTTTTATAAGCATTTTTTATACCTGAATGAAAACTGTACTAACTTTCAATTTGTGATCTTTATTCATCATTATTTATTGAAAAACATATTAATCCTTTTATGTTTGAAAAATTGCAAATTTTTGGAAATTTTTTAATGAATTTTCAAATCCAAAAAAATATGTCAAAAAAATACGAATGGCTAATCTTCTAGTTTTTCAATCAAATGTCTTTATTTATTTTTGAAAATGATCTAAATTCTTACAAAACCTGTAGATTTATGATTTAAAATACTAAATAAAACAGTCACATAAGAGGAATCTCGTGTGAAATTTATGCAAAAGTGTACTATTTTCAAATGTTTTTACTATACACATACACAGTACATGCTGTACATATTAAATTTTTTCTTATTTCTTTTGTTGAGAAAAATGACAAGAACACTCCCAAGTCTTCTCACTAATTTTAACCAGATATTACTAAAAAATAGACAATTAAAAACTATTCAAGATTATCTATAATAAAGTTTAAAAAATAGTATACAAATAAAATTATAATGTGGAGTTATCACAATCATGTTATAGTTATCATAATTAAGTTACAACCATGGCTTTTTCTCAGCGTTTCCTGAGTGTCCTCGAGCTATTGTCTTTTTACTAAAATATGTATTTGGAATTTGTTAAAACTGTCGAACCTGGAGGGTAATATTTTTTTTTTATTTTTTTTTATAAAAACCCATAAAAATTCGAAACCCGGTTATTTTTTTGGATATATCGAATATATGCGGAATGATAATAAAATTAAACTACTCAGCCTATAGAATGGCAGATATATCAAAAAGAGCTAAAAAAAATTTGCCGCGCCGCAAAATTCATCACTTTTTGTTTATTGAATTATATGTGCAAGTTTTTTTTTTTGCAAGTACATTATTATAAGACACCACTGTCCTGACGTTTTCATGAATTGTTTTGTCCAATATCGTTGAAAACAATTTTGTAAAAAGAAAAAAAAAATAAAGCAAGAAAAAACTTTGAAAAGTTAGACAATAGTATAAAATGGCAGTTAAACACTCACACTTATAAACGTCTTACACATACAATAACATGCCACATTGTACCAGCTAGCACACCTTGCAGTTCTGGTAATTAGAATGTTGGTTTTTAAACTAGCTATGAGTCTTAGCATAAACGTATTCGTGTAAAGTTTATTGTTTCCTTTTATTTAATCGTTAAGCTGGCTAAAAGTATTTATATCGATTTATGCGCATTACAAAAACATTATTAAATATATAAGAAACTGCAGCTAAATAATCAAAATTATTTTACAGTAAATTTTCAAACAAACAAAAAGTAGAATTTTTTTTATTGGAATGGCAAAACGATCTGACTTTCTATTTTTTTTAATATATCACTCCTTTATTGCAACATAGTCATATCTCAAAAAACGTGATTTTTGAGTTAAGAACGCAGAATTATTCAACGTATCATTCTTCATCGTGTGTGAAAAATTCATACAAATATCTATTTAGAGGAGGGAATATGTTTTTATTTTTCCATTGATGTGTGTGTAAATTAAAAACTTTAAACTCTTTTTCTGAAGAGATATGACTACGTTGCAATAAAAAAGCGATATGTAAATGAGAAATAATTGATAAAATTGGAAATATTGATGATCTTACATCACGCAACTGCCCGGCAAATATTTATAAAAAAACACATTAAAATGTGAGACAAGCAAACAAAGTTGCGACTTATCTAAACATGTTGTCGTTCAATGAGTAACGTTTAATTATCCATATGCATGCACACACACATGTGTTTATAAGTGTTTGCTTGTGAAAATATTGTAAAATTAACTGTCACGATTTTATATAAAACATGTGTATATACATATGTATGTATGTATCTGTATTAGTGTTGTAAAAAGCGGTTACTTTTGACTATTTAATAATGGTCAATACTTTTTCAATTGAGTACTCGATACTACTTAATACTTTTAACGTTTTTTTATTTCAAAAAGAAAATATTCGAAAGTTATAAATTCGTGTATACGTACATACGTGTATACTGCATAATAATTCATGGATTAGCAAATTTAATAATCAATTAAAAATATCTAACTAAACGGTCAAGTTTATTAATTGTTGCAAATGATTAAATCATTTGCGCTTAACTTTCCTCAAAACCGAGTTGTATTAATTTGAAACATGTTCAAGTAAAATTTTCATGTTTACATATGGAAATGCATCCCTGAAAGTATTGAGTAGTTAGTTTTGGGTATTGAGTACCAGGAAATATATACGGTATTGAATACTTGGTAGTCAAATACTCAATACTTTTACAACACTAATCTTTATCTTGGCATTTATTTATATAATCCATTTTTTCTTTATTTTATGCTGAAATGACTCCACTTAATTTTCGTTGTATGCATAAAAGTAGCACAACACAACACCATTTCCTTTAGAATCGAAAATTTTAAACTATTAAATACTTTAAGTTTGTATTTCAACATTGTACATGTTGCCCAGTAAGTGAATGATTCATGACGATCTTGTTTAAGTGATTTAAACTAAATACATAAAATTAGAACTATTACTTTCTCACTTACCAATGCGACCTACTAAAATATATTAAAAAGATTTATGTACATTTTATTAAACAAACTCTGGTTTAAAGTATGAAAATAAAATGTTTTAATAGCAGCCAAAATTTGTAAAGACAATATTAAATCTGCCAATTTTTAAAGAATGCAAGAATGTGTTTTTGGGGGATTGCTTAAAGTTAATATACATATTCTATAGCATCCCAGGTTTTTAACAAAAATTATTTCGACACATTTCGCATGAGTAAATGTTTACACGTTATTTTTCTTTATGTGACAAATTCTTATTTCGGAAAAGATTTTCTTTTGCACAAAGTTTAATTGCCATTTTGGAGCGTCAATATGCAAATGACGCACAAAAGAGTATTTGTGTCAAAAAGCTGGCCAAAAAGGCAAAAATGAATTTAAAGTAATCTTAAAAACTAACAGCCTTGTTCACAAAAAATTGTTATTGAAGACATTATGCTCACATTAGTTAATAATCAGTTTTAGTCTTATTAGGCAGTAATAAGAAACCTTATTCACAAACGTTTAATAAGGCAAAATTAACTATTAAGCGTTTTTTCAGTTTTGTGATTGTGTGTTAGCTACACTGTGTTATTTGAATTAATGTTGCATACAATAAAATACTCGATTAGCAAGTATTCTCTAAGGGTTGGGAAAATGTGAAATTAATTCCATATAAAGGTACAATATCCTAAAATATATATAAATTTATGAAGACGTGTTGAAATGGCATTGCCATCAATATGTTTTGATAAAATATTACAAAAATATTCAAATACCGAGTACGTTGCAATTTTTATACACCACTAATTTATTTGACTGACTTATTTGGAAAATTTTTGCTGGTTGCAAAGCGCAAAAAAATGGAAAAAATTATTGGAAGAAAATGCAGTGACAACTGGGTGGAAGAAGACAAGGCAAGTATTTATATATCAATGATCAAGTAAAATTATGCGTTTACGTGTTTATAAATATGTACATACTTATATACATATGTATGTATATATGTATATGTACGTACATTTTATTGAACTTTTGAACTTTGCTGAAGGAGTTGGTAAAAGAAAGAGTGTTCACAACAGAAAACAAAAACGCAGACAGCAATTGCTTTATAAAAAATTTACTTATTTTACAGTTATACTTTGCTCAAACTTACCGATTGTCGAAATTACATTTAAAACATTCATTTTTTTTTTTAATTCTCACACATTCAAACTTTCACAAAGAAGGGTGATGCCTACAATAAATTTTTTGAGTTTATTAGTTTCTAATTGCAGATTCATAGTGCTATTAAACGTTTGTGAATAATACTTTAACGATTTTTGCTTATTAGTCTCTAATAAAACGTTTGTGAATAAGGCTGTAAGTATGCAGATCGATAGACAACAAAATTTTGCATCATATTATAAATTTTTAAAATTTTATGTTGCGATTTGTAGCTCTGAGAGGCTGCTGAAGTCAGGAAAGTAAAGAAAATTACATGCGGTTTTAATGTTTTTTTTCGGTTTCAAGATGTTTATATGATATTTTTTGTGGCTAAACGAATAAAGGTATTACATTGGTTTTTTTCACTGAAAGATTTGTTCAAAAACAATTTTTAATATTTAAAAAATATGATCTTGAATATTAATGTTGAAAAAATTCGTTTAAAAATTAAAAAATAAATTTATACACGTTTTTTGCAAAAAAATAAAATAAAAAGGTTATTAAAAGTGAAGGTAGCAAATGTAGAAATTATGTTTTATACCACAATAAAATTTAGAATCTCTAATTTTAGAACCAAAAAAAAACTTTGCGCAAGTTTGTGCCATTATTTAAAAAATTTTTCTTTTATATGTTAATTATTTTCTTCGACCTTAGAATTTGTAAATATTTATTCTTTGTTTCAGGCTCTAGGTCCTGAAACAAAGAACAAATATTTATTTTTTTTTAATTTTCAAGTTTAATTTTTTTTTTTTTTGCTCATCAGGCACTTCTTCAAATACTTTATTGACATCACAATATTTTGTGTCTGTTGAATTATTCATGGTAATATGTAAAAATAAATTGTAAAAACATAAAAAATAAATCTGCCACTCGATTTTTTATATCAAATTACACCTAAAACTATCAAAAAGCTCATTCTTTCAATTCAAAAACCACATTAATAATTTTGGCCAGCTTTTTGGCTCAAATACTCCTCTAATAAATTTTATATATGACAGGTACAAATATCATTTCCCATGGTAAAGAAACAATAATTTGTATAAATTGTTGAAGTTATACAAGGAATTGTGGTAAAGTTTTGAATTTTGCGAACAAAATTAAAAAAAAATATTTAACACTTCAATATCAGGATATATGTATGTAGCAAATTTCATAAGTCTAGAATGGCTCCTCCAATTTTACCCACTCTTTATTTGGGATTAACTACTGTGAAACGCACCAATTTCCGATGTGATTGACTTACTGTCTGTTTTTAGAAAATTAATGTGCTGTTCATAGAATCCAAGCAATCGAGTAGAAAATATGTATGGAAACCACACCAATATCTGAGTGATTTTCATACAAATTGTTTACTCAATTCGATTGCTTGGATTCTATGAACAGCACATAAAACAAAATTTTGAGTGAGAATCCACATTGAAAACAACAATAATTCACGAAAATTTGTTTTTTTTTTTTAATTTTGTTTTTTATAAAAAGCAGACAGTTATTATTGAATAAATACGAATGACAAATGCTGCTTCTCAAAGCGGCACAGTGTGGCCAAAAGCAAAAATAATGATATCATGGTACTGACATAATTGCACAATTTTAAAAGCATAAGTCACAGAGAAATACATTGAATTGAAACGAGATGAATAAAAATGATCTGGGCCTTACTCCTCAAAACAACTTTTAAACTTATCACTTTGTACTTATAAAATTTTTCGTCAATTTGCAAACCTTTATGTTCCTTTAGAACTATAAAATTTGATAAGTGTTAAGTTGAAATTGATAAGTGAAATTTTTAAGTTTTTACAATTTTTGCATTCTCTTTGCGATTTCTGGTCCACGTACGTTCATTTGTGCAAAGTGCAAAGTTAATATTGAATAGTGTAACACTTTGCAAATAATTATAATGTTTCGTTCTACAAAAACTGACAATTCTATTTTTGCAAAACAAATTTTGATAAGTTTGTCAAGAATTCATATTTTTATAACTAGTGAAGCTTTCGAGATGTTAAGACGATAGTGAAGATGCGGTTATAACAAGAAATTTTGGAGATTGAATTAATTATTCGGAACTACAAAACTTTAGTCTTAAAGAGTGGTTTCGTTTTAATCAAATATAAGTTGATTTTATTTTAAATAAAATTAGAGAAAAATGAAAGCCCAATACAGAGCGCAGTCATGCTTTGTCGGCTCAAAATCAGCTGCTACTGTGCTTGCATTGTCTCGGAAATGGTTGCCAGTTTCATGAAGTTGCAGCTACGAATGTTGTTGTAAAATCAACAATTTGCAGAACCATCTGTAGAGTTGTAGACGTTATAATAGACATTTTATTTCAAAACACAAATCGGTGGCCATATGACGTCAGTGAAAAGTTCATAATGCTAAAGAGTTCTTTATGATGGGTGGATTTCCTTGTGTGTAGCTGCATAACATGTGACACTGGAAGTTTTTTTTTCATTTTTATTCTGCGGCTCATTTCCGCAATGCAAGGTGAAAGAAAAGTGATAAGACAGAAATGCAATCATCTTTGCTTTGTGGAACACTTTGTGCACTCACTTTGCACAAAGGCTTTACCAAGAGTACAAAGTCTTTGCAGAAATTTTCCTAGTGCAAAGTGAGATTTGCAAAGAATATTGTGGAACAGAAACACTTATCAATTTGCCATAAAATCGAATTTGATAAGTGCCAAGTGAAAAGTTGAAAATTGGCTCTCCTAATGAAAGTCAGTACAGAGGTTGGAGAAGCCCGCCTTATATCATATCATCTGAACACGTATATGCACAGAGCATGTGTGCCGCTGTTTCACTTTCTTCAATCTATAAACGACATAAAACTTCAGAGTGAAAGACCCGCCTTCTTCTATTACGCAAAGTAATATATTCACAGAGATGAAAGAACCAACTTACTTCCCCAGAAAGTGGAATTTTAATTGCAGGCAATAGGCAGCCACGTAAACCAACCAAACACGTTTTTTTAGCGAAAAGTCCAAATCAAGAAATTAATTTTCTGAAATATCAAGTTCTTCTATATCAAGTTTCAAGATTTTGAAAAAATATAGCAAATAAGGATTTCGTTTGAACACACCTGGCACTGAAATTAGGAAAAAAATATTTAAAACAAGTTTTAAAAGAGTCTAACGAGCACTTATTATGTTTTCATTTATTTTTGCCAATTAGATTATCATGCTGCATTTGGCTGCAGCAGTTTTACTTCACCTAAGCACTGGTTAAAGTGCTCAGTCAGAAGAGTGAGAACGAATAGTGTTTTGTTTTTACAATTCAAAATTAGTTCTGGTTTATTTATATTTTTCTTGTCGTATTTATACAAAATTTCTATAGTTATAATTCATAAGTGTTCATAAATATTTTGCATTGTCAAGTGTATTGTTGTTACCTTTGTGTGATCTACTTTCTTGTGACTGTTTTGTTTGTCGTGTGGAGGTTTTAAATTTCAGTGAAGTAAAATGCAAAATTATTTAATATTAATTGAGGTTTTAAATTTCAAATAAGAAAAATGCAAAATTATTGAATATTAATTGTTACAATGAGTATAGTGTATTTCATTATAATAAGTACACTACACACTCTCAGCTTTTTCAATTATAATGTTGATTTTTCACGGGAACTCCATGCGTATGCAAAGTCTCATAAAAAACAGTACAGTCGATTTGATAGAAAAATCTATTGCAAGATTTCATTCCACAGATACTAAATAAAAGCTTTAAAAAATGTCCTTGACTAACTATATTTTAAATTTTCAAAAAATGTCTTTCACATGTGTATTAATTTTGTATTCAACAAAGACACACGACAACCATTTGTAAATGTGTCAGTATAATATATAATTCTTTTTAGGTTTTGCACTATTTGGCAACGATTTTTTTCAAATGGATTTTGTATTTTCTTTAAGTAAGAAAATTGGTTTTACTTCCGACAAGTGTCCTTTTATTTATTTGCTTTTTTCACTCTATTATTTTATCTATTCGTTCTTTCATTCTTTCATTGTATAATAAAATAACATATGCGATGAAAGAAGCGAATAAATAAACATACGTTTTTTTTTCTTTCGAAATGTTTTCAAATGAATTTTTATTTCATTTTACCAAAAATTTTATTCATTTATTCAGTTTATTTGAATTCTTACAAGGTTTCGTATTTGGAATGAAAAGCTAAATCTTTGGTTAATAAGAAACTAATTTATGCTAATTATCCTGATTGATTTATGTGATTTGCTACTTTTTTTTCAAATGAAAGTATTTTCTATTGGATTGTTAAAAAAAAGGAACCCCATTGTCTGACAAACCACAAATATTTAGATCACACTTTAAGCATAAAACTATTATTTAATGAATGATTTTTTTTATACATTTTACAAAAGACATAGAAAAGTTGAGACATTTTTATTCCTAACGGAGAAATGAAACTGAACGTGAATCTGACTAAAAAAATTAAAATTAAATCATTGGATGTTTATTAGTAATGAAAAAAATAATTAGCCATAATTGTGGGACCATATTCTTCTCATAGAAATTTCCATCACCAATTCGCATGTTTGTGGCTGTATGTCCTCAATAACTTTACGAATTCCATCTTTTGAGACTTTGAATCGATTTTGGGTCATTGGCATAGAGCTTTTCGTTCGCATAGCCGCGAAGAAACAAGTCTAAAGGTGTTAAGTCACAAGATCTCGGGGGATAGTTGTGATCACCTCTTCGATAAATTACACGGTCAGGAAGGAACCTTTTTACGCAAAATAGCGATGGGATCATTACTTGTGGTGCACGTAAACGTAGAAAATGAACGTCATCCACATCAATATTAGGCCATAAAAAATCATTAATCATCGTTCAATAGCGTAATCCATTCTCCGTAACGGTTGCTCCAGCCTCATTTTTCAATGACCCCGCCAGAGCTAAAACCACACCAAACAGTCACACGTTGAGGATGGAGAGGCTTTTCAAAAACAGTTCTTGGGTTTTACGAACCTCAAATGCTACAATTCTGCTTGTTAACGTGGCCTCATCGCTCAAGATTATTCTTCCATAATATTCCGGATTAGTTTGATGCATTTCAGGGATCAAAATCAGTAAATACACGACTTCTTTGAATGTCGGTAGGCGTGAATTTTTGTATTAACTGAACTTTAAAGGCCGTAAAAAATAAGTCTTTATGCAAAGTTCGACGAGAAAGAAACAGACTACGGGCTACAACAGCAATATTCTTAGTTTTTCCCGAGCAACGCGCACGAGTTTGATTCTTCGCATCGCTAACTTTAGGTCTCAGATTGCAGTATGGAACTGAGTACATATAATAATAATTTTTCAGAATACAATGGACTGGGTTCATACTTAAATAATAATTTACAATGATTGTGTCTAATACAGACATAGAATTATGTTTTGCGAACTGTGACCGCGAAATTTCCATAATTTTCGTTAAAGCATATGTAGTTCTATTTTTGTTAATGGAGTAGTTTTTACTTGTCAACTGTCAAGTAGTTACAGGTTGATTCATAATAACTGTTAAAACGGCGGGCTTTGAAAATGAAACCTGATATGTCCAGCGTATAGAAAATTTACAACTTGATCACAGGCAGAACCCTTAACACGGACACATTCTCATGTCATGTATTGTTATGAATTTCAACCTTTGAAGATCTTGCGAGTATCTTTTGAACTTATACAGCTCGAAAAAATTATTTAATTTCAAATTTCGTATTTTTTTAACTTATAGCTATTTAAATACAAATGAGAAAAGTTTGCATATACGAGTACAAGTGTTTGTACCAGTTTATTGGGAAAAAAAACTTTGCAAACGTTTTCAATGTTAAATCAAGTTTTAGAAAGAATAATTATATGTTTATTTATGAAATTAGATATATAAATTCTCCCTAACTAATACTAAATATATTATTTATTTGAAACAGTAATGGAAAATGCTTATACTAGAATAATAATCATTAAATGTAAATTTTTTTATGGAAATGCATTTCTAGTGAAGATTAAATAAACCATAATAACATTAAAAATTATTACAAGTACGAACATTTGTTTTCTCTCTCCGTCTATAGAAATAGAGAAATCTGAATAAAAATTAATTACTTAAAAAAGAAAATCTTTAAAATTTAACAATATTATTTGCAGAAACATCAAAGTTGTACGAAAATGTTTCATGTGAAAATATATTTTTAGAAATACTAAAGTAGATGATTTATATTTTAGGAAACATTATATAATTTCCTTGTAATAAATATATAAGTAATAGTAAATATGAGGTAAATTTTTCAATAGCAAATTTTTGTCCATCAAGTATCAATCTTTCCAGTTCTTTTTAATCGAGCCACCTGTAAAGATAAGACAGTATTCCTTTAACATTTTGGGGAATAGTGATGGTCCTATCCAGTATTCGATCTGTGTCATGTAAAGCTGCAAAACAATCGATTGTACTATCGATAGTGTTATTTTTAATGAACTATCCATTTTGTTTTCTCGATAGCGGATGTTTGCGTAGTTAAAACAAGTATTCTTCTAAGAATTCAATACTATTGATAATATCGATTAATATTATTATTAAGAAAATCTAAATGGTCCAACAATCGGATTTGCGAATACATATTGCCCGAATACAGAAGTTTAGGGTTAAAAACGCACCTTCTACGAGCTACTACGCAAAATAATACATTCCAAAAGAATATGTCCCTCCTACGAATCTGATTAGATTCAGTAGAATATAAATAAACAGCAAACTTTTCCTATTTAATTCCGTTGATAAATTTTTCAATTCATCTGATTTTTGCTGATTATATGCAGACATTATTTCCTAGATGCAATTTGTACAAAAAGTGAAAAATTTGTACTACAAAACAAGACGAAGCTGGCATGAAAAGAGAGAAAATACAGAAAATAGCTGTTTACATGACCTTTCGAGGCTTCTATAAAATAACGTAAATACCAGCAGGGTGCAAATTAGGGCATTCGATATCGAACGAAATTTCGATACTAATTCAAAAAATTTTGTATGGGTTTTCGTTCGATATCGAATACCGTAATTTGCCCCCAGAGAACTACAAAGTCTGTTTGCAAAAAAATATTCATAAGTAATCAACATCCGAAAACATGCCTTTATGTTCAAACAACCAAACTTGTTCAAACTCGTATATTCGCTGCTGCCATTTAATCATTCCAATCATTCGGTTGTTGTTGGATCCGTAATTTTTATCATGTGTCGCATCATACCAGTTAGATCGGGTGCTTGCTTGGTTTGGCTCAATGATGATTATTTTGATGAAGAATAAAATATAAAACGCAAAAATGAGCGCGTATGAACGTGTGTGCATATTGTATTATTATTGTTATTATTATTATTATTATTATGTATTTCTTCATTTTCATGTTTCATATCAAGGAAAGAAAAAGGGATTTAGATTTTGTACTAATTATAAAAACAAAATGTTTAAAATTTTAGCAAAAAATACTTAATCCATTTTTAAGATGAATTTTTAAATTATACTGATTTTATTTAACATTCAGTTTTGTTGCATAATTAAATGTGAGCAAACATTTTAATGTATGATGAATGATGTGAGTAAAACATGTTCGATCACTCGACTGCCTTTTACTTAAATGAAGCGTTCATCACTACGATGCTGATTTTACTTAACGTTAATTTCTTTTGGATGATTAAATGTGAATAATAAATTTAAAGTTGATTAAATCACGAAAAAAGTGATTATTGCCTTTCTCTGGTAAACACAGATGGATTTTGACTATACTTACATATATCCGGTTGAAACATCTACTAAATGACAGTTATAGAATAAATTATTGCGCAAAGGTAGCACTCGAAAAAAATGTGTTTTAAAAACTAAAAAAATTGCTATACTTCATTTCTTTTGGTATAATACTTTAACATTACTAACTAAGCTGACTTTTTTCCAACTCTAATTGTAGTTGTAAGAGGTTTGTAGAAAGAAAAAAACAATTGATTGATTATTGAGTTCTTGTTGCAACTAGGGTTCTATAAGTCGACTTTCGATTAATCGACTAGTCGACTTTTTGTAGGCAAAAGTCTAAGGTCGACCTTTTAGGTGCAAAAAAGTCTAAAAGTAGACTTTTGCTTTCGACTAATCGACTTTTTTATATTTTTTGCTTTTGCTGGTTTTCCATGAAACAAACAATACACTGTGGTCAACTTCGAGGTTTTCCGCAAAATACTTAGTTTTAAACGCTTTCTAGAAATTTTACCACTAAATTTAAGTTTTCATGCTTGTTTGCACAATTGGCAACATTGACATTAACTCGTCAAAAACAACTTGCAACAATGTGATTCAGGTTGCTGCAATCATATATTTTTCTTTGTTTCACATTATTGCATTGTGATTGAACAAATTGTTGTTGGTAAGTTAATTAATAAATAATTTATAAATATAAAATAGTTGTAATATTTATTTAGGTTAAACTTCATCCATAATGGCTCCAAGCCCAGTATGGCAATATTTTGAAAAGTTACATGAATCAAGAGTGAAGTGTACGAAATGCAATAAAATTTGTAATATTTAATATTAATATTTTAAATAAAATGAATTTGAATTGAATAACGTTTTTAAAAAATTGTTTAGGCAAATTTACCAGAATGGACTGCTGGGGAATTTTTCATATAAAAAGTTGAAAAGTCGATTATAATCGACTTTTTGTAGGCAAAAAGTCGAAAAGTCGAGAGTCGACTTTTTAAAAATTTTCAAAAGTCGAAAAGTCGACTTTTTGTTGCCACTATGTAAGCCTAGTTGCAACCTTGATATTGTTAAAACTTTTTTTTATGCATACGACAAGCACCTTTTACTCAAAAAATCGAGTCCTAGCTCAAGCTCACGTTTTATGCATGAGACCCAACATCTCCAGTTGTTCAAAGAAATATTTGGGTCACAAACTACTAACAGCTAAATCGCTGGTCGGTGAAGAAAGAGACAACTATAAAGGGATGTAAACGAAACAAAAATAAAAAATTGTACACGAAAAATGTTTATATATTCAAGAAAGTTGAGATTTTTTAATTTTTACTGAACTAAGAAGTCATTGATAAATGTATAGTGCGGTTATGTGTTGGTCTTTTATCTTATTTAATACAAAATATTACATACTATCAAACGAACGCGAAAAATAAAACCACAGAGAATGCAAATAATTTTTACATTCCTTTTTCATCGCTTGTGCGTCGCAAATAGCGCATATATAGTTCTCCCTTTCTGTCACCTCTGTATTCTCCCTGATGACCTGCATTAGTAACAGTGATATGCGCATAGGAACTAGCTATACCCCTTAATAATCAATTTCAATTTGTTTTTAATTAAACTATAAATATTTTACTAAACATGTAAAATATTAATTTTGGGAAAAAGTGCGATTAAAAATTTAATAAACTACAATTACAGTTAAATACAAAAACCAAAGTTTACTTGCTACGGTGTTTGCCACAACCATAATATTGTTGTCACAAACATTTATTTTCTCTGTATATTCATTTGCGTTAGGGAATATTTAGGTCTAGTTATCATATGTACTGAGGTCGGCCGTGGTCAAGGATGATATTGGATCTCTAAACGAACTTTATGCTCAGAATAAACTTTCATTATGCTGGGTACATGGTTATGAATTCAGTGTAGGAAAGAAGAAACGTGTTTTAATAGAACCAGACCGCTTCTTTGGTACCAACAATAGCTATGCTGAAGAGGAGAATGCATCCTGGTTCAAATCGGAATTTTAAAACCACTAGAAAACAAAGCCGATCACAAACTAACGAAGTGTATCATTTTGTTGTCTCATGGAAAATCTCAAAATTTTTTTATGTGTTTTAGTTATAAAGGAATAATTTAAGAAACACAATGTATAAGCTATATAAATTTGAATGATTTTCTTTTCGAATCGAAATATATAATCATCCCTACTCGAAGGCTAAATTATTGAGACTTTTTATCATAGGAAAGGCCAGTTCTAGGATCTCGTAGATCAAATCTCCTGGGCTTAGCTTATTTAGCTCCACTGAAAACATATAGTCAACATAGGTAGTGCAAAGATTATATGCTTGTTGATTAAATCATTGTTTTATTACTTTAGCAATATTTCCTATTCGAAGAATTAAAAAAAATTAATTTCGTTCTTTTTTCCTACAAATTTAGAAAAAAATCACACTTTTTCCCAAAAATATATTTTACATATTATTTAATTTATTTATTGTTTTATTACAAATTAAAAAAATATATTTAATTTTAGCAATTTCCAGGAAAACCACTAAAAATTAAATTTCGTTTAGCACGATTTTTTCACAAATGTTATTATCGTGCATAACAAGCTATAAATATATTTCAGAGGAAACGAAAGCATTGATTTAAAAGCAGTAATCGTTCGCATTTTTAAAAAAGCTTTATTGCATTTTATTGCACAATTTATTTGATTAAAAATTTTCTTTCTCCTGTGTTTTAACGATCTATATAAATTTAAATTTATTATTGTATTTATTTTATACTATCATCTGACTATAACAAGCAAACTAACAAACTTTTAGTTATGCAAATAAATGTTAATTAAATTATTCTTAAATCTAGATTTATTCATAAATCACAAAAGAACACCAGTGGAATAGCAAAAACACTTTAAATATATTTATCACATACTTACACATACATACTACATACATATATAAGGATGAAATAAATAATAAAAAAATATATTTAATTTAATTATTATTTAATGTTATGCATTAAAATTAAAAATAAAAATTATATTTATTATATTAGCGCTTTTTTTTGATTGCTCCCAATTTAAATAATTTTCAAATTTACTCTCGTTTATGTGTTATTTATGCCCAGACGAGGGTAAAACAAAGGCTCACATTTATTGTGTAAAGTTTTTTTTTAACTTCTGGTGGGTTTCTTCAACTTCGTCACTGACTTAAATTGGTGTAATTTATGTTCTATGGTATCGCAGTGTCGTTCGTTCAAGCAAATTGATTTCATTAATAATTGTATGTGAAATCCGAAAATGAAATAGAGTTGCTTTAGTTAAAAGTGTATGTACCAAAAATTGGTAATGAATATTTCATAGTTTTCCTGTATATTTATTCTGCACCTTTTATTGTCAAATTCTGAAAAAACTTAAACAATATTAACTGTTTCCCCTTTTACAAACAAACTAACACACATATTTAACTGGATTGTCATTCGAGTAAAATGTGTTCGTAAAATTGTAAACAAATAAAAATAAACAAATCATAGTAAAATTGTTGTTACCATTTCCAAACTATAGATCAGTGTGTGTGTGTCATAAAGATCCCCAAAGTATTTTTGAGTTCTAGTGATGATCGTTGGTAGAGCGTGTCTAATTTTGTAATTTTTTACATATTTTCTCCCAATCTGAAATTTATTTTTTAAGCCCCATAAAATGGCACATAAAACTTTTCCAAAAGTGTCATCAGTAATGTGATATTCCATAAAAACTTGTATCTTTAAGTATTGAATATTAATAATAGGAGAATTGCGATGTTTTTGGATCTCGCGTACGAGTATTTTTTTCATGAAATTTCCCAGCATCAATTTGCACATTTTCTACTGTGCATATGTCTACGATAAATTTACGAATTCTACTTTTGAGGTCTTAAATCAATTTTGTACCATTGGCGTATACCTTATCTTTTTCGTCGCTTTAAAGAAACAAGTCTTTTCAATGACAAGATCTGGGTAGCCAATTGTGATCCCCTTTTCGAGAAATCACACCGTAAAGAAACTTTTCACACAAAAGAGTGATGACATCGTCACTTGTGTGGCCATCTTGTTTAAAATAAATGTCGTCCTCTTCAATATTTTTCAATTTCGTCCATATGAAATTTCCCAATTTCAAACATTGACGATACATGGGCAAACGTGAGTTTTCCTCAACACTATGGACTACAACAGCAATATTCATAGCTGTTCTTGAGCGACGTACGCTAGTTGGATTCTTCACATCACAAACTGGTCCCAACAGCTCAAATTTTTGTTCTAGTTTCACAATTGCTGGCCGAGAAGGTGCCCAAAAATGCTTTCATTTTGCGAACTGTGACCGCACCACTTTGCACCACTCTTGTACTAAATTTTAATAATTTTATTGCGTTTTTGAAGTGTATCGACATACATTTCATTTTTTTAATGGCGTAGTCTTTCGGGTCAGGTTGAGTCATGATAACTGCTGCAATGGCTTTTAAAAATTAATTATTTTATTTCCTCCAAGAAAAAAATTTCCGAATTGCAGAAAATACCTAAACCAACCTAGAACCAACCAAAAGAGTTCAAAATGAAAGCCTAATAAGTAAGAACTTATTTCAAAATTTCTAAGACTTCATAAGAAAAGCAGCAAATCTCTGTTTAAAAAAAATAGACAAAATTACACAAACAATAAATTAATATGTGCATTAGGTGTATAACTTATTCACATTCACATCGAATAGGCCATTGAAAACTATTAAAAAAAATTATATGAATTTTTCGCGATTTTCAAACAGGGTCACCCACAAAACGCTTTTTTTACATTTTATTTGTACTTATATATTTAGCCAAAACAACACGCACATTAAATTTTAAATTCATATCTTTTAATAATTAAGAAACTTTTTTCCATTTATTAATAAAATTTTAAAATTTTTTTTATTATTTTTTTTCTTTAGGGATTTTAGAAAATTTTCAAACGACCCAATAAAATTGTTTTCATAAATAACACAATATTCGCTATCGCGAAGTGCCAGGGCCAAAATTTGGTTATACCCCTAATGTGCATGTGTATATCATAGAAATTGTATCTGTTCAGGCTTCTGAAATGCCTTTTCATTAACACCTGAAAATAAAATGGACCCAAAATTCTGAGAAGTTAAAATTTGTTTAAAACAAATTTTAAAACAGCTGAAATCGAGAAAATAAGATACCGAGGCGCAGAATTTGAATTGAAGAGGTTTAAAATTTTGAAAACTGAGATCAATGCTTGGTAAAATAAATTACATTTTGAAAGTGAAAGAAATTCGGAGAAAATTTTTTTAAATTCAGTTACATATATAATATTCCCAAACCCAAAAAAGACATAATTCAGTGAAGATTGGGGATATCGTTGAAATTTCTTTAATATAGAGCAAAAAATCTTAAGAAATTCACAAATAAAACTGAAATACAAAATCAAGTAAACCTCATTAACCTCGGCAAAAAAAATATTTTTGTAAGTTTTAAATTAATTAATTAATTAATAATAAAAATAAGAACTTCTGCATCATTCGTTTTGTCAATTTGGCTGCATTAATAATTTAATGGCCGTACAAATTTTTTTGTTCAAGCTGGATTTTTATCAATTTCTATATTTTTACTTGTTATTTACCATATTGAAATATTCAATGTTGTTCTTCTACGTACGGTATACCGGGAGAGATATATAACCGTGTTAAAATATAGAAAAAGTTATAAAAATCTACCTTGAACAAAAAAAATTTGTATGACCATTAAATTATTTATTAATGGAGCCAACTTGACAAAACGACTGATGCAGACACTCCTTTTTTTGAGGCTACTTTCTAGCGCAATTCTCAGAATTGAGTCTCAAAACCATGTGTTGTACTGTGTAATTAATTATAAATTTGTTATAAACAAATAAATAAAATAAGATTTTGGTTACTTTTTTCCTCATTTGATTGATTTTTCAAGTATTTTTCAAGTATAGGTCGTTGCTACACTGGTTGCGATATCATAAATTTCATTAGAATTTATGTGCAATTAGGATTATTTAAGAAATTGCTGTATCAAATAATGAAATTTTGTCATCAAAATTTTCGTAAGTCAAAACTTCAACGCGTATGATAAATATTATTTGCAAGTCATGTATCGCTCATGCGACACATTGGACTGATTATAATCAAACGAATAGAATGTTAGCCGTCAAGTATAATTTCGTGAGCAATTTATTTAGGCAATTATGTAGCAGTTGTTTTGTTTTAACATATTAACATCTTAATTTCAGATGACTGTATAAACTGTTTGATTAAAATTTAAATTGATAATTAGCTGCTTACTAAAGAAGGGGGCGATTCAATGATGTTTTGGAAAAAACGTTCTCATTGAATGTAAATTATAAATCTTTATTCTTATAAATAGTGACCGTGAACGAAATTTGTCAATTTATGTTTAATTTTTTATTTTAGTTGTTTAAACCATAAGATTTACAATTTACTAAAATTATAATTTTAGTACTTACAATAGAGTAACATATCAAGGCTTTAGAAAACCTTTTATTAATATGATATACGTAAGTGCATTTGTTACAATTTAAAAAGTAATAATTCACTTAAACAAAATTGAAGAAAATTTAATTTCATTATAAATGAAATCATTAATGCAGAAAGTGGAGAAAGAGTAAAATTTTTGTGTGTAAAAAATCCCAAAAAGCTTTTTAAAATACCACCATTGTTATTTTTATTCAACCACAGTTGTGACCAATAACTTTTAATCACAGAAATATCGCAAAACTCTAATCTATACGAATAAAGGGGAAAGTTTAGCATATGTGGTGGTTTATGTAACACATTAAAATAATTTGACTTCAGGAGTCCGTACTGGATCAAAGAATAAAGTTGAGTGCTACTTTACTCTTGTACAACTTCTCGAAGTCGATGGCGATAATTCGACAACCGTAATAAGGCTCAACATTTATGCTTGCAGATTTTAGTACTTATAATAGAAAAATGTAAAAGATGTTAGTATTATAATTAAAGCAATTGCTGAGAATGCCTTACACAAAAGCAATGATGATATTATGCAAAGGCAGTCTGCTGGAAAGAACTTTAACTCACATAGCTTGAAATAAGCTTCTGCTGAAATTGTATTAGAGCAAAATAAGTTTTAATTAGCAATTTTCACGATGGATCTTTTATCAAACATGTTTCATATATAAGACACACACCTAAGAATACCTTTGAAATTCATAAATCTTTTATTTTCAAAACCGAGATACGATGTATGAGCAATAGCTGAAGTAAATAATAAACTCAAGACTATAGCAGAATATACTTATGCTTATAAAAGTCAAATTGTCGAAACGTGTAAGATTTGCGTCTTGAAAGAAAAGTTTTCTCACAAAAACTTTACAAGTCTGCAAGCGCGCTGCACTTTAAAATTTTTCTAGGCAAATACATATTTCTCTCTCTCATTCATTATAAAGAGAGATGCCACAACATGTCAGCATCACATATTCTCACGAGTACAGGATATTAAGAAATGTTTTCCATCGATTTAAGTATTTTCGAACTATCGCTTCCATTTTCTTATTTGAAACTGAAGAATTTAAAGTTATTGGGTTTTTCGGTTTTTAGAGAAGTTAAAAATACATTTTCGCTATGATAAGCATCACGATACTTCTTTTTTGTCATAAATTTCAAACTAACAACATTTTTGAGGTTTTGCATAATTGAGGCAACACCGTGTTCTTAAACAGTTGCAAGGTATCATGTAATCGGCCTTGCCCGTCATTATTTCCATACAATACAGTAGTTTAATGTTTTTTGCGTTTCCGCTTTAGTTTAGCTTTTTTCAAAAACGAACAAGTACTCAATCATAGTATAGTATGAAAACTATAACTACATATATTTGCTAATTTACCTTCAACAAGAAAATAAACGTTAAACAATAAATAAAATTACCTGGTTAAATAACAAACGATTTTTCCCCAACACATTTGTTGACACACAGCAAAATTTTATGACTAGCAGAGAATTTATTTTTGTCATTAAACAAATTAAATTGTAATAAATTTTTAGTTCAAATTGTGCACTTAATATACTATATATTTTTTAAAAGCTATTAATATTTTTAAAGATATTAAATTATTTTGTTTTATAAATTTAACTTTATTGAAATTTGTTTTATACATATTGCGTATTTTAGTACTTTTGATATTTATTTTATAATTACACTTGAATACGGGGGAATTAAATCAAACATATAATAAGTTATATATGTATGTATATTTTATTTATTTAAATTATTTGATATTTTTATATATTGTACATCTTTAAATTTATCTTGATTAAAACTCGTTTCCATCAAGTATTTGAAATTAACACTTGCAATTTCTAATTTCCATTAACATTTTCGATATTTTTATTTATTGAAGAACTTTCAAATCGTTTCATTGTTTTATTTTTGTTTTATTTTTTTGTATCCATAATAAAGTAAAATTAACTTTTACAATAACAGTTACGTACGCTTGTATAAGATCAATCACAATATTTTTATGTAAGTAAGGCAAAGAATGGTAAATTTAAAAGGAGAGTGAGTGAAATATAATTAAAGCATTCTTCATAAAGCCAGAGCCCCAGCCAGAGAGTGGCGGGATGTAAGAAAATTGATTATAGGTTTTGCGTGTGTGTTTTTGTATCGAGTATGAGTTTTGAAAAGTAGATTTTAAAAGTGCACACATACACTGTTATACAATTCATGTAGAGTGCTTGTTTTGCATTTCTTTTTAATTCTTATTTTGTTGTGTACATTTTGTTATTGTTGTTATGTTTTTATGCAGTTGTTGTATTTTGTATGCTTACTACTACACTACAAGTGCTACTACCACTACTATTAATAAATATTTATGTGTGACTACAACGACGACGACGACGACGAGTGCGACGTTAACATTACAAACGAATATAACGACTATTAATGGCTTGTTTTTTTTTTGTTTTCAAAAATTATATAATGTTTTTCTTAGCTGTTTTTGTAACATTATTAAAAATTTTATATAACTATTTCTTTCGAATTTTTTTATTTAAAACTATTCACATACACACATGCATACACACATACATACATATATGTACTATATAATACACTGGAAGTTTTTAATTGTTTGTTGTTATTTTACATAATATATTTTCAAATTGTTTTTTTGTTTGTTTTCATTTAAAGTTAGAGACACTATTTTTATTAAATGTATTTCCAAACTGTTGTTAACACGTCTAAAACCTTACGAAGACTGACTAAATTTTACTTTCGATTCTTATAAATTCCTGCATGTAAAGCTTTTTAACGTTAGCAAAATTTAACGAAAGCTTTTGTTATGGCATCTCAACTACCCTTACGACAAAAGCTTTATGTTGCAATTGCCCCATGTGTTTTGTTAATGCCGAAACATAAAACCTTATTATTATCATTTTAACAATTACGCATCTTCATTTTCGAAGAAGCTTTACTCAACTATTTAGAATAAAACTAAAAAATAAATAAATAAATGAAAGACATGTGTTACAGGTGATGTTGTGTTGTTTTTTTTTTTTTCTTTCTACAACCACAAAAGCACCAAAATGTGTAGTGCTATTTATTTCCGTGATGTTGAAGGAAAATAAAGAGTTCATGGAATTTTCGTAATTTCTCCCTCTCTCTCTCTCTTTCTTTTTAATATATTTTTTTATTATTATTCTTGTTAGAGTGAAATTTTGTTCATGTGTTTTTGTTTGTTAGAAGTAACAAAAAGTATGTTAGTGCTACAAAAAATTGTTGCTGAGCTTGTGACGTACCCAATGCATTTCTTGTTAGTTATTGTTATTATTACATCATTCATGCACAAATTTTTCACAGTATTTTTTTTCTACATAATAGGAGACCCAAATACAAGTATCTTTTTAAATCATGTGTTGTTTTCTTAATGATAGATTTTTGCCAAATCGAGTATCTAACTTTATCTTTGAACAATGTTTCAAAATATTGCAATCTTATCGGACATCAAATTTGACCGGAAAATCATCAAAAATCGTGTTATCAGCCGTCTTGGGGATTTCAATTGGCTGTCTAGAAGCTGTGATGTAATGCCTTTGGACTTTTTCTTGTGACGTTAAAGGTCGGTCTTTATCCACACCCTTGAGACTAATATCGTCCGAGCTATTAGTGAGATAGAACGAGAACAGAGTCTTGGAAATTTGAAATGACAGGATAAGTTAGTACGAAGCCAGCCGTGACAGTCATGAAATGGTGTTCCATAAATAATAGAAATAGTTGTTGTTTTCAATAAAACCAAAATGGTAGGTACACGCTTTGCAACATACTTATGCAACACGTTTATCACTCACACTGCAACCAACACTAAAACCATAAACGCAACATTAGTTCTGTATTTTGTATTCGTATTGAACAACGCGGGAAAAACATAGAAACAAACATACATATGCACAGCTTGCTTGTTTTCAATGAAGCAAAATAATAAACACCGGTACACACTACGCAACCAACATCAATGCAACCAGAAAATATTATAGACATATGGGTCAACCCGTAAATATTTTAATAAATATCAAAATATTTTAATATTTTTGAAACCTCGTATGCAACTCGAAATGAAACCATAAACACCACTACACACTATGCAACCAACAACGAAACATGCCTGGTTGCATAAGCATGTTTCAAAGTGTGTACCTACCATCAGATACCTAAGGAAATTAAGGTCCTTTTTAATAAATCTTTTATGGAAAACAATCAAAAATACACAACTAAACATTTTCAACGCTTAGTATTCCATTTTACGAAATAGGTGAATAAATTTAGTTCACTTTATCTAATTAAAAAAAAAAAATACTTGTATATGGACCGGCCGCTAAATTGATTTAATGACCTATTTAAAATGTTTAAATAATAATGAACACTAACATATACGTAAATCTATGTATGTATGTTTAAAAATAAAGTCAAATTAATAACAATTAAATTCAATATTTATCATTTGTAAGATAATAGAAAATAAGAATAATATTAGAAATCCAACGCTTTGCCTTAATTTTATTATAATAATAATATTTTTAATAGATTTTCATTTTAACGATAATTGTTATTAAGAAACATAACGTGTGCTTATAAATCAACCGACTTCTGGAAACAAACTCCGAACAAGCTGACTAATATCTAGGTGTTTTAAACGGTTCAGTTATTTTAATTGAATAAAAGAACACGGGTTTTTGATTTTTGAAATTGCACGGTTGTTATATTCAGGCTTAGAGTTAAATGGTTTTTAGACCAATGTTAAGGAATGTTCTGTAAATCGAGAGATTTCAAACCGTAGGAGTAAAAAAATATGACTTACAAAGTGGCTGTTTGACCATTAATTGTATTTTGAAATAGTTCGATTTGAAACCACTCTATTTCCAGAACAGGTCTGTTTATAAAGCAGACATTCGATTAAAATTTATTGATGTTGGGAATAATTCGGAAGGGCTCTGTCCATAAAGAGTAGCAAAGGAAACCTATTGTTTTCGCTTAGATATATGTCCGTCTGTCGCATACCTATATCTCGTGAATCGTAATAGTTAGACACGTGAAATGTTCACATGACATATCGTCGTCCCGAAGTTATCTTCACGTATCTCCAACATTGTGATTTAATAGCGTTAAGATCGGCCCAGTTTTTTAATGATCCCGTTAGAAATTATTACAGGATCGTGTGTAAGCGTATAATATAATGGGGTAAAGCAGCATCTGACAAACTTGGTCTATTACTGAATGAATACGAATGGAAAATGCTTCTATTATCTACAAAAGAATAGATAAGATTGGAATTTTGACAATGAATGCCATTTAAAAAATTACAAAATGTAGGGGAGGGAACAGCATCTTGCGGTACTTCCGAATTGATCTTGAGCTCGTTTGATGAAATTCCATGTGTGACAACTCGTATAGCACGATCTCTGAGAAAGCTAGATAGAAATCAAGATAAGTCATTACCGACAACAAAAAGCAATAAGTTTTGGCAGAAAGTCATCATGCATAGCTCTATGAAACACCTTTGAAATATCTAGAGTAACTACCTTAAACTCGCCAAAATGGTGAATGGTATAACGCCGTTTCTCCGGAAGTCATAGTGGCGCTCGATAAGTCGGTTTCCAGATACCTCACAAGATAGAAATTTACCATACTTTCCGTTACTTTGGAAAATGCAGAAGTAATATCTTGCAGGCCCTTTTTGAGTATTGGTGTTACATTGACCACCTTTCACCACAATGGGAATTCACCAGCATGGTAAAATGTACTGAAAATGTTGGCTAACGGATGCGCTATCGTCGAAGAGCACGACTTCAAAACCAGTGATAGTCTTCCAACCGGCCGAAGAGACTTATTTATATCGAGTTCCGCTAAAACTGTTTTAAATGCACATGCTCGAAAAAATATTTTTAGTAAAGCCACAGATGCTCTTTCAAGCACGGGCAGTGGATTTTGACTGTTTTTCAGCAAGCGTTAATTATTTGCAACTATGTAATTCAGCTGGAAGGATTGCTTTATCGACCCGTTCAGTGAATATCCTTTAAAAGAATCGGAATCGAGGAACTAACAATATCTTTTACTCTTTTAACAAACGAACAGAAGCTCTTCCTTCGCCGACGGGCAGCAAGATACTGAAAGCTTCTTTTCTATATCTGACGGCATTTTTTCACGTCTGATTAAACCAAGAATTAATTCTGGTCTTAATAGAAATTTGCTTTGGTGGAATGAATAAACGTTCAGTTTTACCGAATGCTTATTAGGTTTTCTTATAAGAATATGTATTATGATATTAAGTGCGTTCGAGTTTTAACAAATTTTTACTGAACTTTACTGCATTTTACTAAATTGCATTTGTTTATCCAAAATACAGTAAATGAGAACACAAATTGAGAGCGTAAGGGAACAACAGTTCGTGCCTGAGTATTTACAAATTTTTACTGCAGAAATTTATTGTAGTAAAAATTTTGTAAAACCAAAAAACATAAGTATGATTCAAAACGCATACAAACAAAAAAGTGTACAATATGTAAAAAAAAAATATTAAAAAAAAACTCAACATTAAAAAATAAAAAGTGAATAATTATTTTTAAACTAATCGTTTTTTAAACAAGTATATGCCTTTTAAAAGGAAATGTAGAAACCATTTACAACCTAAAATAATAATAACATAACAACTTTTGAACTTTCTTGGCTTTGTGTTATTTTAATTCTTTGGAGTTGCAAAACTGCTAAGTATTTTGTTACTTGATATTGCACTTGTTTTTAAGGTATTCTGTAGCAAAAAAAATACTTTTGAATAAATATAATCAGGCACAAATTAAAAATATCAAATAAAAATAAACATATGGAAAAGATTATAGAAAATAATTTGATAATTAATATTTATACGTAATTGTTGAACTGTTTAAGGTTTATATTGAAATGAAAATGTTTTGGCTTAAGTTCAAATCTGAGTTTACCCATATCTTCTTAATTTAAGAAATTATATTTAGATAAATAAATAATTTGTTTATATTTTCTTAAAACGTTCGTGTTATAATAAATATTGCATCGAGTACCAACAAGAAAAAGAGTTGTGTAGTCAAAATTTTAAATATACATATTTCAACAATATATTCATTTGCAATCAGATGTTTCCTTTAATCTTACTAATTTTTAAAATTTTTCCGTTCGCGTACTTTTTTGAGAGTAAAGTAAAAACGATACGAAGTATTCTTAACGCAAAAATCACATTTGTGAGATGCGACGTTGCACAGTGGTGCCAATTAGAAAAAAAGGGTTATAAATTTGTATTTTGGAAACTTCCGATCCGATTACAAAACAATGTATGTAAGAATCATAGAGGAGGACTTAAACTTTAAGAATTTGCTAATTTGAAGCACCCTGTTGAAACATACAGTGGGGTACAGAGTGTCAAAGTTGACTACCTCGGGCGTGTCAAATTTTGTTTGGCTTCATAGCTTTTACAAATAGTATTTGATTTTAACAAGTTTATATGTACGTTTTGTAAAGATTTTTAATAGATAAAGAAAATACATTTTGTTTCTCAAAAATTTCTTTAATATTTTCAAAGATATTTGGCTTTCATTTTTAAATTTTTACTTTACGCCTTGGCATTGCCGCAATTTTGTCAATATCTCCTCCGATAATAGCAAAGATAAAATTTAAAAGAAAATATTATTTTATCTCTGATAAAATACAGAAAAAATTTTTAATTGATCTCAATTCATGTAGTCGTGAAAAAAATCAAAGTTAAATTTTTGGAATGATAGTGAAAAATGTTAAATTTTGACAAAATTAGGGGTTGATTATTCAACGTTTTCTCAACATTTTTTCAAAACCAAAATTTTTCTTTTTCAATATATCAAAAGATTAGACTTCAAAAAAGACTGCAGTAGAAATTTTAAGTCGATTAAGGCATGCACGCTCTATTCAGCATTGGACGAATATGGAGAATTTTTTTAACGAAATTCAAAATTAATCGCATAAGAAAAAATAACGCCCATCGAGTTTTAAATTTTTTTATAAATTACGATTTTACTTCATTTTGACGATTTTTATAGCGAATTTCACAAAATGACCTTTGATGGTTTTTGTTAGCATCCTCCCTTATACTTTGACAATTTTTTTACTTCGCTAATTTTTTCTCAACATAACCTCTACGTTTGGCAAAATGTCAAGCTCTTAAAATATATTTTTGTTTTACGACCAATATCGATGATATTGATACTACTAAAGAAATATTTAAAAATTTAAATTACATTAACGAGCTTAACTTTTGTTTTTTTTTTAAGTATGTGCTTAATTTGATGAATAATCTAAACAAAATTGAAGGAATTCAAATTCACAACATGCACTATGAAACGACGAAAATTGTTTAAATATTTTAATAAATTTTTTAGTAGATGATTGTATAAAAAATACGCCTCTAAATCTAATTGATTTACATAACCGTAAAATTTTTTAAAAAAAGAAAAAATAAGAAAAGATTTTATTTCGATGACAAATTTAAATTTAATTACAGCATCAGTAATTTTGAAAAAAAAAAACTCCGAAATTCTTCCTTTATTAAAAGGTTTTCCTGATCTAGTCTATAAAGAAAAATATGTATCAAATAAAAGAACTAACTGCCAGGCCCACGATCTCACACGTATTCGTTCTTTCGTACAATTACATTTAAAACAAAAACAAAATGTTTGAATTTGTTATTGTTTCAAATGTAGTTGTACGAAAGAACGAATACGTATGACATCATGGGCCTGGCAGTAAGATTTTTGGATTTTGGAGACATCGCATTAAATGTAGATATATTTTGGAAAAGAGGAAAGTTAATTAATCTATCAAACAACAAACCTATTTTTCCAAATTTATGTGAATTTGTAATTAACTTAATGACTTTGCCAAACTCTTCAGCTAATGTTGAAAGAACATTTAGCTAAATTAATCTTAATAAAACCAAGATAAGAAATTCATTGGAAACGGGAAGCCTTGAGGGGATTCTTTTTTCAAAAGATTATTTGAGCCCCAGTTCCTGTGAATGTTACAATGATAGCATTGCAAAAAATATGAAAACACACTCACAATATTATTACAGTAACGGACTGTACGTTATTCAAGAAGTAATCCGTTCAGTCATTTTTAAAAGAATAAACATTTAAAATTGTAAGCAATTTTATTTTTTACTGATTCTAACATTCATTCAAAAAACTAAGGACATATTAATACGGATTTTCGGTTACATTCAATATTGTCCGTTATTTTCAAGTGCTGTTTTTTTTTTCTTTGCTTGCTTTATTTGATTTGTTTGAGATTTCCTCTCATACACTAACAAAGGAAAAATCTTTTATTTTTACGGGCTTAAGTCAATTAATTTTTTAACATTAAAAATTAAATGAACTTTTGATTCAATTTAAATGAAAAATGAGTAGACCGGTCTTTAAGCGATCCTTCATTTCATTTAAATTACAATTTCAGTTAATTTTACGTACAGAATATTTTGAGTGCATATATATAACATATCATATAAAAAATAATCATTTATTTTGGAAAGTATATACATATATGTACTCCTATTTCGACATAAAATCTCTTCAAACCTTGTTTTGAATTGAATAAAATATTTGAAGTCGTTGTTGTTTTTAATAAATCTGTTGAATAGTTAATTTTTAAATGAAAGATTGTTGTATAAAACAGAAGATGTGTGCGTGACGATTTTTTTACTACTTCTTTTTAAATACTGACGATTTTGACGATTTTATTTACAAAATTTTACGAATTTTCTGAAAATATTACTGGCAGCCTTGTTCATGAGCAAAATGTCCGTATGTATCATTGTTGAATAATACAGGTAGTGTCGAAGCGTTAACGGACTTATTTGGGGTTCGGGTGTGTCGAAATTTGATTATGTATTACTAACACACACTCACACTACTGAAAAATCACACTTTAACATTTGTTTCAAATGCAAATAAGAAAAGGAAAAGAAACAAAATTCTTTATAGAACAGAAAATGCATTCATTTTGCAATTTTTCTTTTGTGCTTTTTGACAGCTTAGATTGTAAAAGCAGTGATGTTGTAGCTTCGACACTACCTGTATTATTCTTCCATGGTATGTTTGTTTATTTGAAACGCATTGCCGACTTTATTTATTAATTATTTAGTAAATTTATTATTCGAGATATGTATGCCTCGATAACTCATTTTAAATAATTTGAACAAACAAACCTTTTTGAAATTTATTTATTAATTATTCAGGGTGGAATTGAATTTGAAAAGGCGACAAAAAAATAATTTGTATGATGAATTTCAATCTTATGGGTTTTGTGTTCAATCTAGAATTACTACCTGTTTTTAACATAAAACAGATAACATTGAAATTGATCACACAAAAGTATTTTTTGTCGTATTTTCAAAAGCAATTCCGACAACATTGGATTCTGTGACAACCACGATTCATTAAATTTATATACATACATATCATATATCTAAGAATTTCAAAAAGTTTTGTTTGTTGAGGGTTTTCAGCTAGTCTGCATACTCAAGAATGTGGATTATGGTCTACTGATGATTTCGCATAAGCACCAATGAAATGCATATACATATGTATGTACATATACAGACTAGCTAAAAATCCTCAATAAACAAAACTTTTTGAAGTTTATTTATTAATATTTTTAGCCTTGAAAAATTAAATTAAAAACAAATAATTAGTATACCGAATTAAAAAAAAATGCTCGTGTCCAAAGGAACGTGCGGGTTCGATGACGGTAGGTTTTTTACTGTAGCCCTGGCACTGCTGGGTAGTATTGTTAAGTTGCCGGCTGGTAGAATAATACAGGTAGTGTCGAAGCTATAACAACACTGCTTTTAGGTTCGAAGCTGCCAAAAACCACAAAAGAAAACTGGCAAATGGTTGCATTTTCTGTTTTATAAAGAGTTTTTTTTCTTTTCCTTTTCTTATTTGCATTTGAAACAAATTTAAAGTGTGCTTTTCTAGTAGTGTGGGTGTGTAACACATAATCAAATTATGACAGGCTCGAACCCAAAAAACACCGTTAAGGCTTCGACACTATCTGTATTATTTTGCCATGGTTGCCGGTGTCTATTAAAAATTACATATCCAATTTGACACACACATGTACATAACAGCTGACTGACATTTACGGATGTTTATTTTTTATTGCTGTGTTTTGATTATACCTCTCGAACGCGAAATATTTAGTGAATTTAATAAAATTTTCAACCAAAAACAATATAAAACTTAAAATTTTTGCTCAGTTATGTCTGGCTACGACGCTTATGGAACACCAACTAAAGCAGACAGCAATTGTCGAACATGTAATGACTTTAAGTTTTGGTCTAAACAACAGCGGCAAATATTTCACAAGGCCGACGAAGTAAGTTCAAAGAATCAGTGAAAAATTTTAAAATATAGTAGAGAGCAACAAATATTTATTTGTTTAGGTAAAAGATCCTGATAAAGTAGATAAGACGAATGGAGATGGCAATGGTAACAACATAATGAGAGAAGACTGCCCCTTGGACAAAACGAAATTAGGACAATCAACGTGGGGCTTATTGCATACGATGGCTGCTTTTTATTCTGAAAATCCAACAGACAACCAGAAAAAAGATGTGAAAACATTTTTTGATGTATTTGCGCGTCTATATCCCTGTGAATATTGTGCTAAAGATTTTCGTAAAGAGTATGTTAATGGATGACGTAATATTCTGAACATTTAATGAAATTTTTTCTTTAGTCTACTACAAAATCCCATAAAAGTGGACTCACAGATGGAATTTTCCCAATGGCTATGCCAGTTTCACAATAGAGTTAATGTCAAATTGGGAAAACCAAGTTTTGACTGTTCCAAGGTTAATGAAAGATGGCGGGACGGTTGGCTAGATGGCTCGTGTGATTAATTTTGCGTTATGTTGATTCAACATATTGCGAAATGTTCCCTCATCAACATCTGGCTGTTTGTAATCATTTTTTGCGTGATTGAAAATGAATTGGTGTTATCATAGAAGTTATTTTATTTTATAACAGAATTTTTTAATTAATAAGAAATAATACACGACTAAAAAAATAAAAAGTTTTGGTTTATCCGGTATGAGGAGGTAATGGATTTTTAACGTGAAACCGTATATCGCTCCTTTATTACAACATAGTCATATCTCAAAAAACAAGAGTTTTTAGGTAAAAATGCAGAATTATCGTATGGTTCTTCATCTTGTGTGAAAAATTCATACAAATATCGTTTTTGCTCGTCTCTTGAAAGAAGAATACTTTTTTAATTTTTCCATTGATAAGTTAGCAAATTAAAAACTTTAAGCTCGTTTTCTGAAGAACAATATAGGAGTTTGTGATAAACATAGGCTATGTTTGCCAAACACAAATATAACTAATTTTAACAAGATATTTTTTCTTAATTAAAAAATAATATGCTTAAGCAGAAACACCCAAGATACTAGCAAGAATATAATCTACGTGGGTATCGTAGTACGCTGTTCATTAGTCTATAGGGGACCCAAGAGCTCTTCATTATATTGGATGTTTTTAGATTTATACTTACACTTAAAAAATTAATGCCAAAAATAATTACTTTCATAATTTGTTTTAATATCCAGATTGTTATTTTAATATGTAGAGCCAAATTATAAATATTCGCAAGGAATTTTTTCATGAAAAAGTCTTTTCTCGAGAAAAACTTTCTCCAATTAATTCTAACTCCCTTCTGTTTTGTGAGGGATTTTTTAAGGGAAATATATATATTTAAATATATTTAGAATAACTGCTTTTTAGCTTTTATTTTTTCTCCCTTTTACACGATTGACAAAAACGGACCAAAAAGTAAAATGAGGGAATTTTTATTCATAATAGGAGAAAAAGAAAAAATTTCATGAGCAATTTCAGTTTATAATTGGGCTGATAGATTGTTCATCTATATTCCTATCATGAGACAGTAAAATAAAAATGTATTAAATAACGCTCCCAAATCCAAAAATTTAAGAAAGTTGAAATATGACATTCTGATATACATAATGTTAATATAAGAAAATGAATTGGATTTTACTAATTTTCCGCACAAACGAAGGCACCACTAATAAGCCGTCTAACATTTTTATTCTTCATGGATTTAATTTTCGGTTAATCGTCTCCAAAATCGATTTCAGTATAAAGTTGGCACTAATCGACCACAAAATAAACGTTTTTTGACTATGAAAATCGATTATCGACCAAAACCAATTATCCATTCAATACTAGCGGCTTTATATATAATAGAAGAGCTGATAATCTTGAAAATCGGACAATAAAATCATTAATTTTTAGATTAAAATTTTAATACATATTGTTAATATTGAAGATACAATAAATTCATTGAGATAAAAATGGTACGTTATGCGTACAGTAAATTAAAAACTTACTCATGTTTTCCACTAATAGGGTGTTTTATTTGTATATATGTACATAGGTTCGAATTTTTCAGTTTTTGAAGAACAATTTTAAAATTAAAAAAAAATCTTCGTAACAACTTTAAAAATTTGTCCGAATAACAAATCACCAAAACGTATTCCTACTAAAATTCTGTACTGTCGAGGAAACGTGATCTCCATCAAAGATGAAATTAAATATTTAGGTATCACTTTAAAAAACTTAAATTCAAAAAAACATGTAAATTACATTTGTGATAAAGCTATAAACTGCGGAGCTGCTCTTTACCCCATACTTAATAGAATGTCTAAGCTCAACCTTAAAAATAAGTTATTGTTGTATAATATTCATAATCTTCCGCTAGATTTCCCACGGACTTACTACACAATAGATTTAAATATAAAAAGAAAAATACTTTCGCCAACGATTTGACGCATTAATTTAATGAAAAATGCAGATAGTCTAATTTCGAAACAATAAGGAATTTACGAAACAGTTGCTGAGAATCTTTTATTAAAAAGAATCTTACTAGCGTTTCTTTTACCAAATTTCATTATAACATTTTGAAAGGTTTTTGTGACAAATTTTCCTCAAGACGGTATTATTTATTAAAATTTCCTTATTCAATTATTAGATTTAATTGTTGTAGTACGCTTAAGTAAAATCTCATAACATTGTACCTTATTTAGCTTATAAGATTCGCGAATAAAACATTTTAATTAAAAAAAATTTAATATTCAGACCGATTTTGTCTGGCGAATTTCGCTTTTGTAAGAAATTAAATGAAAATGTGGCCTGATATTTTTAATATAGTTCAAAATGTCACTGCTTTTTGTTTTAAAACAATTAAAGGCAGTACGTATGTCAATTACTTAAGGCATCTTGATTATTTTTCGTTTGAAATCAGACTTTCTATGATGTTATGCACACTCTACTTGTAAGCATTTAATTATTTGTTTTACTATAAAAGTATTGGAATATATTATGATTACATTGGATTGGAATAACTGAAACTTAGATTTTAGTTTTCCCTAACTTACCTTTTTGAGCTTCACTGCCTTTTACTTAAGTACGACAGTAGATATTTTTCATTAATTAAAAAAATTATTTAGTTTTTATTAACTAAAACTCATGTAATAGAATTTTAAAGCATTCATGTTTTTATTGCTCATTTGAGTTTGGTAATTTTTTAGAGGCAGACATTAGTTATTCAAACAGTATGTTTTTTATTTGTTTTTTTATTTAAAACGCATTTAATACATAAATTTAGTTTTATTTATTTGGTAGAATTTCTAATTCATTATTATTTTTAAATTTTGTTGAAAAGATGTTGAATAACAAATTATTAAAACTATATTAAAGAATTTCGAAAAGTATACGTTAATTTAAATTCTGCCAGCGAAAGTGCCATTTTCTCGCTGTTCATCCCATTTTTCAACCCAAGCGTTGGGGCACAAAGATTTAAAAGCCTTCTTGAAGTAATTACAGGGTTCATAATTTGCACCACGTTTCTTCTGGCATCGATGGTAATCCAAATACGATTGATAGCAGTGGCGGGTCTGGTTTTGGTTGGGGAAACGTGGATCAAATGGAACAGTTTCCAAGGTGATAGTCATTGTTGGATCTTCTTTTTTTGACATGGAATTTAAATTAATTTAAAAATTTTATATTTAAATATGTCTTTATATATCGATAGTATATTGTTTAGCGATGTTAAGTAATTAATAAGGAGCAGTGATTTAAATATTTCATGGAAATTTGAATTACGACAAGCATTACATGTGGGCAAGAGATGTTGTGTGTGGTTTGGACATGATGAAAAGACACGTAAAAATACAAAGAGAAAAAAAATCAATTATTATGTATTAATTATATGTATGTATATGGGTGGTAGCAAAATTTAATTGGAATTTATCAGTTGAATTAAATCTTCTATAAGTGGAAAAGTATTTCTTATCATGACTGGTTATTATCGTAGTCATTTAAGACGAAGATTATGCGCTTAACGAAACATGATATCACACTTATGAGAGTTTTCGCCAAACGCAGCACTATTTTTCAACCGCGATAGTTATTTAAATTTTACGAAAAGGGAAAAAGTAAAAAACTATTTTACGGTAATTTTAATATCAAACAGAAAACAGACTTATTTAGACCAAAATTACACTTCGCAAGTTTTCTTGCTGCAAGTCTGATTTTTATAGCGAGCAAATCGGAATTGAGACAAGAAAAGTTGCCTATTGTAAATCCATTCTAAAATGGTGATTATCTTAAGTGTAATTTTAGTCTAAATAAATCCGTGTATTTAGTTTTTCATCTTGCAATATAAATATACATGCATATCGACACCTAAAATCCAAAAGACAGTAAGATTATAATATAATCAAGGACGTTCAATAATTTACTTTTTAATCAATTTTTTTCAAGATTTACTTTTAACATAACATAATAATTATTTCTTAAGTTTAATTTTTTCCTGCAAAATAGTTATTTTATAAGTTTTACTTTGTGCTTAAAAAATAAGTTATTTTTTATTTTTTTTAAATAAGAGTTTATCTACGAACTCTGGAGATAAATATGACCTTAAACCTGCCGATATAAGATTTATGGCAAAAAGTAATTCAAACAAAATTTTGTTTTCCGAGCAGAAAATAAACTAATGAAAATACCTTTTATTTTCAAAGCAAAAATTTAAACTTTGGAAATAACTTTAATTCTTTTAACAAGACTCAAACAAATAAAAATTAGTGCAGCCAGCCTTAATATAGTCTTAATCAAGCAATATTTATCTTGCATTATGATTTTTTTTGTTGAAATTTGAAAAGTAGTCATATTTGTGGTCGCCGGATCTAATTAACCAAAATATACCTAGTTGAAAAAAATGTACTCTTATATATCCAAATATACCGATTTTATTAACGACAATCAAAGGACCGTAGAAGCAACTTTAATAATTGTACAAAGCAAAAATGTTTTCTTTTTTATTTCAGTTTCAACAGCAGGACCTCATGTAAAACATTTATTACACGCTCATTTAGATAATTCCAACGGCTTCGAGAGACCGGTTGTTAATGAATCCGATACACTGCAATTAACTTTCGATCTAAGTTTAATGCAGATAATGTGGTAAGTCGATTTAATATTATGCTTTTTTATATTATTATTACCAATAGTTTTATTGGTGATTGCAAGAATTATATACATATTTTGCTTTTATTAATTGTTTTTTTTATTCCTTTTTATGAGCTTATGTTACCATTTCTTTAATCGTCTATTAGCATAAAATATTCTAAACATGGCTAAAAGGACTTAATAACATGTTTGTATGACTAGTGATTGATTTCGTTTTTCGAGTATTGGCTCTTATTATTACGACGTTTTAATTATTTTTTTCGCCTACGAGTCTTAGGCATTACTTACCGTAGATCATGAAAAACTGCAACCGATTTATTCCTTTTTTGATAAAAATCAAATTCGCCTTTTACTCCATAATATAATAAATTGGTGTTTTATTTATTAAAGTAAAAATGGAAACTTTTGAGAATAAGCAAATTAATCAAGTATGTGATGAAAAACGATTTATAACAGAAAATGGTGTGTGCTGATCATTTCCATCCTGCGTATATTTCAGAATATATTTTTAAGGTGTTTTTTAATAATTTTTGATAAATTTCTTTCTTTCCAAAAATTATAATTCCCAATGGGAATTTCAAAACATTCAATAAGTTTGCATTGTCTCAAAATCTATCCGAATTCATTTCATCTTTTTTTCCATTATATACCTGAATGCTCTTTTTAATGAAACAAAAACATTTAATATTTGACCGATTTTCGTTGAAATTTTAACTGTTATTTTATTACTGACCGAAAAATATCTATAAAATTTCAACTTTTATTTTTGACAAAATTTTTGTCAAATTTTTCACCGAAAAATTATTGGTCAAAAAAAATTATTGGCAGAATACCAGCCTTATTACTGAAATGTTTCCTTTTTACGTATGAATATATTCGCCTTTATCGGAAATAAAAGTTCACATTCTCTTTCCCTAAAATTACAAAAAAAAATATTCGTCTTTTATTCCCCTTGTTTCTCTCGCCTAAAAACTAATAAGATTATGAATAAGTCTTGCATAGCGTGCATCGCGACTAAATACAATAAATTTGTGTTATCTGTCTGCGCAAACTATTGCAACAATAAATAAAAATTTGTCGTAGTTGCGGAATTGTGTAGCAGCATTGTTAGTTGTTTGCATGAAGTAATTTTTGACGAAAAATTGCGCAGCCAAATTGTGGGTTTTGAACGATAAACTTTCATTATTTGTGCTTTTTTTAGAAAAATATTTAATTTTTGTAGATTATTACTCCCCAGTTAACAAGCGTCACATTGCTTAGATCAAATATGAAATATTATTTACTTGACTTTTTGAATTGAATTTCGGAAAACAACCGCTATTTTCGATCCTTGTTTTAAAATAATGCCTATATCGTTAACTTAAATTTTTCATTGTAAAGAGATATGATCAATTACACTATGCGAGTCAAAATCGGGATGGGATGAAACCAACGGGAAATGTTATACCGGTAAAAAAGAAGTTATACGTGTCCCGGCGTTTCGCTGGGTCACGTCTAGGAATCGAGATATATCGATTTGAAGTTAGTAACTATCATATAGGGGAAATTGTCACCTTTCGTGGTCTTTTTTTTACATAACTCGAGAACCACTAGTCCGATTTCATGATTTATGTCTCATTTTGTTCATAGGTTATGTGACTTTACGTGAAAGTAATAGGTCTAGATACTTTTTTACCGTTTTGGATTTTTTATGAATTAAAAATAAAAAAATTCAATTTTTTAGGCAAAAATAGTTTTTTTCTTCATACATTTATTTATAACTCCGAAACTGTTGCTTATGTAGCGAAACGTTGTATGAACAGATTAAAGGAATTGTAATTCCCAATTTTTTTTTATTTGTTTCAGCAAAATCGGACTAGTGGTTCTCGAGTTATGTCAAAAAAGACCACGAAAGGTGACAATTTCCCCTATATGATAGTTACTAACTTCAAATCGATATATCTCGATTCCTAGACGTGACCCAGTGAAACGCCGGGACACGTATAACTTCTTTTTTACCGGTATAACATTTCCCGTTGGTTTCATCCCATCCCGATTTTGACTGTCGCATAGTGTTATAAATAAAATCTCTACAACTTTGTTGGGTACAAAAAAAATTTTACATATTTTCTCTCTTTCTCTCTATAAAAAAGGAGCTATCACTGCCGCATTACATACATAGGCCGACTTCCTAAACGCAAGTTGCGATGCATATTTACAATGCATACACTTCGTAAACGCATATGTAAAATTTCTGGCAACGTCCAATGTTCCTAATCGTTTGGCAACTCATTTTAATGAGTATCAGCTGTCAAAATCGCGCATCATTTTTATTTTGTATGCAAACATTTGAACTGCAATGGCTGAGTAAGTATTTTCTTCTTCCTAAATGCCGATAAAATGCAAAAAATGTATCTGCAACGCAAGGTTGCACTTAAGATATGTTTAGCATTGCATAAGCTTTTTTTTAAATAATGCATTGCAACTTGCGTTTAGGAAGTCGGCCATACATACATATCGTCATATGATTTCAAAAAAGCCCCAAGATACAAAAAATTTAAAATCAACTTCTTGGTTGATTACGATGTACCATATCAAAATACATGTCGCTGGAAAATTGTACATACATATTAAAATTTTACTGATTCCTTAATAAAAAATAAGCTTAAGCTGAAAAAAATTTGAAAAATGTTCGTTAACTTTTTATATTAGAGAGTTTCTGGCATGTCGTGTAAAATTTTTTCAATGTAACTTAGGGCTTTTATGAATTCATTTGACGATATGTACATATATATCGTCATATGATTTCAATAAAGCCCTAAGTTACAAAAAATTCAAAAACGACTTCTTGGTAGATTTCAATCCATCATATCGAAATGCATGTCCCTTGACAATTTTATTTATTAAAATTGTGCTAATTCGTTAATAAGAAATAAAGTTAAACTAAAAATTTTTTGAAAAATATTGCTTAAATTTTCATATTAGTTTTTTGCTTGTCCTCTAAAATTTTCTCAATGTAACTTAGGGCTTTTATGAATTCATATGACGATATGTATTTACATACCGGCTTTTTCTAAAAATCACTTTTTGTGAGAGATTTGAAATCACGTGATTTTAAACCAGTTAGTTATAGTTAAGTGGCTGTGGATTTCAAATCGCTTGTTTATTTCGAGTTTTATTGGTCCTTCGAATTTTGTTGGTATCGCCAATAACTTTTCTTAAAACACTCAGTAAGTAATTAGCGGATTTCTTTTTAAATCCATTATTCCAACAATTTAACAGTAGACGTTTTCAATAATATAGGCCAAAAAATTAATTTTGTATGTAAGGTCTTAGATTTTTCGGCCTTTTCTAAATTTTTGAAAATTTCGCGCATTTTCGTGACTTAGTTGACTCAGTGACCTTTTTATTTCTTCATTGAATTTTTAAGATGTTATAAAAAGATGACAGACAGGAAAGGTTTTTCGCCAGAAAATTATGTGCTGCAGCATCCTCTTTTTTTCTATGTAACGGGAAATCTCGATACAGTCAATTCACAAAAAGTGATTTATAGGCATTGACCCCAGTATCATATCTACCCAAATTGCTGTTTCAAGTGCTGTTTCTTATTAGTTGCAGCTATAGGGAGAATAAAAAATTGCTAATTGTTTTCAAGGTAAAATTCATTTACCTATGCCGACGATATGTATGCATGTATTTTTATAGTGAATTTCAATCAAATAAAGTTTAATGTGTTGTCAGCGTCAATGAATAATTATTTATTTTAAAAAATCTATTACTTTTCCACATCCTTGTTTTAACTCAACTATAAGTGTCATTTCATGTATGTATGGTGTACTCGTATAATCAAATGTACAATTTGATAATCAACTATTAGAAAATGCTTTCTTGACCAAAAAGAGTAAGAATAATTTTTAATGTTGTAGATAAAAAGTATATAAAATAAAATTTTACTTTTTATGTATTTGATAAATTTCAGTAAATTCAGTACTTTTGTATTACAGATTGAGATCACTAAGAAAATCAAATTTCAATTAACTACAAGCTCAATAAATAGACTGGCATATGTATGTATATAAGCTTTTTAATTACTATCAACTCCAAAAATTTGTTTAATTAAGAATGAATAAAATCCAATTAAAGTGTGCTAAAATAAACAAGTTTCTGGTTTTTTACTAATGTGTTAGAGAAGTTGTTCATATTTTAAAACTTTTCGTTTAGTTAAAATAATATCAGAAAACGCGTCTTTATTAACCGAGAATTAATAAAAAATGTGCATAGAAAGTTATTAATTTGACTCGGGTTCGATAATCGATTTTGGAAAATTACATAAAATAATAATTTCTACTCTAATTTTTCTTACCTAATGTAACCGTATACACAAAATGAATATGAAAAAATTACTAAACCACGATCATATAAATTATTTATATGTACATTTTCATATTACTTAACCCTGGCATCCAAAATGAGACTTTTCGAAACATTCTTAAGAGTTTGATTTTTTTTATATCTGTATGTAGATGTATATTTTTTAATTTATATATGTATTCACTTACATAACTAAAATCCATATGTATATACTCGTATATGTATGTATATATATATATACATATATATTAGATTAGAAAATATTTTATATATTAAACATATATAAAAAACTGTTAAATATGAAGAAAAAAAAACTGAAAACGTGTTATAATAATTGAGAGCCTAAAACTAAATGTATTTTGATTAAATATAAATGGAAATGGAAAAAAAAGTGAATATAAAAAAAATTCAAAAGAAAAAATATGCACAGTCCGAAACAAAACTTAAGTTAACATTTTTCTTGCAATTGTTCAAGTTCATTTAATTTATATGGTAATTAAGATTGTTAGCGAAGTCGTATTTATTTTACCAGCGGTCTATTGCCTTGCTCTGATTCACAGGCTGTATTTTTATATTTATTCACTTCGGCTAAGTAAAGGGACCAAAAATCTTTTGGATCAGCATTGGGATCTGTCTGTACTTTGGGTTTAGCCACAACACCGGTTTTTAAAATCTTGCCACCTCTACGACGACCCACAATGGGAGGTGGAGGTGCAGTTTTACCGGTGGCTGCGGCCGCTAAATAGGGAGCTGTACTAGGATTCGCTGTAGCTACTATTGTGGGAACGATTGGTAATGATGATTTTGCGCTATTTGCAACAACGGAACCTGTTGACGTTGATGCCTGTTGCATTTTTTTGAAAATTTCCAAAAAGGAACCATCATTAGCAAATACAGGATGCGATGCTTCCGGTTTAGGTGGAGGATAAACTTTACCCTCCTTTGCTAGTGCGGCCCGTAACTTTTCTTCCATTTCTCGGTGTATACGTTCTCTATCAATAGGTTCATTCTCTTCAAAATGGTAAATACCAGTAGATTTTTGTGTTGGCAATGGTAAATCTTCCAAATTCTCACATGTCTCCTTTGTATCAGTATTTTGTTCTTCTTGTACACTTGCCAAATTTGACGCTGAAGATTTTGAAGGTTTGCCTGGAGATTGAATTTGGCTCTTGGTCGTTTTGTTGCTAAAATCTCGAAAATGTGATGAACTCCTGGATCGAGAACGAGAACGTGAACTTTTTCTGTTTCTTTCTTTATAATCATCGCGTCTATACTTATAACGCTCACTTTGATGTCTGGATGAATATGTTTGAGATCTAGACCGAGACCTGGAGTATGACCTTGATCTAGAGTCACGATATCTTCTGGAAACCTGATTACGTCTGTCTGATCGTCGGGAATAGCCACGACTGCGACTTCTTGAACGACTGCGTGAATATGAGCCACATACTTGCCGATGACGTTTTCGCTCTATAGATCGACTTCGGGATCGCGAGCCATTATCAATACGCCGACTGTAAGATCTTTTGCGTGAACGACTGCGTGTTCTTGATCCAGAAGTTCCTGGCTTGTAATTGCCTCGATCATTAATATTTTCAATGGATTCAATATCGAAATCATCTCGTCGTATACGACGATTATGGGACATGATGTTTATACGTTTTTCCGTTCAATTTTCCTCAAAGTGTAATGACAAATCTGTAAATCAAACCATTTATCCTCGTAATTAGAAATTTAGTTTTATTCTTTTTTATTACGTCAATACTATACTTTTTTATACAAAATCGTTTGTTTTCTTATTAAAATTTTTTTGTTTTATCTTAATGAATAAGTGAATTGAAAGTTAATCAATTTGGTGTAATGTAAGTTTATTATTGTTGCAGCTGTTTGATTAATATTTGCACATTTTTCTTTATGTACTCAATATTTAAGTAAATTTGAACTAAGTTACTTTTAACACCAGAGCTTACTCGGTATTTCGATTAGAAAAGAAAATTATTCGAATTTGCATAACATATCAACTTTGAAAATGTTTTCTTTCGAATCGAAATGTACAACTTGAAGTTGTTTTAAAGAAAATTCAATTTATCCTTAAACGACTTTTGAAGCAGGTATTATATCGATCAATCTTTTAGTACAATTTTGTACAGCGTTCAAATTCTTCAGAATAACATAAATATTGTGTCAAAATTCATTCCATATAATTTCTTTCGATGTCTTTAGTGAAAGTTTTAATATCAATATAATGAAAGTTCAGGGTTCGAAAAGCACCACACAACTTGGCATGGCAGTAAATTTTTTCCTGAAAAGTTTCGTTATGCATTGGCTGCTCTGCCACAAATTTTTACAATTGCGGCAAACATTCTATTTACTTTATTTGCTGTATTAATAGATTGCAGACAGGTCGCACAGATTAACTGCAAAAAAATTAAGCCACATAACGTGCTGCCTAACAAATATCAATATCCATACATGTCAGCCGTTTATTGCAACGTAATTCAAAAAAAAAAAATTAAACTACGCAAATGCTATTACTTTTCAAAATCATAATAAATTGATTTCATTATACCTTCCATTTCTCATAATTCTGAATAGTAAATCTTTTACTTAATTTGGTTTTTCTGAAAATGTATATTTTAATATTAAATTACATATTGAAGGATATGAATTTGGTTGGCTAAAGCCTCAAGTTTTATTCAAAATTATGAAACAAAAGGAAATAGTTCTTGCACAAAAACAATCGAACCGGGACAAACAGACAGGCGGCCATTCAATGGGAAATAAAAAAATTATTAAATATATGAAAAAGTTTAACCCTCAAATATATTATACTACAAAAAGTACAACGTTGTGAAAATAAAATGGTTTTAGGCGTGTTAAATTTGTATTCATTTTATAAAAAAGTTAGCAAAAAAAAAAACAATATATTACATATTTAGTAAAATATAAATAGTTTAATTTAAAACAAAAAATAAGGCTTCATATATAATATGCACTTTCTAGTGGTATGATGTAGGGCCACTATTCAAAGTTAAAGACAGAATGTACCGGTCGAAATACTTAAATATTCTTGTAAATGCATTTGATAATTTGCCATAATTATTAGCCTTTAAGTAAGACAGTCGACTAAGACAGTGAATATATTATTAAAGAGAGAAATAAAGGTTTTTGACTGGCCGGCTCATAGACCAGATCTAAGTCAAGTTCGAAGTTTAAAATGATGCACAAAATGTAATTTAAAAAATGCGGACGAACCTTACTCAGATGTTCAAGAACCATGTTATTCAACACCCAATGAGCAATTTAGAAGATAAGTTGCAAAGTATGTAAATGCATATATTAATTCAAGTACATGCATTTCTAAAACAAAAACGAAAAATAGTGTGAAGTATGAGTCAAACATGCGATGCTGTTATAAGAAATAATGTATCGAGTAAAATACTAATGCAATATTAACGTTTTAACAACTATTTAGTATCTTAATTTTTTATTGTATACATATACATATGTAATAAGAATGAGTGTCCTATTTATATGATCAAGTACAGTATGTCTGAAATTAAATGGTTTATCTATTGTCCTCTAAGCCCACTCGATTGTTTTTTTGATGCGAAAACGAAAATTTCAAATTATAGTATATACTGAGTAAAAAATTCCAAGTAAAGAAATTTGTTTAGTGTCATATTTCAATGATCATGGCCGTATATTAATCAAACAGTACATTTCCAATTGACTTATTGTTGTTCGGAAATACTTTAACAAGAAAATATTTTTCCTGCATTTTTCAAAAACTTTTTTCTTAAAATTGATTTTTTAAATTGGTTATCAAAATTTATTTTATTAAAGAAAAATTAGAAACATTACTTGATTTGTAACAGCTTCTTGTATGAATCCAGATATACACACTCTCACACAAATATTTTGTATAACAACCGCTGTGGTAAGATATCTTGTAGTTCGTTTGCTGCAATTGCTTGTTTCCAGATGCTATTGCTGTTGCAACGCCCTAGCTAGGTTGTTGTTGCGGCTTCACAGATGATGAGACGTAATATGTGGTCCTGTATATTTTTATTTAGCGTAGAAATTAAAGCTTTTCGTATATCCTGCATAAAAAATGAACTTGAACGCATGAATATTTTATGTTTTCCTTTAGACTTGTGCATAAATCTTTTTAGAAATTATAAAAATTTTCTAAATAAATTTTCAAAAATACTTATTTCCATTTCTGTGATTTTTATTTCTTTATTTTTTCTCGCAAAGCGAATAACACTTATCTACTTTTGTATTTGCAATATATGGTAAATTTTCTTATAATTAATATATCAAGAAAAATTCTCGTTATGTAATTTGATTTTTTTCTGTCTCACCCATTTTACTTCACTTGGTGTAAGAAATTGTGTATATTACCAACACTCGAAAAACAATTTGGTTTGTTTTATATAAATTAATTCTTACTCTTTTTGGTGTTTTATTAAATATTATTAGTCATTTTTGTTGAATGGTGATGTTGTGCATACCTTTTAATATCGTTTTTTCCTTTAGAGAAAAATTTATATATCTTCCACAGCAGTGAATGAAATAACACGACCGAATGTGGCTGGTTGAGAATTTTCGTCTAAAAATCAATATGGCGATTACTAGTTACTCACAGTGTATAAACGCCTTTCTGAATAATTCGTTGTTTTGTTGTGTAAATTCTCATAGCAATATTACCAAGGTAGGATAATGTAGGTAGTGTCGAAGCTAGAACAACACTGCTTTTTGCTGTTGTTTAGGTTCGAAGCTGTCAAAAAGCACAAAAGAAAAATGGCAAAAAATTGTATATTAACATGTGTATTTGGTTTCATTTTCTGTTCCATAAAGAATTTTGTTTCTTTTTCTTTTCTTATTTACATTTGACACAAATGTCGAAGTGTGCTTTTTAGTAGTATGGGTGTGTGTTAGTAAAAAGTAAATATGTTTTGACAGATGCGAACCCAAAAAAAGTTTATTAACGCTTCGTTACCACCTATATTATTCTACCATATTAATACACTTTTATTCGGAGCAACGCTACACATTCATATATAACAATAAGCACTGTCCGTGAAAATGACAGCCAATATTAAGCTTGAAGCTTATTACAATCATACATGTAAGTCTAATCGCACAGCCTGAGCGGCAAGTCGAGGGCTTTTCAACGGCGACGGCGCAAGTACGAAATTTTGTCGGCGGCGGCGGCGAATTGGCTTGACCTGGGGTTGTAACGGCGCGCCACCCTTTTACCAGCTCAGCCGACCAAAAATACTTTTAAAGTCCCTGTTCAGACTATGAAAGTTTTCTTTCTGAAATTTTTTATAATTCTCTTTTGAACTTTCATTAATGTATACACATTGAAATTTATTTACAATGAAATTCAAGATTCTTGCCTGTTTATCTTCAAACTCTTTTTTACACACAATTTTCCTCTAACCACCATGAAAGAAAATAAAAGTAAAAAAATCAAAAATTAAGCTGCAGCCATTTTCAATTGGACAGTTACGAATAAAAAAAATTGCAAAGTACATGAAAGAATGTACCCCTTCCCAATCTTCTCTCCCCGTACACCGAAAAACTAACACTTTCAGAAAGAAAAATTTCATATGTGAACCGTGACAAAGCATAATGCACTCAGAAACCATAACATTGAGTCTACACCTAGCGGGTTACTCTCTATTACGATACGAAAGAAAAATGGTACAAACTCGAACTTTTGTTACACTGAAATTGCTTTGACAGGGCTTGCACAGTGCAATTTTTGTTGAACGGCGTCATTCACATCGCAATAGAGAGTAACCTAACTCATATAATATGAGAGAGAATGTCGGCATAATAAAAAAAATATTTATATTAATATCTACCTAGGGCAAGACGTACTTCATAATTAACAGGCAGCTATGCAGTGTACATCTTTATATATTTTAATAGTACTGTGTGTTTAACGTTTTGGCATTTACTTTTAGTTAATATTTATTTGTTTAACGCGATTGTATGAAAATTACTTTTGGCATCTATTTTACTACACAAAGATCTTTTCAATACACAAAATTAATTTCTATGTATGTATGTGTACGTTTTTTGGCACCAGATATCATGATATTATTTTCTAAATATGTATTATGAAAACAAAATTATAATATCTGATATAATATTGCAATAATACTTAATATAATTATCTCTACTATGAAATTTGCGTTTGCTGATAAGGGCCCAGACACGTTCAAAATGCTTGCTGTCAAGTTCGTGTACGTGTGCTTGCTGGCTTGATGTTACCACGCTTTATGACCCACCAAGGATTCATTTTTACTTTGATTTTGTGCTGTTCGTTTAGCTAAAAAAAATATAACAATGTCGCTAAATAATGAATTTTTAATAACAAAAATGTTATTTAATAAGTTCTAGCACTTCTCTTTTCTTCATCAGTCATTAGTTTGTTTTTCTTTTAATTCTAACACTTTTTTGTACGAGTAATTTTTATAATTTTCTTTTAGTTCCGACAACTGTTCACAATGAAAATATAATTCTACTGAAAATTTGTTCGTGCTTGATGAGTTAGCACTATACATGTTCAAGCAACTGACAGCAAGCATGCCAAAAATCTAATTTTATTGATTTTCCATCAAGCGTCGTTGGTGACACACATACCATCAAATTTTAATTTATGCTATAACCATGCTTAGCAAGCATTTTGAACGTGTCTGGAGGCCTATAGAAATGTAGTATAGACACAATGTTAGGCCCGTTCTTATAACTTGGGAATATGTAACACGATTTCATGATTACCAATTAATCAATTTTTATCAATATATGAAAGAAATTCAAAACCCTGGCTATGGCCGTCATTACACTCCGCAAAGCTCTCATACGATTTGACTTTCGTATGTATCGCATCATATGTTTGGAGCTTCAATAAACTTGGCAACTTTTGTTTGGATCCACTTAGAAAAAACAATCCCCAATAAAAGAAATTTAATCAGATGTGTTTAGTGCGGTAAACTCATAACGCGATGGATTACTGATCGATTCTTAGCAAAAAAGTTAATTTTCCTCTTTCTTTTTCATTACATTACTAATAGTGTTACTAAGATTATTAAACAGCATTAAGACAAAATATTGAGGGTAAAATAAATAACAATTCCTTTAAAAGTAATAAAGAATTTGGAATTTTTGTGAAAATTTTATAACGACATATGAAAAGGTGAGGTAGAAATTAATTGATACCTAATAAATAGACCTAACTGAAGTAGCAGTATCAATCTAAAGAAAGTGTTAAAGAAGAAAGAAAGGGAGTGGAAAAAATTATTAAAAAGTGGCTATTCACTCACTGGAAGCTACTTCGAGTGGAAATTTTAATTGTTTGAATAATAGAGTTGTGTCTGTGTGCAAATAGCATTGTTACATTGGTATTATATTCATGCAAATATAAAAAATTACAAAACAACAGCGTAATTGTAATAAAATTTATTATTACTGAATGACATTAGTTGTTGTTGTAAAATCACAGACGTAAATATTGATTTCTCATTCACAAACAAACTGAAATGGCTCCTGCTTTAAGTAAATTGCGCGAAAATCCATACGCCGTTGTGGGCGTAACTGGTATTTCGGCTGCCTTATGGATTATTGCATATGGGAAAATGAATAACAAACGCAGGTTAGTAATGAAACTAATTGTATAAAAATTGAATGTAAAAAAACATCTATCTAAACAAATCTGTTTTTATTATTCTTTTTATCTCTAACTGTAACTGTAGGGCACAGCGTCAGTAGTAAATTGTTTTTGTGTTGATTGATTCTATTGAAAAGTGTCTTTGTCAACTTCCAACTCGATTGATTTACTTAAGCTTTTCATTTCGTGGGTTATATGGTAACTGCACTATATTGCAGACTACTGCAGCTTTAATTCACTCAGAAAACTTGAAAAACCGTCACATTGTCATGGCCCTGAATTTATTTATATATTGTATAAAATTCTTGTTATTATAAAGTTGTTTTGGTATAAATAGTTGTATAATTATAATTTTTCAACTCTGTTGTGGTTGTTGGTTCGTACGACAAGATTCCGGGTTTCTTCACATTAGACAACAGTAATTATGTTAACAGTTAGCAGAGGTGTTGCCATGTTGTGTATTAACATTTAGGGGAAATTAAAGGTTGCAGAAGTTTCAGTCGCAATACTTTAATCGAACGAAACTGCTGTTCATTAAATATAGTATGAAATGGGGTGAGTAGGCTTAGCATTTACCGTAATATAGTCCAATTTATCAGCGACATTCCATTCTGTTGAACATACATGGCATTTGTAAGCTTTTTTTAAGAAAAATAAAAAAACGTTAACGCGCTACGAATTGGACAATTATATACTTTCTTGTTTATTTTTGGCTCCTTTGATAACCATCGCCGTTAAATTTAAGTAACATTTCCCTCAAACACATCCCTAGAGTTCGCCTATTATTTTCCAGTGCATAACATGGACAGTGTTTGTAACAAAAGTTTTAATATGGAATGTTTAAAAGCATCATACCCAAAACTTAATTTGTCAAACTTAGTTTGACATTTTTCCAATGCATCAACTGCATTAAAAATATTTCCAATTATTTATCATTGATATCTCATCTCGCTTATCTTTTCTATTACATAATTTCTACTCTGTCTAATACTAGACATTCTAGTTTTGCTGTTAATCTTTGTCGAATCTCTAAATACTCTACGACAGTTATGATATTTCCAAACTATACTGCCATCAGGTGATCTTTTCTTCATTGAATAATCAGCGTAGTCGTGGTTACCCGCAAGGGATAAGCCTGGACTCTGTTACAGTTTTTGACTCCATGACTGTTTTCAAATTTGGGTTTCATACAAATAATATTCCCAATGAAACGGATAGAAACTCAGATTGATTAATGTGTGTGAATATAAATTCGAATTTAACTAGCAGAGACCAATTAACAGAGCTCTATAAAACACTTAACAGTAGTCGCAAATTTTATTAAATATAAAAAAGACTATGACAGCTCTACTCAAAATCTAGGCGCACGGTATTGCGCCAGGCCAAGTTCCGGCCACACAGTTGGGGTGTTCACACTGTGGTCATATCAGTCATATTGTCATAATGTCTTATTATTTTACAATGGTTTAAAAAAGTTGTTGTTGTGCTTCAAGCAAAAAAGTCATAAAATAATAAGACTTTTTAAGGTATGTTTTTGGTTTGTCATAAAATAACAGTAGAAATCTTAGTCGAGCAGCTGTAACTCCTTATTCGAGCCGGCAATAATATTAACAAGCCGCCGCTACAAATAACACAAAATGAAAACAAGGCAAATTCATTACCAGGAGGCGAATGAATTATAAGGTGGTTGCAGTGGCGAATTCACGTGAATTTATACATTAACTGTCCTGTCAAATTTGTTACATATTTTCCATGGTGTAATAATATAAGGTGCTCTTATCATAAATTTTAGACAGTTTCTAAAACTCATGATTGAGTGGTTTCTTAATATTAATAATTGTGGGAATATAAAAGACATATGATCGTTTAGCTATTTCGAGTGTCTTTTAGTTTCCCAAAGAAAAGATACGGCGCGCGTCTCAACAGTTTGTATAGTTTCTACGAGTGCATAATAGATCTTTCTTAAAACACAAGGAATTGTTCAAGTGACTTTAACAACGGCCTACGATACACACACAAGGTGTCAAGTGACCGCTGCACAAATATTCTGTCTGGCATTTGGCAATGTAATTAGAAGCTTGTATGTTGCTGCACTGTAGACTGCAAATGCCTACTACACACTGTTGGTTATAGTGATAACTAAACCACGCTACACCTCCACCTTTCACAAGAATGTTCATATAACGTTAGTTTTATGGACATTCTTTTACAAAAAATAAAAAATCTTACTGAAGTATAATGAAAAATTAATTATTTAGTTTAATTATAATATATATGTGGTACGCGCATACCGTTTTTAATTATTTAATATTATATAACTTAAGTCTATTTTTATGAACTATTTGTTCTTTGTTTGTTTTCTTATCAACTACGGTTACATTATTTCTTAAATCTATATTTTTTATTTTATATGGTCCCTTATATTGGGCATCTAATTTATGACCTAATTCATTTTTAATTAATACTAAATCTCCTATTCTAAAATTATAGTCTAGTATATTCCTATCATAATTTAATTTCTGTTTAAGTTTACTCTTATCTAATAATTGTTGTGCTCTCTTATAAGCTACTTCTAACCTAAATTTTGCTTCTTTAGCATAGTCATCTATATTATAGAGTGGAGTAATTCTATCTACTTCGCTAAACTGATTAAAAGAACTTGGTTGTCTAGCAAAAACTAATTCATACGGACAATAATTGTGTACTGTTGAAGGTGTTGTGTTAAAACAGTAAGTGAAATATTTCAACCATTCATCCCAATCCGTTTTATCAACTGTAATATAAGAACGCACGTATTCATTGAAAGTTCTATGACTTCTTTCGATTGTTCCTAATGTTTGATGATGGTATGCTGTTGAAGTTAGTTTTTGAATTTTTAATAGATTGCATAGTTCTGTTACTATTATGTTTTTGTATTCTGTACCCATGTCTGAAATGAACGTCTTCATTGGACCATAGGTTAGTATAAAATTTTCAAATATTGTTACTAAATATTTAGTTAAGTCGCATATTATTGTGACTGCATATTCATTTTCGTTTAATGATCTCGGAAACGGTCCTATTGTATCTACATACACCGTATCAAATGGTTTTGCTGGTGTTGGTGTAATTGTCATTGGACTCTTTGAATGTTTAATCGTTTTAGCAGTTTGGCATTTGTGACATGTTTTTACAAATTTAGCTATGTCTTTTGACATATTTTTCCAATAGTAATATCTTTTGATTTTATTTAGAGTTCTAGAAACACCTGAATGTCCGCCTTGTGCAGGGTCATCGTGGTATTGTTTCATTATGTTCTCTATAGTTTTAGTATCATTCTTTATGTGGGTCACCTGGTTCAGTAGCGCTACTGTTAAATTTTTCAAATATTTATTGCCCATTTCTTTAAATTCATTTGTAGAGATAAATTCGAAAATTTTCTCACTTGGTGCCACTTGTAATTTATTTATTTTGAGTTTACCGGCCACTTTTTCTAGCCTAGAGAAGAATTGTCCTAAGTCAATTTTCCCATTAGTAAATAACTCGTTAATATTTATATATGTTAGTACCGTTTTGCCTTGCTTAATATAGCATTTTGTTGGGCTAATTCTTAGTTTGTTATATTTTCTGACGTCAGAGTTGTTTATTGGTACGTATATTTTGGGCTTAATTTCTTCATTTAATTGATACTTGTTACTATTATTACTATTTGTTATATTTTGTGTCTTTTTAGCCATTGATCTTGTAGTTATTTTTAATATATTATTATTATTTTCATTTAGTTCTATTAATTCACTAATATTTATGCGTGACAATGCATCCGCTATATAATTGTCTTTTCAGTAGTGATATTGGGTCGTTAGTATTGTTAATTTGGATATTAATGAAAAAACATAAGTTAAGGTTTAGATTGTATATTCTATTGTCTATTGTGTTGATCTTAGGGGAAGATCGCGGTTTTCCGACTCATTTGTTTCTGTTGCTCTAACGTAGTTTTGGTTTCTACGTGTAACGTTATTATTGTATCTTGGTCGATTTCTATTAATGTTATTGTTATTATTGTTGTTGCTATTATTGTTATTATAGCTGTTGTTATTATGGAAGTTATTTCGTTGGTTATTGTACCTTCCATGGAATTGTCTATTGTTATTTCCTCGGTAATTACTGCGGAATCTTTTCTGTCCGAAGTGTAAAATGGTATTTTGTTGAACGGTTGCTTCGGTGCAACTGTTAACAAATTTACTTACTGCTTCGTTCATATTGTTGAACTGTCCTGCCTCCATAATAAGTTTTACCTTATCTATGGTGCAGTTCTTCGTAAGTGCTTTAACAACAGCTTGTGTGGAGTATTTGCCTGCAATATCAGTTGATAATCCATCTGATATGTAAGCATTTTCCAAAGATTTTGTAAGAATTTCAATTTCATTACAATAAGCATTGGCAGTTTTATGGTTTTGTTTTATATTCATGAGTTTTGCGGTTAGTACTTCTACTGACTCGCCTTTTACTGTATTTTTTAATTTATCTATGACCTCTATTATTGTGTTTTCATTAGTTATCAAGTTTCTGGCATTGCCTTTTAATTTAGTTTTTATAAGGTTTATTGCTAGTGCTTCATTAGTACCTATTATAGAATTTACTAAGAGTAGTGAATCAATGAATGACCTCAAATTATCTGATTTTCCATCGAAATCAGGAATGACCTTTGCAGCTGTATTTAGGAAATCTACAGGTGTTTGCGCCATGATTGGTTGTTTTTCATTTGCTGGTTCAGTGGTAAGTTGTGCTATTTCTATTTGTTCGTGCAAAGTCAATGGTATTATAATTTTAAGTCCTTTTCTTTCGGTAATATATATTAATTTATTCCTAGTATCCTGAAAAAATGCTTCAGCAGCTGTTTTATGTGCTGTTGTTAGTCTGTTATAATTTACATTTAATATTACTCTAATTTGTTCTGTTCTTTGTAAAAGTATTTTTAAATGTTTTTGTAATGTTTCTTCTTTAATTGATCTTTCTAAATTAAGGCATTTGTATGATTTGTTAAATTCTTCCTTTAATTTTCTACAGCTAGTAATTATACTTTGCCAGTCCATAAATTCAACCTATATGTTTTGTTATTTAATATATTAGACTTTATCCAAATCATTTGCTCTACTAGCATATTTTTTTCTAAGTGATCTTTTATGCAGAATATAAATTTTAAGTAGAAAATTTATAGCTGTTATTATCGTAAGTATTAAAATTAGTGTCCATAATGAGTTAATTTCTGCTTTGTGGTCAACTATTTCTACATTGGTTATTACGTTGGCGTTCGGTTTTTCGACTTTAGATTGTTCTTTACCCATCTTGATAATTGTGTAAAAAGGACCATACAAAATATTATATTAACTTTAGTAGATTTTATTTATATTTACGAAAATTCAAAACTAAAATATTTTTGTCTTATTTTTATTTATAAGAAATGATAATAATTGGTCAATATGGGAAATTTGTTCCCATATTACCGTTGATCTTTCCCAGCTTGGTGGTGGATCACTATTTACTTCTCTGATTAATAATGCCCTATCTCTTTTGAGCTTATTTGAATAGCCACCTCTACGTTTTGGCTTTTTAACTAAGTTTATTTTTTGTGGCCTTTTCCTCTTGTTGTCTATTCTGGCGTTTTTTTATATTGTTCAATTGTTAGTGGTTTTGGTCCCACTGGTGCCATAATAAAAATTTTAAATAAAAGTGTTTTTTTTTTCGCCACGAGCGGTTAACGCTTACTGGCCCTAGTGTGCGGCTTTAGCGCACTACAGTTAAGATAAAAATATTTAAGTTAATCATGTCATTAATCTAAAATTTTAGTTCATGTACATCTGATACGAATTTATGTGCCAGTAGGCTTCATTGAGGAGCTTACGTCTTTTGATGGACAGGTCTCTCATTTATCCTTGTGTCATCGTCCTAGTTTGGTGGTGGTGTGCTGATATTGTTTTCTGGTACGTGAGTATGGTGATGATTCCATTCCAATTTTGTAGTCCAGTTTCCAATTGATGAAAGCAGTTCTTTTAGTGTATAATATTTGAATTGTTGGCAGTAGTTACGGCTTACTCTGCCTTTTGGCCAGGCGGTCATCTTCCTCTGACGGATCGTTTTAGGCTGGTCCGTCAGGAACCATTAAATTTTAAATATTAAATTTTCTTTAGGTGCTCTTCGTTAAGCACTCCAAAGTTTGGCAGGATCGCCATGTTGTAATTAATTAATAAAGTTACAGCTTAGGAGCTTTTAATGAGCTCTAAGCAAAACAAAAATAAATAAATAAATAAACTTTTTTAATTAAATACAACAGTACTATAATTAGTCGAACTTATATTTGATTTACATTGATAGGAATTTTTTGGCTAAAGCTCAAATCCGAGTTCACCCAACCAATTTTTTTAATTTAGTTTTTTTTTGATAATTAATTGCGGGATTCAAACGGTGTCCCTGTTATATTGAAATAATATCTTAATATATAAAAAAATTGTTGTGCTTCAAACAAACAAGTACTAAAATAATAAGACTTTTTGAGGTATGTTTATTGTTTTGTCATATCCAAACAGTAGAAATTTTAGAGAGTGTGAGAGAAATTATATACTGCTTTTTCTTCTTTGTCATATTTTATTAAGCTATTGCATAGCTTTTATCGCGGACCTTAAGCGCCGCGACCGAATCAAGAAATTCCGTGACGAAAAAAACCTAACAGTAAGTTTGTTTCTTAAGTCTTTTGTTTTTTTTAAGTATTTGAATCGCCTAGCGTATGTTAACCCCTAAAGTATGCTATTGATTTCATTAACATACAGTATTGCCAAAACAGATTTTTACATGAAGGAAAACACAAAATGGCGTACTTTCAAGCAATCGTCGTTGATAAAAAATGATATACACAAACAAACAGACAATTCGTGGGTTTTTAAGCGGTATTTTCCAGATATTTAGAGGATATCAAGTCTCAAACTTATGTTTCTTATTTAAGTTACCATAAACCTATAGTTTCAATGATAAAAATTCCTGAATAACCTACATGTATTGTAAGATAATAAAAATATTTTAAACGATAATTAATTCTCATTTGTTCAATAAAAAAAAATATTTACCTTTCGGTCACCACGCTCAACAAGTGTAACTTGAATTAATATCAAAGAAAAAAAATACTGCATGAATAAAAAATAAATAAATAATTATAATTGCACAATTTGATAAAAAAAAATGCTAGCAATAGCTTTGCCGCGGTAGTCCCCGAGTGCCACACGTCTTCTGTATTTTAAAACATATAATTTTATGACCACAATTTAGAATACCCCAAAATATTTATAAGTAATTTGTTGAACTGTTTAGGATAATACTGAAAAAAATGTTTGGCTTGAGTTCAAATCTGAGTTTACCCATTTCTTCTTAATTTTTAAGAAATTGTTTTGGATAGCAGACTAGCAGAACGGATCAGTACTGATTTCGAGGTCGCTACAACATCTCATCAGCGTTCTTTGTTCAATTTTAACACTTTTGACGGTGGATTAGGAATATCAACTATAGGGTCCGCCATCTACCGTTTTTTCTTCAACTAGTGCTTAATTCGTGAATGGTAACACTTAGCTCATGTCTGATTTGACAGATAATTAGTGTTATCCTTCCGCTGAACGAATATGGTTGTGTATACGCTTGAACAACGCTGGGAAATATTGCCTGCGATCGACTTACAGAAGATGCCGATTTGCCACAAAAAATCAACTTCTCAGATGAAGCTCATTTTGATCTTGGCGGGTATGTAAACAAGCAAAATTGTCGCATTTGGTGCACGGAAAACCCGCACGCATACATTGAAAAGCCGACGCACCCAAAACTAGTCTTCGAAAATGAGCAAGGAGTGGCCGTTACAGTTATCGGGCCATGTTGAACGAATTTTTGTTCACACAAATTGAAGAGGAGGATATTGGATTTGGTTTCAACAGGACGGCGCTACGTGCCACACAGCCGAAGCTAAACTCGATGTTTTGCGCCCTGTTTTCAAAAAAAAAGTTATCTGGCGGACCCTATATTTAACCGTGTTATTTAACGAAAATATGAAATAATTAATCATCACAGATTCGATTTCGTACTAACTGAAATTGATTTAACTTGTAAAAATGAATAAGTTGTACTTTTCGTATTCTAATTGGTTAATTCTTGTTTAAAAATTTTACAAATTAAAGTTTTTAAATTGAAATACATATACAATGCAAAAATTTTTGTTGTTTAGTTAGAGGTAAACGTTATTTTTAAAAGAGTTACTGAATAACATTTACGTTACTTTTTTTCTTAAATATTTTTAACAATTCAACTGACTTTAAAAATGAATAAAGAATCGCACCACTGCGATTTTTGTAAAAATAAGACGGTTTTTCCATAGGGTTGGCTACCCACTGGGTAACCCAAAAAACCCAGTGGGTTTTATTGGGTTTTCTAAATAAAATATGCAAATTTACTAGGACAACGTAGTACAATATTCACTTTTTATTAACAAGAAAAACATTAAAAATAAATACACACTTTGGTGTTTGACAACAGAGCGGAATAATATTTTGTAATTGAATTAGTTTAGCAGTTTAAATCGACTGTACAAAATGACATCAAAAATTATCAACTGTGCTTAATGTGTAAGTGTACGGAAAGGTTCTCACATTCGATACGAAAATGGTTTATATGATTGTTCGATCAACGACTTTTTGAAAATGAGCATTGCTTGCTGTAATTTAAATAAATTATTGATTTTCTTTCTGTCTCTATACAATTTTAAATAAATGAGGTTTCCAAATTAAAACAAATTTTAAATATTTATATTCACCCTTATTCCACTTGTCAACACCGACGTCACGTCAATACAATACCAAAACAAAAATTTGGGCCTGTCTACTCGCTCTCGAGAACAATTTTGTACTACTTACAGTCTATTTCTGTTCTCTAAAATCTAGAAAATAAAATGAGCCTTTCAATAGTAGTCAGTTGTTTTCGACAACGGGTAGGCAAGCCCCATTTTGTGGTATTGTGTTGACTTGAAGTCGATTTTGACAAATGGAATAAGGGGATTATTTTTGACTAAAAATACAAACTTATGCAAAAGTTTATCTCAATGAAAAATATAATAAAGGTATACACTACGTATACTTAGGTTAATTTAAACCCAACAAAGCCCAATAAAACTCTACAAAAACCCCACTGGGTGGCTTTTTTATTAAAAAAACCCGGGTTTTTTGCCAACACTGCTTTTCCACAGTCAAAGTTTACTTTGCAAAGTTTAATTCAGCTGGGAGAAAGACAGAATATATTCGTCTCTCTGTCTTTCTCCCAGCTGAATAAAAACGTTGACTGCGAAAAAGCCGTCTAAATAAAACTTTGACATAACAAACAATTATAGATAAAAAAGTTGTCAGATGTCTTATTGATGCCACCTGTTTATTTTATGTAGATACTTTGACTCTATTCATTTGATGATATCATGTGTAATAGCCTCCCATGTCCAAGTAATTGTAGTTTATCATTTGTTTTTATTTATTTCTTTCAGATTATTAAAAAAAACTAAAATTTTTGTAAATGTATTCATTTCCTATTCGCTTAATATTCAAAAATTCCTTGCTCGACTGAACGATCTAAATACATATTTATTTATTAGACTTGACTTTCAAACAAACCCTCATTTCCCATTTTTTACTGCATTAATAGCTAAAGATATACTTTGTTAGTAGTCAATTATAGTCATTATGGGAGATGGGTAACGTTCACATCATTGGCGTGAATCATGCGTTTCCTTTAATCATGTAAACATGAGCGTGAATATAACAAAGTTCGGCGTAAGGGTTCATGATTAAACGGCGTTGAATTATTGTTTCTTGATTAGAAAGTTCTGAAATGTAATTTGAAACTTCCGTAAAGCTAGAGTTGAGTTTTTGTGGGTAAAAGGAATGTGTATTTATCCAAGTACGCTTGTTTCTACAACAACAAAAATAAGTCATTTTGTTTTTATGTATATATATGCGTATACACAACCATATTCGTTCAGCGGAAGGATAAAACTAATTATCTGTCAAATCAGACATGAGCTAAGTGTTACCGTTCACGAAATAAGCACTAGTTGAATAAAAAACGTTAGATGGCGGACCCTTTATAAAAAATAATTATATTTAAACAAATAAAATTGCATAATATTGATAACATGCATGTGGGCAATGCAATGTATTTGTCCGCACACTCCATAAGGCGTAAGCAGTAGTCCAGGAATGGCCCAAATAAATGCAATAAACGTGGTCCATTTATCATTTCGAGCTCCTATGGCTGGACTATGTAGCTCAGGTTTGCATTACATTGGACTAAACCAAGAACTAATACATGTCATGACTACATGGTGCACACACACGCAGTTCGTTTCATTATTTTTTTTTACATTGTAAATTCTCATACAAACCAACAAAATTATTTAAAGAAGACGTGTGGCACTCGGGGACTGCCGCGGCAAAGCTATTGCATAGCATTTTTTATCAACTTATGCAATAATAATTATTTATTTATTTTTTATTTATTCAGTATTTTTTTTCTTTGATATTAATTCAAGTTTTTTCTTTGATATTAATTCAAGTTTTTTCTTTGATAATAATTCAAGTTACACTTTTTGAGCGTGGTGAATTTCTTGATTCGATCGCCGCGCTCAAAGGCCGCGATAAAAGCTATGCAATAGCTTAAAAACCTACGAATTGTCTGTTTGTCTGTGTATATAATTTTTTGCCAACCACGATTGCTCGTAAGTACGCTATTTTGTGTTTTCCTACATGTAAAAATCTGTTCTGGCAATACTGTATGTTAATGAAATCAACTTAAGAAACAAACTTAGTGTTAGGTTTTATTTTCGTTACGGAATTTCTTGATTCGGTCGCCGCGCTTAAGGTCCGCGATAAAAGCTATGCAATAGCTTAATTATTTTACATTTTCGGTTTTTAATATTGAAATTTGACAATTCATGTGAAATCGGTTGCTTATCAGCTGCGGAAGTGTTCTTGAACTTGCAGACTGATCCGTTCTGCTAATGTTGCAACATTACTTTCTTAATAAAAATAATTTGGAATTTAGAAAAAAGTTCTTACTATATTAAAAAGAAATTGGTAAAGTCAAATTCGAACTTGAGCCAAACAATGCCATTCAACCTAAACATAAAAACAGTTCAACTACTTATGTAAGTATAAAATTCTAAAATATAAATTTCTGAAAAATAATCTTAAAAGTCTAAAATACAAATATAAGCGTTTTTTAATGTTTTATTTATTCAGTTTTTTCGTGCTTAATTTGAGAGCTTGATTTTTTCTGATCGTGAATAACTACACACGCCTTTTTATCGATAGTGTGCGTGCATGGTCGTGAGTGAAAATTTACGATCTCATTTCTTTTTTAAATAAGTAAAAATAAACTAAAAACGTAATACATTAAAATAAAACTTTGTTGGATATCAATATTCAGGTGTTTTTAAAATAATTAGAAAACAAATAATTGAATAAACTAAATAAATTAATTTTTAAATGCTGCTACAGACCTCTTAGGGAAATTCAGTTTTGAAATTCAAATTTATTTCTATAAGAAAAAATAATCATTGTTGTATTTCGACAAATGTCGAAAATTCCACGACAACAATTATTCGTACTTTAATTTTTGCTTTTTAAGAAATTGTTTTTGGATAAATTCATTATTTCATTAAGAGAGTACTTTTATTTGAAACAATTTATTCATCAGACTAGCAAGAACGGATCAGTACTGATTTAGAGGTCGCTACACCATCTTATCAGCGTACTTTGTTCGATTCTACAACTTTTGACGGTGGATACTAGTGACTAGGAATATCAACTATTTAACCGTATTATTTAACAAATTAGGATACGAAATGTACAACTTATTCATTACTTACAAGTTAAATAAATTTCGGTTAGTACGAAATTCCATCTCTGATGATTAATTATTCCAAGTATTCCATACTCTCTCACTTTTTCCAGAGTAATTGGCTCTGAGATTAAGCAATTTTCCATTTTTTGGTTTACTTTATTTTTGTCTTTAGTAGTTTACATACATTTCGCTCAAAGACAGCGAAGACAAAAAATTTCTCTTTTAAACTTAACGGAATTGATATTTTATAACATTTTAATATACATATATAGACATTTTTGAAAGCCGAAAATCGGACAAAATCGAAATGGTAGGGATAAAATGGATAATAGGATGGAAGCACAAGGCATCATAAGATTCAGAACTGAAGAGATTTTGAGAAATTCCGTTATGAAAAAAGGTGAAATTACATTTACATACATATAATGTCATTTTGAAAGTTCAGTAAATCTATATATTCATTTTTGCCGTTATCTTCATTATCCTTTCCATACTCTAACTAGGAATTAAAATAGCATTGTCAATAAAGTGATCTAACATTTTTAAGGTCCACTTTTTTTAGCTAATAAAAATTCTGCACAAAACTAGAAAATCTCCTTTTGTTAACACCTCCCATATTTTTGTTGTACTTCCCAATCATTTTTGTTCGGGATATCTTGACCTTTCTCTTTATTTTTTGCATTGCGAAATCGTTCCACTAAGTTGAGGGGATCGTTTCCGTGGATTAAAGAAACCAGTGGAACAAAAATTTTAATTAGTACCATTAAAATTTAGACGCTTTTCATCTGGTGTAAGACATCACTTATTTTAAATACCTATTGGTATTTTATGGGATATTTTATTTCTATTTGGAGGCCATACTAATTTGTTTGCGTAAAATGTTATTAACAGTGCTGTTACCTTAACATTACATCAAATAAGCATAGTGTTTCTTTTAACGATTTCCGGTATGTTTCAAAATATTTCAAGTACATTTTAGCAGATGCAATATATCTACATACATATACATATTTCTCTTCTTTATACTCGTATGTTTTTGTTGCATTCTACTAGCCCAATTTCATGCATTTGCTAACTATAAATTGCAGTTGCATACGTTTTGATCTCAGGTTTTTATTAAGCGATGTTGCATTTTTTTTAAACTCGTTTTTGTTTTAGTTTCATAACAAGATGTTAATAATTGTAATTTGTTTAGTTTTTTTTATATTACAAAATCATAACATTTCACAAAAATAAAATGTCTATCCCAGCAAACACACAGGTCTGATCTCAAATTGAGAATGATATAAGAAGAATAGCTTTCGCAATAAGGGGAAATTACTCTCAAATTGAGAAGTGAGCTTAATCTCAAAAGATGTTCTCAACTGTGGATTTTAAATAAATATGGAATATAAGTAAATGTAACGTATTTCATTGTAGTTTCAATTTTTCATACATTGATGCACAATATTTTTAACAATCTTTCATAAATTTAAGAAGTGTTTGTGATTTACATGCGTAAAAATGAGCGCTTTCAATTAATTTTTAATTTTTGGAATATTAAAAGAATCTTTAATAAAAATTTAAATTAAATTTATTTTTAGATTGTTATTCTTACATTAACTTTTTTCAAAATTATTAAGTTAAGTGCAGTATCACTTTAAAGTTTAACAATAATTTGAGAATAAACATAATATCAAATTTAAAAAGTGTTATTCTCAAATGAACATAAAGTTGATTTCAAATTTCAAGCCTTTATCCACGTGAATATTGGGTTGATATCAAATGATAAAACCATCACATTTCAAATGTTTGAGCTTGTGCGTGTTGGGTTGTTGCACGTTGGTCATTTTTCTATGTGTGTACCTGTAAATGTTCGAGTAGTTAATTTTTTTATTTGTTGTTTTCCACTGCTAAGCATGATGTGATTTTGATAAAAAAAATTACTGAATATATTTACGAAATGTAAATCTTACTAAAATCACTGTGAAATATACGTACATATGTATGTACATATGCACATACATAGTATGTATATGACCTTTTGATGCATAGACATATTATGTATGTCTGTATGTACATATGTATGTATTATTTATACCTATATTTTTAAATCCTCCGATAAACTTTATAAATGTATATCGAGGAGCTATATAAAAATTATACTAATTGTAAACATAAGACTTTTTAGGAAGACACGGAAATTGTTACGGTCATGCTAATATATAGGTATCGGTGAAATTTTTATTGGCGATCCAATGATACTTTTAAAACTTCGAAATATCTACACATGTACATTGAAAGGATTTTTTTTTTATTTTTAATTAAACTTATCAGTAGCCAAAGTTTTGGCATAATGAAAGATTTGATGGTTTTGAAAATAATGAAACATATTGTTTATCCACTTTGCTTGGTCCTCTATACAAATAACGATAATTTCAATTAAAGTTTCATATATCAAAAAATCGTCTTATTGAGTTATTTGATTTGATTAGCCCTAAATTCTTAAACTATTGCAGGCATGGTCTTCCCTACGCCTTGTAAAAGTTCTGACAAGCCAGAATTATTAGAAAGTTTGGGAAAGATATGCCCCCTTTCAATTCTATTTTATAATTCTCTTAAATAAAAAGTCCAGAGACGCCTCGCCTTGGCTTGTTATTTTGAGGCCAAATTAAAAAAATTGTCGCAGAAGTACTTTAGTTTTTAAATAAGTTCTGTTGCATTGGAGAGCAGAAGTGAACCAAGTCATAAAGTATAAACAATTTCAAAACTATTGCGAATTTCTACGCAAAGTTTAACTCCATTTAGTTTTGTAATGGATTAAAGTAACGGTAAAAACCCAAGTCGATGGCTCTCATTTTATATGTTATTTATGGCAGTTCATTTACTGAAACTCAGCTGTGAGCCCTCCATATTTTAATATTCCACTTAGTAATCCATTTTTCAAGCAGGTGAATTTAAATCTGGACAAATAACGATGCTTCTGCTGGTGACTGGCTTATTGCAGGTATTGTTGTGTCATCCGCATATATTGCTACCATGAAATTACTTGTGACTGTAATATATGCAGTAAAAATTTGTGTACAATAATGGACCTCGTACGCTGTACGCGATCTTTCATTTTTTACTTTTAACATAAAAATATCGTTAAAAGAGATAACTTAAAAAAGAAAAATGGAGGCAGTAAAACGTTCTTTATTTTGTTAAGTAAGCCATGATGTCATCCTTAATCTATCGAATGTTTTTTGGATGTCGAGAAAAACAGCCAAACAGTAACGTTTTCAGTTATTACATTCACTATTCTACATACAGTAGGTATACAAAGTCTGCGTACATAAACGTAGCCTATTAAACAAAAGCAAAATAATTCTTAAAATACATATATTTAATTCAAAAATAATTTTTATTAGTTAAATACATATCAGTTTTTAAAAAATAATGCAAAACTTAAACAAAAGTAATTCACTGTTAACCACGGCAAAACAAAAACAAAACAAAAAATCACTGAAAAACACACGCAAAAGTCTGCGTACAACTTTAAAAATCAATTTCTCTTTTATTTTAAATCGAAATATATTGTAGTTTTCAATAGCTTGTTGGATAGCTTTTACGTCTTAGAACCTCTGTCAATCTTTTTGGCAGAGATTGGACTAATTTTGTGGTTTCTTCGCGTAATATATCACGCGTAATATATCCATTCCTGCTGCATAACTTCTTTAAGCATGGCTTTTGAAGTTATTTGATATTGTCGAATTTTCTTTTCCAATAAATCCCAAAGATGATCAATGGGATTGAGATCTGGCGATTGGGGAGGTGTTCGCAACTGTTTGGGAACATTGCACAGAAGCCACAGTTTCACTATGTCAGCGGTGGGCTTAGGGTCATTATCATGCTGAAAGATAAATTTACCCTGCAGACCCAAATTTGTAGCACTTTGTTGTAAATTGCTTTTCAATATATCTAAATAGGCTCTCTTATCCATAGTTGTTTCAATAAATTGAAGCTGGCCAACTCCGTTTGCTGCCATTCACCCCCAGACCATTGTACCGCCACCACCATGTTTCACTGTACCAGACAAGTGTTCTTTATTTCTTTATTAAGAGTAGTGCCATCTTTTCTCCACACTATTTGTCTTCCTTTTATCCCAAAAATGCAAAATTTACTCTCATCTGAAAAAATTACATTTTCCCAGAACTCTGGAGGCTTGTTTATATGTTCCTTCGGGAACACAATTCTTTTTTGTCTGTTAACATGTGAAATGTACGGCTTTATTCGTGCTACACGGCTATGGTAACCACTCTTTTTAAGCAATTTTCGAACAGTATCATTACTAAAAGTTTTTATAAAGTTCATTTCAACATCCTTTGCAATTTTCTCGTTCAGTAAGCTTGTATGGACGACCAGATCGCGGCTTAGAGACAAATTGGTTCGTTTCTTTGCAAGTATTTACTCGTATCACTCTTTGAATAGAAGAATGCGATCTTTCCACCGTCTGGCCGATCTTTCTTAAGCTTTCGCCTTTTTTCCATAAATTAACGATAATTTCTCGCTCTGCAGGATTATGTCCTTTTTTCGGTCCATAGCAGTTGCGTTATTAAAAATTCTTTTAAATATACTAAAAACACATAAGAAAACGAATTTTAACAAAAATTATACACAACGAATGCTTAACTACGCCATTACATTTTTTATGTACGCAGACAGCTATAGATGGAACTTACCAATTTCATATCGATAAAATGCATGTGATTGAATATTGTGAAAGAGATTTGCCATAAATAAATTAGTAAGGAGTCGATCTATTAAAAAATACCTGGATGATTCCCTTTAAACTATTCATGGAAACTGAAGAAAGAAAGAAAAACACAAAAGCTTTTAAATTTTCCAACATAATGGAAATTAATAAAACTGTTGTAATTTTGACAATAGAAATTGTACATAATCAAAGAAAGCGTCATTTGTTATTATTTAAGGGTCTTTCACACTATCATACAAGACTAAAGATTTTCATTGGATTTTGTATGAAAGAAATCTAACGAGATTTCTTGCGACTGTCAGATCTCAAGTAAAATGAAAAATATAAGTAAAAAATAAGCGGTGGCTGAGCAGTTTCATGTAGCCGGCGAACGTGCCGGCCTTTTAAAATGTTTAGTAGTTAAAGTATATAGGTGGCGCAAAAGTAATCCTCCTATCAGAAAATGCTATAAATTTTGCGATTGGCCCCTAATGTCAGTTCTGTTTTGACATTTGTGAAGTAAACACATGCGAAATACACGTTAATAAACAATGTTACGCTACACTGCTCCAGAACGCGGAATATTGGTGACTATTTATTTGACCAATAATCGGTCGGTGACTTTGGCACAACGTGAATTTCGTCGCAGATTTCCTGGCCGTCCAACGCCTACTGGTGAAACACTGCGACGTTTAGCCGCTCGCCTCGAAGAGACTGGCACAACACGAGATGCTGCCAGGCGTGGCAGACCTCGGAGTAGCCGTTCTGCAGAGAATATTGCTGCTGTAGCCGAGGATGTCATGGAAGCGCCGTCGACATTGATCAGAAGACGTGCCACGCAAATGGGTATCAGTCGACGGTCTTTACAGCGAATTTTGGAACAAGATTTGAAGATGTTTCCGTACAAAGTCCAGACGGTGCATCAGCTGTTAGCTGCTGACCGCCAATCGCGTCTAACATACGCTCAAGCCATCCTTAATCACCACCAACAGGAAGATGATTTTTCATCAAAAATAATCATGAGTGATGAGGCCCATTTCCATCTTAGCGGGTACGTGAATAAGCAAAATTTATGCTTCTGGGGCACTGAAAATCCGCGTGTAACCCACGAAGAGCCATTACACCCGCTCAAAGTCACTGTATGGTGTGCTGTTTTCGCTGGAGGAGTTATCGGACCTTTTTTCTTCGAAGACGTCGCGGGCCAAACGGTTACTGTGAATGGTGAGCGCTACAGAGCAATGATTAACGAGTTCTTTTTGCCGCAACTTGATGAATTGGGATTGGAAAACATGTGGTTCCAACAGGACGGTGCAACGGCACACACTGCACGTGCCACAACCGATATGCTGAAGGATGCATTTCCCGGGCGCCTAATCTCCCGTTTTGGCGATTTGCGCTGGCCAGCAAGATCGCCTGATTTGACTTCTTTTTGTGGGGCTTTTTGAAGTCGCGGGTTTATGTCAACAAGCCTCAGACTCTTGCAGCTCTTAAAGACAATATCCGTCAAGAATGTGAGGACCTATCGCCGGAAGTTTTGGCCAAAGTGATAGAAAATGCCATAAAAAGGACTCAAATTACAATCAACTGTGGCGGCGGCCATTTACATGACATCATATTCTCGACTTGATGTAAAAAAATTAAAAGACCAAATAAAAATAATCCACAAGAAGAATCAAAGTTTTTCATTTATTTTTTTTAAATTACAGCCAAAAAACATCGGAAGGTTATTTTTGCGCCACCTTGTATATATACAGCATTAAATAACACAAAATCTCTTTAACTTTGAGACATGGTGTTATACACGTTCCAAATATTAAGCCTGTGTATGACAGGAAAAAACGCTATCGGCGGCGAAACAATAGACTGTTCAATTTGCTTTTATGAAAATTCAACCCTGATCAAATGAAAAATCTTATCGTTTAGACAAATGTCTAAAAATGGCAAAGTCGTATGGTATGTTAAATTTATTATTTATTAAATTTATTATTTGTGTTTTTAATGACATTTTGCTTTAACACTATCACACTTGCACGTATTATTACATTTTTTGACAAGTCTTAATACAAAGTATTATAGTTTATATAGACTAGCTAAAAACCCTCAACAAAAAAATTTGAAAATCTTTGAAAAAAGGTATCGAGTCAATCTTTATTAATAAATTTAAAAAATATTTACATAATAACTTTACATATTTGAGCTCGGTTCAATATTAATATTTCTAATAAACGTTACAATATTTATTTATGAAAAATAAAATATTTTGTTGCATTTTCCTTTTGTGTTTTCATTGAAACTTGTCAGTCATCCTCTTACATCATAAGAAATGGTTGATCAAACAAAAAAAATATTAATAGAAATACGGATTTGAACAGCATGTGTGATCGATCGATCGGTCGTATAATAAATTAATCTTACACTGCCCAACATGACTTGTATGTTAGGAATATCTGTTGGTATAAAGTACCTTTCATGATTAAAATCAGATAAGGAAAATAATAAAATAATATTTTTTTCAACTTTTCTTTCAAGTTAAAAATTTTAAAATATTTAATTTAAATGTGTGTATGTATGTATGTACATATGTACGTACAAAAGCAATTTGTATTATTAGTTCAATATTAAACTAATAATACAAATAGTCATACAACCAATACAGTTCTGGGATTCAAACGATGTCCTGTTAAGTCATATTTTCATAATGTCTTAATATCTTAGAATAGCTTAAAAAATTTTTGTTGCGCTTCAAACGAAAAAGTCATAAAATGACAAAACTTTTTGAGGAATGTTTATTGTTTTATCATATTCAAACAGTAGAAATTTGAGAGAAATATTTTTTTTGCCTAGCCTTTAAGGGCCTGAGCGTAGTCTATCTCTAATTTAAGCAATAGGATACAAGAAATGTTTAAACCCTAATATTTAACGTATGAAAGGTTCCACTTAAATATTTAAAATAAATAAAAAGTTTCACTGATGGCATCTTAAGAAAACCTACATTGTACGTGTTTGTTTCTATCACACTGATGTATGATTAGCTACTAAAATTTTTTTATGGCCACATTAATTAATTACACAATTCCAATCTATAAACCAAAAATTATAAACAACATAAAAATATCGACCATCAAAACTAAAAATAAAAATATACAAAACAGTGAAATAATAAAATAATAAACTTGTTCTTCAAACACCTCAATGGAATATAATGTGCTCCTCTCAAGGAATTCGTATGATTTTTTTACACAAGAGGAAGAATAATACAGAACAAAATCTCAAGAGGTGAGTAAACAAAACATATGTATTTTTTTCTACACAAGATGAAGAACGATACGACGCACTGTGGCTGAAAATCGTTTTTCATTGGCCAAAAGTCAAATTTTTTTTTGTCACCGATTTTTAAAATTTTTACGCCCTTTTGCAGCTAATATATCCAGATTAAGGTAGCCAAAAAATTAGGTTAAACTATTGATAATTGTGAGCGTGGCATGCTGTCAAACTCAACGGTTTTTTGTAATTTCAGAAAAAGGTGTTTTTCTGTTGTTTTTTATCAAAAATAAATGATTACTACTCGCAAGCTATCATCGATAATGGCCTGCGGTCTTTTTTATAATGTTGGTAGGATTGTAGTCTTTAGTTTTTGTAAGTGGTCAGAGCTCTAGCGTTTAATATTAAGGGCGTTACGGAATATTTATGAAACTACTATATTTTTCTCAAATTTAAACTTTAGTAGAATAGAACTTCTAGGGAACAAAAGGGAACAAGAAATGTATACCACCCGGAGAAAGGTGAAAGTGTCCTCTTTACCGCTATATATACTTTTGCACCCGTGACGAGCCGTGTGTAGAACACTTTTTTCATTTTAATGAAATTACTCCAAAGTACTCGTATACAATGGTGTATATAATTTTCACTTTTTTGCCTAAAAGTTTATGTTTTTACTTTAGACTACGTAAAACTAAAAAAATTAAATATAATACCTGCGAAAGGGTTTAATGGCTTTGTTTTGATCAGCAAAAAATAAGTCATAAAATTATCACAAATTATCACAAAATTCTACAGTAAACATATGATCTGTTTCTAAATTTACCTGTTATCAAATGTTAGGGTCAACCAAAGTCATAAGCAATTTTATAACAATAATCGGGACATTAAACCACTAAAAATAAAAAAACAACCCAACAACAACAACAAATATTGGCGAGATACTAATCAGTTTTACCTGATATTAAGGTCTGGACAACATGTGCAGTTTTGTGCAATTTAAGCACTACCTGCTATGAAATTAAAGATCAATGTGTGAATAACCTGTATCTAAAAACGTATAAAACTACGGATTCGATAAGGGATTACTCAGTTAATCCTCTAAGTGTACGGATAAAACATAACATACGCAAATAAAAATATTCAGAAAAATATGAAGAGCTTCAGTTATAAAGAACTGGCGGAAGAGTATTTTAGAAACAAAAACCAGGAAGATGTTCTTAGTTACGTTAAAATAAAATTAAACTTAAATTCGTGTAGCACCGAAATGGAAGAGGAATTATCTAATTTCGTCACATAACCGCTGCTAAAATGGACTGTTTGCCATCAAAGGACACTATTACAATCACACCAATTTCGGCAGAGGTACAACTACAATCTCTACTTGATCACACAGCCGAACGCTTGCTACAATCAATAACAGGAAATGAGTTAAAGAAATGTGGAAACACAAAGTTAATTCTTTTTTGTAAATGGGGATGTGATGGTTCTTCGGGACAAAAACAATACAAACAAGCTGTATGTGAAAATATTTCGGACTCAGATATGTTCATGGTATCATTTGTACCATTGCGATTGAAAAAGATTTTGGAAGATTCAGAGCCTTCGACTAGTACAACGCAAACAATGAATATTTGGAAAAATGAGACACCATCTTCTACGAAATACTGCAGGCCAATCAAATTTGAATTCAAAAAAGAAACTCATGATGCCATTAACAAAGAAGTTAGTGATATCAAGGCCCAAATTGCAACACTACAGCCATTACAATTACAGTTAGATGGCCAGCAAATTGAAGTAAGCTACCAATTAGTGCTGACAATGATAGATGGAAAAGTAGGTCAGGCTTTGACTAGCACGAAGGCTGCATCCAGCTGCATTATATGCCAAGCAACATCAACCCAATTAAACCAAGTCCCGACAAAATCATTAGATAATACCGATGCATATGAATTTGGATTATCACCACTACATGCAAGAATACGACTTATGGAACACATACTAAAAATCAGCTATGATTTGGATTTCGGGTCTTCAGGATCAATAAGAAACAACGAAACCAGCAAAGAGTTAAGAAGTGCAAAAAAGAAACATGTTCAAGATGAATATCGCAAATTAGGATTGATTATAGATCAGCCAAAACAAGGGTCAGGCAATACAAATGATGGCAATACCGCAAGAAGATTCTTTTCAGATCCAGAAACAGCATCTGAAATAACAGGAGTGGATTTTAACCTTATTTTCAGATTTAAAATAATCCTAGAAGTACTTGCGTGCAATGAAGAAATTGACTCTAGAAAATTTGGAGATTATGCAAAGGAAACTGCAAAAATATATACAACCAACTACCCATGGAGAAATATGTCTGCAACAGTTCACAAAATCCTTTATCATGGAGAAGATGTCATTAAATATCATTTGGTGCCACTTGGAGATCTATCAGAGGAGGCTCAGGAAAAAAGGAACAAGGATTACTGATTTTATAGAGAGCACAATACTAGAAAAATTTCACGAAATTCAACAAATGAAGATCTATTTAATATATTATTGGCAACGTCAGATCCGTTCATCTCCAGTATTCGAAATCAATGGAAAGTGGAACATCGGGATTTAGATGAAGAAGCCAAAAAACTACTAAAGAACAGAAATAGCACAGAACAAAATATGGAATATTTGCAATCAATATTTGAGTCAAATGAATAATAATTATAATTGCCTTTCATTGTTATTTAAGTACGAAAAACATAATATTAGTAAAAAATAATAATAAACAGAACCTACCATTGTTGCAAATGCTATTAAAATTTATTGCAGTTTTTATTTTTAAAATGTTTTTAAAATTATCAAATTTGACAGCAAAAAATAATAAATATTTCTGTAGTAATAGTAATATTTTTAGATAATATTATTAACGTGTTTTTTTAAGTGTAACTATTCTTTGAGTGTAAACAAATTTGCAAATTTGTCAGCAAAAAATTTTCAATTTTTCTGTAATAGCAAAATCTCCAGTTGATTTTACTATTTTTTTCAGTGTAAAATTTTTTTAAGTGTAACATTAAAAAAATTCCATTATTACAAAAAATATTTATAATTATTATTAATTTCCAAATATTCAATTTTTTAATAAATAAAAAAATAATAAACCCATATTTCACTCTAAAAGTAAAAAAAATTCAAAAGTTCAACTTTGACCTAGAATTCCTTAAAAAGTCCTTAATCAACTTTAATGAAATTTAAACTGAGTCAAGCTGAACTAAATATCTATCCAATAAAATAAACATTACTTCAATATTTTGATCGGTTCAAAAGTTACAGAATTTTGGCCAATGAAAAACGATTTTCAGCCACTGTGCGACGTATAATTCTGCATTTTTTTTTTAATTAATTTTTTTTTTGGAAAAAATGCGCTAATTCAATAGTGATAAATCAACTTCCTTCCCAATATCTATTTAAGGATTGAATTACTGAGCACTTCAATTGTGCTTTAATTGCTGAATTCCACAGAGATGAGTAACGTTTTGTCTAACATGCTGAAGTTTCAAACAATTAAAAAAAAAAATTTAATTCTACTATCATTCTGTATTTTAATTACACACACTTAAACATATGTAAGTGTGTGTACAAAAACCCAACAAGCACATTATTCTCATGGATAAATGTTTTACGAATGATACTTTCTCAATTTGATATCAAGTGCTGTTCTTAAAGTTAATTCTCTTTTGAAGTTGCTGTCAAAAGTCATTTGCATTTATACGATGATTAAAAAAAAAAGATAAATTCTTCATTCGAAAATTTTTTATCTTTGTTTTTAAGGCTAATTACAGCAGCACAATGGTTTGTCACAATCTAAAATATTCGTAAGGATATAAATATGTACTCGGTACGAGAAGAAAGTGAAACAGACCCTTAATTTTAATTAAAGATTCTTCAGTGTTCCTGAAATTAAAAATAACTTGAAATAATTTTGCTGCATAAATATTGAAATATATCACAACATAAATGAAATTTTATGATTATGAATGAACTTTACACTTTCATAAAAAAATATTTAGTTGAATTAATGACAATGATATTTATTTTTTTTTATGGAAATCCCTTTAAATTTTTACAAAATTAGACTAACAAATATATGTACATCATAACTTTAACGAAATTATTTCATTGGATCAATGAGATTTGAGCAATGAAATTATTTCATTAGTTAAATGCAATTATTTCACTTAGTTAATGAAAAAGTCACACATTTAATGAAACCAATTTCATTTGTTATATGAAAATTTTCATAAATGTTTCCATTAGTCTAACGAAGTGTGACGTTGGTTGAATTTTAATAAAGTGTTCCATTGAACCAACGTTAAAAATCAACAGAATTAATGAAAAAAAAATTTTCGGTGCATCGAAATTAAGTTAATTATATTTAATATAATTTAATTAAATGTACATATCAGAAGAATAAACCGAAATAAAATAAATTAACTTCACTTATATAAAAACCATGATATAAAACCATTCACAATTTGAGATGATACCTGTGTGTCTGCTGGGAATGTATAAACAGATTATAATATAGGCAGGGATGACAAATTTGGTACAATTCTTTTTGGAATTATTTGAACTGCAAAAAACAATGCTCAGCGACTTATTTACTATAAAATAATTTTAACAGTTTCAGTAATTTGATATCAATATCCTCCTTGCAGACATTTGAAAGTCAAAAGATGTTTACGCTTCAGAGATTAATTTGCTTTAAATTGTGCGAAATTTGAAACAATATTCGACTAAATGAAAATTTTAGCTAAATTTTGCGCAGAAAATATAAGCCTTGTAAAAACCCAAAATTCGAAATTCGAAGCTCTTGTCAATCTTGAATTATATAAATTTTACAAAAATGAAAACATTAGCTATTCATGATCCAATCGTTTTGAAGTTAACAAATTAATATTTTCAGAACTTTCCTTTGGAAATGTAAAAAGAGTTCTTTCTTATTAGAATATAAAAAGGAGAGAAATAGAGTTATTGGAGACAAATCATCTATTGATATATTACAATTGGTATATTTTTAATATTTCGAGAAATATGTTATCAAAATTATTCTTCCTTAAGAATTCAATTAATTGGACCAGGAAAAGGTGGTTGAAATTTTAAATAGAGGGATCAGTTGATTTTTCAAGATTTCAAGATTTTTTCAATTTTGCAACGTAGTCATATCTCAAAAAACGTAATTATTAAGTTGAAAATGCATAATTATTTGTCGTATCGTTCTTCATCTTGTGTAAAAAAAAATCATACAAATACAACTCAATTGGAATAGTCACTTTAAATAGATTCTAAAAAGTATTTTTTATTAAGCAAAAAAAAAAATAAAAATAAAGATTTATTGAGTGCCGAAATAAAAAAATTTAAGGGTTTTTTGTGTTGTAAAACAAAAATATATTATGCATACAAACAAATTTATTCTTGCTTTTTGAATTTTCCTTCCCAGGGCTGTTGTTTTTTTGTGTATAAATATGAGTCTTTCCGATCAACATTTTCCAAGAGATTTTTGTCTTCAACAAATCCATGCTCTAATCATTACACTGATCTTGTTTTTAAATGGGTCGAAGGCAGATAGTTTCTCTCCACAAATTTTTTAAACCTAATTCCATATCGTGCTTTGAAACCCAGCAGCCAACCCACGCTGGCATTGAAACCACTCTTTTTTGTAACAGCTCATAAGGTTCTTAGCTTTTTGCGTCAACATTTGTCCACTAACTGGCAGATATTTAGCGCCTTGCATTACAAACCAATTGTAAAGTGCTTTTTCGACACGACGGTATTTTATTTTGCTTTCCTAAACGACTTTCTATTAAGAGCACTTTTAATTTTTGACTTTGCTACTCCAAATTTCTTTGAATGCACTTTGGCGCCAACCAAATTGGATAATTTTTTAATTATTTCTTGCTTTATTTTGTTTCTACGCTCTAATTTGAACCATATGTTGAACCATATTTTTTCTGAGTGAGTTTCGTTAACAATCGTGCTGTGTATGTGAAAATAACGAAAATAACTCGGCTCCTGGGGGCATAGCGTAAAGTAATTTAGCTGAAACTCTTAAAATAAAAAAATAATAACAAAAATGTTTGCATATTCAACAGAAATAAATAAAATTTTAGATGCCGGTTAGTACATTTTCAATATTCTCTTTGCCAACCCTGACACGAGGTGCTTAATGCTCGTTCATTAGTGAACAGTCATAATACATTATAGGCATCATATATACAAAACTTTTAAAGTGCACATTCAGAATTTGTTTTTGTTATCAATTATCTACGTACACATACATATTTATTATTAATTTATAAATTCATAATTATTATAGGTACTCGTGCTTATTTACCAAATTATTACACTGTACAGCACAAAAAAAATAACATGGTTCCAACGCCTAATTCTGTGATATTGACATTGTTAAAGTGAATCGCCGTTAGAAATCTTGTAATCCTTTCATTTTAATCCTTTAACTCTTCGAGATAAAACTCACCATGAACATGAATATGGCGGGGCTACAATGTCCTACAAAAATACTTGTCATACAATTCTACTATAAGTTTTTAAAGACAACAAAGCCAACAAAATTCAAGAAATAAGTCAAAACATAAAATGTTTGAATTATCCAGAAATTTCGTACTTTCGTACGCATTTTACTTTTTGGATTATTTCTGACGTTTAAGTTGTATTTCGAACTTTTGTGTACTCTGTTACTTATAGTAAAATTTGCCTTAAAAATATTTATGTAAAACATTTTAACCCTTAAGAACCATAGAATGAAGAGATAGAGGTACAAAATGTTTCAAATTCTACTATAAGTATTCAAAGACAGCAAAGCTCAATATTCAACTTTAACGATACAGGTATACATTTTTGTACCCTCCACCAGAATCAGTTATTAGAATCTTCTTATTTTGAAAAAAAAATTTTTTGTTGTACGTGTTATTATCTGATTTACACAAAAGATAAGATTTGAACGTTATATTTACCGTGTCCGTATAAAAAATAGCGAATTTTCAATAATTCTCTTAAGTATAAAGTTCGTTGCAGAGTGAGCAGAGTTCCCAAGACTACAGGATGGGTCTTTGCTGCAGAGGATCTTATGAAGATTTTATTTAAGAGTTACACGCATCAAGTCCTCAATGAACAGGGAGCCCTCATTACACCGGTAACTAGAATACAAGCCAACTTTTGGGACTTACATAGTTTAGCAGTCGCTACAACATGCCGAGTCTTCGGCCACCATACAATCGCGCCATAAATAATAATTCACATTCCATCATTTTCGGGTACAACCTTCTCAAATTGTTGCCACGCACATTGCCCTAATGGCGATTTCATGACAACCTTCTAGAAAAAGAAATATTTCTCAATTTAACGAAGCTATTCAAATATCAAGTTTTCTCTTAAAGCAAAAAGTTACAGTAATAGTTTTATCTGGATTAAACGAAAGACCGTGTTTTCCACATCATGCGATCATAGTGTACAAAATATCATTCATAATATCTGAGAGAACCCGAACCAGGTCGTTGATATGGCCCATTACTTCATGTCCTCGTTCAGTTCACTAAAAACTTGGAGAAGGTATGTCCCTCCTTTTAAGCATAGATTTAATCCACTTTTCAGAAGGGTGGTCAAGACTCTTTTGCCTGAAAGAATTATGTGCATTTGATATCTGTTATCCTAAGATCACTGGTCGGAATTTACCTTCATCCCATGATTCAAACATAGGACAGTACAGATAGCAAGCTGAATGCCTAAATCTTAGCCAAGCGCCGTCCTGAACTGCATAAGCAGAAAAAATTAAAAATGTTGATACTTGTTTCCAGATGGCACCCATGTGAAGGGTTAGGAGAAGGAATTGTGACAGCCTATGTTAAACTAAAGTCAATAACATGTAAAGCGACTTTTAAATAAATGAACAAAACTTGAATTTAAGTAGTAATTTAATCCGGTCTTGCTTGCTCACTGAAGAAATTTATATTAATTTGCCGAGAAACAAATCGATCGGCTCGAAGTTGGCTAAACAAGTCCATCGGCTCAAACCCATTCAAGGGCCCAAATAGCATAATTTTACATTTCGAATAAACTTTGTTATACAAAAATATATAGTGTCGGTAAAAATAATAAGGACGATAGCTTCTTTTCTAATAACATGTCATAGATTTCTTTATTTAACTTGTATTGATGAAACTTACTGTCAAATGCTTTCAAATATAGCATGATCCCTATCAGTTTGCTTTTTCACTCCGTTCTTTTAAAATTCATTGCAAAAGAAGTACATTTATAGAAGAATAGAGACAAATTTCTTGAAACCCTATTGCAATTAATCATAGACATTTTATAAAAAATACATAAAAGTGTACAAATTTAATGAACAGTGACTAACTTAAATAGAATTTTATACGTTTTGATTTGAATTTATTTTCGATATCAGGAAAAAAGGATTGTGGAGTTCACACTACCGCTGCTGAAAAAAATTTAAGTCAAAAATTAAAATTCGATTAGTTATCACTTAGACAAATGCGATTCACTTTAACAAAAACGGCAAAATGTCTCGAAAAACTTTTGATTCGTTACTAATACGAAATAGACTACTAGAGGCTGGACTATTTAGTCGGAGTCTAAGAAAAGTATCTCTCCTTAGTAAATAAAAGCAAAAATATGGAAATTTACCAAGCAAAACATTGGCCGTCAAAGTTGGATCAGTGTTCTGTGGTCTGCTGAAACGAAGATTAATTTGTTTGGATCAGATGGAAAGTCGTTTGAACGTCGCCCTACGAATAGCGGATTAAACGCAAAGTGCACAAAAAAGACCGTCAAACACGTTGGTGGTCCATATTATTTGGGGTTCTTTTGCTGAAGAAGAAATGCCGTTGGGCACTTCGCCCAAAGTGTAAGATAGTGGTTTGTGCACAATCAAGTAGCCGTTATGGAGTGACCATGGCAAACACCGGATTTGAATCCCATAGAGATCTAAAAAATAAAATTGGAACGTATAAACAAACAAATAAGCAGGTAATGTTACATAAGGTTCCATTTCCATTTGCGCCACTCTGAGTCCTAGGAAGTAATTGAATTGAAAGGAACTTTTACCTAATATTAAAATAATATTTGGATTAGATTGTAAAAACTATTAAATTTATATTAATCGATATTGCCTCGATATCTTTTTTTTTTTTTTTTTTGAAACATTTAAAAATTAGATTTAAGGTCTACTAATGATTTGGCTTTAGCACCAATGAAATGAGTGTATATAGACTAGCTAAAAACCCTCAACAAACAAAAGTTTTTTAAATCTTTGTAAAAACTATGTTTGTTTTCTGAACATAAAATTTCCCTATTATTTTTTTCAGGTGTATTTATATATTTTTTTTATTATTTTCAAATACAGCCTGACTGTATTTTTACATTTTTGATTAGATAAATTAGATACCTTTAGTTAAATATATATACATTTTTTATTTCATTTACATAAAACTTAAAAAATTTTTTTAAATTTAATAATCGAGAATGCCTCAATATCTTCTTGCAAAGAAAATAAAATAGATTCATATCGAATAATATAATTTGTTTGTTGGGATTTTTGAATAAGTTTCAAAGTCTACTATGCTTATCTATACTTTTGTAATTTTTAAAATTCTCATTGGTTTTTTAAGATAAGAAATTTTAAAAATTTCAAAAATATTGTTTAAGGTCTACTGATGATTTGGCATTAGCACCAATGAAATGCATGTATATAGACTAGCTAACAAACACTCAAACTCAACAAACAAAAGTTTTTGAAAATATTTAAAAAAAATATTAAAAACTTTGTGTATTCCTCTTATTATTTCCGACACTGTTTTTATATTAGAGATGGGCACCGCTCACGTGATTACAGTGATCACGCATGATCGTGATTAGTTGTTTGTTGCAATCACGTGGGCATGAGTATAAAAACATTAGCGTGAGTGATTGTTTCATGATTTTTTTTAATTTTTAAATTTATTTGTAATTATTTTATTTTTTTTTTGTAAGTAGTTTTCAAACGTGAATTTTTGTGACTATGACAATATTTTTTTTCACTAACGTGAGCGTGAGTGAACATGAGCAAAAATATAAGACATGAGTAAAATTTTTCTCACGGTTCAATCTCTAGTATGTACATATATATACATATATATATACTTATGTCTATTAGTCAGCTCAAGACGGCTATAAATCGCCGCCGGCATTTTTGGCTTCTTTCTCTGTTAATTTGTTTGTACTTTGATCGTATGGCGTGTCTTGTTGACATTTTTTTTAAACTTGTAAACAAAGAAACATGTGCGAATTGTTTGGCTTTTTCCTATTAATAAAAAATATTGTAATATAAACATGCGTATATACACACATAGTGATGTAAAAAATATTCGCCATGAGTAGTAAAGCAGCTCTGCGCATGTAAACATCACGCGTCGTTGGCAAATATTTTCAAGTGCAACCAGGCCACTGTCGTTTATTGGACTTCGAGAGTTTTGCGTGTCACTCTCTTTTGCGTGTCGTTGGGGGTTGGCGTCGGTTAACGGTACCGAGTACAATTTTCTAGCAATCACATGCGAACAAATTTAAATAAATATATTGTAAAGTCTTTGAGTACCAAACAAAACTTATATCAATACGTTAGAGAAATCCAATTCCAACATGAGGTTGTAGGTCGGTGAGAGTTCCCGGGGAACCTTCTGTTCAAATTTTGATGGCGGTTGTCTAGGGTTGTCGTTCGAATAAAAACAATTCGAATAATTTGAAAATTTTTTTTATTTTTTTAATTTTTCAATTTAGAATAAATAATTATTCGACCAACTTTTTTCGAATAATCGATTATTCGAATAATTAATGAACGACTAAAATCATTAAATACTTTAAAATTATTCCTGAATTCTATGAGTTTCCCATCCAATATTAGCTTTTTACAATATGCCACAAGAACCTAAATAAAGAAGTACGCAAATACTTTGTTTTCACGATTATTTTGTGATAAAAATATGTATTACGAATGGCCTCAACTACGATGAAGAATAAGATGACGTTTCTGAGGTAACTGATGACGTTTTATTAACTGATCTAAAACAGTGTATAAATAAAGTAAGAAATTGTACCAACGCAAAAATCGTTAAAAGTATTGCTGATGATCTGAACTATTTAGAAAAATCAAAGAAAAGAACCAACAAACTTGATATGCTCTTTAATGCTGTTTTAACCGTAAATTTTTTATTCTTTGTTCGTTAGAATTATTCGCACAAAATTTCAAAATTATTCGTTTATTCGAACAAAAAAAATATGAAATTTAATTCGAAGAAATAACAAAAACACGAATATTTAACAACCGTAGGTATAGCCCATTGGATCAGCCAAGTAAATCTGTTATCCTTCGTATCCGTTAGTAATCCCAAAGTAATAAAATAAATATTTGTCAAATTGATGCGCAATGTTTGTAAAATGTTGTAAATGAAGAGTTTGTTTAACTAAAAATTTGTCATTAACGCCTGTGTTTTGTTTGCGAATTTTTGTAATTTTTCCGACAAAACTAATTTATTAAAGCCCTTTTGGTAATTTATACGATACAAGTGATTTATTAAACTTTTTTCCCTTTTTTCTAATTTTAGTAGAGATTTGAGAAATTTTTTGCTAAATTTTGGTTTATTTTCTAAACTTTTTTTCCATTATGTGATCCTTTTTGCTATTTTCCCCATTTCTAAACAATTTCAATTTAGTACTCTCAAGTTTTTATACCTCTGCAGTTTTACTAATATTTATTCGGCTTGTTGCAATTTCCTATCGGAATTTTCATAAACTTCGGTGAAAAAGGTGTGTTTTCCATGTTTCTATCAGCTTTAGATATTTTCAGGATTGTTTTCAATGTCACAATTTTTCGCGAACTTTTGCAATTTTCATGATAGAAGTGATTTTGTTATATTTGGTTATAGTTTTGCCGATTCTTAATCAATTTTAACGATTGTTTAAAATTTTGCTATTTTTCGCTAATTTTCAACATTTTTGTAGCTTATTTATCTTACAGTATTATTGATTTTTAATCAATATTCAACCTTTCTATCTTTCCGATGCTGGCAAGATTTCGGGAATTTTCGGGATAGATTTCTCTAAGTGAGGGTGTCAAGTTCAAATCTGAATTTACCCATTTCTTTTTTAATTTAAGAAATGTTTGATAAATTCAAATTATTTTTAACGCTAAAACTTAAAGACTTACGCTTGTCCTTAGGCATCTTCATACCTCTGTACATGACGAAAGGTAACAGAATACTGGCTGTCAATGAACTCCCAGAACTATAAAGTAAACAAAAAAATCCCAGAATTGTTGTTCACTATTTAGGACCATTAAGCTTTGTTCACGATTAAGGTAGTTCGTATAAAAATATGATTGTTCACATTAGTGGATCGTTGACTGTAATGGAAGTTCACATTACCGCGAGCTCATTGTGTATATGTATATGTATATACTCGCGGTAATATGAGCACTTTTTTACTTCCATTGACTACTCTAAAATTTGAACTTAGTGCAAAAGCTTTAAAATATGAACAGCTTATTTTTGTTTTTACGGATTTTATCTATCTACGCAGACTTGACATCTAAATAAACTAATTCAACTGCATAATAATTTGGGGATATCCCCAGCGGTTTGCTTTTAAATTGTCTTCAGCTGTCAACCAAAATTTCTAACATCCACGTTTTAGTTAGTTTACACATTCAGCTGGAATTCCGTATTAATTTTTTTAATATAAATTTAACGTGAAAAGTTTTTAAAATGCATACGAACAAACATAAATTTTTAACTTTAAAAGAAAAATCACAAATTTTAGAACAATTTGGATAAAGATCATTGTGTAGTGGATCCTAAACAAGCTATAAAATCCGGAGAAGCTGCCGTAGTTTTTAATAAATAAAGCATTGGAATGGTTGATCAACGAGATTTGAAGGTATTGAGGCAGCTAAGAGTGCGGGCCGTTTTTAAGGTGATTGAACAAAAGAAACTGCAAAAAGAAATCACTGATTTTTTCGCATAATAACTTTAAGTTTTTTCTATTTTAAAATAGTCAGGGTTGTCACAGAATCCAATGTAGTCGGAATTGTATTTAAAAAGACGACAAAAAATGCTTTTGTACGATTAATTTCAATGTTATCGGTTTTATGTTTAGAATTACAGTCTGTTTTGAACATAAAACCGAAAACATTGAAATTCATCACATAAAAGCATCGTTTGTTGTCTTTTTAAATACAATTCCGACTACATTGGATTCTGTGACAACCCTGAATTTGTTTTTCTTTTAAATCGAATAAACAATAACTGAAAAATTTAACAAAAAAAAAACTTTTATATCGATGGGAAAAACGTTTGTAGATGGGAATTAGATGCCATTCCCAAATTTGAACAATCTTGCAAAAGAGAACTGGGCTGGTTTTAATTAGTTCATATTATCACGATCATATAAGAAGCATACATCCTCAACGATTTCGTTCCAACGCCATGTGTTGGCTTCGGCGGTCTTTCCTGCGGCTACGCTGAGGATTCCACTTTAGAGCATGTTTGGTGATGTCATGTTCTTCTCTTCGGAGTGTCTGGCCAATCCCTCTGCATTTTATTTCGCAATTTCTGCGACCACTGCAATTTGCCCTGTTTTCGAGCCACAGCCGTTCATTGATTATTGCTTGCGTACAAGATATTCGTAGTATTCGACGAAGACATCGGTTCAAAAAGACTCTGTAGTGTTACAGATTTCACGCAGATGTGAACAATTGGTTGTATTCCACACCTTGTTGAATTGGCTGAAGGCTTGCCTAGCCTCATTGATTCGGTTTATTTTGATTGATTTCGGTGATATTTTGGTTATGCGTTACATTCTTCTTCAAGATTTGTATATTTTTGTAAATCAATTCATAAAAATGCGTTGAAGATTCAAGAATTCCAATCGTAATCAAAACAAGCAAAGGTCTTAATGTTAAACAAATTCTTTAATAAAATAGCAAATAAATAAATTTAAATACATCCATATGCACACAAAAGTTCTATACATACGTTTGTATGTGTATGTAAATATGTATGCACCCAATTGATCTTAGATTCGAAGGAAAACGAATGTTTACAAAATCTGAAGTTTCGCTACACTCGAAAATTTTTCGATAATAAACTTTCGTCATACCAAACTATTATCTATAGATAATCGAATATACATATTTCTTAAATTTTTAATTTATATGCAATAAGTGAATCAACCAGCAAGTAAATTCCCCGGTAGCGAAAATTTTAGGCATTTCTTTTTTTAATGTGTATTTTCAAGAACATATCGAGAGTATTTTCTAATTTCATTTTTTAAAAGAGCATTAAGTTTTTTAGAATCTCATGCTTGACTGGGGGTATCCACTAGTCATGAACTTGGTATGAACATCATGCCGAACATCACATATGGTTAATGTAGACTGCTCATGTCCATGTTTCATCCATACTCTGACATCGATGCCCGATGGCTGAGCAACTATGTTCGCCATGAATTGTATTTTTTAAAGGAGAGTAAAAGAGACAGCACAAAAAAATTAAATTTTATCTCTATTGCACAACCTGAAAATTATATTCTTTACAGAACATGAACATCTACACGTTTTCGCCGCAAATAAAAACATCGACATTTTAATATCGTTACTCTGCCGGCGTCATGTTCATGTCATGCTCAAGTCGATGGTTCGTGGGGAAGTAATGTTAAGCACATAGACCACAGCAGGCTACAGAGTTACACGACTACAAATGCAGTTAAGTTCAATCGTCGCTATGTAGCCAGCTACTTAATTATTTTGAAAAAACAGTTGTATTGCTATTCATGGTGAAATGGCAAACCGTACTGAGCGTTTTTGGTGTTGCAACTTGTCCCGAATTTTTTTTTACAATGAATAGCGAAAAATCAGCCTTTACATATTTCAGTGATGCCACTTTAAAATATTTAAACTTTATAAAATAAAATTACTTATTCAAAATATAATTACTCAAGTAAAATGTAAATACAAATCAATTAATTTGTTTAATAGACTAGACAGACGACATAGTTAATATGCATTAAGAACTAATTAATGTGAATTAAAATTTTACCCTGACAGACGGTACTTTTTGAAATTAGTAAATTCCAAAAAAAAATTTTGGAATTTACATCAAATGTATATATAGAAGGCAGAAAGTACGATTAGCAGCTAAGTTGTTGATGCAAAATCACTATTTATTTAAAAGAAATCTAAAATTACTTTTGCTGAAACTGCTCCAAAATGTGAAAATTTTAATTAATTTTAAAATAATACACAATTTTCCAACAACTGACTGATTGTCGACGGTATTGCCATATTGAAATAAGCTAAATTTAGTATAAATTCAATTTGATTTCTTGCATTTACGATGGGTATAATTCACAAGCTAATTTGAATTAAGACTGCTAATGCATATTAACTCTGTCGTCTGTCTACCATATTAAACATCTTCTTTGTTAATGCATTTATAAAATTTAAATGTTGTGATGTTAAATAAAATAAAATATTTGTATGCTGTCATTTATTTCTTATTGTATTATAAGCAATAGATCTGTTCATTTTCGCTTGGAAATTGCCGACAGCTACAACGGTAGTCGTATAGCTGAGTTAGCTTTAAAATAATCGTCTTCATATAAACGTGTATATTTATTCATTTTTGACAGATTGTAGTCGGTAGCCTGCTGCGGTCAATGTGTTTAATGCATCAGAAAGTTGGATATTCACAACCCTATCGTAAATAACAAGTGGAATTTTTGTTCCCATGCAATTTTTATTCCCCGCGAAGGGAAAATTGCTATCGTGAATCTCCCGTGAATTTTTTCCCGCTATCATTTCTCAGTGAATGTACAAAAGGGAAGAAAATTTGTAAAGGTTACAAATTAAACAAATTCAAGTTTAATAATCAAGAACTTTTGTTCTTTGAGTGTTTTTTATCTAGTCTATATACATGCATTGGTGCTAATGCCAAATCATCAGTAGACCTTAAACCATATTTTTGAAATGTTTCAAACCTCTTATCTTATACACAAACTTTTAAAAAACCAGTAGGAATATCAAAAATCCCAACAAACAAATTATATTCGGTATGAATCTATTTTATTTTCTTCACAACCTTTATACATACAATGTATACTTTTGTAGTTTTTGAAATTCCCATTTGTTTGTTTTAAGTTTTTCTATAAGACAAGAGGTTTGAAACTTTTAAAAAATATGGTTTAAGGTCTACTGATGATTTGGCATTAGCACCAATGAAATGCATGTATATAGACTAGCTAAAAAACCCTCAACAAAGAAAATTTTTTGAAAATCTTTGAAAAAAAGATCGAGGCAATCTCGATTGATAAATTAAAAAAAAATATTTAATAATCAAGAAATACACATGTTTGGTTATAAATTATATGTTTTTAAATGTAAATAAAGATGTGTTTAAAATATTTTAGATGCAGTAAATGATTCCAATGGTTATCAAGGTGTATTTAACTAGTTGACAGCATTAGGAAAACAATTACAACAATACAAGAACAACAGTAATTTTTGTTTGTGTAGTTTCATTGCGTATGTCAAAAACCTAACCCACAAAACAAAGAAAACAGATACAGAAAAATAAGTAAAAGTATTTTGTATGTATTTTGACATTCGCAACGAATAGTCAGCTGCTGTAATGCTGTCACCTGGTTAAATACGCCTTGAATGGTTATATATCGAAAAGATGCATACTCTGTCCAAAAAGGTTTTGTGGGGTATTATTATTAAGAATAATGAACAGTATGATCTTGTCCTAAAAAGAAATATTTATGTATAAACTTAAATATGTAAGTAGAAGGAAAATGTTGAAATTGCATGATGTTTTAATCATTTCCCCGGCAAAAATTGAGTGAACAAAACCAAGGGAAAAGTGGAAAAATCCCCCTGAAACGGGGAATTTATTTTCCCATGCAAACATTTTTCGCGGGAATTATTCACGATTGGAACTTCAGGGAAATATTTCGAGGGAAAAAATATTCACCATATGGGTGTCAATTTAAATTTACATTAATAAAATTAATATATGTATAGATAAAAGCATCATATACAAAACCTTTCGTAATATTTAGAAATTTTGTTTATCCAATATCGAAACGTTTACGGCTTTAGATATTTCTAAATAGCTTTTTGAAATAAAGCAAAACACCTTTTGTCGATTTGTTTTTTAATGTCAATATACACGAAAAGTGTTCGAATAAGTTATAAGGGTGATATCGTAAACGATGATCTTGGTCAATTGGGTATAAGAGCTTCTCTAGTAATAATTTGATGGCATTATTTTATAGTTACACGCGCTGCGATATTAAAAATGTATGCCTGAAGAAGCGATCACTAAAATTTCTTTCGTGCTCACCTGTTAGAGAATATCTTTTGGAAAAAAATATAGCTTTAGAACATAATTCCATAACAAATGAAATTTGTATAGTAAAAATAGTTTTGCTAACTTTAACGCTTTAGTGTTCTAGATTGTTTAATAAAATCTAAAAAAAATTTATTTTGTCCAAAAAGTACTGGTATTCTTTTTTAATACTTCTCGGAGTTTTCATAATTTGTAATTTTTTTCGAAGATGCCCTAGACATCCGTCTAAAAAATTTAAAAGGTGATTAAAGAAATATGTATAGTATGGACATATATGTAAATATTGGCATGGACCATATACCAAAAACTGTTATCTAATAAAAATTATAAATACTAAAAACTTTACGTTAATAAATTATTATTATTTTTAATTATTATTAGGGAAGTCTTGTTTAAAGATATTTAAACAATTAATAACACAAAAAGAACCGCAAATTAAGATCTAGAGAAGCCATCGTGAGTAACTTTTCACACACGCGCATAAATAAGTTACTTATAAACGCTCATGTACAAGCTTGTATTTTCGGCTCATGCTTACGTAATTATTACGAAAAATTTATCAAGATCACGTAAACTGACGCTCATTCCTGAAAAATATAATTTTAATTAAGAAAATCATTTTTTGATTATTACAATCAAAACCGCTTTTAAGGCCGAAGCACATAGAATCCGTTGTATATGTACGTTGCTTTTTTCAACTGACATTAAAGTAACGGCGGAGGAGGTGGACACAATGAGTCCTTTGTTGATGGATATTAAATCAGCTTGATTCGATTAAAGTACACATTTTCAATGGAATTCGACGATATTCTGGAGTTTCTTTTAATTGTAATTTTTATTTAATTCTTTTTAATTTAGTTTTGTCACCATAAAACATAAAAATAAAAAGATAAATTAAAACGAAGCAAAAAATTATAGCTGTCAAACTACTGAAAAGTGGCCCAACTTTAGTACATTGCGTTGACGTAGACGTACGGAATGGGACAAAGCTTATCAGAAAACCTGTATTTCAACTTAGGTGTCAGTATAAGAAAACGACTTATAACGTACGACGGATTCTATGTACTTCGGCCTTTAATGACTTGCACAAATGTGAATTTTTATTTCAGAGTTTTCGAATTGTTTTTCAAAAATTCATGTAAAATTCATTTTCACAATTTTTTCAACCATGAAACAATCATGCAAAAACTCCACTCATGCGGGCTCATGCTTGCCTTTTTTATACTCACACTCATGTGTGATTCACGCCAATCACGTGACCGGTGTCCATCACATTTGCACTAAAGGTAAAAGTATGCAAAAGTAAAAGTAAAAAATATATATTTTAAGTATTGGCATTAAAATTTAATGTTTGGAATTTGGATAGACACCCATACTATACCTCACAATATAATTCATAACTTTTGATCTCTTCTTAATCTTGAAAATAACGCGTGTTTTTTTAGAGGTATGGAACTTTATGATGATAATACGGCTTCATATGTGCAACATTTTGAAACCTGTTGCTTTTTTGTTTTTAGTTTAGTTTGCTGTTCAATCATATATAAGCAGACACCTGAGCAGCATCTTCAGATTGTTGAATTTAATTAATTAATCAATTAATTTACTCAAAGAAACATTTTATGAACGAATAATAGTGATCTCCTAAGTTGGCCTCCAAAATCATGCGACTTAACACCGGTGGGTTATTTTTTGTGGTAGTTAGCCACCGGCGACTGATGCCTTCGAAGACAATATCATTCGCAACGTGATCACTGACATAGGGCCTTCGTTGCTGAAAAAAGTGATTAGACTTCCTCCGAGCCGTATGAGATGGGCTTGTGCCGGAAATTATATTCAAATAAAAATGGCAATGAATTATCTTTCAAATAAAGTCGATTTCTTGCAAATTACTACCATTTATTATCTGTACTTTATTTCAATTTAAACTCCTAAAAAAACACCCTTTATATGACATGTACAGAGAATCAGACTGAATACTGTTGTTAAACCTTTGTACTTTTTCATTAATTTAAGTAGACGAGTAATTAATTTAAGTGTTGATAACATTAATTATTTGCACTTTATTATTTTTCATATATGTATTATTATTATTTTTTATGATTAGTGGAGCAGATAATATTTAAATATAAATGTAGATATGTACGTATGTATGTGTGTATATGTATATAAAATAAAATTGTTAGAAACAATTATTTTTTAATTGTCAATTAAATATTGCTTAATGATTCATTTATATAATTGTTTATATTATATATCTATGAAAATATAGATGCAAAATTTTTCAAAACTTTTCCATGTTCTGAAATGTTATAGGTAAATTTCATATCGGGTGTTGTTTTTTTTTACAGAAATTCAAATAAAACACAGAAACTTTTATTGAATATCCAATAATGAGATCCTAGTACGATCCAATAAAACACCAAAAGTATCTGTGGACAACACAATCATGTCAACAAATTTGGTTATTAAACCAAAGATAACAACACACAATACAAATGGAAAAGCTTAGGAAGTTATGTACGAGTATATTTTATCATAATGTAAGGAATTTTCAAAAATTAGAAAATTTGGTAAAGATTTTTTGCAAAGAATCCAAAAAATATACTTTATCTGATATTTTTATTGACTATTAATATTTTTTTTAATGAAATATAACATTTCTGTAGTTATTAATACATAAAGTATTCGGATATAAAAAGTTGGCCGAAAGCACCAAATTTGAAATTTCACAGTTTTGTCCATAAAGTCCACATTTGGCAAACGGCGCATAAATAATTTTGAGAAACAAACAGGCATATAAAGTTTTGAGTTTTAACCACATGTTCTGAAATCCCAAGACCTGCAATCTTAAACAAAAGCCACTTTAGAAGTCACTTATGTGTATATGCATTAGGGGGTGCCGATTTGTAAGGACAAAAATATTTCGATATTGTGCCATCGATTTTTCGATAGCTTTTGGCATGAGGAAAAAAATTTCCACTACTATATATCAAAAAAATCATTTTATAGGCGCCCAAATTTAAATTTTTTTACTTTTTCTTAACTTTTATTTTTAAGTTTTTTTAGTAGTTTATAAAAAAATACCTTTCCAAGGTGAAATTTATTTTTGAATTATTATTATTTTGAATTACTATTGAATTATTTTTATGAAATTGAATTATTTATTAATGACATTATCTGCCGATAGAAAAAAAATGTGTCAAAAAACGTCACAAAACGTTTTCAAATGTGAACTTGAATATCACAATGAACATTATTATATTATTTTAATACTATTTGTAAATCTGCTTGAAAGGGTATGTTACTAGCCTTAGCGATCTATATTATTCATAGCAATTTTAAAAGAGAAAAATTATGTGAATTGTTGCCAGTTAGAAAGACTTCTAAACGTATCAGTACAACAATTGTATACAATTCTGCTGCGGCATTTAGATCGTGTAAGTATATACATATAAGTAAAATCGCGAAACTTTGCATCAACTTTAGAACCGATGCTCCGATTGCTTTTTTGCGGTATTTCTAATACTTATCGACGACGTTTGGAAAAGGGGTATCCTTGCGAAACATTGTAGATTCTTCTAAGTCAAGATTAAGAAGAAATGAGTTGTACATGGTATCCGATATGTGTTGATAATTTACTTCGTTTTTAGGAACCTGTATACTGAATAAATCCTCTAACACGGGAACGCAGCTTAGTTTTATTGTTAACATGAAAGTGGCCTAAGTCACTGTTTGACTCACAAAAGACTCATCCGAATCTCAAGCTTTGAGTTACTGTCTCACTTTTAAGCTAGAAGAACAAAATAAAATGTTTTTAAATTTACTGCGCTTTAATTTGAAATATACGAGTTTATTGCTTGGCTTTTTTAGTGCTTATTGAAATTCAAAAGTTGTCAACTCTGTCAATAGGATTAAAAAAACAATAGATTTCGTGTTGTTATATTAATTACTCTTTACTTAGAAGATATTTTTTGTTATGGTTTATATAGTTTTTATAGAAATTTTAATGTTATCAACTAGTGAATAAAGAAAATTTAAAGGCCTCATTAGTTTTTACTTTTCGTTCCCGTTCTTTTCTCTAGGAAATATTTTTTAATTATTTGTTCTGTGAAGGGTATCAGCTGTTTTTAAAAACTAATGACAATAAAAACAAATAGCTTCTGGCTTGAGCTTTGCAATGTTTGATGTACTTTATCACCAGCGTTGCCACGACCGAAAAATATTTGTAACCAAAAATTCTTAAAAAAGTAACCAAATACGAAAATAAATAACAAAAATTTTATTTTCTTCAAATATATTTAAAAAAGTGTTTTTTGTACTTTAAACGTATTCGGATAAGCGGTGGCCGTTTAATAGAAAAAATCGCCTGATTGTAATGAAATATTCTCAATTCTTACTTTGTGGTAATATCAAGGGTTTTCAGTTAGCTTTACCGTATTAACCCCAAATTTTAGTTTATCACTTTATGCGAAAAATTGATATCTAACATACACATCTACTAGGTGTAAAAATGTCGGATTTTTATTTATAAAACATTTATAAAACATCTTTTATTAGTATGTGTCATGAATTCATTTTTTTTAAATTCTGAGTTAATACAGTATTGGTAAATAAGTGCGGTATGCTTCAGCGAAAGATCTCTCAATTGCAACGCATTTTCTTGGTAAATGCTCACATTTTAGTCAGACAAATGCCGCTAAAATTAAAAAACTAGGAATTAAAGTTTCGAAAACATTTTAGAAAGACAATTCTGAAACATTGAAATAAATAAATTATCATAAATAATCAAAAAATTTACTGCGACGGAACCAAGGACAAGTTTAATATAATTTGATTTTTTATAAAGGAAATCATTTTATTTTATAGAACAGTATTTAAATGTGAGCAATTCGCTTAAACGAAATGGTTTTAAGAAATTTTCGGTTTTCACTTAACCAAATTTCACTGTATATCCTTATCAATACTTATATGCAATAAAGAAAATTTGATCAATCGAAATATTTTATCATTATAATTCATCTACATTGTACAAATTTAACATGTCAATATAAAAAATAAAATTAAATTTTGTTGGGTTGAAAAAAATAACCAAAATGAAAAAAATGCACAAGTACACAATGGAAATAAAAGCAAGCAAAGTGGCAACGCTGTTTGTCACATAAATAGTTGAAATTGATCAAATAAATTAAAAAACAAAAATAAGCGTACTTAAGTATTAATCAAACTAAGAAAGTTTGTCTTAAATAAAACAGAAAATTAGAAAGGAAAACGGTACATGAGATAAACCATCGTGTAACAACATTAATTGGCGATGGTAAAATTTGAATATTGATAGTGATGAAGTTGTGTTTGCTTTAAAAACAATCAATAATAACTTCCACAATACATATAAGTCTCGTATTCTTTTTCGGGTCATAATTTGTATAAATACAAATTTGAAATCACATTCAACCGATCCTCCTAAACAGTGGCGGATACATAGAAACACTCATGACTCCCGAAAAACAACGTTGTTTCTGTACTGCCGTGTAAGTTAAAATTAATTGATATTAATTTATTTATCCCTTGCACCTTTGGAATATTGTCTCATGTCCAATTCTTTCTACAAAAAATGTTATGGACTTTAATATTAATATTTGGTATGATTCTGACTCTGTACTTTCGTATGTAGATGATGTAATTGTAGGAATATATTTTATAAATGTGTGCAAAATGTACCAAACAATAAAGTTTCAGAAGAAGCGTCGTCATCGGAGGTGGTACGCCCGAATTGCTCTTAAGGTTTTCACCGTCCATTGTTTTTTATTTGAAAAAAATATATAAATGTTTAAAATGTCCTGAATTAAAACAAAATTATCTCTCACTTAGCGTTGCATTCTAATTCCTACAGATTTGTCCGCAACAGAACAGAACAGAACGGGAAAAGGAACAACAAACCACACATACAGTGTTTTAATTGAACACAACAAAGCAGCTGATCCATAACAGAACAGAACATACAAACTAATTCTGCGTTAAAAGAAACATTTGTCGCATAAATGAAATGATTTTTGGTAGGACCTTCAAAAGAATTAAAAAAACACGACGTCTTAAAATACGTCGTGTGAATTGGATGCCATTGATAAGATTCTTCCTTTTTCTTTAAACTTTCGTTGTATACACAATGTGTCGTCATTTGTTCCTTTTTGACATTACGAATTAGGAAGCAAAACGAATTTCATGAATACATGATGGTGTGTACTCGTTATCAATAAGACTTGCATTGTCTGAACGCAAACTAAGTAACCTAGACTAAACAAAAACTATAAATATTTCTGTATAACCAACATTTTTATTTTAAATCAGGCGAATATGTATAGAAGACATTTCTGCGAATAATATAAAAATATCTGCAAATATTCCTTTTATACAAAAAATTTGTATATATTAAAAAAATAAATTTCCCAGCTCTAGTAACCCAAATTGAGATTTTATAGCTACGAACCTCAGCAGCCTGGAAAGTTCATTTTCAAAACTTAAACGGGAATGCTGCTCTAATATATCTGTCTGACATTCCGTCCAAAAATGGTTGATTTATTAAAAAAATAATATTTTGATTCCCCCGCCTTGGGCACTGTTTCGTTTTGTTTTCATATAACGAGTGACCAAAAATAGAAGGAGTTATTGCATAATGATAAAAATTTTTACGCTTATATTCATATTCATCTTGAAGGTTTCAATATGTCGGAGCAAGAATTCCAATCCTTTCCATATAACCTGAAGGCAAATAATTTTATAAAAAGGATAATAATTTATATTGTTAAACAAGTGCGATATGAACCCATTCTCACACATTAGAATCCGGCGAAGTTATTATGTATTTCAATTCGAAAAAATAATTATTCGAATTTGTAAAGCTTATATGTACATGAAAATGGTTTCTTTTAAATCGAAATACCCAAGAAACACATGTGACTTTTTATGTTGCTATTAGGTCTGTTCACTTAGTTTCCTAGCAATGAGAGAATTAGGCCGAAATTTTCGAAATGATTGAAAAAAATATATGAAAAAGTAACTATAACACTATACAGTAATGGAAGGTTTGCATTAATTGTTTGAATTTTGTTTGTTTTTTATTGTTTTGTTTAATTACGATAAAAAAGTGTCGTCTATTGGCTATCCATAAGTTAAAGTTTATCTGGAATATATTTAAAACAGCAGAAATAATAAAAACAATAATTAATACATTTTTTAATGGAATTTGTATGCTTTTATGGTTAAATTTGCTCATAGTTAAAAAAAACAGATTAATTTTTTTATTTGAGTTGATTTCACTGACAACATATTTTCGGCCTTAATCATAAATTATTAATGAAGTTCATGTGTGCATTAAAACTGGGTTTTCTATATAAAAATCCTACTCTAACTTTATTAATAGTTTAATTATAAGGCCATTTGTGTGTAAACTTCATTATACAGCCTTGGAAGTAGATGTTATATCGCTTAATTAAAGTGTTTTAAACTCATTTAACGGCTGCGCTGATGTTCCCAAATTGAAGAAAAGACCAAAGCTTATCGTGTTTAATATTTCTATCTTAAAAATTTCCTTTTTCAGAAGTTTTCGAGTTTTTTTTTTTGTAAACAAAAGCAAAACAACCTGCAACTATTTTTTTATCTCTCAAATTTTTATGCTCTTTTTCACTCTCCAGCTGCTGGTTTTTTTAGTAACGGCGATGGAACCACCAGCGATAAAAAAGTTTATACGATCGTATTTTTTTTCTATTATTTGATATTAAATAATAGAGTGTTATGCTGGGAACACAATTTGGATGAAGTTTGCTTCGTAAATTCGCAGTGTGGCGAACAATTAGGACGTAAAAATGACAACTGTCATAATCAGCAAAGTTGTTTTTGCTGTCTGTGACCAAAAATAAATATTGTAAAGAAATGAATCAAAGAATTTTGCGTTTTGTAAAAATTTTTAAAGTAATAAACATCATGTTTATGACCGTAACTGTTTTTGCTTGTACGGAAACGTTTGCGAAGAAGGAGGCGGGTACGGTGGGCAGTGAACATTACCCGGAACAACCAAAGATTCTAAAAAAATATGTTTTGCGGAACTAATGTTCAATGATGAAGAACACCTTTTGCTTTCATAGAACATTTCTTTATTTTTACTTACCGGTGAAATTAACAATACTCCCAATTCCATTCCATATTACTGTCCTTTTTTCAACATTTTTGTATTCTTTCGATGCCAGATGGTTTTAGCACTACTCGCTCGATTAATTAACCGAGGTTTTGGTTTAATCGTTTAATAATCGTGTTATTTAAAAATTAACAAATTTCAATAGATAAAAATGCATAAATTATTTATTATTTGGAGTTTATTAGCAAAAAAATAATAACATAAAAATTCTTGAACTAAAACGAAAAGAAATAAACTGTAATATGATTTTATTAATTATTTCAATAGTTTAAGGAGATCTTATAAAATAATCTTTTACAAAAATAATTTGGTTTCAATGTTTAGGATTCTTTTCTTTAGTTTTGATAAAACTTGACCTATCGTAGATGCTGGAGAAGTCGAAAACAACCATAATACAGAATATCCAATTTATCAGTCCTTTTCCTGAATTTCTCTAAATATATAAAAACTTCCATTGTGCCATTAGTCGTTTTTTAATTTTAAAAAATTTTTAACACTTATAATTGCTTCGGTTAATTCTTTTAAAATATTACTATCGACTGAAATTAAACCATTTAGTTAGAATGAATACCCTAATAGGCACTCATATTTTTCTACTTTTTCAATTATAAATTCACTTGTATCCATGTTGCTTAATTTGTTATTAACATGTTGTTTTCATTTAACAGCTGATAGTGCGTGTTACTGTATGAAAAAAATTACTTAAAATAAATAAACATTAACAAAAAAACATTAAAAAGCTATTTTATGATAATTAATTAATGTATATTTAACTTAAATTCTGTATATTAAAATTTATAGGAAGAACGGTAACTCTGTACTAATATGTTCGTCATTCGTCGACGTAAGAAATAGAAATAAATTTATCGCAGAGTTTGTCACGCAACAAATATTTTTGTTCTTCGGTTATTTCAAAAAAAAACTTTATTTAATTTTTTTATCCAACTTCATTTATTTAAAGACTTAATCTTAGGAGTAGCGAAATAAGACTAACTTTACAATGTTTCTTTATTATAAATTATAACTTGCTTTCTTATTTTGTATGTCATCTGTTTTTAAAAAAATTCTTTCACAACTTACAAAAAGTGCAACTAATATAAAAGTCATTGAATATATTTATTTCGAAATAATAAGTGACATAATAAAATAATTCTTTAAAACAACTTGCAAAAGTGCAATTAATTTAAAAGTGATTAAGTTAGCATTATGAATATGATTATTTCGAAATAATAAGTGACTTATTTAAAATTACAGATTAAATGTAAATGAACTTAAAGTTTAATTTCGTGCTAATTGTGTTCCCAGCATTACTCCACCTACTCATTTGATACTCTTTTGATATTCAAATAGAGCCTCCAAGTTTAACTATGAAAGTATTTGAAACAAAATCCATACCTAAGTTCTACATAAGATAGATAAGAATATAAAATTAATTCAAAATAAAATTACAGTCGTTTTAAAATAGTATTCCAAAAAAAATAATTTTTCTCAAATGTTGTTCTTAGACGGGTTTTAATGATGTTTTTTTACTGCAAGAACGTCATAATTGCAAATGCTAAATTAATTGTCATTCCGCTGTTCATATTATGTACAAAATTTTATACAACCCCATACTCACCTCTTAATAGGAGAATATTATTTGCTTTTTTCATTAAGTTCTGAGTAGACTGAAAAACTTTAAACAATTTATTTTTAATTATAACGTCCTTACATCAAATGAGAATCCTGAATAAACTAAAGATAATAGCAGTATTCAGTGTTTGATGCAATTAGTCTCGCATAGGTGCAAATGCAAAATATCGTACCTTTTCTTTGCAATCCAACAACAAAATTTTAGAATTTGCATTTGCCACGTTATTGCAATTTAGCAACACTGAAAATTGTATAGCTTTTTGTTGGTATGTGCATTGCATTGTCATCACTCACTTTTGAAGCTGTCATTTGTAAAGAACAACATTTATTTACTTAAAAAATTAGAAAGCAATAGAATCGACTGATGTAATAAAACAAACAAAAAGAGAAAAATCAAATAAAAAGTGGACAACAAATGAAATATCTTTAATTTTAAATTATTTGGAAGACTGCACGGTGAATTTCAAAAATTTTATTTGTTGATAGTCTGTTTAATAATCCAGCTGATTTTTTTGTAGTGTTGTGTTTTTTAATGGGCGAAAATTGTGAAGCTGACTTCTTTTCATCGGTCAAAGCTTACTTTGCAAAGGCTTGTGTTTGCAATGCTGTTTAAAAATAGCGTTCACTATCAATAACAAAATAGTTGCACTTGCAAGGAGTTGCAATCCAAAACGCACTAAACACTGAATACCGCTATAATTTTTTTAACAAAAATCTGATTAGTATCAATATAAGTACTAATAATCTGCAAATTTTGAGATATGACTACCTTGGAATAAAGGAGCGATATTTTTCATTTGAGTTAAAAATTGTTACGTGAAATTTATTTTTAGTTTGTATTTACGCATTTTACAGCACGGACTCATTTTCTTTTCATTTGTAAAAATTCCCTTAAAAATTGTAAACACAATCAGCATCATTTTCTAACATAATTTTTTTTTCCATCTCAACTTATTTAATTTTTACATTAATTTATTTTTCTAGAAAACATGGTTATGAAGAAAAAATCAAGTACACCATATCGGAAAAAAAGAAAACAAAAGCTCATGTCAATGCCGTTTTCTTCAGACAATTAAGAGAACTGTTACGTAAGTAATTATTTATTTGTTGTTCCTTTTTTTTTGCACCGCAGAGCACTTATAATTTAAATTAATTACTTAATGACTTAATAATTAAATTATGTATACCACATCATCTACGATTACGACTACGGCTACGTGTTCCTCGAACTCGGCTACGTTTGCGCTTATTGTTGTTGCGACCTGCATGACAAAAGATTTCAGAACTCAAATCGAAACTTTCCGTTTCGCAGCATTTAATTGATTCTTTACAGTTTGCAGATTTATTTGATGCCATCAAGGAATAAAGTTTGGTCCAGGTTTGTAATAGTTTAGAGTTTATCTTGCGACACATACGCAAAGATCTTTTACGCATAAAATAAAAATGATCTGTTGCTTGACCGACAAACAAAAGTATTGCTACACTTGTTGAGGTAGTTACAATCCCTAAAATGTAGCTTTCCCACGAATAGTAAAAAACAGGCGATATTCCAATAAGTAGCAGCAGAGACTTGCACAATTTACAAGATATTTTTTCTATCGTACACCAAACCACCATTGTACCAAACTCTGTTAGAAACACTGTTACAACAGTTTCAACTGCAATCCGACAAACGTACGGCAAATGCATGTAACGCACCGGATAGATAGAAATATCGAGAAGAACGTCTAAAAATGCTATTAAAAATATCCAACTTGCTAATGTCGGCGCAGTAGAGCACAAGTCACTGCTTTGTTCAATGAAAAACGAAATGCGTAGAACAATTTGAAAAAACCCTGCTATGGCCACCGCACATGAAGTCGCCATTATTGTTGACATTTGAGATTTTCCAAGCAAAAATTTTGTTGTGTAATAATTTTAAAAATTTATAATTTATATTTTTTTTAATTCAAATAGAATTGATCAACAAGGCGACTGACAAAAACAACTAGGAAAACTTAAATTATTTTTAATCAATATCCAAGGCAAATTCATAACAGGTAGACTTGATTCAATTCGCTTTGAAAAATACTTCTTTCTTTGTCAAAATCAACGTCAAACATAAACAAATTTTGACAAACAAAACAGATCAAAATGAAAGGAGATGCAAGGAGCAAAAAATATGAATGAATGAATTCGCCTTGATCAATATTTAATTACAAGGTGATCGATCCCAAGGTACATTCAAGGTGTATTCATTTCACAAGGTAATACCGAGAGAACAACAAACAAAAGAATATAGCAAAAAGTACACCTCTTGTCAAAATCATTCGTCTAAATTAACTTACGTACATATTGACATGCGTTACTTACAAGCTGCAGCAATTCTTGAATATGAGGGAGAGTATTGAAATAGAAATATATACATTTTGTATTCTTCTTTCGCACTAAAAAATAAAATGTTGCTGCAACAAAAATTGCAAGTCTGGACTGGGACTTAAATTGATAGCAGGTAATCGCTTTAGCTAAAACTGGCATTACCTGATTAATTTGCTTGCTCGTCAAAAGTGCTTCCTTTGTATGGAAAAAACTTGAAAACAGAAAATTATTTTGTATATTTTGGTGCTAACTTGATGTGTTGTTGACAAAGAGTTACAGAATAAGTTGCAGTATATATTATTTTATAGGATTATATTTACCTCGCAGATTCTTGTTGTACTGAAAATAATATCCTACAATAGTATTTAACATTTCAAAACCCGGAATTTAGCTTATAAACGCAGAAGCGTATTTTTTTTAAAATGCTCATGTGACAGCGGCCTAATGCCACCCGTAGACGACATAGTTTTACGTCTGACTTCTCACCTTTGTGACTCATGTAATTGTGCATACATATATGACAAAATTGTTATTTTACTAAAGATTTATTATATTAGCTCACAAATGTTCATGTAAAATTACGTCTGACATTAACCATGTTTATTTGCAACAGCTGATCTGAGCGCAAATTTTATTAGATTTTTTTGTTAAACTTTGATTTTGTTTAAACTTTTCATTTGCTTTAATGAATGTTTAATATAATATCTCCAGTTGTTCTAAGAAATATTTGGCTAAAGTTCCCGGATGCTCTGCATTACAAATAGAGAAATGTGCATAGGAACTAGCTATACCCCGCACTAATCAATTTCAATTTGTTTTTAATAAAATTTTTAATATTTTACTAGATATGTATGCAAAATATTAATTTTAAGGGCCTCAGACACGTTCAAAATGCTTGCTAAGCTTGGTTATAGTATGAGTGAAAATTTGATGGTATGTGTGACACCAACGACGCTTGATGTAAAATCAAAAAAATTAGATTTTCGACATGGTTGCTGTCAGTTGTTATATACGCGTATAAAGTTAACTCATCAAGCACGAACAAATTGTCATTCCAATTATATTTTCATTGTGAACAATTGTCAAAAAAGTTGGAATTAAAAAAATCAGACATTTAGCGACATTTTCATATTTTTTTTAACCAAACGAACAGCAAAAAATCAAAGTAAAAATTAATGCTTGGTGGGCCATCAAGCGTGGTAACTTCAAGCCAAGAAGTACATGTTCATGAACTTGATAGCAAGCATTTTGAACGTGTCTGAGGTCCTTTAAAGATACCACACGAAATGTATGTATGTATTTTACGGTGTGAAATTTGACAAGTCAGTCGTAAGAAACATGTCGTCTACGGGTTGGAATAAGGAGTTTTAAGAGGACGAGAGAGTTAACATTTGGATTATTTATTTATTAATGTTTATGGGATGATGTTGTTTGCAAATTGGAGTATATCTGCAGTGGCGGATAATTTTTTCTAGCTATCTAAAAAGCCGAACAACCCGAATGAGTGAGTTTAAAATCCGATATCATCAATTTCTAGTTTATATTTTACTCCCAGGGAAGACTGAAATACATATGTATGTATATGCGAAAAAATTTGTAAAAATCGGTCCAGTTATTTCGGGCTCAAGCTATGCCCTTGAAAGTCGGCTTACAATTCGCGTAGAAACATTAAATGCCGAGGCACTTATAATCCGTCGTACGTTATTCATTGCTTTTTTCAACTGACATTAAAGTATCGGCCGAGGAGGTTGAGTACTTTGCTGACAGATATTAAATCAGTTTGATTTGATTAAAGTACACGTTTTCAAAGAAATTCGAGGATATTCTGGAGTTTCTTTAACTTGGTAGTCCCACGATCAAATTTTAAATTCTCTCTCACTTTTCTTAACAATACACTCACACTTTTGAAATTTGACGAAAATTAGCTTACAAATATTTGTAATATTTTGGCTTATATCCGATAAAAGTAGATAAATAAAAACACAAGAGATTTATATTTGATTTGGTTTTTCTCTTTATTTCGATAAATAATAATTTTACCTTTTTTGTGTATAGCGATGACAAATTATTTCTTGCACGTAGTGCTAATATGGCGTCCAAAGATGCAATAACTTTTTGTTAAATAACTTAAGCCGAAGGGGCCAACAATATTTAAGTACCGTTAACGGTTTTACTCGTTGAAAACCTATAAAAGGTTTCCAACAAGGTTGAAACAAAAATTACTTTATAATAAATACTTTGGCACCAAAAGACCACAGCGTCTAGAGCTAGTACGTCATGAAAATGTTGGTCTAATTGGTTTTTGCAAAGAAATGAGAACAATAATGAGGAAGAGCTTCTTCTCTACTTTGTGTTTGTGGGAAAGGCGTAATAAAAAAGAGAGTTGATGAATTTCAAAGTGTTTATTTTTAATCTTTTTTGTGCTTTGCATTTTATCATATGTATGTAAGTGTTTAATGTTTTATTAATTATAATTTGAATATGACCGATGTCGTCGGTCGCCGTCTATACTAGTTTATATTCATGGTTATTCCAAAAAACGCGTCGAAAAGTGAAACTTTACATGAAAAATACCAACAAAAAGTGAAGATTTGTTCTTGTTTTCTGTAAATTTTACAAATAAAACCAACGCGAGTACTGAGACGCGTTAGTTTCTCTTCAATAAACGGTACATTTTGTATGAGAAATAACAGCAAACAATGGCAAGCCTTCACTATTTGTTAGTGTTTTCTATGTTAAATTTCACGTCATCGGCGCGTTTTTTGGAATAGGCACCATTATCTTCTATATACATAATAGGCAAATACGTTTTTTAGATCCCTTTATATGTTTTCAAATGGTTTTTTACATAGATGTGCACAATCTTAATTTTATTTAAATCAGTTCAGTATTTTGGGAGCTATAAGCGTTTAAAGTTTGTACTAATACATGCACACTTACTACTCATACTTGCATCAGCTTCAAGTTGAAAAATAAACAAGTGTGCATGTGTGTTTGACCAATTCGCTTTTGCATAGCAATGAGCCAGAGATTTTTCTATATGTACTTTGTTGTAAGAGAGCTAATAAATTTTTTTAAGTTGTTTATTTAGAATGTTTTTTGTTTTTGTATTACATCGTATATATTTATGTAAATGATTAATATTTAGCTGCTATATAATATGACCGATTGCATCGGCTATAGGAAATACTAGTATAAATATGTAAATAGTTAGTTCCTGTTAAAATTAATTATTATTTATTACATTCATACACTTGGTTGATATTTAAATAACAGTGATTTATTTTATTGCAGCGATTTTAATACCTGGATTTTGGAGTATTGAAACTGGTTTGCTATTTTTGGTAGCTGCGTCGCTAATTGGACGTTCCGTTAGTGATATTTGGATGATACAAAATGCCACCTTTGTGGAAAGCTCTATTATACACATGAATAAGACAGCCTTCAAAAGAACTTTAATAAAATATATGGCTACTTTGCCCATGGTAAATAAAAAATGGTGTAATATTCAATAAATTATGGAATAAACTAATTTCTATTTGTCTTCAGATTTCAGTAGTAACCAACATTTTGAAATGGAGCTTGGGTGAATTAAAACTTAAATTTAGAACAAATTTAACACATCATTTATATAATAAGTACCTGACGTAAGTTTAATTTCTTTCACTTTAATGTTTTAAAATTTTAATTTTTTTTTATTAAATTTCAGTGGTTATACTTATTACAAAATGTCCAATTTAGATAATAGAATAGCTAATGCAGATCAATTGTTAACAACAGATATTGACAAGTTCTGTGAAAGTGTCACAGATTTGTACTCGAACATCAGTAAACCTGTTTTGGATATATTTATTTATGTTTATCGTTTAACTGTCAATTTGGGCGGCAAGGTAGAGCTTTAATCAATATTTTCTGTCTTAAGGAGTTGAAGAAATTTTATTATTTTTATGCTTCAGACTCCTTCCATATTAATGGCTTATCTAGTGTTTGCCGGTGTTTTGCTTACACACATGCGTCGCCCTACTGGTCGTTTGACTGTAGAAGAACAAAAACTAGAAGGTGAATTTCGTTATGTTAACAGCCGCTTAATTACAAATTCCGAAGAAGTGGCATTCTATCAAGGCAATACACGGGAAAAACTTACTTTATTGGCAAGTTATTCAAAGCTACTTTCACATTTGCGTAAATTTTTGGAATTCCGTGTTGGCATGGGTATAATTGATAATATTGTGGGAAAATGTAAGTTGAATTGAACAGACTTTAAAGGCTGATATAAAATTATCTCATTTGTATTTTAGACTTTGCATCTATTGTTGGTTTCTACGCTGTTTCAATTCCATTCTTTACACCTAATCATCCATTGTTGTCAGGGGAAAATCAGGGTCAACGCTTACAGGTAAATATTTTGAACAACAGACAGATTAATAGAGATCGGAGAATTAAAGCAAATTCGATGTGAGTTCCACATCGCTCGGAATAACGTCAACTAATTAAAACCGCAAGCTTTGACCTCTATCTTATTGTTGACGTTTATGAATGTGCAAATTTAAGATCTAATTATTATTGATACTGTAGTTTAACCCGTTTTTAAATTAAAAAAAAAACAAATCTAAAGAAAAACAAAGTGTTTCCAACTTAAATAAAAACAACAACAATATTTTACATGCGACCATGGCATACATAGCTATACTTTTACATGCCTTAAAAAATCTGTTGTTTTTTCTGCTATTTTTTTCTTCTCTCAAATCCTTCAGCGCTAACGAATTTATTGGATAATTCCTTTCTCTCTGCTTAATAAACCAACGGTGCAGACATTTTTTTATTTTCGGCTCCTCGATGCTCTTAATGTCTTTATTTTTCGTAGTCCAGAAAATTTTTTCATTTTTATCTTGCTAATCTAAAAATTTGTTTTTGTTTTAAATGTAATTGGAAGAAAGGACGACTACGTGTGACATCGTGGGCCTGGCAGTAAGCATTTACATAAACAATTTTCATCACGAATAAAACAAAACTGTAATGAACATGTACATCTATATTTAATTCTCATCTCTTTCAATTCTGAGTTCTTTTTTTCAACTTCACTCTTTTGAAGAGAAAAAATATTATTACTCATATACGAGGGCGGATTGATATTGAAGCTTCCTAAGTAGGAAAAAAAAAATTTTTTTCAAAAACCATTTATTTCTCAACATAGTCTCCTTTTAGCTCAGTACACTTAGATCAACATTTCTCCAGTTTTTGTCTCCCTTCCAAAAAATAGGATTTTTCGACGTCCTTAAAATAGGCATTTGTTTGGTCAATAATTTCATCGTTGGAGCTAAATCTCATTCCACCGAGCCTAAGGAAATGGTTTGGAAATAGGAAGTAGTCACTAGGGGCTTAATCCGGAGAATATGGCGGACGAGGTACCAATTCGTAGCCCAATTCATTGAGATGTGCCATTGAGACTGCACATGCCACACCTCTATGTTTATGGTCAATTGAGAGCAAACGGGGCACACATCTTGCCGATAGCTTTTTCATATGCAAATGCTCGTGCAAAATGTTGAACACACGTTCATATGATACGTTTACCATTTCAACAATCTCACGTAACTTGACTCAGCGATCATTCATAACGATATCGAAGATTTTCTTGATATTTTCTTCAGTAACCATCTCTTTTGGCCTTCCTGTTGATGGTATTGTTGCAGTGCTTGTTCGGCCGCGTTTAAATTCAGCAATCCAATATTTTACCATGTAATCTGACGGAGCAGACTCACCGTAATGTTTAGCGAGCTTTTCTTTTGTCTCTTTCGCCGTTTTCCCTGTCAAATAATAGTGTTTGATCACTGCACGAAATTCGTTTTTTCCATTTTTCAAGAAACACAAAAGTTGCTTACTTCAAACGACTGCAACAAATAATCGATGAATTTGGGTTTTGCAATTTCTAAAAAAAAGGTTATTTTTGTTTGTGCTGCCATCTAGAGTTAGGTAGCTTCAATATCATTCCGCCCTCGTACATAGTATGTAGGTACTCTCAAACACTCTCATTGCTTATGTATTTCCTTGATCCACTACTTACTTAGTGTACTTTTAGCATTTGTAGTGGTGTCAAACTTAGGAGGTTTTTATTCCTTTAATACTCAACCACTAAAGCTCAACAATATCTATAATTTCGTAAAAGAATGAAGAAAATCGGTTGACAAACAAAGAAGAAAAAGGGATCTAAAAATTTGTCTTTATATAATAGATATTTTTGTACAAACAACCAATGTTGAAAAACTCAGTAGAAAAAATTCAATTTTGCTACACTACGTCTTGACGAGCCATCGTTTTGTTCAGATATAGAACAAACTTCTTGCGCCCTTAAACTTTTCTCGAGAAACCACCTTTAAACACCTTTGTCACCATATTTGTTCTGCCGTCAAAGGAGGCACAACACTGTTGCACAACCTCAAAATATTCACCATTATTCCGTAACTATTTTTTTTTTTTAAAGAGAAGTAACACTCAGGCAATTGGTATGCCTACCAACACGTAGGTGTGTTACCTTCTTTGGGAAAGGGATAGTGAGAGAGGACAGATGGCGAAAGAGAGAAAGCTTAATTTTTACAACTCTGATATTGCGCGCTGTGTTAGTTTTTAGATCAGTGTTGCAGCGCCTCTGATGACAAGTAGGCGCATTAAATGTGTTTTAAGTTGTTATAGCCATTTTATTAATTATTTTACTTTGCCGGCGATTTCGCTACAATACCGACGAAGGAGGGCGCTGTGATGTCCGTTGGCATCACCAGTATCAATTGCTGCCGGTACTGTTCAGTGACCAGTGCTATGCCTTCATTACTTAAACACTCCGACAACAACAAATACAATGGCATACTAATGCACATCTGAAAAATGCTGGATGTTATGACTTGTCTGAAACTGGGCTCGAACCCACGTTCTTAGACATTATTTGCTTTGCAGTCAACGCCCTAACTACTTCAGATAACAGCCCCCTTAACGTCACATCAAGGCAACGGCTAAAAATAATGTCTTGCCAACTCGCTGTCGGCTTACTATTTGACGGCTTTTCCACAGTCAAAGTTTACTTTGTAAAGTTTGATTCAGCTGGGAGAAAGACAGGTAAAGAAAATATTCGCTTCACTGTCTTTCTCCCAGATGGATTAAAACTTTGCAAAGAAAACTTTGACTGTGTAAAATCCGTCTAAGGCCTAGAATATAAAGGGTCCGCCGGATAACTTTTTTTTGAAAATGCTTTAATATTTTCTCAAAATTCTTTTTTTATTTGAAAGTACAACCCTTCCGGTTAATAATAAAAAATAATTTCATTCAAATGGCTGCCTCGGCTGGCCATGCAGTAGCCTACACGATCGGTCCAATTTTTAAGCACATTATCGATTGTGTGCAGCTGTATTTCACCAATGGCTTTACCAATATTGTCCTTTAAAGCGACAATTGTCTCTGGCTTGTCGGCGTAACACTTATCTTTGACGGCACCCCACAAATAATAGTCCAACGGTGTCAAATCGCAGCTCCGAGGTGGCCAAACGACATCAGCTCTGCGGCTGATAATGCGATCTTCTAAAACAGGACGCAAAACATCGAGTGTAGCTTCGTCTGTGTGGCACTTAGCGCCGTCCTGTTGAAACTAAATGTTGCCAATATCCTCCTCTTCAATTTTTGTGAACAAAAATTCGTTCAACATGGCCCGATAACGATCGCCATTGACTGTAACGGCCACTCCTTGCTCATTTTCGAAGAAAAATGGCCCAATTATGCCTCTGGACCAAAATCCGCACCAAACAGTGACTCGTTTTGGGTGCGTCGGCTTTTCAATGTATGCGTGCGGGTTTTCTGTGCCCCAAATGCGACAATTTTGCTTGTTTACATACCCGCCAAGATCAAAATGAGCTTCATCTGAAAAGATGATTTTTTTGGCAAAATCGGCATCTTCTGTAAGTCGATCGCAGGCCCACTTAGCGAAGCGTTGTTCAAGCGTATACACAACCATATCCGTTCAGCGGAAGGATAAAACTAATTACCTGTCAAATCAGACATGAGCTAATTGTTACCATTTACGAAATAAGCACTAGTTGAAAAAAAACGTTAGATGGCGGACCCTTTAGCAGGAGAATGTTAAAAGTAGTCAACTGTGCTCGACAGAGAGTTTAGAACAGCTTATTTCTTTGGTGTTGCCATGAAGTGGCGTTGACAAAGAGTTACGGAATAAGGGAGATTATGAGAGATGAATATCGAGACGTTATGTTATTCTTCCAACGACTTGTTACCGTGCGAACAATTCGTTGGACCGTCAACTGTTCGAATTATAATTTAAATAACATATTTCAATTAATATATTATTTCAGTCCTATTACACCTATGGTAGAATGTTAATTAAGCTGGCAGAGGCTATTGGTCGTTTGGTATTGGCTGGTCGTGAAATGACACGATTAGCTGGTAAGTTGAATTTATTTAAGCAAACAGTAACTACTATTTATGTACATAATTATTAATAAAAAATTAAATGTAGGTTTTACTGCACGTATGACCGAATTAATTAAAGTATTGAATGATCTCAATAAGGGCACCTATGAACGCACTATGGTCAATAATGACCACAACAATCATTCGGAATTTGGTCCCGGCAAAGGTGAAATGGTGTTTTTGGACAATATCATTAAATTTGAAAATGTACCTTTGGTAACACCAAACGGTGATGTTTTAGTCAAGGATTTGACATTTGAAGTCGAGTGAGTTACATATTTAACTTTTTAATTAGTTGAAATAACGTTTTCTAAATTTTAATTTTAGATCTGGTACAAATGTTTTAGTCTGTGGTCCCAATGGCTGTGGTAAATCTAGTTTATTCCGTATTCTGGGTGAATTGTGGCCAACATGGGGTGGCAAGGTGACTAAACCACTGCACAGCAAACTGTTTTACATTCCCCAAAGACCCTATATGACTTTAGGCTCATTAAGGGATCAAGTACGACGGTATTTTTTTCTGTTAAAACAATTGTATATTAACCTGCTATTTTTATCAGATTATATACCCTCATACCCGTGAAGATATGATCCGCTGTGGTAGATCCGATGAAGATCTTATGCAATACTTAGACATTGTGCAACTTACTTATTTGGAGCAGCGTGAAAATGGTTTGGATGCGATTGAGGATTGGATTGATGTGTTGTCGGGTGGTGAAAAGCAGCGTATTGCCATGGCACGCCTTTTCTATCATAAGCCCCAATTCGCCATTTTGGATGAGTGCACCAGTGCTGTGTCAGTCGATGTGGAGGGCAAAATGTACAGTTATTGCCGTGAATCAGATATAACACTATTCACAGTATCACACCGTAAATCATTGTGGGTTCACCATGACTACTATTTGCAATTCGATGGGCGTGGCTCTTATGAATTCGGTCGTATCGATCAACATAAAGAAGAGTTTGGATCATAAGCACAATTACAAGTTCAACTACAACAATCAAATTATAAATGGAAACAACATTAAAGTAACACAAAAACTCCACCTAATTGATGTCACTTATGATTATTTATATATGTATATATCATGTTGGTATTGCTGTTGCTGTTAAACATGTACGTATGCATATATATATAGTGGCCAATGTTTTGTTATTATTACATATATAGAAAACGTTTCCGTTCTCTAATTTTAATACTTTTCTATTTGAACTAGTGATTTTAATTTTACTAAACAAATTTTCTTTTCATATCAAAATAAATGAAAGAAGTCAAATATAGGGATTCCAATCATGTTTAAGAAATAATATAAATAGTTTATATTATATTATTAAAAAGAACATTTACATCCTCTATTCTTAAAACATTGGTAGTTCCTTTGCAAAATCCGCTGATCTTTCCTTTTCACTAACTATTATAAAATATACTTCCTTCAAAAAAACCTTTACTTTTAAAAAGCTTTATTATTTTTACATTCAAAATCCTGCAAAATTGGTGCTGGTTTGGATTTATGAAATGAAGTAACTGCTAAGTTTAAGTTTTTTATATGCTATAGAAATGCAATAATGATAAATTTTTCTGTCCTTAAAATTAATCTTTAATATTTTCTCACGCCGTTATTATAATAATTTTTAATGTTTACAAATTGATTATAAAAGAAATTATGTATGGAAATATGATAAAACGGTGGAAATTTTATAAAACTAATATTTTATGAATAAGGTTGTATGTATGTAAAAATATATTTGTAATCTTACCAAGGACGACGAACAATAAGTTATAACTTTTATTTAATTTAAATATAAATAAAATTAATTTACTCTAGTTGCAAATAAATTTATCTAATAAATAAATTATAATTTTTTAAAACAAAACTCTTTAACCCTTAAAAATTTCTGTAATAAATAAAACGTTTTTGTAAAATATAATAAAAGTGTAGTTACATGATTTTATATTTCAACTAACGAAATATGTGTTTTATAGATGAACTGCTACCAAATCTTAATTGTGTTGCAAATAACTGAAAACGATATTGAGATATGAAAATTTAAATTCTTCTGTAATAGTTTGGAATTGTGCACGGTTTTATTTAAAAACATGGTGAAACTCACTCTAAGAAGGGCAGAGATTACTCTGTTTTCTAAATATAATGGGTAAAGGACGTGAAGATAAGTTCGTAAGTTTAATACGTTCTACAGCGCACAATGAAATAAAGTAAATTAATAATTTATCTTTTTTTATATATAAAGCTAAATAATTAAATATTTTAGATACATTTTTAAAGGAAGTATTTCTTTACATAAAGAAAACAATATGTTGCATCAGATAAGAAATTTTAGCAATCAGCGTACAACAGTTTTCAATACAGGATGCGGCGTAATCCTGAAGGATATCCATGGGACTACTCTTTCTTGGGCAAAAAGCTAATAAATATTTTGGTTTTTATTTTCAGATGATATCACAATTTTAAAATTTCAGCAATGGAACCAATATGCAATCTCAATCTTACGGCTTGAGATATTTGAATCAATATTTCATTCACCACATGATGAATCGGGAAGTCTTACTCTACAAACCCTTTCAGTTATATTCGTTTAGCTCAAGAAACTTTGAAGTTATTGATTAAATTCCGAAGAGTTTTTTATACGAAATTGCATGTTTTAAATAAAGTTCTAACTCGTTTATCTTAGGAACCGTTCGGTGTATTTTCATGAAACTTTGACCGGATGGTAGATAACAACCTCAGCTACAATACAGATTAATTCAATTCAGTAAAAATATAAATCTAAGATATTGAAATTTAGAATTTCAAACTAACGCCCATTTGCCACTTTCGTTAATGGGCGTGGCAAGAAAATTCCATTCTTAATTATTCTTCATGATTTTATCTATCACCACACAAAATTTCATTAAAATACCTTTGAAAACACCCGAGATATTAAGAAGCAAAACGTTAGAGTTTTTGTAAAACACCAGGCCAACAGAATTTAGCAGCAGGTGGATTTCTACAAAATATTTTCTTTGACAAGCTATAACTTTTAAATGGCTTGAGATATTTGAATGAATCTTTCACCATATGATGGATCGGGACATGGGCTACACGCTGGCGAACCTTTGGCCCGCCTAAGAGCCTGCGTTGATAGTCAAAATGAGCTATTAATAGTTTAGAGCTTTATATTTCGCTCAATAATAGACCTAGCGGATTCGAAAAACTCTCAAACGATTCATGAAGTCTTACTCTACAAACCCCTTAAGTTATATTCGTTTAGCTCAAGAAACTTTGAAGTTATTGATTAAATTCCGAAGAGTTTTTTATACAAAATTGCATGTTTTAAATAAAGTTCTAACTCGTTTATCTCAGGAACCGTTCGGTGTATTTTCATGAAACTTTGACCGGATGGTAGATAACAACCTCAGCTACAATACAGATTAATTCAATTCAGTAAAAATATAAATCTAAGATATTGAAATTTAGAATTTCAAACTAACGCCCATTTGCCACTTTCGTTAATGGGCGTGGCAAGAAAATTCCATTCTTAATTATTCTTCATGATTTTATCTATCACCACACAAAATTTCATTAAAATACCTTTGAAAACACCCGAGATATTAAGAAGCAAAACGTTAGAGTTTTTGTAAAACACCAGGCCAACAGAATTTAGCAGCAGGTGGATTTCTACAAAATATTTTCTTTGACAAGCTATAACTTTTAAATGGCTTGAGATATTTGAATGAATCTTTCACCATATGATGGATCGGGACATGGGCTACACGCTGGCGAACCTTTGGCCCGCCTAAGAGCCTGCGTTGATAGTCAAAATGAGCTATTAATAGTTTAGAGCTTTATATTTCGCTCAATAATAGACCTAGCGGATTCGAAAAACTCTCAAACGATTCATGAAGTCTTACTCTACAAACCCTTTAAGTTATATTCGTTTAGCTCAAGAAACTTTGAAGTTATTGATTAAATTCCGAAGAGTTTTTTATACAAAATTGCATGTTTTAAATAAAGTTCTAACTCGTTTATCTCAGGAACCGTTCGGTGTATTTTCATGAAACTTTGACCGGATGGTAGATAACAACCTCAGCTACAATACAGATTAATTCAATTCAGTAAAAATATAAATCTAAGATATTGAAATTTAGAATTTCAAACTAACGCCCATTTGCCACTTTCGTTAATGGGCGTGGCAAGAAAATTCCATTCTTAATTATTCTTCATGATTTTATCTATCACCACACAAAATTTCATTAAAATACCTTTGAAAACACCCGAGATATTAAGAAGCAAAACGTTAGAGTTTTTGTAAAACACCAGGCCAACAGAATTTAGCAGCAGGTGGATTTCTACAAAATATTTTCTTTGACAAGCTATAACTTTTAAATGGCTTGAGATATTTGAATGAATCTTTCACCATATGATGGATCGGGACATGGGCTACACGCTGGCGAACCTTTGGCCCGCCTAAGAGCCTGCGTTGATAGTCAAAATGAGCTATTAATAGTTTAGAGCTTTATATTTCGCTCAATAATAGACCTAGCGGATTCGAAAAACTCTCAAACGATTCATGAAGTCTTACTCTACAAACCCTTTAAGTTATATTCGTTTAGCTCAAGAAACTTTGAAGTTATTGATTAAATTCCGAAGAGTTTTTTATACAAAATTGCATGTTTTAAATAAAGTTCTAACTCGTTTATCTCAGGAACCGTTCGGTGTATTTTCATGAAACTTTGACCGGATGGTAGATAACAACCTCAGCTACAATACAGATTAATTCAATTCAGTAAAAATATAAATCTAAGATATTGAAATTTAGAATTTCAAACTAACGCCCATTTGCCACTTTCGTTAATGGGCGTGGCAAGAAAATTCCATTCTTAATTATTCTTCATGATTTTATCTATCACCACACAAAATTTCATTAAAATACCTTTGAAAACACCCGAGATATTAAGAAGCAAAACGTTAGAGTTTTTGTAAAACACCAGGCCAACAGAATTTAGCAGCAGGTGGATTTCTACAAAATATTTTCTTTGACAAGCTATAACTTTTAAATGGCTTGAGATATTTGAATGAATCTTTCACCATATGATGGATCGGGACATGGGCTACACGCTGGCGAACCTTTGGCCCGCCTAAGAGCCTGCGTTGATAGTCAAAATGAGCTATTAATAGTTTAGAGCTTTATATTTCGCTCAATAATAGACCTAGCGGATTCGAAAAACTCTCAAACGATTCATGAAGTCTTACTCTACAAACCCTTTAAGTTATATTCGTTTAGCTCAAGAAACTTTGAAGTTATTGATTAAATTCCGAAGAGTTTTTTATACAAAATTGCATGTTTTAAATAAAGTTCTAACTCGTTTATCTCAGGAACCGTTCGGTGTATTTTCATGAAACTTTGACCGGATGGTAGATAACAACCTCAGCTACAATACAGATTAATTCAATTCAGTAAAAATATAAATCTAAGATATTGAAATTTAGAATTTCAAACTAACGCCCATTTGCCACTTTCGTTAATGGGCGTGGCAAGAAAATTCCATTCTTAATTATTCTTCATGATTTTATCTATCACCACACAAAATTTCATTAAAATACCTTTGAAAACACCCGAGATATTAAGAAGCAAAACGTTAGAGTTTTTGTAAAACACCAGGCCAACAGAATTTAGCAGCAGGTGGATTTCTACAAAATATTTTCTTTGACAAGCTATAACTTTTAAATGGCTTGAGATATTTGAATGAATCTTTCACCATATGATGGATCGGGACATGGGCTACACGCTGGCGAACCTTTGGCCCGCCTAAGAGCCTGCGTTGATAGTCAAAATGAGCTATTAATAGTTTAGAGCTTTATATTTCGCTCAATAATAGACCTAGCGGATTCGAAAAACTCTCAAACGATTCATGAAGTCTTACTCTACAAACCCTTTAAGTTATATTCGTTTAGCTCAAGAAACTTTGAAGTTATTGATTAAATTCCGAAGAGTTTTTTATACAAAATTGCATGTTTTAAATAAAGTTCTAACTCGTTTATCTCAGGAACCGTTCGGTGTATTTTCATGAAACTTTGACCGGATGGTAGATAACAACCTCAGCTACAATACAGATTAATTCAATTCAGTAAAAATATAAATCTAAGATATTGAAATTTAGAATTTCAAACTAACGCCCATTTGCCACTTTCGTTAATGGGCGTGGCAAGAAAATTCCATTCTTAATTATTCTTCATGATTTTATCTATCACCACACAAAATTTCAATAAAATACCTTTGAAAACAACACCCGAGATATTAAGAAGCAAAACGTTAGAGTTTTTGTAAAACACCAGGCCAACAGAATTTAGCAGCAGGTGGATTTCTACAAAATATTTTCTTTGACAAGCTATAACTTTTAAGTGGCTTGAGATATTTGAATGAATCTTTCACCATATGATGGATCGGGACATGGGCTACACGCTGGCGAACCTTTGGCCCGCCTAAGAGCCTGCGTTGATAGTCAAAATGAGCTATTAATAGTTTAGAGCTTTATATTTCGCTCAATAATAGACCTAGCGGATTCGAAAAACTCTCAAACGATTCATGAAGTCTTACTCTACAAACCCTTTAAGTTATATTCGTTTAGCTCAAGAAACTTTGAAGTTATTGATTAAATTCCGAAGAGTTTTTTATACAAAATTGCATGTTTTAAATAAAGTTCTAACTCGTTTATCTCAGGAACCGTTCGGTGTATTTTCATGAAACTTTGACCGGATGGTAGATAACAACCTCAGCTACAATACAGATTAATTCAATTCAGTAAAAATATAAATCTAAGATATTGAAATTTAGAATTTCAAACTAACGCCCATTTGCCACTTTCGTTAATGGGCGTGGCAAGAAAATTCCATTCTTAATTATTCTTCATGATTTTATCTATCACCACACAAAATTTCATTAAAATACCTTTGAAAACACCCGAGATATTAAGAAGCAAAACGTTAGAGTTTTTGTAAAACACCAGGCCAACAGAATTTAGCAGCAGGTGGATTTCTACAAAATATTTTCTTTGACAAGCTATAACTTTTAAATGGCTTGAGATATTTGAATGAATCTTTCACCATATGATGGATCGGGACATGGGCTACACGCTGGCGAACCTTTGGCCCGCCTAAGAGCCTGCGTTGATAGTCAAAATGAGCTATTAATAGTTTAGAGCTTTATATTTCGCTCAATAATAGACCTAGCGGATTCGAAAAACTCTCAAACGATTCATGAAGTCTTACTCTACAAACCCTTTAAGTTATATTCGTTTAGCTCAAGAAACTTTGAAGTTATTGATTAAATTCCGAAGAGTTTTTTATACAAAATTGCATGTTTTAAATAAAGTTCTAACTCGTTTATCTCAGGAACCGTTCGGTGTATTTTCATGAAACTTTGACCGGATGGTAGATAACAACCTCAGCTACAATACAGATTAATTCAATTCAGTAAAAATATAAATCTAAGATATTGAAATTTAGAATTTCAAACTAACGCCCATTTGCCACTTTCGTTAATGGGCGTGGCAAGAAAATTCCATTCTTAATTATTCTTCATGATTTTATCTATCACCACACAAAATTTCATTAAAATACCTTTGAAAACACCCGAGATATTAAGAAGCAAAACGTTAGAGTTTTTGTAAAACACCAGGCCAACAGAATTTAGCAGCAGGTGGATTTCTACAAAATATTTTCTTTGACAAGCTATAACTTTTAAATGGCTTGAGATATTTGAATGAATCTTTCACCATATGATGGATCGGGACATGGGCTACACGCTGGCGAACCTTTGGCCCGCCTAAGAGCCTGCGTTGATAGTCAAAATGAGCTATTAATAGTTTAGAGCTTTATATTTCGCTCAATAATAGACCTAGCGGATTCGAAAAACTCTCAAACGATTCATGAAGTCTTACTCTACAAACCCTTTAAGTTATATTCGTTTAGCTCAAGAAACTTTGAAGTTATTGATTAAATTCCGAAGAGTTTTTTATACAAAATTGCATGTTTTAAATAAAGTTCTAACTCGTTTATCTCAGGAACCGTTCGGTGTATTTTCATGAAACTTTGACCGGATGGTAGATAACAACCTCAGCTACAATACAGATTAATTCAATTCAGTAAAAATATAAATCTAAGATATTGAAATTTAGAATTTCAAACTAACGCCCATTTGCCACTTTCGTTAATGGGGGTGGCAAGAAAATTCCATTCTTAATTATTCTTCATGATTTTATCTATCACCACACAAAATTTCATTAAAATACCTTTGAAAACACCCGAGATATTAAGAAGCAAAACGTTAGAGTTTTTGTAAAACACCAGGCCAACAGAATTTAGCAGCAGGTGGATTTCTACAAAATATTTTCTTTGACAAGCTATAACTTTTAAATGGCTTGAGATATTTGAATGAATCTTTCACCATATGATGGATCGGGACATGGGCTACACGCTGGCGAACCTTTGGCCCGCCTAAGAGCCTGCGTTGATAGTCAAAATGAGCTATTAATAGTTTAGAGCTTTATATTTCGCTCAATAATAGACCTAGCGGATTCGAAAAACTCTCAAACGATTCATGAAGTCTTACTCTACAAACCCTTTAAGTTATATTCGTTTAGCTCAAGAAACTTTGAAGTTATTGATTAAATTCCGAAGAGTTTTTTATACAAAATTGCATGTTTTAAATAAAGTTCTAACTCGTTTATCTCAGGAACCGTTCGGTGTATTTTCATGAAACTTTGACCGGATGGTAGATAACAACCTCAGCTACAATACAGATTAATTCAATTCAGTAAAAATATAAATCTAAGATATTGAAATTTAGAATTTCAAACTAACGCCCATTTGCCACTTTCGTTAATGGGCGTGGCAAGAAAATTCCATTCTTAATTATTCTTCATGATTTTATCTATCACCACACAAAATTTCATTAAAATACCTTTGAAAACACCCGAGATATTAAGAAGCAAAACGTTAGAGTTTTTGTAAAACACCAGGCCAACAGAATTTAGCAGCAGGTGGATTTCTACAAAATATTTTCTTTGACAAGCTATAACTTTTAAATGGCTTGAGATATTTGAATGAATCTTTCACCATATGATGGATCGGGACATGGGCTACACGCTGGCGAACCTTTGGCCCGCCTAAGAGCCTGCGTTGATAGTCAAAATGAGCTATTAATAGTTTAGAGCTTTATATTTCGCTCAATAATAGACCTAGCGGATTCGAAAAACTCTCAAACGATTCATGAAGTCTTACTCTACAAACCCTTTAAGTTATATTCGTTTAGCTCAAGAAACTTTGAAGTTATTGATTAAATTCCGAAGAGTTTTTTATACAAAATTGCATGTTTTAAATAAAGTTCTAACTCGTTTATCTCAGGAACCGTTCGGTGTATTTTCATGAAACTTTGACCGGATGGTAGATAACAACCTCAGCTACAATACAGATTAATTCAATTCAGTAAAAATATAAATCTAAGATATTGAAATTTAGAATTTCAAACTAACGCCCATTTGCCACTTTCGTTAATGGGCGTGGCAAGAAAATTCCATTCTTAATTATTCTTCATGATTTTATCTATCACCACACAAAATTTCAATAAAATACCTTTGAAAACAACACCCGAGATATTAAGAAGCAAAACGTTAGAGTTTTTGTAAAACACCAGGCCAACAGAATTTAGCAGCAGGTGGATTTCTACAAAATATTTTCTTTGACAAGCTATAACTTTTAAGTGGCTTGAGATATTTGAATGAATCTTTCACCATATGATGGATCGGGACATGGGCTACACGCTGGCGAACCTTTGGCCCGCCTAAGAGCCTGCGTTGATAGTCAAAATGAGCTATTAATAGTTTAGAGCTTTATATTTCGCTCAATAATAGACCTAGCGGATTCGAAAAACTCTCAAACGATTCATGAAGTCTTACTCTACAAACCCTTTAAGTTATATTCGTTTAGCTCAAGAAACTTTGAAGTTATTGATTAAATTCCGAAGAGTTTTTTATACAAAATTGCATGTTTTAAATAAAGTTCTAACTCGTTTATCTCAGGAACCGTTCGGTGTATTTTCATGAAACTTTGACCGGATGGTAGATAACAACCTCAGCTACAATACAGATTAATTCAATTCAGTAAAAATATAAATCTAAGATATTGAAATTTAGAATTTCAAACTAACGCCCATTTGCCACTTTCGTTAATGGGCGTGGCAAGAAAATTCCATTCTTAATTATTCTTCATGATTTTATCTATCACCACACAAAATTTCATTAAAATACCTTTGAAAACACCCGAGATATTAAGAAGCAAAACGTTAGAGTTTTTGTAAAACACCAGGCCAACAGAATTTAGCAGCAGGTGGATTTCTACAAAATATTTTCTTTGACAAGCTATAACTTTTAAATGGCTTGAGATATTTGAATGAATCTTTCACCATATGATGGATCGGGACATGGGCTACACGCTGGCGAACCTTTGGCCCGCCTAAGAGCCTGCGTTGATAGTCAAAATGAGCTATTAATAGTTTAGAGCTTTATATTTCGCTCAATAATAGACCTAGCGGATTCGAAAAACTCTCAAACGATTCATGAAGTCTTACTCTACAAACCCTTTAAGTTATATTCGTTTAGCTCAAGAAACTTTGAAGTTATTGATTAAATTCCGAAGAGTTTTTTATACAAAATTGCATGTTTTAAATAAAGTTCTAACTCGTTTATCTCAGGAACCGTTCGGTGTATTTTCATGAAACTTTGACCGGATGGTAGATAACAACCTCAGCTACAATACAGATTAATTCAATTCAGTAAAAATATAAATCTAAGATATTGAAATTTAGAATTTCAAACTAACGCCCATTTGCCACTTTCGTTAATGGGCGTGGCAAGAAAATTCCATTCTTAATTATTCTTCATGATTTTATCTATCACCACACAAAATTTCATTAAAATACCTTTGAAAACACCCGAGATATTAAGAAGCAAAACGTTAGAGTTTTTGTAAAACACCAGGCCAACAGAATTTAGCAGCAGGTGGATTTCTACAAAATATTTTCTTTGACAAGCTATAACTTTTAAATGGCTTGAGATATTTGAATGAATCTTTCACCATATGATGGATCGGGACATGGGCTACACGCTGGCGAACCTTTGGCCCGCCTAAGAGCCTGCGTTGATAGTCAAAATGAGCTATTAATAGTTTAGAGCTTTATATTTCGCTCAATAATAGACCTAGCGGATTCGAAAAACTCTCAAACGATTCATGAAGTCTTACTCTACAAACCCTTTAAGTTATATTCGTTTAGCTCAAGAAACTTTGAAGTTATTGATTAAATTCCGAAGAGTTTTTTATACAAAATTGCATGTTTTAAATAAAGTTCTAACTCGTTTATCTCAGGAACCGTTCGGTGTATTTTCATGAAACTTTGACCGGATGGTAGATAACAACCTCAGCTACAATACAGATTAATTCAATTCAGTAAAAATATAAATCTAAGATATTGAAATTTAGAATTTCAAACTAACGCCCATTTGCCACTTTCGTTAATGGGGGTGGCAAGAAAATTCCATTCTTAATTATTCTTCATGATTTTATCTATCACCACACAAAATTTCATTAAAATACCTTTGAAAACACCCGAGATATTAAGAAGCAAAACGTTAGAGTTTTTGTAAAACACCAGGCCAACAGAATTTAGCAGCAGGTGGATTTCTACAAAATATTTTCTTTGACAAGCTATAACTTTTAAATGGCTTGAGATATTTGAATGAATCTTTCACCATATGATGGATCGGGACATGGGCTACACGCTGGCGAACCTTTGGCCCGCCTAAGAGCCTGCGTTGATAGTCAAAATGAGCTATTAATAGTTTAGAGCTTTATATTTCGCTCAATAATAGACCTAGCGGATTCGAAAAACTCTCAAACGATTCATGAAGTCTTACTCTACAAACCCTTTAAGTTATATTCGTTTAGCTCAAGAAACTTTGAAGTTATTGATTAAATTCCGAAGAGTTTTTTATACAAAATTGCATGTTTTAAATAAAGTTCTAACTCGTTTATCTCAGGAACCGTTCGGTGTATTTTCATGAAACTTTGACCGGATGGTAGATAACAACCTCAGCTACAATACAGATTAATTCAATTCAGTAAAAATATAAATCTAAGATATTGAAATTTAGAATTTCAAACTAACGCCCATTTGCCACTTTCGTTAATGGGCGTGGCAAGAAAATTCCATTCTTAATTATTCTTCATGATTTTATCTATCACCACACAAAATTTCATTAAAATACCTTTGAAAACACCCGAGATATTAAGAAGCAAAACGTTAGAGTTTTTGTAAAACACCAGGCCAACAGAATTTAGCAGCAGGTGGATTTCTACAAAATATTTTCTTTGACAAGCTATAACTTTTAAATGGCTTGAGATATTTGAATGAATCTTTCACCATATGATGGATCGGGACATGGGCTACACGCTGGCGAACCTTTGGCCCGCCTAAGAGCCTGCGTTGATAGTCAAAATGAGCTATTAATAGTTTAGAGCTTTATATTTCGCTCAATAATAGACCTAGCGGATTCGAAAAACTCTCAAACGATTCATGAAGTCTTACTCTACAAACCCTTTAAGTTATATTCGTTTAGCTCAAGAAACTTTGAAGTTATTGATTAAATTCCGAAGAGTTTTTTATACAAAATTGCATGTTTTAAATAAAGTTCTAACTCGTTTATCTCAGGAACCGTTCGGTGTATTTTCATGAAACTTTGACCGGATGGTAGATAACAACCTCAGCTACAATACAGATTAATTCAATTCAGTAAAAATATAAATCTAAGATATTGAAATTTAGAATTTCAAACTAACGCCCATTTGCCACTTTCGTTAATGGGCGTGGCAAGAAAATTCCATTCTTAATTATTCTTCATGATTTTATCTATCACCACACAAAATTTCATTAAAATACCTTTGAAAACACCCGAGATATTAAGAAGCAAAACGTTAGAGTTTTTGTAAAACACCAGGCCAACAGAATTTAGCAGCAGGTGGATTTCTACAAAATATTTTCTTTGACAAGCTATAACTTTTAAATGGCTTGAGATATTTGAATGAATCTTTCACCATATGATGGATCGGGACATGGGCTACACGCTGGCGAACCTTTGGCCCGCCTAAGAGCCTGCGTTGATAGTCAAAATGAGCTATTAATAGTTTAGAGCTTTATATTTCGCTCAATAATAGACCTAGCGGATTCGAAAAACTCTCAAACGATTCATGAAGTCTTACTCTACAAACCCTTTAAGTTATATTCGTTTAGCTCAAGAAACTTTGAAGTTATTGATTAAATTCCGAAGAGTTTTTTATACAAAATTGCATGTTTTAAATAAAGTTCTAACTCGTTTATCTCAGGAACCGTTCGGTGTATTTTCATGAAACTTTGACCGGATGGTAGATAACAACCTCAGCTACAATACAGATTAATTCAATTCAGTAAAAATATAAATCTAAGATATTGAAATTTAGAATTTCAAACTAACGCCCATTTGCCACTTTCGTTAATGGGCGTGGCAAGAAAATTCCATTCTTAATTATTCTTCATGATTTTATCTATCACCACACAAAATTTCAATAAAATACCTTTGAAAACAACACCCGAGATATTAAGAAGCAAAACGTTAGAGTTTTTGTAAAACACCAGGCCAACAGAATTTAGCAGCAGGTGGATTTCTACAAAATATTTTCTTTGACAAGCTATAACTTTTAAGTGGCTTGAGATATTTGAATGAATCTTTCACCATATGATGGATCGGGACATGGGCTACACGCTGGCGAACCTTTGGCCCGCCTAAGAGCCTGCGTTGATAGTCAAAATGAGCTATTAATAGTTTAGAGCTTTATATTTCGCTCAATAATAGACCTAGCGGATTCGAAAAACTCTCAAACGATTCATGAAGTCTTACTCTACAAACCCTTTAAGTTATATTCGTTTAGCTCAAGAAACTTTGAAGTTATTGATTAAATTCCGAAGAGTTTTTTATACAAAATTGCATGTTTTAAATAAAGTTCTAACTCGTTTATCTCAGGAACCGTTCGGTGTATTTTCATGAAACTTTGACCGGATGGTAGATAACAACCTCAGCTACAATACAGATTAATTCAATTCAGTAAAAATATAAATCTAAGATATTGAAATTTAGAATTTCAAACTAACGCCCATTTGCCACTTTCGTTAATGGGCGTGGCAAGAAAATTCCATTCTTAATTATTCTTCATGATTTTATCTATCACCACACAAAATTTCAATAAAATACCTTTGAAAACAACACCCGAGATATTAAGAAGCAAAACGTTAGAGTTTTTGTAAAACACCAGGCCAACAGAATTTAGCAGCAGGTGGATTTCTACAAAATATTTTCTTTGACAAGCTATAACTTTTAAGTGGCTTGAGATATTTGAATGAATCTTTCACCATATGATGGATCGGGACATGGGCTACACGCTGGCGAACCTTTGGCCCGCCTAAGAGCCTGCGTTGATAGTCAAAATGAGCTATTAATAGTTTAGAGCTTTATATTTCGCTCAATAATAGACCTAGCGGATTCGAAAAACTCTCAAACGATTCATGAAGTCTTACTCTACAAACCCTTTAAGTTATATTCGTTTAGCTCAAGAAACTTTGAAGTTATTGATTAAATTCCGAAGAGTTTTTTATACAAAATTGCATGTTTTAAATAAAGTTCTAACTCGTTTATCTCAGGAACCGTTCGGTGTATTTTCATGAAACTTTGACCGGATGGTAGATAACAACCTCAGCTACAATACAGATTAATTCAATTCAGTAAAAATATAAATCTAAGATATTGAAATTTAGAATTTCAAACTAACGCCCATTTGCCACTTTCGTTAATGGGCGTGGCAAGAAAATTCCATTCTTAATTATTCTTCATGATTTTATCTATCACCACACAAAATTTCATTAAAATACCTTTGAAAACACCCGAGATATTAAGAAGCAAAACGTTAGAGTTTTTGTAAAACACCAGGCCAACAGAATTTAGCAGCAGGTGGATTTCTACAAAATATTTTCTTTGACAAGCTATAACTTTTAAATGGCTTGAGATATTTGAATGAATCTTTCACCATATGATGGATCGGGACATGGGCTACACGCTGGCGAACCTTTGGCCCGCCTAAGAGCCTGCGTTGATAGTCAAAATGAGCTATTAATAGTTTAGAGCTTTATATTTCGCTCAATAATAGACCTAGCGGATTCGAAAAACTCTCAAACGATTCATGAAGTCTTACTCTACAAACCCTTTAAGTTATATTCGTTTAGCTCAAGAAACTTTGAAGTTATTGATTAAATTCCGAAGAGTTTTTTATACAAAATTGCATGTTTTAAATAAAGTTCTAACTCGTTTATCTCAGGAACCGTTCGGTGTATTTTCATGAAACTTTGACCGGATGGTAGATAACAACCTCAGCTACAATACAGATTAATTCAATTCAGTAAAAATATAAATCTAAGATATTGAAATTTAGAATTTCAAACTAACGCCCATTTGCCACTTTCGTTAATGGGCGTGGCAAGAAAATTCCATTCTTAATTATTCTTCATGATTTTATCTATCACCACACAAAATTTCAATAAAATACCTTTGAAAACAACACCCGAGATATTAAGAAGCAAAACGTTAGAGTTTTTGTAAAACACCAGGCCAACAGAATTTAGCAGCAGGTGGATTTCTACAAAATATTTTCTTTGACAAGCTATAACTTTTAAGTGGCTTGAGATATTTGAATGAATCTTTCACCATATGATGGATCGGGACATGGGCTACACGCTGGCGAACCTTTGGCCCGCCTAAGAGCCTGCGTTGATAGTCAAAATGAGCTATTAATAGTTTAGAGCTTTATATTTCGCTCAATAATAGACCTAGCGGATTCGAAAAACTCTCAAACGATTCATGAAGTCTTACTCTACAAACCCTTTAAGTTATATTCGTTTAGCTCAAGAAACTTTGAAGTTATTGATTAAATTCCGAAGAGTTTTTTATACAAAATTGCATGTTTTAAATAAAGTTCTAACTCGTTTATCTCAGGAACCGTTCGGTGTATTTTCATGAAACTTTGACCGGATGGTAGATAACAACCTCAGCTACAATACAGATTAATTCAATTCAGTAAAAATATAAATCTAAGATATTGAAATTTAGAATTTCAAACTAACGCCCATTTGCCACTTTCGTTAATGGGCGTGGCAAGAAAATTCCATTCTTAATTATTCTTCATGATTTTATCTATCACCACACAAAATTTCATTAAAATACCTTTGAAAACACCCGAGATATTAAGAAGCAAAACGTTAGAGTTTTTGTAAAACACCAGGCCAACAGAATTTAGCAGCAGGTGGATTTCTACAAAATATTTTCTTTGACAAGCTATAACTTTTAAATGGCTTGAGATATTTGAATGAATCTTTCACCATATGATGGATCGGGACATGGGCTACACGCTGGCGAACCTTTGGCCCGCCTAAGAGCCTGCGTTGATAGTCAAAATGAGCTATTAATAGTTTAGAGCTTTATATTTCGCTCAATAATAGACCTAGCGGATTCGAAAAACTCTCAAACGATTCATGAAGTCTTACTCTACAAACCCTTTAAGTTATATTCGTTTAGCTCAAGAAACTTTGAAGTTATTGATTAAATTCCGAAGAGTTTTTTATACAAAATTGCATGTTTTAAATAAAGTTCTAACTCGTTTATCTCAGGAACCGTTCGGTGTATTTTCATGAAACTTTGACCGGATGGTAGATAACAACCTCAGCTACAATACAGATTAATTCAATTCAGTAAAAATATAAATCTAAGATATTGAAATTTAGAATTTCAAACTAACGCCCATTTGCCACTTTCGTTAATGGGCGTGGCAAGAAAATTCCATTCTTAATTATTCTTCATGATTTTATCTATCACCACACAAAATTTCATTAAAATACCTTTGAAAACACCCGAGATATTAAGAAGCAAAACGTTAGAGTTTTTGTAAAACACCAGGCCAACAGAATTTAGCAGCAGGTGGATTTCTACAAAATATTTTCTTTGACAAGCTATAACTTTTAAATGGCTTGAGATATTTGAATGAATCTTTCACCATATGATGGATCGGGACATGGGCTACACGCTGGCGAACCTTTGGCCCGCCTAAGAGCCTGCGTTGATAGTCAAAATGAGCTATTAATAGTTTAGAGCTTTATATTTCGCTCAATAATAGACCTAGCGGATTCGAAAAACTCTCAAACGATTCATGAAGTCTTACTCTACAAACCCTTTAAGTTATATTCGTTTAGCTCAAGAAACTTTGAAGTTATTGATTAAATTCCGAAGAGTTTTTTATACAAAATTGCATGTTTTAAATAAAGTTCTAACTCGTTTATCTCAGGAACCGTTCGGTGTATTTTCATGAAACTTTGACCGGATGGTAGATAACAACCTCAGCTACAATACAGATTAATTCAATTCAGTAAAAATATAAATCTAAGATATTGAAATTTAGAATTTCAAACTAACGCCCATTTGCCACTTTCGTTAATGGGCGTGGCAAGAAAATTCCATTCTTAATTATTCTTCATGATTTTATCTATCACCACACAAAATTTCATTAAAATACCTTTGAAAACACCCGAGATATTAAGAAGCAAAACGTTAGAGTTTTTGTAAAACACCAGGCCAACAGAATTTAGCAGCAGGTGGATTTCTACAAAATATTTTCTTTGACAAGCTATAACTTTTAAATGGCTTGAGATATTTGAATGAATCTTTCACCATATGATGGATCGGGACATGGGCTACACGCTGGCGAACCTTTGGCCCGCCTAAGAGCCTGCGTTGATAGTCAAAATGAGCTATTAATAGTTTAGAGCTTTATATTTCGCTCAATAATAGACCTAGCGGATTCGAAAAACTCTCAAACGATTCATGAAGTCTTACTCTACAAACCCTTTAAGTTATATTCGTTTAGCTCAAGAAACTTTGAAGTTATTGATTAAATTCCGAAGAGTTTTTTATACAAAATTGCATGTTTTAAATAAAGTTCTAACTCGTTTATCTCAGGAACCGTTCGGTGTATTTTCATGAAACTTTGACCGGATGGTAGATAACAACCTCAGCTACAATACAGATTAATTCAATTCAGTAAAAATATAAATCTAAGATATTGAAATTTAGAATTTCAAACTAACGCCCATTTGCCACTTTCGTTAATGGGCGTGGCAAGAAAATTCCATTCTTAATTATTCTTCATGATTTTATCTATCACCACACAAAATTTCATTAAAATACCTTTGAAAACACCCGAGATATTAAGAAGCAAAACGTTAGAGTTTTTGTAAAACACCAGGCCAACAGAATTTAGCAGCAGGTGGATTTCTACAAAATATTTTCTTTGACAAGCTATAACTTTTAAATGGCTTGAGATATTTGAATGAATCTTTCACCATATGATGGATCGGGACATGGGCTACACGCTGGCGAACCTTTGGCCCGCCTAAGAGCCTGCGTTGATAGTCAAAATGAGCTATTAATAGTTTAGAGCTTTATATTTCGCTCAATAATAGACCTAGCGGATTCGAAAAACTCTCAAACGATTCATGAAGTCTTACTCTACAAACCCTTTAAGTTATATTCGTTTAGCTCAAGAAACTTTGAAGTTATTGATTAAATTCCGAAGAGTTTTTTATACAAAATTGCATGTTTTAAATAAAGTTCTAACTCGTTTATCTCAGGAACCGTTCGGTGTATTTTCATGAAACTTTGACCGGATGGTAGATAACAACCTCAGCTACAATACAGATTAATTCAATTCAGTAAAAATATAAATCTAAGATATTGAAATTTAGAATTTCAAACTAACGCCCATTTGCCACTTTCGTTAATGGGGGTGGCAAGAAAATTCCATTCTTAATTATTCTTCATGATTTTATCTATCACCACACAAAATTTCATTAAAATACCTTTGAAAACACCCGAGATATTAAGAAGCAAAACGTTAGAGTTTTTGTAAAACACCAGGCCAACAGAATTTAGCAGCAGGTGGATTTCTACAAAATATTTTCTTTGACAAGCTATAACTTTTAAATGGCTTGAGATATTTGAATGAATCTTTCACCATATGATGGATCGGGACATGGGCTACACGCTGGCGAACCTTTGGCCCGCCTAAGAGCCTGCGTTGATAGTCAAAATGAGCTATTAATAGTTTAGAGCTTTATATTTCGCTCAATAATAGACCTAGCGGATTCGAAAAACTCTCAAACGATTCATGAAGTCTTACTCTACAAACCCTTTAAGTTATATTCGTTTAGCTCAAGAAACTTTGAAGTTATTGATTAAATTCCGAAGAGTTTTTTATACAAAATTGCATGTTTTAAATAAAGTTCTAACTCGTTTATCTCAGGAACCGTTCGGTGTATTTTCATGAAACTTTGACCGGATGGTAGATAACAACCTCAGCTACAATACAGATTAATTCAATTCAGTAAAAATATAAATCTAAGATATTGAAATTTAGAATTTCAAACTAACGCCCATTTGCCACTTTCGTTAATGGGGGTGGCAAGAAAATTCCATTCTTAATTATTCTTCATGATTTTATCTATCACCACACAAAATTTCATTAAAATACCTTTGAAAACACCCGAGATATTAAGAAGCAAAACGTTAGAGTTTTTGTAAAACACCAGGCCAACAGAATTTAGCAGCAGGTGGATTTCTACAAAATATTTTCTTTGACAAGCTATAACTTTTAAATGGCTTGAGATATTTGAATGAATCTTTCACCATATGATGGATCGGGACATGGGCTACACGCTGGCGAACCTTTGGCCCGCCTAAGAGCCTGCGTTGATAGTCAAAATGAGCTATTAATAGTTTAGAGCTTTATATTTCGCTCAATAATAGACCTAGCGGATTCGAAAAACTCTCAAACGATTCATGAAGTCTTACTCTACAAACCCTTTAAGTTATATTCGTTTAGCTCAAGAAACTTTGAAGTTATTGATTAAATTCCGAAGAGTTTTTTATACAAAATTGCATGTTTTAAATAAAGTTCTAACTCGTTTATCTCAGGAACCGTTCGGTGTATTTTCATGAAACTTTGACCGGATGGTAGATAACAACCTCAGCTACAATACAGATTAATTCAATTCAGTAAAAATATAAATCTAAGATATTGAAATTTAGAATTTCAAACTAACGCCCATTTGCCACTTTCGTTAATGGGCGTGGCAAGAAAATTCCATTCTTAATTATTCTTCATGATTTTATCTATCACCACACAAAATTTCATTAAAATACCTTTGAAAACACCCGAGATATTAAGAAGCAAAACGTTAGAGTTTTTGTAAAACACCAGGCCAACAGAATTTAGCAGCAGGTGGATTTCTACAAAATATTTTCTTTGACAAGCTATAACTTTTAAATGGCTTGAGATATTTGAATGAATCTTTCACCATATGATGGATCGGGACATGGGCTACACGCTGGCGAACCTTTGGCCCGCCTAAGAGCCTGCGTTGATAGTCAAAATGAGCTATTAATAGTTTAGAGCTTTATATTTCGCTCAATAATAGACCTAGCGGATTCGAAAAACTCTCAAACGATTCATGAAGTCTTACTCTACAAACCCTTTAAGTTATATTCGTTTAGCTCAAGAAACTTTGAAGTTATTGATTAAATTCCGAAGAGTTTTTTATACAAAATTGCATGTTTTAAATAAAGTTCTAACTCGTTTATCTCAGGAACCGTTCGGTGTATTTTCATGAAACTTTGACCGGATGGTAGATAACAACCTCAGCTACAATACAGATTAATTCAATTCAGTAAAAATATAAATCTAAGATATTGAAATTTAGAATTTCAAACTAACGCCCATTTGCCACTTTCGTTAATGGGCGTGGCAAGAAAATTCCATTCTTAATTATTCTTCATGATTTTATCTATCACCACACAAAATTTCATTAAAATACCTTTGAAAACACCCGAGATATTAAGAAGCAAAACGTTAGAGTTTTTGTAAAACACCAGGCCAACAGAATTTAGCAGCAGGTGGATTTCTACAAAATATTTTCTTTGACAATCTATAACTTTTAAATGGCTTGAGATATTTGAATGAATCTTTCACCATATGATGGATCGGGACATGGGCTACACGCTGGCGAACCTTTGGCCCGCCTAAGAGCCTGCGTTGATAGTCAAAATGAGCTATTAATAGTTTAGAGCTTTATATTTCGCTCAATAATAGACCTAGCGGATTCGAAAAACTCTCAAACGATTCATGAAGTCTTACTCTACAAACCCTTTAAGTTATATTCGTTTAGCTCAAGAAACTTTGAAGTTATTGATTAAATTCCGAAGAGTTTTTTATACAAAATTGCATGTTTTAAATAAAGTTCTAACTCGTTTATCTCAGGAACCGTTCGGTGTATTTTCATGAAACTTTGACCGGATGGTAGATAACAACCTCAGCTACAATACAGATTAATTCAATTCAGTAAAAATATAAATCTAAGATATTGAAATTTAGAATTTCAAACTAACGCCCATTTGCCACTTTCGTTAATGGGCGTGGCAAGAAAATTCCATTCTTAATTATTCTTCATGATTTTATCTATCACCACACAAAATTTCATTAAAATACCTTTGAAAACACCCAAGATATTAAGAAGCAAAACGTTAGAGTTTTTGTAAAACACCAGGCCAACAGAATTTAGCAGCAGGTGGATTTCTACAAAATATTTTCTTTGACAAGCTATAACTTTTAAATGGCTTGAGATATTTGAATGAATCTTTCACCATATGATGGATCGGGACATGGGCTACACGCTGGCGAACCTTTGGCCCGCCTAAGAGCCTGCGTTGATAGTCAAAATGAGCTATTAATAGTTTAGAGCTTTATATTTCGCTCAATAATAGACCTAGCGGATTCGAAAAACTCTCAAACGATTCATGAAGTCTTACTCTACAAACCCTTTAAGTTATATTCGTTTAGCTCAAGAAACTTTGAAGTTATTGATTAAATTCCGAAGAGTTTTTTATACAAAATTGCATGTTTTAAATAAAGTTCTAACTCGTTTATCTCAGGAACCGTTCGGTATATTTTCATGAAACTTTGACCGGATGGTAGATAACAACCTCAGCTACAATACAGATTAATTCAATTCAGTAAAAATATAAATCTAAGATATTGAAATTTAGAATTTCAAACTAACGCCCATTTGCCACTTTCGTTAATGGGCGTGGCAAGAAAATTCCATTCTTAATTATTCTTCATGATTTTATCTATCACCACACAAAATTTCATTAAAATACCTTTGAAAACACCCGAGATATTAAGAAGCAAAACGTTAGAGTTTTTGTAAAACACCAGGCCAACAGAATTTAGCAGCAGGTGGATTTCTACAAAATATTTTCTTTGACAAGCTATAACTTTTAAATGGCTTGAGATATTTGAATGAATCTTTCACCATATGATGGATCGGGACATGGGCTACACGCTGGCGAACCTTTGGCCCGCCTAAGAGCCTGCGTTGATAGTCAAAATGAGCTATTAATAGTTTAGAGCTTTATATTTCGCTCAATAATAGACCTAGCGGATTCGAAAAACTCTCAAACGATTCATGAAGTCTTACTCTACAAACCCTTTAAGTTATATTCGTTTAGCTCAAGAAACTTTGAAGTTATTGATTAAATTCCGAAGAGTTTTTTATACAAAATTGCATGTTTTAAATAAAGTTCTAACTCGTTTATCTCAGGAACCGTTCGGTGTATTTTCATGAAACTTTGACCGGATGGTAGATAACAACCTCAGCTACAATACAGATTAATTCAATTCAGTAAAAATATAAATCTAAGATATTGAAATTTAGAATTTCAAACTAACGCCCATTTGCCACTTTCGTTAATGGGCGTGGCAAGAAAATTCCATTCTTAATTATTCTTCATGATTTTATCTATCACCACACAAAATTTCATTAAAATACCTTTGAAAACACCCGAGATATTAAGAAGCAAAACGTTAGAGTTTTTGTAAAACACCAGGCCAACAGAATTTAGCAGCAGGTGGATTTCTACAAAATATTTTCTTTGACAAGCTATAACTTTTAAATGGCTTGAGATATTTGAATGAATCTTTCACCATATGATGGATCGGGACATGGGCTACACGATGGCGAACCTTTGGCCCGCCTAAGAGCCTGCGTTGATAGTCAAAATGAGCTATTAATAGTTTAGAGCTTTATATTTCGCTCAATAATAGACCTAGCGGATTCGAAAAACTCTCAAACGATTCATGAAGTCTTACTCTACAAACTCTTTAAGTTATATTCGTTTAGCTCAAGAAACTTTGAAGTTATTGATTAAATTCCGAAGAGTTTTTTATACAAAATTGCATGTTTTAAATAAAGTTCTAACTCGTTTATCTCAGGAACCGTTCGGTGTATTTTCATGAAACTTTGACCGGATGGTAGATAACAACCTCAGCTACAATACAGATTAATTCAATTCAGTAAAAATATAAATCTAAGATATTGAAATTTAGAATTTCAAACTAACGCCCATTTGCCACTTTCGTTAATGGGCGTGGCAAGAAAATTCCATTCTTAATTATTCTTCATGATTTTATCTATCACCACACAAAATTTCATTAAAATACCTTTGAAAACACCCGAGATATTAAGAAGCAAAACGTTAGAGTTTTTGTAAAACACCAGGCCAACAGAATTTAGCAGCAGGTGGATTTCTACAAAATATTTTCTTTGACAAGCTATAACTTTTAAATGGCTTGAGATATTTGAATGAATCTTTCACCATATGATGGATCGGGACATGGGCTACACGCTGGCGAACCTTTGGCCCGCCTAAGAGCCTGCGTTGATAGTCAAAATGAGCTATTAATAGTTTAGAGCTTTATATTTCGCTCAATAATAGACCTAGCGGATTCGAAAAACTCTCAAATGATTCATGAAGTCTTACTCTACAAACCCCTTAAGTTATATTCGTTTAGCTCAAGAAACTTTGAAGTTATTGATTAAATTCCGAAGAGTTTTTTATACAAAATTGCATGTTTTAAATAAAGTTCTAACTCGTTTATCTCAGGAACCGTTCGGTGTATTTTCATGAAACTTTGACCGGATGGTAGATAACAACCTCAGCTACAATACAGATTAATTCAATTCAGTAAAAATATAAATCTAAGATATTGAAATTTAGAATTTCAAACTAACGCCCATTTGCCACTTTCGTTAATGGGCGTGGCAAGAAAATTCCATTCTTAATTATTCTTCATGATTTTATCTATCACCACACAAAATTTCATTAAAATACCTTTGAAAACACCCGAGATATTAAGAAGCAAAACGTTAGAGTTTTTGTAAAACACCAGGCCAACAGAATTTAGCAGCAGGTGGATTTCTACAAAATATTTTCTTTGACAAGCTATAACTTTTAAATGGCTTGAGATATTTGAATGAATCTTTCACCATATGATGGATCGGGACATGGGCTACACGCTGGCGAACCTTTGGCCCGCCTAAGAGCCTGCGTTGATAGTCAAAATGAGCTATTAATAGTTTAGAGCTTTATATTTCGCTCAATAATAGACCTAGCGGATTCGAAAAACTCTCAAACGATTCATGAAGTCTTACTCTACAAACCCCTTAAGTTATATTCGTTTAGCTCAAGAAACTTTGAAGTTATTGATTAAATTCCGAAGAGTTTTTTATACAAAATTGCATGTTTTAAATAAAGTTCTAACTCGTTTATCTCAGGAACCGTTCGGTGTATTTTCATGAAACTTTGACCGGATGGTAGATAACAACCTCAGCTACAATACAGATTAATTCAATTCAGTAAAAATATAAATCTAAGATATTGAAATTTAGAATTTCAAACTAATGCCCATTTGCCACTTTCGTTAATGGGCGTGGCAAGAAAATTCCATTCTTAATTATTCTTCATGATTTTATCTATCACCACACAAAATTTCATTAAAATACCTTTGAAAACACCCGAGATATTAAGAAGCAAAACGTTAGAGTTTTTGTAAAACACCAGGCCAACAGAATTTAGCAGCAGGTGGATTTCTACAAAATATTTTCTTTGACAAGCTATAACTTTTAAATGGCTTGAGATATTTGAATGAATCTTTCACCATATGATGGATCGGGACATGGGCTACACGCTGGCGAACCTTTGGCCCGCCTAAGAGCCTGCGTTGATAGTCAAAATGAGCTATTAATAGTTTAGAGCTTTATATTTCGCTCAATAATAGACCTAGCGGATTCGAAAAACTCTCAAACGATTCATGAAGTCTTACTCTACAAACCCTTTAAGTTATATTCGTTTAGCTCAAGAAACTTTGAAGTTATTGATTAAATTCCGAAGAGTTTTTTATACAAAATTGCATGTTTTAAATAAAGTTCTAACTCGTTTATCTCAGGAACCGTTCGGTGTATTTTCATGAAACTTTGACCGGATGGTAGATAACAACCTCAGCTACAATACAGATTAATTCAATTCAGTAAAAATATAAATCTAAGATATTGAAATTTAGAATTTCAAACTAATGCCCATTTGCCACTTTCGTTAATGGGCGTGGCAAGAAAATTCCATTCTTAATTATTCTTCATGATTTTATCTATCACCACACAAAATTTCATTAAAATACCTCTGAAAACACCCGAGATATTAAGAAGCAAAACGTTAGAGTTTTTGTAAAACACCAGGCCAACAGAATTTAGCAGCAGGTGGATTTCTACAAAATATTTTCTTTGACAAGCTATAACTTTTAAATGGCTTGAGATATTTGAATGAATCTTTCACCATATGATGGATCGGGACATGGGCTACACGCTGACCGGATGGTAGATAACAACCTCAGCTACAATACAGATTAATTCAATTCAGTAAAAATATAAATCTAAGATATTGAAATTTAGAATTTCAAACTAATGCCCATTTGCCACTTTCGTTAATGGGCGTGGCAAGAAAATTCCATTCTTAATTATTCTTCATGATTTTATCTATCACCACACAAAATTTCATTAAAATACCTCTGAAAACACCCGAGATATTAAGAAGCAAAACGTTAGAGTTTTTGTAAAACACCAGGCCAACAGAATTTAGCAGCAGGTGGATTTCTACAAAATATTTTCTTTGACAAGCTATAACTTTTAAATGGCTTGAGATATTTGAATGAATCTTTCACCATATGATGGATCGGGACATGGGCTACACGCTGGCGAACCTTTGGCCCGCCTAAGAGCCTGCGTTGATAGTCAAAATGAGCTATTAATAGTTTAGAGCTTTATATTTCGCTCAATAATAGACCTAGCGGATTCGAAAAACTCTCAAACGATTCATGAAGTCTTACTCTACAAACCCTTTAAGTTATATTCGTTTAGCTCAAGAAACTTTGAAGTTATTGATTAAATTCCGAAGAGTTTTTTATACAAAATTGCATGTTTTAAATAAAGTTCTAACTCGTTTATCTCAGGAACCGTTCGGTGTATTTTCATGAAACTTTGACCGGATGGTAGATAACAACCTCAGCTACAATACAGATTAATTCAATTCAGTAAAAATATAAATCTAAGATATTGAAATTTAGAATTTCAAACTAATGCCCATTTGCCACTTTCGTTAATGGGCGTGGCAAGAAAATTCCATTCTTAATTATTCTTCATGATTTTATCTATCACCACACAAAATTTCATTAAAATACCTTTGAAAACACCCGAGATATTAAGAAGCAAAACGTTAGAGTTTTTGTAAAACACCAGGCCAACAGAATTTAGCAGCAGGTGGATTTCTACAAAATATTTTCTTTGACAAGCTATAACTTTTAAATGGCTTGAGATATTTGAATGAATCTTTCACCATATGATGGATCGGGACATGGGCTACACGCTGGCGAACCTTTGGCCCGCCTAAGAGCCTGCGTTGATAGTCAAAATGAGCTATTAATAGTTTAGAGCTTTATATTTCGCTCAATAATAGACCTAGCGGATTCGAAAAACTCTCAAACGATTCATGAAGCCTTACTCTACAAACCCCTTAAGTTATATTCGTTTAGCTCAAGAAACTTTGAAGTTATTGATTAAATTCCGAAGAGTTTTTTATACAAAATTGCATGTTTTAAATAAAGTTCTAACTCGTTTATCTCAGGAACCGTTCGGTGTATTTTCATGAAACTTTGACCGGATGGTAGATAACAACCTCAGCTACAATACAGATTAATTCAATTCAGTAAAAATATAAATCTAAGATATTGAAATTTAGAATTTCAAACTAACGCCCATTTGCCACTTTCGTTAATGGGCGTGGCAAGAAAATTCCATTCTTAATTATTCTTCATGATTTTATCTATCACCACACAAAATTTCATTAAAATACCTTTGAAAACACCCGAGATATTAAGAAGCAAAACGTTAGAGTTTTTGTAAAACACCAGGCCAACAGAATTTAGCAGCAGGTGGATTTCTACAAAATATTTTCTTTGACAAGCTATAACTTTTAAATGGCTTGAGATATTTGAATGAATCTTTCACCATATGATGGATCGGGACATGGGCTACACGCTGGCGAACCTTTGGCCCGCCTAAGAGCCTGCGTTGATAGTCAAAATGAGCTATTAATAGTTTAGAGCTTTATATTTCGCTCAATAATAGACCTAGCGGATTCGAAAAACTCTCAAACGATTCATGAAGTCTTACTCTACAAACCCCTTAAGTTATATTCGTTTAGCTCAAGAAACTTTGAAGTTATTGATTAAATTCCGAAGAGTTTTTTATACAAAATTGCATGTTTTAAATAAAGTTCTAACTCGTTTATCTCAGGAACCGTTCGGTGTATTTTCATGAAACTTTGACCGGATGGTAGATAACAACCTCAGCTACAATACAGATTAATTCAATTCAGTAAAAATATAAATCTAAGATATTGAAATTTAGAATTTCAAACTAATGCCCATTTGCCACTTTCGTTAATGGGCGTGGCAAGAAAATTCCATTCTTAATTATTCTTCATGATTTTATCTATCACCACACAAAATTTCATTAAAATACCTTTGAAAACACCCGAGATATTAAGAAGCAAAACGTTAGAGTTTTTGTAAAACACCAGGCCAACAGAATTTAGCAGCAGGTGGATTTCTACAAAATATTTTCTTTGACAAGCTATAACTTTTAAATGGCTTGAGATATTTGAATGAATCTTTCACCATATGATGGATCGGGACATGGGCTACACGCTGGCGAACCTTTGGCCCGCCTAAGAGCCTGCGTTGATAGTCAAAATGAGCTATTAATAGTTTAGAGCTTTATATTTCGCTCAATAATAGACCTAGCGGATTCGAAAAACTCTCAAACGATTCATGAAGTCTTACTCTACAAACCCTTTAAGTTATATTCGTTTAGCTCAAGAAACTTTGAAGTTATTGATTAAAACCGAAGAGTTTTTTATACAAAATTGCATGTTTTAAATAAAGTTCTAACTCGTTTATCTCAGGAACCGTTCGGTGTATTTTCATGAAACTTTGACCGGATGGTAGATAACAACCTCAGCTACAATACAGATTAATTCAATTCAGTAAAAATATAAATCTAAGATATTGAAATTTAGAATTTCAAACTAATGCCCATTTGCCACTTTCGTTAATGGGCGTGGCAAGAAAATTCCATTCTTAATTATTCTTCATGATTTTATCTATCACCACACAAAATTTCATTAAAATACCTTTGAAAACACCCGAGATATTAAGAAGCAAAACGTTAGAGTTTTTGTAAAACACCAGGCCAACAGAATTTAGCAGCAGGTGGATTTCTACAAAATATTTTCTTTGACAAGCTATAACTTTTAAATGGCTTGAGATATTTGAATGAATCTTTCACCATATGATGGATCGGGACATGGGCTACACGCTGGCGAACCTTTGGCCCGCCTAAGAGCCTGCGTTGATAGTCAAAATGAGCTATTAATAGTTTAGAGCTTTATATTTCGCTCAATAATAGACCTAGCGGATTCGAAAAACTCTCAAACGATTCATGAAGTCTTACTCTACAAACCCTTTAAGTTATATTCGTTTAGCTCAAGAAACTTTGAAGTTATTGATTAAATTCCGAAGAGTTTTTTATACAAAATTGCATGTTTTAAATAAAGTTCTAACTCGTTTATCTCAGGAACCGTTCGGTGTATTTTCATGAAACTTTGACCGGATGGTAGATAACAACCTCAGCTACAATACAGATTAATTCAATTCAGTAAAAATATAAATCTAAGATATTGAAATTTAGAATTTCAAACTAATGCCCATTTGCCACTTTCGTTAATGGGCGTGGCAAGAAAATTCCATTCTTAATTATTCTTCATGATTTTATCTATCACCACACAAAATTTCATTAAAATACCTTTGAAAACACCCGAGATATTAAGAAGCAAAACGTTAGAGTTTTTGTAAAACACCAGGCCAACAGAATTTAGCAGCAGGTGGATTTCTACAAAATATTTTCTTTGACAAGCTATAACTTTTAAATGGCTTGAGATATTTGAATGAATCTTTCACCATATGATGGATCGGGACATGGGCTACACGCTGGCGAACCTTTGGCCCGCCTAAGAGCCTGCGTTGATAGTCAAAATGAGCTATTAATAGTTTAGAGCTTTATATTTCGCTCAATAATAGACCTAGCGGATTCGAAAAACTCTCAAACGATTCATGAAGTCTTACTCTACAAACCCCTTAAGTTATATTCGTTTAGCTCAAGAAACTTTGAAGTTATTGATTAAATTCCGAAGAGTTTTTTATACAAAATTGCATGTTTTAAATAAAGTTCTAACTCGTTTATCTCAGGAACCTTTCGGTGTATTTTCATGAAACTTTGACCGGATGGTAGATAACAACCTCAGCTACAATACAGATTAATTCAATTCAGTAAAAATATAAATCTAAGATATTGAAATTTAGAATTTCAAACTAATGCCCATTTGCCACTTTCGTTAATGGGCGTGGCAAGAAAATTCCATTCTTAATTATTCTTCATGATTTTATCTATCACCACACAAAATTTCATTAAAATACCTTTGAAAACACCCGAGATATTAAGAAGCAAAACGTTAGAGTTTTTGTAAAACACCAGGCCAACAGAATTTAGCAGCAGGTGGATTTCTACAAAATATTTTCTTTGACAAGCTATAACTTTTAAATGGCTTGAGATATTTGAATGAATCTTTCACCATATGATGGATCGGGACATGGGCTACACGCTGGCGAACCTTTGGCCCGCCTAAGAGCCTGCGTTGATAGTCAAAATGAGCTATTAATAGTTTAGAGCTTTATATTTCGCTCAATAATAGACCTAGCGGATTCGAAAAACTCTCAAACGATTCATGAAGTCTTACTCTACAAACCCTTTAAGTTATATTCGTTTAGCTCAAGAAACTTCGAAGTTATTGATTAAATTCCGAAGAGTTTTTTATACAAAATTGCATGTTTTAAATAAAGTTCTAACTCGTTTATCTTAGAAACCGTTCGGTGTATTTATTATTCTTTATGATTTCTTTCGTAAATATCACAAACGTAGACTTCTTCCCTGAAAGAAAGATCTTTTTATGAATATTGAGTTTAGTTTTTGTAAATTGTACTTAGACTTTAAAGGTATAGGCGAGAGTTATAGACAAAGGAGCAGAACAATACGCACGGGTTTTGTTTGTTTAATTAAAAAAAGTCATATATTTCATTTATACCCATGTAGCTGTGAATAATTATCAAAATATAAAATCTTCATGTGTTTATTTGTTTTAATTATTTGTATTTTTATTGACCATATTAATACTTTACAAAGTATAATGTTGCACAAAACACATTTACATACATAAGTATCGTATTCCAAAATATTTATCTCATAGAATAAATTTTGAATCAGATTTTTGTTAAAGTAATTAAAATAATGTTTGACTAACTGGCCGACTTGTACTCGTAAAAAAGTTAACAAAACGTATGCAGTTTGATGTCACGTTTAATTAAGTTTCTTTGATGTTTTTTTAATGAAAGTTGAAAGTGTTAAGTTATTTTCTATATACATAATTTTGTTCGTTTTTATTGATTATTGTTCGTTTAATAAATATGTATATTTTGCTAATTTTTATTTTTAATTTAATATTGTTTTTATATTATTTATTTTGTATTTTCTTTAATTATTAATATTGATTCAATATTTGTCATAAGTATTTTATTTTTTATTTATGTACAATAAAAGATATAATCCAGAAATATAAATATAATCCAGAGAATCAACTGTAGAGAGCTCTGCAGTCTGTACGAATCGTTTTATTTTTTATAAGTTTTAATTTTAATTTGAATTATTGATTTCTTTATTTATATACATATGTATGTATGCATGTATTTTTGTCATTTGTGTGTGTTATGCATTTTAAGAAATATCTATAAGGCTGGTTTCACTCATAAAATTTTTTGACAATTTTTTTTTCATATGTAGTTTGAAGAAGAGAGAAGTCAAACTACATATGAAAAGAAATTTGTCCGGACAAAAATTTTATGTGTGAATCCAGCTTAAGAATATTTAACCTGTTCAAAAGTAAGCAACTTTCATGTTTTAAAAAAGTTTTCTTTTCAACTAAGGAAAAGACCTATTCTTCCTGTGGTTGTTTTTTTATATTCAAAAGGGTTTAAAGTTTTTATATTTTAATTATTTTATTTTATATTCGTATATTTTACACAAATAGTTTTTGCTTTTTTTCGCTTTATAATATTGATTTAATCGTATAATTAAAATCAATATTTTTTGTAATTAATATTTAAAATTTGTTATTTATAATTTAAATAATATTGTGTTGGATCTTATCATGTTTTTTTCATCTTAAGTTTGTAATATTTTAAATATTTTTACTACAAATTATTTTAATTAATTAATTGTTATTATTGTTAGATATTTTTAATTCTAATGAAAAATTTTGTCTAATTAAAGTAATTTTGTGTTTTTTTTTATTATTTTGTAAAATTTTGTACTTTGTTTTGAAATTCATATTGTTGCGATATGAAATATCCAAACAAATGCCAAATCAACTTTTCGACATTATATGATTTATAATGGTGTAGAAAAATAAATAGCTTAAACAAGTTTTCGGCTTGGAATCATTAAATTTTATAACACTTTTTAAAATGTGCTAATAGTCGATCGCTCAAATTTTCAAGTGTAGCTCAATTTGTGTGACAGTGAAAAAGGTTTTGCTGATTTTAAGAGTTTTCTAATCTTTTAATTCGGCGTAAAAAGGCGATCAACCCCGTATTCTTCGAAGAAAAAACATACACATGCTATGTAACTATCTATCACTAATGCTTTAAGAAATGCTTCACTGCAAACGAATTACCTACTTTGCTTTTTTTAGCAAAATTAAAATGTATACAATTACGTTTAGTCTCGTCATATTATGCTAAAAAAATTTAGGTTTGTTTGCATTGATTTTAATATCCATGTGGAGATAATAGATGAAAGGAGAAGCATTTACTCTACATTTAAACGAGATATTTAATTTTGTAAAAAACAAGAGACGTGTGCTTTACGCGACAAACGTTCCACTTGCGATGTGCTTAATTTTAGCCAACTGTAGCCCCGCCTGTACTTAACCAGGGTATCTTCACAGATAATATTAGAAAAATCTAACTCCTGCTGTCAAGTGTCAAATAAAAATCAAATATCAAGTGTTAATAAATAATAATACCTGAATTCACATAATTGTTAAACAAGTGCGGTATATAAACTTATAGCACTTTAAGGGCAGCACTTTTGACTTACATATGTAAGTAAGTGTACAAAATTACTTTTTTATTCTTCAAGATCCCATACAATTTATTTTTTGGGTACACTTTATTTGATTGCACATTTAAGTATTACGGACTTATATTTTTGAAATTGTTGTCATACAATAAATTAATGTTAGCTGCACTTTAACTTAACTGCACAAAATCTTCGTTTTCTGTAATTATTTCTCAAAATCCTTTTCACATAATCGTATTTAAAAAAGGATATATCAACGAATACGATATTCTATTTACTATAACTCATTGTAATAGTATAAATAGTGTTACATAATTATATAAAATTGCCAAACACAAATTTTCAAATACTAATCAAATTATTCATCCTTTTTTTTCCTATTATTGAAATTTTTTCTGAATTTCTACGTTTAAAGGTTGAACGTAGTTCTTATGGAAATTCACGTTTGGAAATTAACATTTGTTTTTACACTGAAAAATAATTGTGTAGTCTTCTGTAGAGAATTTTGTTTGTATACAAAGAAATTTATTTATGTTTTATTGTACAACATACAAAACACTACAAATTAATTACAAGGTATGAAAAATGAGATACAATTGTCTGTACATTACTTTTTGCTGCATCTTACGGAAAAAAGTATCAACTTCTTTATTGGTTTAACATCCCATTAATACAAGCAAATGGAAATTTCTATAAGAACCTGAATTTCCGTAAGAACTTTGTACCAGCCTTAAAGAAACACGAACATTTTAATTCCAAGGTATATGCTCACCATTATACATCAAACAAAGCACTATCTACATTATTTCGGACCTTTGCTGCAATATAGTCAAAACCAAGGCTTGTAGTCAGTTATTCAGTTATTTCGTAAAAAAGCAATTTTTAGCCAACCTTGCGAAAAAAATACCAATTTCATAGAACTTTTTTATCGTAAACGATATAAAGTAAATTCCAAAGCGTATCAAATGTACAAGGAGATCGTAATGGAACATTGAACATCAAATATCCGTTTACATGTACATAAGTGCATATGTGTATGAAATTTGCTTGCCAATAAAACAAAACTTCATCAAAAATAACGTATGTTAGTGGATAATTGGAGAGTCAATGTACTAAATGTTTAAGCATGACAAAGTTGCAAGCCAAAGGATTGATCAACATTTGCAAAAATTTAGTAAAGTTATCTACAAACAATTGTTTTTATAAACTTTCCAATCAAAACACATCGACTGAAATAAAAAATGTGGAAACTTTCTATCGAAATGAATTATTGCAAATTCGCTTCAGTATATTTTTCATTTATTCATCTGTGTCACAATAGAAGATCAACTCTTTTTGAAAATATAAAAAAACACATAATTGTAATGTGCAATCAAAATTTTATCAAATAAAATCCCATCAAAACATTATCAATTAAAATCCCCTTTACTTTTAGGTTTTGTTTTATGCCATTTTAGAGCAATTTTCAAAATTTGTCGGTTCCACATTGCATACCTTTAAAAAAACGTGGCATTTTAAACATTTAAAAAAATATTACTTGGAAAAGGGGTTTAAAGTTCTGAATTTACTCACAACTTAATGGAAAAATAAAATAACCTTCTCCTCTCAAGAGGTGAGTGGGTATTCAAGATATTTGTATAATTTTACACCACATGATGAACGATATAACGATTAATTCTGAATTATTAGCTCAAAAATCATATTATTTGAGTTCTGACTCTATTGCAGCAAAGGTTCGATTTGTTCGTTATCATAACTCTAACCGATTTTTTTAAGATACAAGTCCAATTCACTTATTTATCAAAATATCAAAATAAATAATATATCATGCCTTAATTTTTTTTTAAGTTATATTTTTTTAAGTTTCATTAAATTAACTCCTAAATACTTGATTTTCAAATTGAGATAAATAAAAAAATATTCATTTATATATGTATATATAATAATAATTGATTAAAAACATTTCACAAAAATATGATTGATTATTTATGGTATTTGCATTATACTGGTGGCTTTGTTTAATAAAAAAATTATCATATGTACTTAAAACTTCATTTTGTTATTATTTTGCATATTCTTACAATAATTAGAATTATAACTCAGTTGTATGTTTTCCTATAGATATTGTTTTTATTTAATATAAGTTTGTTTTTTAATTCTTCTTTAGCTAATTAAATTGTTAGAAATGGTTTACTTTAAAATAGTAAAAATAAATTGCACATTATAATTATTTTAGAAATATGTATATGTAAATAATTATTATACATACATAGACTCGATGTATCTTTGTTTGTAAAAAAAATAATTTAAAATCAACAAAATAAAAAACATTAAAGATTGGAAAAATTGGCACAATTTTATTTGTAACTTTTAAAATTAAAAAAGCAACAAAGCAATTACTTTCAATTACTTTCGTGACATAAAATATTTTTTTAATACTTTTCTAAATACATACTCGAAACAGTTGCCCAAAATTATTATGAGTTAAATGTTCTTTTTGTACTACTCATATAGCAACATTGAAAATATTTCATAATTAACGACATTTTAAAGAACCCTGCGGGAGAGCAATGACAAATTTATTTAGCAAGAAAATTTACCGTTTTTGTAATAAAATATAAATATGTACACGATCAAAAAACATAAAAATGAATTTTACATAAACAATTTAGGATATAATAATAATAATACCTAAGTGAAATAAAATCACAGTAGAGCTTACCTCGTTACAGCTCTAAGCCCTTCCAGTTCCAATTTGTAGGATTTTGTTCCAGCATATTTTTTAAAATTTTCATCCAGAAGTATATGACTGAACAGCGTCTGTTCGGACTAGTTTATTATACATTTTTCACTTCAAAATAATATACATATGTAATTATTTTTGGTTCGGTTTTGATAAGAATATAATAATAAGAAGGGAGTCATATTTGAAAAATTTTATAATAAATGTGTGTTTGAAATCCCTCTCACATTTCCTATAATTTGAGTACAAAGTACTTCCTTTCTGTATTGATACAAATACAATACGAATTGAAACAAAAAATTGGGTTTCTCACACAAGTCTTTCTGTATGTTAACATTGCGAAATCTACATGTCTGTAATTTAAGTTATTTTTCAAAAATTATTGGAAGGATGGATGAGAGTAAAAATATTTCTGTAACAATATTATGTGAAAAGTTTTTCACGAACGCCGTCGAATTTGTATTTCTACAGTTAAACATATTTGTTTAATATAAGCTTTTTAAATAAAGTATAGATAGTTCAAGGAATAAATGTACTTAATTTACAAGTATTTAAGAAAATTTAAAAAATCTCTTCCGATTCCGCTCCACCAATTTAAATAATTGAAAATGTTTCACCACCGCCGCCAAAAGTTGTTCATCGGTTGGTTTCGTTGTTTGATACACTTTTTACGCACAAATCCAGAAACGATGAAATTTTTCGATTCACACTACATGTGAAAACTTTTACAATACGAAACGAGATATAGATCTGTTTGTTGGGTCCCAGCGCGACTAAACATTAACTTCTTATTTCACATCAATTGATAAAGTGGACTTTCTTCAGAACACCTGGAAATTTTTTTACTTCTCATTATACTTTTTTAATGACTTTTAACGTAATAATTTGTACATGAATGTTGTAATTCTAATGTAAATGCATCTGCAACTCTCGTCCCGAAAGATTCGTTCGAAAATTTAAACTTTTTCAATTTTATATGTACTTAATGCGATTTTATAGTTTCTCCAATATTTGTTTTGTTAACTTCCCGCTATGAAAATAATTAAAAAAAAAAGATGAGAATTACAGAGTAAACTAAACAAACAGATCTCGCAGTTTTGAGGTACAATGAAGCAATTCTTATTATTTTGACTATTATAAATGTATGCACATACGTGCTGGTTGCATACAAATAATGTGGATTTTTATAATTTTTGAAAGTTTTTTAATAATAAATTATAAACTTAAATCGCGTGATTTGAAATCGTGCGATTTCCAAAAAGACCAATAAGTGTTTCTTTATCATAAATTCGAAGTTAAGTTCTTATAAAACATCTTAAAAATCTAAAACATAGAAGTCAATGAAATTGCTGCAATAAGTTAGCTCTTTACGTAAATTCTTTATTAGACATTTGCCGATATCAAATCAAGCGTTTTATAGAATTCTCCTTTTAAATTCTGACAAAATTTCGAACCGCTTAAAAAATCATTACAAAAATGTTTGTCAAATCGATTTTCTAGATTTGATATTTGGGAAAATGATATAGATTTTACAATATTTTGCCATTTCACTCTGCATTTTTTTTAGAATTTTGACCTCATTTAAATGTTTAAACATTAACTAATTGCCTAATAAAATAACCGTAAGAAAAAATAATAAATGAAAAAAATAAATAAAAGAAACAAATAAATAAATCTTTCCGTATACAATAAAAAAATTTATTTCTTTTTCACATAAAAATTTGTAATTATAATTAAAAATATATATATACATATACATATATCTGTATGTATATATATAATTAATATTTATTAAAAGCTACTTCAATTAAGTTGTAAAGTTTTTAATTTAAAATTAAAAGTGGTAGTTTTCAATAAAACCGAAAGGCAAAAAAGTTTTCCAAGTATATTTTCACTAAAAGTAATAATAGTTATAAAAAAATTATATTAACGAACAAAGTTCTAAAAAAGGGAAAACTAAATAAAACATAGACAAAACATTAACTTTTAATTCATAAAAACAACAAATAAACGAACTGGAAGAAAAAGAGTTCAATTTTTTTTTTACTCTTAAGGCTTTTTTTAGAAGTTTGCTGTTCTAGATTTTAAAGCTCAGCCAGCAGAGCCATTGATAATAAAAATTATATAACTACTTTCAAACAAAGTAACTATTTTTTCAAAAAATTAGCAAAAGTAAAGTTTTGCCTTCAGTTTTTTAAAGAATTATTATGTGTTTTTTTTAGGTTGTGACTTATAAACTAAATTACATTTTGAAAATATAAAAATAGTAGGAGAAGGGAAATTTTTAAAGCAAAACATATATGTATGTTCAGTAGTTTCTAGAAAAGCTTAAATATTAAAGCCAACAAAAATTCATTTAAAAAGTAAGTGTAAATATGTATATGAAATAATTTATTCCTATAAACAAAAAAGTAGTTTAATATTCCCAAAAGAAGGTTAAAAAAGTCTTAATACAATTAACAATTCAAATAACAATAAAATTGCGTTTTATAAATCGAAAAACTTGTAAGAAAATATAAGATAAGAAAAACTTAAAAAATATATTTTGCATTTCAAATAGTTTTGTTTGTTATTTTTAATGTGTAATATTTAGTACATTTATTATAAGTAGTAGTAGTAGTTGTTGTTTTTGTTGAATTGGTGGTGGTAATGTGAGAAAAGTGTAAGACTAAAAACTAATAAATGCTACATTAAAATATAATTTGGGTAAACTAATAGAATTGCAATTATTGAAATTGAACAACTAGTAAAATAATTTTCTTTAAAAAAATCTAGAATGACTGAATTAACAAAAATGCTCACATTTTTGTCGTTATTATTGTTAGTATCAACTCAAACTCTCGTTAAAAAATTTCGTTAAGATTTCAGTGTTGTTTTTTCTCGCTTTATACTAGAAAAAATAAAAAAAAAACATATATATATATATATATATTTATGCTGCTGTATCAACTTCTTCAACCAAATGATTTGGTGAGACTTCACTGGGTGTAGTAGCCGAAGTGGCCACATTTATTGGTGTGCTAATCGTACTATTCGAAGCAGTCAAAGTAGAGGCTGTATTATCCGTCACCCCGCTAGTTGCTGCTGTGGTAGTAGTGCCTACAACTCTGGCGCCATAAGGGGCACCCTTTAATTTGCGTGCCTCTCTCTTTTGTTTGCGTTGTTGCATTACCAAACGTAATTGATCTAATTTTGATTTGGTTTTAATATTATCCAATTCAGCGGCACACTTCTGGCAAGTATACTCTCGTTCACGTTCACCAGTCTCTGACTGCACTCGATAACGACACTGACACACCTTACGTTCATCGACCATTTGGTGGTGGTGATGATGATGATGATGCGACGATCCATGATGATGATGGTGGTGACCGTTCGATGTGTTGGAGGTAGTGTTAGATGAACTACTATTGTGGCTGGCTTGGTGCTGCGCTAATGTGGAGCCTCCTTTTGCTGCAGATGATGATGTTGCAGTAATAGTGGAGTCTTGTTGACAGCAGGGATAAGTTTTAGTCGATTGCGTTTTACTACTAAAATAATGGCCGTTACATTCACCATATGAGCATACTGATGACGACGATGCAGAACTATGGCTGTTTGTCGCGCCAGACGCATTTGATGTTGAGGCAGATTGTAAATTTACTGTAGATGATGAAGAGTTGTGAGTTTTGATGCATTTGACACAAGGATGAGAAGATTGATGGTGTTTAGAGGAAAGCTAAAAAATAGAAAATGTGGTGTACAATATTGATAAGTACATTTTAATTTTGTTTGGATTGCCCGGAACCAGTAATTATTCCTAACAACCACTTCTATAGATTTTTATTCCGCCACGTTATTGATAGTTAATGACGTGGTTAATGAAAAATTTAAAAAAAAACAAACTGTAACAAGTGCGAGAGTGAGACCCAAAGTTCTCGAAGACCGAATAACAAACACAAGCCTGTTCGAACTTAAAAAATAATTACGATGACGCGATAACTCTCCTCTAAGCCCAGAGCTACTGTTACTTTTGTTTTCTTAAGAAGGTAGAGAAAACTATTTATTTAATCAGCGGAGTTATTGTATGGTGCAAATAGTTTTGCAAAAGTACAAATGTAAGTAGTCGTCACATTTTTACAATCAAACAATAGTTGCGTTCGAGTAATTTTACAGTAAAATGCAGTAAATGAGTAAACTGAAAAATTTACTCTCAAAAAAAGCTGTTGCTCAAAAAAGTACGCGAACGGAAAATTTGTAAAAATTAGTAAGATTAAGGAAACAGTTGAAACTCAATATAGTGTTGAAATATATTCACAATTTGGACTACTCAACTCTTTTTCTTGTTGGTACTCGATGTAATATTTATTATAACACGAATATTTTAAGAAAATATTCACAAATAATTTCTATAATCGTTTCCATTTGTTTATTTTGATTTTATTTGATTTTGCTAATAATTTATTCAAAAGTATGTGATAATTTTTTTTTTGTTATCGGTTAACTTAAAAGCAAGTGCAGTACTAAGTAACCATGTACTTAGCATTTTCACAACTCCAATATTTCTACAATATTTATTTCCTTTTAAAGGGCATATACATAAATGTTTAACGAACGAATAGTTTAAAAAGAATTGTTCACTTATTATTATTATTTTGTTTCAGTTTTTCTTTTTTTAAATAATTTTTTCACAAATTGTATATTTTTATTTTCTTACTTTTGTTTGTTTACCTTTGAATCATATGTTTTTCTGTTTTTCTAAATTTTACTACAAGAAAATCCTGCAGTAAAAATTTGGAAATTCTCAGTCATGAACTGTCACTTTACGCTCTCAATTTTTGTTCTCATTTACTGTAACTGGAGTAAACAAACGCAATTTCGTAAAATGCAGTAAAATTCAGGAAAAATTTGTAAAAACTTTTGGGTACTCGAACACACTTCATAAATTATGTGCTTGTCAGACCTGAAAATTGCCTGAACAATAATATTTGTCTCAGTTGAAAAACTCCGCTGACTTATCTTGTCAGCTGTGTACTAGGAAACGGAAAGTTGCATGAAAATTATTAAACCTTGAATTTTATTTTTTACACACATATTTCTCACGCAGAATTTCTTACTAGGCTACATCAATTTTTAATACCGGGCTTAACTATTCTGAAAGAATAAACCGCCAAAATACAAAAAATTGCAATTGCACATTTTTTATTTTGCAATTGTACAATTTTGCGCATTTGTCTATTTTTTGTTAGATTACAAAGAAAAAGCAATAATGCATTTGCACTCCTGCAAGACCATTTACACCAAACACTGAATAACGCTATTTTGTTTGTATAAAATAAAACTTTTTCTATAACTAAAACATAATTATAATTATACATATTTATATATAAAAAGACACTTACATGTTTACTTCTGGAACTATGATGTACAGTACCAGTTGAACCACTTGCAGCTGCTACCGATGCGGCTGCCGCCGCAGATGTAGATGGAGCCTCAAAACTTATACGAGCACCACGATGGTATTGTGGTGTGGCACTCAAAAGGTCATTTAATATATGTATAACGGTCGATATATCTCTTTTTGGCCGACCATATCTGTCCTGCAGAGCTGGATTTAAAGTGCCCGAAAATGTGCCAGAATATATACCTTTACCGTGATTTTTCATTGATTCAATGACAGCACCAGAGCCGCTTTTGCGAGGAGTTTCTTCACTGGCCGAGAAATCAATTTTATTCGTAAATACTTCTTTGGATAGTTTGCGCAAGGTTTGTGTTAGATTGCGTGAAGCCTCAGCTAAAGTGCGAGAATCCGAAACAATGCCAGTATCATCGAGTTCGACGGTTGTAGCGACATTTGTTGGAGTTGTGGTTAAGTTAGCATTAGGTGAAGTCGCTAAAGAGTTGGAGGTAGTTAAAGGTGCTGCTGCAGCTGCTACCACGGGAGTAATATTTAGATTGCTTTCCCGGGATGGACTAACATTGGTGGTAGGAGATGGTAACGATGAAGATTTTGTTGACGTTGCATTTAATAAGGAATCATCACTTGAATTAAAGCCACTATCATTGGCGACAACTTTAATAGGCGTTGAGGTAGTGCCAATTACTTTCTGGTTGTTTGAATTACTAGACTGTTGTTGTACTCCACCTGTATGATGGTAATGATGATGGTGATGATGGTGGTGATGATGATGACGGTGTTTACGTGATATTGGATTGTGAGCTGTCTTATGCAAATATGAGGAAGATCTCGATGCTGATGATAACGACGTAGATGAGTTCGTCACACCATTCAGGGTTGTAATTATGGAACTTGGTGTTATAGTTGCTTTGTAGTTTGGAGTGCTGGCCATAATGGTGCTAGTGCTGGTACGAGTTGCGTGAGGTTGTAGTTGCTGTTGGCGGTGATGATGATGATGGTGGTGGAGTGGAGTTGTCTGCAGTTGCTGCTGAGAAACGCAAGCTGTTTCTATGCATTGCTTAGCCGAGTTATGTGGTGTATTATTAACTGTTCCCAGACTACCAGCATTTAATCGAGTACATAAGCATGATGTCAATTTAGCTGCTATAGGATCTTGACACATGACTGAGTTGACGGCTGCAATTGAAGCATTTGAGCTGGAGGCTGCAGCAGCCGAAATCGACGCTGTGTGGGGTCCAAGGGCTACGATATTATTGTTAGAGGAACTGTTGGTATTATTCGGCATCTTGGGAATGTTTTTAATCGCCGTCGTTTTAATCGGACTGGATACTAGATTCGATAAAGATTTAATGGGAGATTGTTCTAATAAGACTGCCTCTGAGGCAGTATGAAAAGAGGGTGCAGTTACTACTGGCACACTGGTGTTGGAAGCGGAAGGTAGCACTATGCTAGACGATTGAACTCCCGACCTTGTTGTGTTACTGGTGGTGATGGATTGTTGAACTAAACGTGATGGTTGAGCCAATGCAATACTTTTGACAATATTTTGTAAGCTTTCATAGTCGCGTTTGCTTAAAAATGAACTTAAGTCCGAATTTTTTGTTACTGTACTAGATGATATCGAAGAGGGCGTTGAACCATTTATATTTGCAGCTGCTCTGCTTGGATGAGGTGTTATTAATGTCGCGGTGTTGCTATTGTTACGAGATGTTTGGCAAGTCGTATCCAGTTCCAATTTTCGAACTGCTGTCACATTTTGTGTTGTAGTCGCTACAGACACTGCCGTTGGTGTTGTGGTAGCGCTGGCTGTTGCAGATCCTGTCGCCACTGTATTAGAACCATGGTGATGATGGTGGTGGTGATGATGATGATGGCTATGATTTGCTGTCGTTGGTGTTGCAGCAGTCTGTGTAGCTGCCGAAGCTGTTGCAGCCGTTCGACTGCTACGATGGTGATGATGATGGTGATGACTGGAACGTTGTCGTGAAGAGGAACTGCTGCAGTTGGATCCATTGTGAGCTACACCATTAACGGGATTCACTGTACTTAGCTGCAATTGTATTAGCATCATGTGATCTCCTAAACGCATACTAAGATTTAAGGGAGTTTTGCCGCTGAGGAAATCATTAACTTGTGAGTCATTTAGGGATTCGAGAGCTTGCATTACTGTGTTTTCAGGACGTTGAGCCTAAAAAATGAAAAAGACATTAAGTTTTTATTAAAATTTAATTAAATTATTATTCATGTTTATTTAAAATCTTAATTATTTTTTTGCCAGTGTAAAATCGTAACAGTCTATGCTTAGGCTATTGTTATTGAGTAAGTAAATAATTATAAGTAATGATTGTTTATAATTTTAAAACCCTTAAAGTAGACTATAAAAATGTGTACATATGTATGTGTACTACTAAAAAGTTTATTAAATCATTTCTACTCTTGTAATCCTTAGACTTAATGTCTCCGTGTCCATATGTTTAAATACATTTCAGACATAGAATGGATGTATGTACATGCAGTGCATACAGTTTACAACAGGGAAAAAATGTGCATAAATTATTTGTTTTACTTTTCAGAATGTCATTAAGTCATTGTGTTACAATGTGTATGTTAGATTCATTGTAAATGGCGCCATATTTTTATATAAACTACAATTATGTAATTTCTACAACGGCCAATCCAGTCAAGCACTTGCACTCTTAATTTCTTGTTCTGCTTCATATATGTACACACATGTATGTATGTGCATGTACATACACATATGCACATACCATATACTAATGTATGGACATAGACATACATACATACATACATACATACATACATACATACATACATTACAAAATAAGAAAAGTATCTACAGCTGCAGTCAAAATAATAGCACCAACTGTACAATTTTAACAAGTCCTTTAACATCTTTCATATAGGTTGACGTGATTTCACTCAATGCACAATTCCAAATCCCTTGGTGAATGTGATTTATTATAAATACTTAGAAGACTTAAAAAAATAAAAAGCTTAGAAGACGCAAGTTAATCTATTTTAAAAACGAATAAAAAACTGCTTCTTCTTCGCATTAGCCTATGCCACCACCCATGTCTTGAAAAATTTAATTGACTAGATTTTGACACATTTCCAAAGCAGTAGAATTTCATATTTCGTTCACAGCTTCCAAACAGCTGATCACCTCTTTATGTTCGCTGTGCAGGACTTTCAATCACATTGATTTGTGTACTCATTTTGCTGGTATTTTTGGGGTTATTGTCTTGCTCGAAGACGAACAGCAGCAGCATTTCATCGGATCGTTAAAGATTTTTACATATACGACAGCTTCCATGGCAGTTTTGATCCAACGTATGGGTCAAAACATCAGATGATAAACACAATCAGTTATTGCTCTGAGCTGCGGTATGTATTCATTATTAGGGAATCTTCGAAGAAAATATTCAAACAAAATGAAAAATTTAAGCTCATCTGTCCATATCACCTTCCCCCATTTCTCCATTAGCCAATTAGCATATATTTTTTACAGATGTCAAGGAATGCAAGTATAGAGATTGTTTTAAAGTAGCCTACGACGAATAATTTGCGTGCTTATCGGTACATGGAGAGCATTTATGAGCTCTGTAGCTGGCAATAAAGTATCCCTGTTGTATATTCTAAGTAAACATTTGCCTCAATGTGTTTATTATCCTTTTATGGGAACAGCCAAGTTATTTTTTTATTTCTCTTAACATGAGAGTTTTTCAATACCTCCACTTTTTTTGCAGGATATTTCATATGTTGGCAAAAGATCTATAATTCGCAGTCAGTAATAAAATTTTATAACAAAAAATAGCGCTTTGTGAAAACATAAAAATATGCAATTGTCTTCGATATTTATAAATTAGAAGTTCGTCTTTAAGTTAAAATTTTTTTTAACAAAAAAAAATCATAATTGGTGCATTATTTTGAACAGCACTGTACATACACATTTTATAGCATTCTCATCCTCGATTTACTTGTTAACACGCTTATAAGTTTACAGGTTTTTTTTGGAAGTTTCTGTGCAAATACAAGAATTTGTATCGATTTGGATGCCCCATATAATAATGAATTCGATTCGTTCGAATTCTACCAAGACCCTGGGTGTTTCTTCAGACAAGCCAAAAAAAGGAAAACTTAAGCCGTTTCTGTTTATTATACATACGTATGTATTCTTGTAGTTGAGTCCATTTGCGGTCGGATGCAATAATGTCCATGGGCATTATTTCCACTTCGAAATGGAATTAATGAAAGAAGAAATGGTTTGTCGTGTTTTTAATGTACACTTTGTTCATGAAGCAATAATGAGAAAAAAATTAAAAATCAAACAGAAATGGCATAAGAAATGCTAAATGATTCAGCTGTTAGCCACTAAAATACTAAAACCCATATTTTCTGTGCTAAAATGAACTTGTTTTACAAATTTTAGGGTTGACTACTAAAAAGGCTAAAGGTTAACAAACCTTTTGGCCAAATTCTACTGTAATTTCTCTATCTAAAAAATAACAGAAATCAGATACGTATTGTCAGCATTCCGTTCCTTTATTGCATCGCTCTTCATTTTGTGTAGAAAATGTATACCAATATCTTGTTTACTCACTTCACCTCGTGAGGGGAAAATACTTTTTTTATTTTTTCATTGATGTGTGTGTAAATTAAAAACTTTAAACTCGTTTTCTGACGAACCAGTTTTTTTAGATATGACTTCGTTGCAATAAAGAAGCGATATCACCATCGATATAAACATACATTATTTACTGATGAAATGATTACTTTAAGAGACCTTAACTTTATTTTCGATTTACAGTAATGCCTCGATTTACGTCGTCTCGATTTACGTTGTTTCGATTTGCGTCGTCAAATATTTTGTTCCTTTCAACTTCGATTTGCGTCGCCATTCGATTTACGTCGTCTCAGTTTGTATGACTTATGTATGTATGAACTACCACGGAATTCCATGTATGTAGGGGAATCCCATTTTTTAATTTAAACGTTTAAAAATTTTGTGTGTGCAACAACAACTAAAGTATTGCCTCTCATGGACAGGTCGTGTGTGTTTGACAGTGCGTCGTGTGTGTTACTTTTTCAATCTGTTTTTGATCGTCGGGCGCAACGTAGTAAATATGAGCTCAAAAAATAAAACTAATAAAGTAACATCTCAAATAAAAAAGAAAAGAAATGTAATTTCGTTAAAAACTAAAATAGATATTATTCGCCGTTATAACAATGGGGAAAAGGCTTTTATTATTGCCAGTACGATGGATCTTCCACCAACCACAGTTCGAACAATAATAAAAAATTCAGCTGAAATCCGTGAACACATGTTTAAGTTTTTATTTATTTTATGAATTTTGTTTTTAAAATCGAAATTTTTTAATATTGAATTGTTGATTTTTTGTTGATATGTTTACTTTAGATATTATTTAATTTTTTTACCTGAATTTTATATTTGTTTTAAAATTCTTATACGAATTAAATGTTTATAACAAATATTCTATGTACAATAAAAGACTGAATTACTTGTAATTTTTAAGTTTTTTTTTTGTGAAATTAAGTGAACGTTAACGTATGACCAATATCAAATTCGATTTACGTCGTTTCGATTAACGTCGTCAATTTCCGGAACCAATCACGACGTAAATCGAGGCATTACTGTACACGATTTACTTTTGATGGGTGTGAAGTTAGCTCCGTCAGTTAGCTCCGTTTGTACCTCTTGCTGTTAAGTTAACATTGCTTTAACTAAGGGACTGTTAAGTTAACAGAATTAAATGAAAGTCGAGATTTGTTCTAAAAGTACTAAAAATTTCGCACATTATTTAAAGAAAAACAAAATTAGTAAAAAAAATACATTTTTTTCAAAAATAAAATTTTTTTTTAATCTAAAAATTTACGCAATTATTTTTTTTTGTTGAAAAACTAGTTAAAAGATCACATAATTAAATAAGAGGGTTATTTTTTTAAGGAGGAAAGTTACGAAAACCCAAAACCTATTTTAATCTATATTTCCGATGTTGAAAAATGCGAAATTTAAAATTTTCACAGACATTTAAAAAAAATCGGAAATCGGTAAAAATTATGGCAGAACGCAAAGCCATTGAAAAATTTTAGGATAGTTAGCGTTATATTCAGAATCAGTATAGCATTTGAGATATCTGCAATGGCTTGCCTTTCTGCCATAATAGCCCAAGTTCTTTCTATACGCCGATTTTTACCGATTACCGATTTTTCTAAAAATGTCTATCTATGAAAATTCCAAATTTCGCATTTTTCAACATCCGATTTCTCAAATGCTATACTGATTCTGAATATAACGCTGACTGTTTTGAAATCTGCAATGGCTTGGCTTTCTGCCACAATAACACAAGTTCTTTCTAAACGCCGATTTTTACCGATTTTCGATTTTTCAAAAAATAGCTATCTATGAAAATTCCAAATTTCGCATTTTTTAATATCCGATTTCTCAAATGCTATACTGATTCTGAATATAAAGCTGACTGTTTTGAAATCTGCAATGGCTTGGCTTTCTGCCACAATAACACAAGTTCTTTCTAAACGCCGATTTTTTACCGATTTTCGGATTTTCAAAAAATAGCTATCTATGAAAATTCCAAATTTCGCATTTTTCAACATCCGATTTCTCAAATGCTATACTGATTCTGAATATAACGCTAACTGTTTTGAAATCTGCAATGGCTTGGCTTTCTGCCATAATAACACAAGTTCTTTCTAAACGCCGATTTTTACCGATTTTCGATTTTTCAAAAAATAGCTATCTATGAAAATTCCAAATTTCGCATTTTTTAACATCCGATTTCTCAAATGCTATACTGATTCTGAATATAAAGCTGACTGTTTTGAAATCTGCAATGGCTTGGCTTTCTGCCACAATAACACAAGTTCTTTCTAAACGCCGATTTTTACCGATTTTCGATTTTTCAAAAAAAAGAAAATTTTAAATTTCGCATTTTTCAACATCGGAAATATAGATTAAAATAGGTTTTGGGTTTTCGTAACTTTCCTCCTTAAAAAAATAACCCTCTTATTTAATTATGTGATCTTTTAACTAGTTTTTCAACAAAAAAAAATAATTGCGTAAATTTTTAGATTAAAAAAAAATTTGATTTTTGAAAAAAATGTATTTTTTTACTAATTTTGTTTTTCTTTAAATAATGTGCGGAATTTTTAGTACTTTTAGAACAAATCTCGACTTTCATTTAATTCTGTTAACTTAACAGTCCCTTAGTTAAAGCAATGTTAACTTAACAGCAAGAGGTACAAACGGAGCTAACTGACGGAGCTAACTTCACACCCATTTACTTTTGATATTTAATTTTAATGTATTTTAATTTAAATGTACATACGTACGTACATATCTATCGTGTAAATTGAGGGATAAGTGTATATATGGATATGAGCTTTTAATTAAGTGCGACAGGATGAATGAATGCATTTTTCGCGTTGACATGCTTGAAAAATTGAGAAAAATTAAGTTGGCAGTAGTAAAAGTATTAGTACACATATAAACTGGATAAATGAGTGAGCGGAATAAAGAAATATTTATAATAAATGCAATAACAAAAAAAATTGTTGCGTTGTTTACATTTCAGCAGCAACAATTCATTATTATAGAGGGAGAGTCATAACAGAAACACTAATAAAAACAAGCGTTGGTAGAGCAGCGTAGGTGGGTCAATGTCAATGTCATTTTAAATACATAACGTTTTGCCCCTTTTGAAAAATTCAACATAAACACAAGCAGTTGCGGGCGTTTGCAAATTTTATTACCTTAAAATAATTAAATGTTAATATAATATTTTTTATGTTTTAATGCAATTCATATTAATGTGTATAAAATTTTTTATTATAAAGACTAATTTTCACAATTAATAAAAGACAAATAAAAATACTTCGTCTCCTAAATTTTTTCGGGCAGATAAAGAAATATATACTCGTATTATTTTAAATCAACCCTTAGATACCAGGTTCATATTTATCAATTAAACAATTGTTAGTATTAGTTGTTGTCATAAAAGCTTTTTTACAATATTTATGTATGTTGGTGTGAAAGAGGAAAAGGTACTTTTTAATTTACAGAAGAGCATTTACTTCCTACACATTCCTATAAAATTCACAAAGCTTCATAGATCAATCCTTGGTCCATTCCTCAGACAGATCAGGTACTGAAGGAAGCTACTATCTTCGGCATTTCTGCATAGCCGCGAGAAGTGTTGGATATGCTTTTCTTCTATCATCCAGATGCGTCAGGTCATGCAGTGCCTGGACAACAAGCAACTTTTCTCCAAAGGTTATGAGTTCCTATTCCTTCTGAGTGAGATTTGAAAAGAAAATTATTCGAATTAGAATAGCTTATATGTGTTTCGAAAATATTTTCTTCGAATCAAAATATATAGAAGCACCTGGTTACTTTACACTAGTAGTGATTTTTGACCACCTGTCCATAGTTTTCTTTAGTACCCTCTCCTTAATCCCGAAAACATGTGCTAATAATTGTTGGCTTAGTCAACCTACCACTCAACCACCGAGTCTGTAGTAATACATAACAATTATTTAGTCTGAGGGCCCAACATTGGGCAGGACCAACCATTCTCACTATTAGTCAAGGCTGGACAGCCCAAGCACAGTTCTAAAGCTCCATCTTCCTCGATTACTTTAATCTCCTATGATATTTGAAGTTTCAGTGCGCTGTCACGTTCCTCTTCTATATCAGCTAATCACGTAACTACATCCGAATTGATAGATTGATTAAAGTTAGATAACAATACCTTAGCTAAAGGAATATAAATGTCTAATGCGCCTAAGATCGACCCTACTCTTGCCCATTCATCAGCCATTTCGTTTCCTTGGATGTCTTCCGGAATGCACAAAATCTTTACACGATGTCCTTTAAGCCGGATCATAGATTGAATGTATGCCATTACATATTTATACTTCACCACTTTCAAATCAAGCACCCTGCTTGTGATTGGAATAAAGTTCATATGTCGCTTAAGCTGAATAATCGTGCCGTAAAGACCGTAACTGAACTATTGAATTATATAATGCTTCTCCCAATCGTCCGGCATCTCGACTGAAACGGTCTTGATGAACTTCATGATGGGTTCATACAGAGCGTTTGTCTCGATATATTTCTTAAAATGGTGCCATATCTAATACAATTACGCCTTATATCGTCCGACTTTTTGATTCCAAGGCAAAACCTAGCAGATATGCAGCAACCAATTATCTATCCGAATCATTCAATTTTAATTTATATGTTATCGATATGTCGTTGCATTTTTTGCATATTAAGATTGCAAATGCATATTTTGATAGTCACCACATATTTTGCGATTTTTTACGACAGTTTTTAAAATTTTTTAAACAAAATTTAGAAGAATAAGTCAATAGTTCTAGATATTAAGGAGTTTCATATCAGCATTGTCCGAATATTTCGTACGTAGGCCAAAACAGTTTTCCGTCAAATTTTATTTTAAGATGGCACAATGTTTCAGAAAACTTATTGACAGTGTTAGACTTCGTATTTGAAATTTTATTTAAGTTCTTTAAGAAGGGAACAAAAAAGACTCGTACAGCAAAAAATTTTTCACGAAAATATTCATATTTTTGATTTTGTTGAACAGTGTAATTTAATATTTATTAAAGAATTCACAATGGTCTATTAATTGTGTTATCAATCGTATGTGTTAAAGGTAATAAAATTGCTTTTAGTATTCATATCATATACTAAAATAATCAATGATTGAAATTAAAAATATAAAATCCGTTTCAATTTAGTTTATTTGCATTGTTTTTAGATGATTGCAAATGATGAACAATCGTTTTTGTAAGAATTTTTATATTTATTTTGGGCAAACACACCAATAAGTTCAAATTTACAAGGGATTTACATGCTGTTTATTTTAACAATTTGTGGCAATTATTGCCGTTGTTGGATATTTTATTTTTTTATTATTTGCACAAAAAATGAACATAAACAAATTGTAAACGTTTTTATAAATTTTGGGCAATTTTTAATTTATTTATTTTTTTACATTTAAGTTTAGGGTAATTGAACTTCATCTCTGTTAAATCTTTGTTGTTTCAATATTTCTGTATTTTTATGGATGATGGTCTTTGGAATAATACAAAAAAACAAGAACAACAACAAAACTTTTTAATATTCCTTTGTGCTGCTTACAACAACTTTCGAATCGACTTTGATTTTGTGTTGGCTGGATTGCCCTTTGTTGACATTTTGATAATTTTTATTTTTGTTTTTTATTTTTTTTTGTTCTTTACAGAACAGAAGAGAATGCACTCGAGAAGCAGTAGAAAGAATGTATTGTATGAAAATAAAAGAAAATAAATAAATTTAATATTTATATTTCAATCATCATCATATGCCCAGCAATTAATAGATAATATTCTCAAGAATGATGAGTAATTATTTAAAATACAAGCACATGCATATTCATTTGTGCAGTTAAAAATAAGTTACAGAGTGATGCAACGGAAAATGTTAAAGAAATTTTCATATTGCATCTGGATTGTATTTGTTTGTAGCACAGAATATGAAACAGAATACCCAACAATGACGCTTTAAAAAGCGCATAGTCATGTGTTCTGTCTGCCTCTTTACATACAACATTTTCAATTACTAAAATAATATGTAAGAGTTAGCCATTAAGATTAACTATATATCTCTTTCATATAATCGTAGTAATGAGTTGTAAGTGTACGAGCTTAATTCCTAGTCTATGGTTTGCAGCGACTTTAATGTTAAAAAATGAAATTTAAAACATAAATACATACCGGTATGTTGTATATTCCACTTTGAAGTGGAATTAAATTGTTTATGTTCTGCATTATTTTTTTTTACATTTGAATTTCAATATTCAACATACTCTACTTTAGTAGAACATGCCTGATAATAAAATCCTGAACAAGCATATTTAAACATGTGTTTAGTGGTTTTCTCTTCAGATACTTTCAGCTCAGTCGGTTTCAGCCATCGTTATATGGTGCAGCCAGGACCGATACGTGAGATACCGAGAACTATTCGAGACCGATAGCAATGAAGTAGCAGAAATCGCAGGAAGGTGGCAAATAGGAACTCGGTGTCCTCCGCCTGTTTATGTAAAGTTTAATAGCGGTCGTGATCAGTTTTGCCAATTTTTCCATTTTCAGTATAAACTTAACGACTTTTTATCCTGTTTAGCCCGAAAAATTTTAATTTACCTATTTTTAATTTTTTAGTCATTTTCACTTTCATTTGGCTATTTTGGGCCATTTGGTTCCAATCAAAACTTTTAAGGGATTTTCTTAAAAATTGAAACAAAGGAAGATCTGTTTATTACTTAAAAAAAGACAAAAAAATTCAAGTGTTTTTATCGACGATGTGATAAAGAGCACATTCGACCAATTTTAAATTTACTTAATGTTGATAGCAAGGAAGCATTAAAAATACAAGTCTCAATATATGAAATGAAATTAAGGTAATGTTGACTGATGTGGTTAGCGTATTGACTATAAGGCCAATAACGATTATGAACATGGGTTTCAGGCTAGTCATAACATCCTGAGATTTTCTGATGTACATTAGTCCCGTATTGTGTTAATTGTTATTGGACTGTTTAAGTGGCGAAGGCATAACACTGGTCACTGCATAAGACCGGCAGCAATTAATACTGGCCTGTGCATAATGTACAATGCACATCACAGCGGCCTCCTTCATCAGTAATGTAGCAGAATCGTCGGCGAAGTAAAATAATGAATGAAACACAGCTTAAAAAAATTTAATGTTCCTACTTGGCATTAGAGACGCTGCAACACTGCTCTAAAAACCTATGTCCTCGCTCACTATGCATTTCCCAAAGAAGGTAACACACCTACTGGTTGGTAGAAATTAATTGCCTGAGTTGTTACTTCTCCTTTATAATAAAACATACACTCAAAATTTACACTTAAATGAAAATGTAGTTGTCCTACGAAGAAAATAAACTACAATATTATAAATGATTTTATGTGCAGTAAAAAATTTTCAGATATTTTCAGTTCTTAATAAGTAGTTTTGTAAATAAAAATGTACCTTAAAAAATAGGATCTTATAAATAAGATTTTGATTTTTCTACTGAAATATCACTATTAAGGTTTTCGGATATGCTTGAGGAAGCAAAATTTATACAGAAATGTGCCTTTTCATTTTAAAGCCGACACTTCCATAGTCAAATGCTGAAGTAAATAGCGTTTTCATCTAATCTTGTTAAGACAAATTTAAGCAAACAAAAGCAGTTGCTTATAGCGCCATCTTATTTTACAGCTCCTAGCGGCCATCATTCTAAATGTGAAATTCCTTCCGACGCGGCGAGAGGATGTTGTCAGTTGTGGCAGGTGACAGTCCACTATATATTGCTTGGTCGACAATATGTTATGCTTAGTCTCCTGTCGTGGATGATCAATAATTATCATCTCAACACTTACGGTGGCGATTCGCAGTGAATTGTTATGTGTTGTTTAAATTGATGCCATTGGATCTTGCTGAGAGATGGGGCCGAGATAGACGCGGCAAAATTGAGGATTGAGCGATCAATTGCCTGGAATGTCGCTACAATCGCCTCTTTGTTCATGCCACTGGAAATGCGTTATAGGGACTTAAGGACCTTATTTCTTTATTTCGCATTCTAGTTTCAACTAGTAGAAACCTTTCCTGCGTCCTACAAATTTAATAAAAATGCTTCACTTAAAGCAATTTAAATTTTTTTCTAAAACACATTTTCACCTGATGTTTTAGTACTCTTTATTTTATCAAAGATAAAATAACAATTATAATACAAAAAGATAACAAACATTCTTCATTCTTTTTATTATTATAGAAGAAAATAGAAATTTCTCAAATCCTTTGTTCTTTGAAAATATATATTTACAAGATTTAAGAAAAATGTTTTTTTTTCTTTCAAACTTAATCATTAAAGCTAAAAATGCACTCAAAATATTTCAGAAATGTGTATGTCATCGTTTAAACAATTTATCATTAGCTATTAAATCAATTTATTATATAAATCAATACGGGTACTAAATAAATGTAATAAATATTTAAAATAGCGTCTCTGTGAGTGCAAAATACGTGAGGTAATGTTGTAATAATTGCGTCATTTTTACGTTTTTTATTAGTACGAGTATTTAAGTTATTTATTTGTTGCTTTTGAAAAATATACATAAACAATGCAAAGCAAAATGTAAAAAAGAATAACTACATATTTTTTTTATACAGTTTGTTGTAATATTTATAGACTTTATTATTTAAACAAAGCATTTTAAAATAAGCGAAGAAAGATTTGACTGCATATATGGAACACGCCCCATAAAGTTACGTGCGTCTTAAAATTTCATTTTCTTTTAGTTGGAGTTTCTTATAAATATAAAAGCCGCAGTTAAGTGAAACAATGAGTGACTATATTTTGATAACTACAAAATAAAAGATTTGATAATGAATTAATCGCCCTGTACTGTAGAGCGAGTCGATTTTTGATCGAGTGTTTTCTCAAAACCGAATAATTTTTAATTTGTAGTTTCGTAAATGGAAAAATTTTAAACGTCCAAAATACTTAAAAATAATTAATAAATAATGAAAGCAATTAATTCATAGATGAAGAAGAAAATAATCAAAAACTAATAATTCAAAATAAAAATCACTTTATTTGATCCAATTTATTTTTCATCATGTTGGCAGTAAATATGAATAATTTTAAGAGCCTTTTTGAAATAAAAACATATTTAATTTTAAATACAAAATTTACTATTTAGGAAGAATTTTTCGGACAATGCGGCATTCAATATGCTTTCGACCAGGTTTGCCTACTTGCTTTTAAAAAAAGTAAAATTATGCGAATTCGATTTAGATAACACCAATATATGTAGATTTGTGTTATAACGAAACGTTTTATCGAATTCGGTTTACAGAACAGCGTGGAATAAAAAATAAAGTGATTAAAATAAAATAATTTGATTATTAGTCGCAGTTGTATAAATACTTAACTCCGAATATGCGCAATGGGAGAAAATTTCTCCGATATATAGGATTGGATGAACAAACGCCTTAACCAATTTGAATAACACCTACAAATCACTTCTTTATTGCAACATAGTCATATCGATCTTCAGAAAATGAGTTAAGTTTTTAATTTACACTACACGCTCACATCTGAATCGAAAAATAAAAAAAATTTCTGTCCTCAAGAACTGAGTAAACAAGCTATTTGTATGAATATTTTACACTAGATAAAGTACGATACGGGAAATAATCTGCTATCCCAACTCAAAAATTGGGTTTTTTGAGATATGACTACGTTGCAATAAAAGAGCGATATGAACATTGTCCACATCCGTAAATATGTAAATACATACATAACTTTCAAACTATATAATAAAGTGTTTAAGTTACTGAAGAAAAATTGTTACTGAATACTTTATATTAAAAAAAAAAATTCTGAAATACATACTCATACAAGTGAGTGTATAAAAGTATAAGAATACAATAGAGATCCATTTTCTCTTTTTTTGACATATTACCATCAGACAATAAATGAGATCTGACTTTTAAGTTAAAAACCATGCTGACATTATTGTTTTTAAAACAGTTAAGGCCTCATTAGTTTTTACTTTTCGTTGCCGTTCTGTGCCGTTCTTTTCTGTAGAAAATATTTTTGAATTACTTGTTCTGTAAAAGGAATCAGCTGTTTTGAAAAACAAAAGAAAAACACTGGAATTGTTAACAAAAATTTTTCGTAAATTTTTAATAAACCAAAAGAAACAAATTAATAAGTAAAAAAATGAGTATTTTGATTGATGTGGTCAGCAATAACGACCCTTGACTTTCTAATTGTTCTACTTTTGTATCCAAAAAACCAGTATTTTGTATTGGCGACTCAGGTGTCAAGGTTTGAACTAATTTGAAACTGTTGTCATTTTCTTCAACAATATTTGCCGTAGAACGCACGCTAAAAGATAAAAAGATTTGAATGCATTTCATGCTTGTAAACATGAACGTTTGTACATATAAATAGAATCAAATTAATTAAATAAAAACTTACGGACGCGGAGATACATATATGAGGTATCAAAAACTCTAACTGGATCATCAAATGCCAACGATGTGTAAGCGTTGGCCACTACCGACTCTTCCATTGTTTTTTATTTGAAAAAATATATAAATCGTTACAAAATTTTGAATTGAAACAAAATTTTCTGACTTTTAACAAAAAATTTTTAATATTTTACACCACAACAAACTGTCACTTAACGTTCTATTCCGCAACAGAACAGAATGAAAAAGTAACAACAAACCACTCATACCGATTTTCAATTGAACAGAAACAAAACAGCTGATTCGTAACAAAACAGAACGTACATACTAATTCTGCCTTTTGAATATTTTATTTTACAAAATAAGAACTATTATTAATTCAGATATAAATGAAATATTACCCAGCAACATACATTTGCAAAAGCAGAACTATTGATCGCTTTTAACATAGTTTTAAGTGCGGTTTCCACAACCCAGACTGTCGACTTCAGCATGAAATGTATATTAAAATTACTGTTTTTTGCGTGATTTCAATACAAAATTTTTACTCAAGTCAATCGTCTGGATTGTGCAAACTACACTTAAATCAATCAATATCGCGATTAATGTTTGGGGGGGATGGGCTCGATGAAGCTGGATTATTTTTCCCTCAATTACTTATTGGGTGAAGGGCAGCATACTCAAGAGGGCAATCAAATTACTATGTCCGAGTTTCATAGTCTTCAGTATTTCTCCGAGTTTTAACAATTTTAATAGCTTTTGGTTGCAACTTTAAAAAATGTTCGCCATATTCGCAAAAGGAGTGATATTCTCAAGTTTTTATTTGCCCTTTTAAGCCATTTTTAAACAATGTTAGAGTTTGGTTACGAATTTAGCAATTTTTTTTTATTTTTTTAATTTTTGCACTATAATCGTAATTAATTAAGAAGGAATTTATGGATGCGTAGTTTGCTTTTTTAGATACTATTAACTAATCAAATTACTTTTTTAGCTATTTTATTTGAAATGGTTCCAGTATAGGGAGTGTATTATGTGTATAATATATGACATTACAAACTATACATATTTAAATAACATTTCTGTAAATATTTTGCCTTTTTCTACAAGTTCAAGGCTTTTTATAATGTTACCATATAAAATAGGCTTCAGAAATCTACATTCTCGCCAAAAAAATTATAAATATATCATGTATTTTTCTATCATGCACTCATGTACATATTTCTCAAATATATTGAGTATTTTAACAAATCCTTTCTAAATGATTTTTTTCTTTCATAAATTTCATAATTTTTTTTTGTTCAGATAAAATTTTAATTGAAACAATTAATTGAAAGAAAATAAAAATATAGAAATAATGATCATTTTTATTTGCATAAGTAAATGTATAATAAATTTATGACAAACTTTAACAAAAGCACCGAAAAATATGTCAAATTTTAAAAGATGATTATCACATTAAAGAAACGGCTTCCACGATCCCGTGTAGAATTCATATGTATATATTTGAATTGAACTTTTTTGTGCTTCTCGATTTAATTAAAACCCACTTTGAGAACAAATGAAAGTGAATTTGTTTTGTTTTTCTTAAATACACAAAATAAATCAACAGATATGAAACATTGTTACACATATTGCATAAAAGTAATATCTTTCTGTTTTAATTTTTGCGTCAAATTAAATCACACACACGACGCAAACATCTGTGGTATTTCTGAATAACCACGTAAGTCGGTTTTTGTTAATTTTAAACTATTGATGACAAATTTAGTTTACTTCGGGGGCTCTGTACATGGCTAACACATTTTGCGAAATAGCATGAACTCAAAAAAAAACGTAACGTCTACATATATTTCTTTAAATAATTTGTAAGACTAAAAAAGAAGTATGCCGCAAACATTTACCAGCTCACGTTTAATTTCATACATGTCATCCAACAACAAATAGCAATATCAGTGGTAGCTTAAATATTTATTGTTGAAAAAACTATCTTTAGCTAACAAGGCCTGCTTTTTAAAGAATATTTTTTTAAATATCTTTTTCGCTTTGTAACAGCCACCTGTGTTTACATACATACCAGAGATCTGCATGATTGCGAATCAAATGGCATAATTTTGCATTTTCTAAAATTACTATTGAGCTAGCACTTAACATTAAAATAATGAAAGATGCTAATGCATGATTCATATCAACGAGACTGTTGTTAATAAATGCATATCGCTTCTTGCAATTTCTGTTTATTTATATGATTCACAAAATGAATCGGTATGAATGTTTTGAAAACTTCTGAAAAACTAGTGTTGTGTCGTTCCAGAACGACCTAGTTCCATTGAACGATTCCCTAATTGGAACGATGCGGACCGATTCAAACGTTCCTTTTTCATCGTGCCTCGTTCCGCAATTGCAAACCGTATTGAGGAATCATTAACTTGTTCTGATAAATGTCAAAATCAGTATGAAAGGCAAATCGTTGACCCATCAAGACTTTTTGTTACAATTATTTCGCTCAGATATTCTGTACACTTAGAACACAGAAAGAAAAAGGCCGTACTCAATTCAAGTACTTCATTTGAGTACGACTCGTACTCATAATTTTGAGTACAAGTAACAATAAAATGTACTTTAATCAACCCGAAAACGAGATTACTTTAGATAACCAATCCTGACGTTTCTTAAAGCCAGTGAAAAATCTTGAATCAACTATATAATTTCTATATTAAATTGAGCATTTGAATCCTTCTGAACTTAAGCTAATCTTTCTGTACTTGATTTCAGTAAATCTGGGATTACCGTACTTTTAACACCGCTTGGGATTGATTTAAGTGCGGATGGATTGATTTTTCTTTTGAGTGAACAAGGTTTGCTTTTTGTAAAGAGATCAGTGTTGAAGACTTAATGAACAATATTACATTTAATGTTTATTTTATTACAGTTATTATTTTTTACAAATATTTTACGAAAGCACTTATAGAATTTTTTAATATAGTCAGAAAATAAAAACAAACAATAACAAATGCTTGTTGATTTTTTTAGGTTCGACAGAGAATTTCACTCGTTCCTCGTTCCTACACTGTTCAAAGTAAAAAAAGGAACGATGAACGAAAGGAACGACCTAGTTCCATAAAAAGAACGCTTTTGACCAACTCTATTAACAACCTTCTGTCAAATATAGTTTTATGAAAGATTTTTCAGGGAGCCTAGCTGTTTTATTTTATAATATATTTTAATAATAGAAAAATTTTTAGCTAGCACAAAATGAGGAGATAGAGTTTTTCATTTTATTATTATTTATATGTATTTTGGAAGAAAATAATAGTTTTATTATCTTAAGACATTATTTAGTCAACGTGCGTGCTATTGTGAGCTATTTGATTACTAAACGAAACAATCAAACAACAGTAAGAATTCTTTATATATATTGTTATTAACGGGACTTAAAAATCAAGATTGAGTTAATGACAGTCAGTTGTTAGAGAGTTAACACTGCAAGCAATATCACTAGTAAATATTGATGTTAAAAATCAAAACAAAGCATTATAAATGTGAGTGGAGAGCGAAAGTGAATCAACTCATGCAGTTCTCTGATGCATACACATACATATGTAGTGTGTCAGCACACTTTTATTGTTTTTTTGTGGGACTGCGCTAGGATTTTGGCGTATGATTTCATAACTACTATGCACATTTTCAAACAAAGTGTATTTTGGATCCCCTCGAATAAAGTGGTTTTGAAACATAGGCGGTTATTCAACAAAACCACACGACATATCGTATACCATAAATCTCACTTTTAACTGAAATGACCCATCACAATAAAATTACATCTTAAAAAAAATCGTACAATACGAAAAAATCTGTAGAGGAAAGTGTAAATGAGAGTGCTGTTGGTGGTGTAATTAATTAATTATAAAAATAACAAATAATCAAAAACACCAGCCATAAAAATGAATAATTTACTTTATAAATTAAATTATAAAAAAAACGAAGAAAACAAAATCCATAAGACTTAAGGAATAAAAGTGGAAACAACGGGTGGTGTTTAAGGCATACCAAGCAGAGGACGGGTTGCGGGACTTAGAGAAACCTATATTTTCAATGAAATTCGTACAATTCAACATGACAAAAATTGTGTGTTTATTAATTCGTACACATATTGACAAAGAGAACCAACAAGTGTGATATAAAAAGAAACAAAAAAATATATGTGTTTATTTAAAGTATATAAGTGCATACGAGTATCCATATAGTGTTTATGGGTCAGTATGTCAAAAATATTTATAATTTTTTAATGAATTGTAAAATACACAGAAACAACTAAAAAAACAAAAAAATAAATAAAACAATGGAGGGTTTGATTGAAAACCATTTGTTACGTTAAAAAAATAAACAAATAAATAAATATGAAAATATTAACTTTTAATACTAGCAATCATTAATAGTCAAAACATTTAGATTTGAAATGAATCTAAATGTTGTCCTTAAAGTCCGACCGAAGTCACATTTTACGACGGACGGCAAAGCCAAAACGAAAACGATTATTTTTTAGAAATGTGAATTTCATACCAATCGAAATTGATTTAACTTGCAAAAATTAATAGAAGTAATTGTCTTATTCTAATTTATTAAATAATACGGTTAAATAGTTGATATTCCCAGTCACTGGTATGCACCGTCAAAAGTGGTAGAATCGAACAAAGAACGCTGCTGAGATGCTGTAGCGACCTCGAAATCAGTACTGATGCGTTCTGCTGGTCTGATGATTTAAATAGTCCAATATTACTTTCTTAATAAACATAATTTGAATTTATCAAAAATTTCTTAAATTAAAAAAATGGGTAAAGTCTGATTTGAACTTGAGCCCAACAATTCCTTTCAACTTATAATTAACTTATCAAAATGTATGTATATTAACAAAATATACTCTAAAATTTATAGGTTGTTTCAGAATATAGTAAAGCATGCATATTAGAGTGTTCCATCAATGAATTTAAGAGTCTATTTAATTATTTCGAGAATTATTGCAATAAAAACTTTTTAGCATTTTCTATGAACTTGATTGTAGTACTTTTTTTAATTACTCTTTGTGCCAAAAAATAATTTCGAATACCGATTATTGGCAGAAAAGTAAATTTTTATCCGAAGCCGATTAATCGATATCTATAAATTTTTAATTTTAAAACCGTCCAAGATCTGAATAAAAAAATTACAAGTTCAAAATTTGCGATTTTATTTTGTTCGTTACATGCATTTTTTAGGTACATGAGGGCATGGTTCGCTATAACCAAAGTTTGTTATAGCCGTAATAATTTGTTTGAAACATTAAAGCAAATCTGTTGGGACCGGAGAATGAGCTGGCTATAAAATATAACTCGTTATAATTGGTGTATGTTATAAGCGAACTTCACTGTATTTAATGTTATATATGAATGACCTTTCTACGTTTGAATACAACTTTGGCCGAGAAAGATATTGCTTTCAATAAATAAAATAAAGAATTAACTCAGACTTGAAAAAAGAGACAATAAAAATGTTGGCGATTAATTATTTTAAGACATTTGATCGGTTTTCACTACATCTGCGATGATGACGGTCGATGTATTGTTGTCAATATTAATTTCGTTGATAATAATGTTGTAGTCTTGTATTGCTAACATGAATGTGTTTGGACTCGATTTTTTTATGAATTCAAATATGACAATTATTGTTGCTACTGTAGAGATTGGACTTTGATTGCTGAAACGAACGCAGTGACAGAAAAGTATTGCTTTTTTATTAATACGAAATTTCAATTAAAACTGACGGCTGATTGGCCGACTTTTGTAAAAAAAGGTGGCTTATGATCACATCAATATTTTTTGCACAATTTTTGGTGTAAGAGGAAAACAAATACCGGCAATTAAAAACAGAAATAGTAATCATCACTCTCAATAGGGAGTTATTTAAAAATAAACAGTAAATCATAATTTTTATAACAACACGACATTGAATCGACATTTAATAGCTTAATAAATGAGAAAATAATAGTATGGAATTTTATTATAAATTATTAGTGCACGACCGAACGAACATTTTCAGACCATATGCGAATTTCGGCGTATTTTTCAGACCGAATACAAAATCAATTTTTTTAACTGAATGGAAACAATTTGAATTTTTGAGATTTTTATTTAATAAAACCGTAATTAACAAACATAAAAACTTTTTATTTTGACAAAGTTGTACGTTTTATGCTTTAATATTTTACAGGGGCGTTATTATGTATTTCGATTCGAAAGAAAACACTTTCGAAACACAATGTATAAGCTACACAAATTTGAATGATTTCCGTTTCGAATCGAAATACATACATAATAACCACCCAGGATTCCAAGGGAACTATACGTTTCCCCCATATTTTTATTTTACATTTTCTTCTTATTTCGCTATTTTCTACACCCCTATGTATTTTTATTTTTTTTTTAACTGTGTCAGTAAACTGGACTTCTTTTTGTTTTTGCTTCGAAGATCTCGAATTTTGTACCAACAAAGCGTCATATGCAGGAAGTTTTTCTTTACATCTTTAATTTGAAAAAAAAGAGCCGCTGAGGCAACTCTATTGCTCACCGAAGCTTATGCTGAATGTGTTCCATCGGTTCCAACGTGCGAGATGTGGTTTGTGCGGTGTTGATTTTGACATAGAAGACAAAGATCGCCCAGACCAGCCAAAAATGTTTGAAGACCAAGAATTGAAGGCATTACGCCAAGTAGATTGTTCTCAAAAGCAGCAATTTTAAAATGTTTTAAAGCAGAAAGATTCATCCAAAAACAAGGAAATTGGGTACCATACGAATAGAAGCCGAAAGACCGGGAAAGACGACTTTGCATGTCCGAAATGCTTCTTGAACGCTATAAAATAAAATCATTTTTGCACCGAATCATTACTTGCGATAACAAATGGATCCCTTACGATAACCAGGAGCGTAACTGATCGTGTGTGAAGGCTGGCCAAACCGCCGAATCGACACCAATGCCAAATATCCAAGCGATAAGGTCATGATCTGTATGTGGTGGGATCATAAGGTTCCTATCTATTATAAGCTGCTGAAATCTGGCCAGACTATCACAGGGAATGTGTAATGAACGCCACAGATTCGTTTGAAGAGAGCATTGGCCAAAAAATATGAAACTTTAATATTTCATAATGGCTCGGCCACATATGCAATACCTGTTTAAAACTATTTACAAAGAAATGAATGGGAAGAGTTGCCTCATCCGCCTTAGTTTATCCCTCGTCCTCTCTGACTACTATTTGTTTCGATTAATGCAGAACGAAATTGGTTTGATTCATTCTTGGCCTCAAAAGATGATTATTTCTTTCGGCGTGGAATCGATATGCTGTCAGAAAGATGGAAAAAGGTCATACAATGGCCAATACTTTATATTGTACAAATATTTCAAAATAAAAGCTGAAAATTTGACGAAATCCCGTAACATATAAGGACACAAATTTAAAACTTGTATTTTCTTATGTGAGTGTAAACAGAGAATAGTGTTTTCATGTAAATTTAAAGAAATAAATATACTTTTTTATTAAAAAAGTAATTCATAATAATTCATATCGACCTTTTACTAGAGTTGTGTGTATTTGCAAAAACTAAAAACGAATCATATATTTTTATAGTAGAAAAATAAACTATTCGCCCTTTTTAGTTTGTTATCTGCACAACTTTCTAAGATCTCGAAAATAAACCCTCATTGATACTTTGAAAGCAATAACAATTTTATTCTTTCAAAATTACTTAATTTTTTTTACTGGGATCTAATAACTATTAAAATATTTTAAATAATTCTTTAAAATTCTGCACAATAAATCATTTAATTAATACAATAAGCCATAATACATAATTATATAGAGAGAAACTAAATAAATGTGCAGTATCGCCGGCGTCAATGTCAATCATGGCCATCAAAATAAAAATATAAAATATAAATAAAAACAAAACGTACGTATACTAACTATTATCAGTGCGATTAGCTTAATTTTTAAATCGCATTAGCAATTATTTTTTCACATGCATATATGTATGTATGTACATAAATATGAAAGCACACACACACACACGTTTGTATACATAATTTATATAATATTTGCTGTTAATTTTATTAACCAGAAACAATAAATAATAAAATTACTAAAACACTTGTAATAATTTGTCCAGTGATAATGAAAATGCAATAAAAATAATATATAATAAGAAATTTGTTAAAACAATTTAAATAAATTGTTCAATAAACGAGGTAATTAAATAAAATAATTGTATATAAACATGTATAATAATTATATAGATGCATACATATGTATGTATGTATGTAGAAGTGTATATAATTTGTTTTAATTTGCAAATTGTAATCTATGAAAATAAAAAATAATAATTTCTGTAAGGATATTTGTAAATATGTACATATGTCGATAAAATAAAAATATTTTTTATGCTCAATTTTATATTTCTCAAATGAAATATTTAGTGTTTGCGATTTCTCAATGTGCATTAATTAAGTTTCTCCTACTCACTCGCTCATTTGGTCTACTAAAAAAACTCTCTCTGTTTCAAATGTTTATATTTTTAGCAATAAAATTTTGTTGTTGTTGACCTTGGTACACTTAAAAAAAATAATCATACACGCATGTACTTTCTTAAATTGAAATTGTGTGCTAATGCATAATTATCGATATCAAAATAATCATTAAAGAAAAAAGTATTTGAAATGTCAAACATGTACGAGAATCGTTGGGCTGATGTCCAAAAGCAAACGTTTGTGAGAAAAACGCCTAACAATGAGCATTTCTGGGCTGCCGTATAAGAGTCGTGGGAAAGAATTCTTAAGAGATGTGAAGAATTGGTAAGCTCAATTCCAAAGCGATGCGTAGCAGTCATTGACAACAAAGGTGATATCACAAAATATTAATTAATTAATTATATTTTATATCTCCATTAATCGTTTGTTTATTTTTGTCATTTTTGTTAGTGCGTTTTTTACCGACCAATTTTCAAGTTCAGACAGTATTTTGCGATTTTTCAAGTTCATTAAAAGTCAGTATATGTAGCAGAAACCAAAAGCTCAATTTGTTTACTAAATAGAACTCCAATACTGTTATGAAGACAAAGTTTCTCTATAGTGCTATGTTTTTACCGCATCTGTAACTCACGCATGTTACTTCGATTTTTTAATTTATATACTTTGTTAAAAGTAATTAAAATGAAGTGCGTAGTGCAAGTCTACAACAACTCGTTTTTATGTGTTTATGGGAAAATTTACCTGTTGCTATGTAAAATAAAATAAAATGTTTGACAACAGCCAGTTGTAGTAGTCTGTTTAAATTGTGTCAAACTATACAAAAATTTACATTTTTCCTACATACAAATTTTGTGTATATTGTTTTTAAATAAATTTAAATTTGTTTAAAAAATTATAATGCACAAATAAAGTTTTAAATACATAATTTTAAATTCATTTACAGCTGTTTAATCAAAAAGAGATAACACACAAAGCATAATACATATTTTATTAACCCTAGAACAAAACAAAACGAATTATCTTTTGCATGATACTAGAGAATCCAATTGTTCGACTTTTGGTTTTATTCGACTAAACGATAAGGTTTTTAAATTGCTCGAACAATGCAAATAAATTGTCCAATGAAAAACACATGAGTTTGGTTTAAAAGTTTTATTATCTATTATATAAATAGGCAAAGACTAATTTTTGGATTTCTTTTTCTCCTTTGTTTGCCAACCGGTTTTCTTTATTTTTTTTTTACCAAATGGCATCATTGTTAAGCTTTAGTGATCCGACTATATATTATTTAAATTGGTTCAGCATAAAAAAAATAAAAAGCTTCTAAAGCTGACACCACTACAAATGCTAAAATTAGACACAAACATTCACTTTTGTAAGTATTAGTTCAAGTAAAAACATAAGCAAAGCAATGAGAGTGTTTAATAGTACCTACATATGTATATGAGTAATAAGACTTTTTTCTCTTCAAATGAGTGAAGTTGAAAAAGAAAAAGAGTTAAGAATTAAAAGAGATGTGAATTAAATATGGATGTAAATGTTCATTATGTATGGATGTGTTGTTTGTTAGCTTCAAGCAAAAACTTAACAAAATAAATGTACGTGTTTGTATACAATTTTATTTTGTTTATTATTTTTTCCATGGAGAAGGAAATGTCTGCAGAAACAAAAAGGGTCAAGGCAGGAATCGAACCTGAGTCCACCACACTAACACTCTAGTACACTATCCACTTGTCTACGGGGATCCCAATTAATTAACATAAATTATTCGATTCGAGTAAATTGAAATTTACTATTTTTAGTTATTCCATCAAATAATAATAGAAAAATATTTTCTTCGATTAATCGAACAACGATTAATCGATTAGAGAACTAACGATCACTTGCAAATACTAGCACGAGGTTTTGGCACTTTTTTTTAAAGTGCTCTCTTAGGCAATGTTTAGTGTTAGAAGCTGAAAAGGGGGTTATTGTTCTAGGGTTAAGAAAATAAATTTGCCCTAAATTTAACATGCAACACATACAATTACTTTCACTTTCAGTTAAACTAATGTCAGGCCTAAAAATTCCTTATATCGCGAATAAGTTATAAGTATTTGCTTAATATCGTCATATGATTCCAAAAAAGCCGCAAATATCATCTTCTTGATTGATTACGCTGCACCATATCAAAAAACATGTCCCTTGAAAATTTTTACATATTAAAATTTTACTAATTTTTTAATAAGAAATAAGGTTAAACTGAAAAAATTTTGAAAATTATGGTTAACTTTTCATATTAGAAATTAGAATTAGGGCTTTTATGAATTCATATGACGATATGTTTGTTAGCTTTTGCTGGGAAATTATCAATAAAACGAAATATGAAAAAGAAGAGGGATAGGATAGTAAATTCATGAAACAAAAGAAAACAAATTTCATTGGAACGTTTTTATTTGCGAAAGAAACTTAAACTAAAAAATTAAATTAATTTTGGCCATAAAAATGTTTACAATTTGCTACTTATTTTCATGATTGAAATTTATACCGAATTAGTTGAACTGTTTTAGGTTTAAGTTGAATGGTTAGTATTTTTTCTTAATATAAATAAGTGAACGCCGCTGATGCCGATAAATATTTTGAGCTACTTTTTTATAGTAGATTTTTTGAATATCAAGCACTCGCAGCGATACCAGATGTTACGAAGACGTTGCCCAGAGTTGCGCATCATTGCAATTCCGAAAAGATCCATTCCAAAATATTTCCGTTTAATTTTTGATATTTTTATGTTGCTGTTAATTTGTTATAAAAGCTCCGTCTATTAAACATTTGTTTATATTTGAACAAATAAATCTTATTAATCTTCCAACCTGCCGTTATATATTCTTAGTAACCCAGTTAAAACAACTTTAAATAACATTTTCTTTTTTACGTTTTCTAGTTTTGTTCATAACATTTTCTTTTGTTAACATCTTTCTTAATATTTTTTTTATTTTTTTTAAATTTGGTCTGATTTTGCTATGACGCAAGACTAAAAGAAATCAACACATTATGAATGAAACAAATTTATGATACTTTTCACGCTATTTACATTAAACATAATTTAAAACAACTTTTCTTCAATTGAAGTATGTATTACTCGTACAACAACTGTATTGTATTTATGAAAGAGAAGAATTAAACTTTATTTAATTTTTTTAAATTAATTTCAAGAATAGTGTTCGACCGAACGTCCCATTTCAGACCGAACCCAAATTTGAAACCATACTTATTTTTTTTAAATAGAAACAATTTTAGTGGCTCACATCTCAACGTTTGAAATTTATATCGAAAAAAATTACACTTGCAATTTTTTAATGTATTTTTCATACAAATTATTAAATTTATTATTCGAGACAGGTCTCGATATCAATTTCAAAGAATTTCAAAAAGATTCGCTTGTTGAGGGTTTTTAGCTAGTCAATATATTAACTGTGTTTCATTCATTGGTGCTTGTGCCAAATCATCAGAGACCTTAAACCATATTGTTGAAAAGTTTAAAACTTCTTATTTTATACAAAAACTTTTAAAACGCCTCTTTGGTGCTACCAAAACAGAGTTTGTGAAAAATTACACCGCCAAAAAAATTAAAAATTTAATGTCTCAAACGGTGAACTACGTAGATTTAAGCTGCTCTTACAGAATATTATTTCGTCATCCTGGTTTCTTTTTCAAAGACTAAAAATTTTCTAAGTACTAAATTTCTTATAACATTTTTGAAATACTATTGTCTATTTTAAATTGTAAATATTAGTGTCCAGCGTTACCGTTGATAGATTTCAAAAATGATCATAAAAAAGGGATTCTAGAAAAAAGACCAACAAGGTTACTACTTACGTCCTTTTTTGCTTAGCAGATATAAAAATAACTGTCATCCTTCATGCGATAGCGATATTGCCAACTTAACATTTAAATATATTTTCTTATTGATGATTTTTTTTTGGAAAAACTCAGTGAGTTTGAAGCGTTCTGAAAAGGAAACCGGAGCAGAAAATTAAAAACTGAAAACGCAGCTCTATTTTATCCTTTAGCTAGTTTCAGATCAATTATACACCAACAAAATGGTATAAATTTGTTCTGTACCGCAGCACACTTCACTAGAATTTATGAACTTTTGGGCTTTTTGGCACTTAAAAATACTTATTAGTCAAATTTTGTTTTTCGACATTTATAATAAAATTTCACTAGGAATTCACTCTTTAGTCTTAAATGAACAATTTTCATATGCCATTTGAGACCTGTTGTGTTGTAGAGCAACGTGTTATATGGATATTTAAAAAAGTTCGCCTAATAACAAAGTCGAGAGATGTCGTACAAATAGATGGACTTAGCTGCACTTTCACTAATAAACTGTTTTAATATTCACCCTTATAGCTCTTGGCGACATCGACGTCACGTCAACACAATACCAAAAAAATGGGGCTCGTCTTCTACCCATTGTGGAAAACAACTGACTACTATTGATAAACTCATGTTATTTTCTAGACCTTATAGAACAAAAGTACACTTTCATTAGCACAAAATGGTTTTCGAGAGCGAGTAGACAAGCTCCTATTTTTTAGTGTTGTGTTGAGGTGACTTCGATGTCGCCAACTGGAATAAGTGTGATTATCAACAAAGAAAGAGCTGCAATATCGCGTTTCGCCCATTGAAAGTATAGCATATAGATTTTATAACAAACTATTAGACTCGATTTGTTTTGGCTACATAAATTGGATATTCCGAGTTTACATCGATCTCAAATAAGATTTTTAATATAGGTACTACTCCTTATCGTCGTAGCAGAGAGAACTCGAAGGTGAAGACATGTTTTATAGGATTCCTCGGTCAGAAGATTCTTAATTAAATATTTGTGTGTACAATTTATTTGTTTGACTTACACCAGACCATCAGCAAAGCGCTAGTACGGCCAAAAGCACAAGAAATTTTCATGAAAATGGGAGACGTAAAAGTGCAGTAAACTCAATTAGTATTTCCAAATTACAATTATATTTTGCTGAGATCATCAATACTACAATATAATAATGAAATCAGAAAACTTTTTTATTTATCTTATGGCTTAGTATTTTGTTTTTATAGCTAAATCTAAAAGTATGACGAATGTTCTTGTATACGTTTTCGTTTTAAATATTTTTATTGAACTAAAGAAATACTTTTTTAACACAAACAAATATAAAAAATTCTTTATTTACATTCAACAATGTGCTCTTTCGCAAACAAAAATACTTAGTTCAAATCATATTGTCAGTCACTTAGATTTTACTTGAATTCACGTACGTGATGATTTAAAAATTTGTCGAAGCTTTTTTACGAATAACAAATCAAGAAAAGTGTTTACATTATTTCAACGTTCTTATTAGTGTTAATAAATGTGATCAAATTCTTTAGAATTTTTTTACAGAAAACTCTCAAGAAGTTGAGTTCTTTTTTTTTTAATAAATTTGTTAAACGACTTCATCTCTTGTAATGCAGAAACAGCTCATAAAGCTAAATTTCAACAACTTTTACAGAAATTTTTTTATATTAGTGCACCTTTATAGAATTTGTTGAAGAAGTTTGGTAGTACCTTTCATAGATCGTAATTTTAATTTGTTTAATTTGTTAATATAAAACTTGTATTTTTTAAGTGTTGGTACAATTGAAAATTTATCTGAGTTAACTTACAAAATGATAAAACTTACAAAAATATAAACTTTCTCATAAGTGTGGTCGGTCTGGCGCCGTAAAAATTTTACGTTTCAATTTTTATCACCGTAACTATTTATAGTTTATTAGAAACGCAAAAAAATCAAGACACTAACAATTGTAACGATTACAAGTGAAACGAACACATTTGTTTCGATAATTAAAAAATTTAGCTGTAAAGTAAAAAATTAGAAAAATGTTCATTTAAATGTAATAAAATGTGATCTCTATTGTACTGGTTACCGCAAAGTTTCACTGCCAGGATATATTGTATTATGCTATAAAGCCGGACACAGGACATGATCGGAATAGCACACAAAGGTTTCGTTATATTTTGTTATTTTATATTAATTATTTTTTGCTGTAACCAGAACATAATTTATATAAATTTCTGAGCGAATGTAACAATTTTAGTCAAGGGTACCCTAATGTACATAGTTAGATACATGGATATGTATGTAACATGTCTACCTCTATCTCAAACTATGTGTGTGAAGTTAAATTTTAAAATATAACTCCCTAGACACAAACCACAGAGTTTAACAGAGCTCTGTTAGCATGCTAACAGGACTCTGTACGCATATAAAATCTTATTTAATCCATTAGAAATGGAATTATTTTCGGAAGGAGTCAACGTGGGCAGAAAAAGTTGAATGGGTTTTAAAGACAAAGTGCTCCTCTATTATTGTTCATAAATGGATTCTTAAAAAGTTGGATTTTCAACGAGTTATTTCCAGTTTTCCAAATTAGGTTGCTCTAAGGGATGGCCACATTTTTTTTGGGAAGGAGTCAACGTGGGCAGAAAAAGTTGAATGGGTTTTAAAGACAAAGTGCTCCTCTATTATTGTTCATAAATGGATTCTTAAAAAGTTGGATTTTCAACGAGTTATTTCCAGTTTTCCAAATTAGGTTGCTCTAAGGGATGGCCACATTTTTTTTGGGAAGGAGTCAACGTGGGCAGAAAAAGTTGAATGGGTTTTAAAGACAAAGTGCTCCTCTATTATTGTTCATAAATGGATTCTTAAAAAGTTGGATTTTCAACGAGTTATTTCCAGTTTTCCAAATTAGGTTGCTCTAAGGGATGGCCACATTTTTTTTGGGAAGGAGTCAACGTGGGCAGAAAAAGTTGAATGGGTTTTAAAGACAAAGTGCTCCTCTATTATTGTTCATAAATGGATTCTTAAAAAGTTGGATTTTCAACGAGTTATTTCCAGTTTTCCAAATTAGGTTGCTCTAAGGGATGGCCACATTTTTTTTGGGAAGGAGTCAACGTGGGCAGAAAAAGTTGAATGGGTTTTAAAGACAAAGTGCTCCTCTATTATTGTTCATAAATGGATTCTTAAAAAGTTGGATTTTCAACGAGTTATTTCCAGTTTTCCAAATTAGGTTGCTCTAAGGGATGGCCACATTTTTTTTGGGAAGGAGTCAACGTGGGCAGAAAAAGTTGAATGGGTTTTAAAGACAAAGTGCTCCTCTATTATTGTTCATAAATGGATTCTTAAAAAGTTGGATTTTCAACGAGTTATTTCCAGTTTTCCAAATTAGGTTGCTCTAAGGGATGGCCACATTTTTTTTGGGAAGGAGTCAACGTGGGCAGAAAAAGTTGAATGGGTTTTAAAGACAAAGTGCTCCTCTATTATTGTTCATAAATGGATTCTTAAAAAGTTGGATTTTCAACGAGTTATTTCCAGTTTTCCAAATTAGGTTGCTCTAAGGGATGGCCACATTTTTTTTGGGAAGGAGTCAACGTGGGCAGAAAAAGTTGAATGGGTTTTAAAGACAAAGTGCTCCTCTATTATTGTTCATAAATGGATTCTTAAAAAGTTGGATTTTCAACGAGTTATTTCCAGTTTTCCAAATTAGGTTGCTCTAAGGGATGGCCACATTTTTTTTGGGAAGGAGTCAACGTGGGCAGAAAAAGTTGAATGGGTTTTAAAGACAAAGTGCTCCTCTATTATTTTTCATACATGGATTCTAAAAAAGTTGGATTTTCAACGAATTATTTCCAGTTTTCCAAATTAGGTTGCTCTAAGGGATGGCCACATTTTTTTCGTTGAAAATCCAACTTTTTTAGAATCCATTTATGAACAATAATAGAGGAGCACTTTATCTTCAAAACCCATTCAACTTTTTCTGCTCACGTTGACTCTTTCCCAAAAAAAATGTGGCCATCCCTTAGAGCAACCTAATTTGGAAAACTGGAAATAACTCGTTGAAAATCCAACTTTTTAAGAATCCATTTATGAAAAATAATAGAGGAGCACTTTGTCTTTAAAACCCATTCAACTTTTTCTGCCCACGTTGACTCCTTCCCAAAAAAAATGTGGCCATCCCTTAGAGCAACCTAATTTGGAAAACTGGAAATAACTCGTTGAAAATCCAACTTTTTAAGAATCCATTTATGAACAATAATAGAGGAGCACTTTGTCTTTAAAACCCATTCAACTTTTTCTGCCCACGTTGACTCCTTCCCAAAAAAAATGTGGCCATCCCTTAGAGCAACCTAATTTGGAAAACTGGAAATAACTCGTTGAAAATCCAACTTTTTAAGAATCCATTTATGAACAATAATAGAGGAGCACTTTGTCTTTAAAACCCATTCAACTTTTTCTGCCCACGTTGACTCCTTCCCAAAAAAAAATGTGGCCATCCCTTAGAGCAACCTAATTTGGAAAACTGGAAGTAACTCATTGAAAATCCAACTTTTTAAGAATCCATTTATGAAAAATAATAGAGGAGCACTTTGTCTTTAAAACCCATTCAACTTTTTCTGCCCACGTTGACTCCTTCCCAAAAAAAATGTGGCCATCCCTTAGAGCAACCTAATTTGGAAAACTGGAAATAACTCGTTGAAAATCCAACTTTTTAAGAATCCATTTATGAACAATAATAGAGGAGCACTTTGTCTTTAAAACCCATTCAACTTTTTCTGCCCACGTTGACTCCTTCCCAAAAAAAATGTGGCCATCCCTTAGAGCAACCTAATTTGGAAAACTGGAAATAACTCGTTGAAAATCCAACTTTTTAAGAATCCATTTATGAAAAATAATAGAGGAGCACTTTGTCTTTAAAACCCATTCAACTTTTTCTGCCCACGTTGACTCCTTCCCAAAAAAAATGTGGCCATCCCTTAGAGCAACCTAATTTGGAAAACTGGAAGTAACTCGTTGAAAATCCAACTTTTTAAGAATCCATTTATGAACAATAATAGAGGAGCACTTTGTCTTTAAAACCCATTCAACTTTTTCTGCCCACGTTGACTCCTTCCCAAAAAAAATGTGGCCATCCCTTAGAGCAACCTAATTTGGAAAACTGGAAATAACTCGTTGAAAATCCAACTTTTTAAGAATCCATTTATGAAAAATAATAGAGGAGCACTTTGTCTTTAAAACCCATTCAACTTTTTCTGCCCACGTTGACTCCTTCCCAAAAAAAATGTGGCCATCCCTTAGAGCAACCTAATTTGGAAAACTGGAAATAACTCGTTGAAAATCCAACTTTTTAAGAATCCATTTATGAAAAATAATAGAGGAGCACTTTGTCTTTAAAACCCATTCAACTTTTTCTGCCCACGTTGACTCCTTCCCAAAAAAAATGTGGCCATCCCTTAGAGCAACCTAATTTGGAAAACTGGAAATAACTCGTTGAAAATCCAACTTTTTAAGAATCCATTTATGAACAATAATAGAGGAGCACTTTGTCTTTAAAACCCATTCAACTTTTTCTGCCCACGTTGACTCCTTCCCAAAAAAAATGTGGCCATCCCTTAGAGCAACCTAATTTGGAAAACTGGAAATAACTCGTTGAAAATCCAACTTTTTAAGAATCCATTTATGAACAATAATAGAGGAGCACTTTGTCTTTAAAACCCATTCAACTTTTTCTGCCCACGTTGACTCCTTCCCAAAAAAATGTGGCCATCCCTTAGAGCAACCTAATTTGGAAAACTGGAAATAACTCGTTGAAAATCCAACTTTTTAAGAATCCATTTATGAAAAATAATAGAGGAGCACTTTGTCTTTAAAACCCATTCAACTTTTTCTGCCCACGTTGACTCCTTCCGAAAATAATTCCATTTCTAATGGATTAAATAAGATTTTATATGCGTACAGAGTCCTGTTAGCATGCTAACAGAGCTCTGTTAAACTCTGTGGTTTGTGTCTAGGGAGTTATATTTTAAAATTTAACTTCACACACATTCTCAAACTTGCCCTCTGTTATTAAACTCGGAACTTTCAACCCAGAAAATTTCTAATTTTTTTATTCTTGTTTAGAATTTCTTCTTTGCAAATTTCACAACATAACAATTTTTTTGGACTCTTACAGGAAAAACTATGTACAGCAAAACTCAGTATAACGAATCTCGCTTTAACGAAAATCCAATGTAACGAGCGTCCAACTTTTTAACTTTAACTAACAACTACCTTATAAAGCGAAAGTTAATGTAATTTTATACCCCATATAACGAACGAAATTAAATAAATAGCTAAGGAAAAATAAAACCGCAAAATCAGCAACGAAATTCAAAAAAATTTTATTACCTTAGATCCGCTCTGGTAAAAATAATAAAAATAAGTTTAAGGAAAATTACATTACAAATAACGATCTAAAATTTTTAAAAATTAGAAGCCATTGAATAAATACACAAAACACTATCTGATGTCAGTATTGAACTCGTGATTTTTAAAGGAATTGTTGTGTTTGAAGTCAAGTGTCACAAATATTTAATTACTTGCTATAAACTTGTTGTCAATAACACACACAATATTAAAAAACACATACCTTGGCTAGGGATCGAACAGACAACTTTCCTTATGATAAGCGCACGCTCTAATATTGCGCCACTCGAGAGAATAATTTGCTTGCTTACGTAGAAGCAAGCATTTATATGTATATACACATATATCTACTGTTAAGTAAGGCAGACGGTATGTAGTTTGTGTGGAAAAGTATGTTGTTCTTAATAGAAATCATTACTAAGTTTTATATTATTTACAACACTTTCCAACTTTACACAAAATTACAATGTGAAAGCTGCCTTGAATACGTTACTGATAAATGGGAAATTTGATATTTAAACGAAAATTACACCTTTATGTGGTTTGATATTTGATCAATCGAATAGCAATATGTAACAAAAACTTTATTATTATAAGTGCGAAATTTAAAAACTGTTTGCAAAGAAAACGGGTTAAAGATAAGATTAGACTGTTTTGAAAGAGAACAAAATAAGAAATACTACAACGCACAATATTATTAACATCTGAAAATATTTCAACTGACCTGCGAGTTGTCCAGGTCAAAACTCAATCGAGAGCATTTATCTGATTTATACCCAAAACTCTTATCATAATTCAAAAAAAAACTTATTTTGCCGAAAACGAGTTTAAAGTTTTAAATTTACACACAACTTAATGGAAAAGTAAAATAATACTCGTATGATTCTCTTAAGAGGTGATTAAACAAGATATTTGTGTGACTTTGTTATACAATATAAATTACGATGTGACGTCTATTCCGGTGGTTTTACTTATGAATTTCCATATAAATGTCATTGTTTAAACCGCCGTCATTAGTTATGAATGAATGAATGAATTGATTATTCGGGAAACACACCTTGCCAATTGCTAGAACACCTCATCTAGACCTGCTCTTCTGAGGAATCTCAAGAATGCCAGTGGTTGTAGTGTTGGCAGTTTCCTATCCTCCAATAGGTGTTTGCCCGATTGGCTATATCTTCTGTTGGCTATATATTCTGAAGTTCCATCCTCATAATCACAGAGTTACTCATTAGCTAACTAAATATGCACTGTGATTTTGAGTGCACCAAACAAATTAAAAGTCTACTTTGAGTATTGAACTCGTCCTTTTGATGAAATTGTTGCGCTAGATGTGTCAAGCGTTTTGCTCAATGATCGGTCTATTGCGCAACTATTTTATTATGCACTAAAAATTCGTTTTCACGAACACACATGCCATTAAAAAATCCATATTCCTTCACCAGGAACGGCTAATCTAGTATATGGAAATAATTTACTATTAAATAAATTTTTAACTACTGCAAAATAATGCAGACGGTATGAGATTGGTCTCGAAAAGTTTATAGTTCTTAGCGGAAATCATTATCAAGTGTATGCTAGGCTTCCAATAACGAAGAGTATTTTACATTAAAAATGTTACCGACTAATTTAAATCAATCAGTGAACAATTTAGAACAATTTAGGCAATTTTTTTTAAGTTATTATTAAAATTTTGGTAGAAATCTTTTAACTGGAAAATTATTTAACTCTTTTAAATGGAAAATTATTTAACTGATTATATAATTATAAAACAAACTATAATATTTATAGATATGAAAACCTTGGATGAATCGAATTGTATTTGATGACGGTTTTTTATTTGGAATTTTTTCTTCAATTTATTTGGATTTTTTACATATTTAATTAAAATAAAACCCGTAAATAAACCGGCTATTTTGATTGTCTGGTTATTACTGTATGTGTGTATTGGTATGTATGAATGTTGGTTGATTAAACTTTCAGATGACACCTTTTGCACATTTTTCGCAAGTGTATAAAGTAAAAAAGAGAGAAGCGGAGGCGGAAGAAACGCGATAAGATATTTTAATACGATTTAATTCAATTCACTTAAACTTGACTGTATCTTATCAATATTCTTAAACTTTTTTGTTGGGCTGACTTCATCCAATTATTTAACAGCCTATGAGTTTAGTTTATAATACTTTTTTATTCTTCTATTTATTTTTTCTTGTACTGAATTTGTATTTTTTTTAAGTTTAAAATTGATATGCTTTCAATAATTGCCAGCGTTTGTATATTAATATTTTTTGTGATTTTAGGTTAACTGCAGCTGGAAATAACATTAAAATGTTTTGTCTAAGCTAAAAAAATATATCTTTTTAAAGCCACTTTTAATAGATTTATAGATAAAAAAATGAGTTTATGTAAATTATTTCAATTCCGTTTAGTAAAAATACTAAAAGATTTTGCTTATAAACTTTTTGCTTATAAACGATCAAAATATTTATCATTTCTATTGTGTTTCTTTACAATTGTTTGGGTTCTCTTACCAAAAGCTTGCCAAAAAGCTTCATCTGGATCATCGCCTGCTCCAGAATCAAAATATTTAAAAAAAATAAATTAACCAATAAATTATGTTTCCAACATAAACTGCACACGTGTTAGGGTCTTCACTTGATAAATGTTTGATCGATTCGAATCGAAAAATTTTAATAATTCAAATAACATTCGGCTTGATTTAAAATATCCAATTTCGAGTAAATAAGATTTATTAGAGTAATTTACGTCTCTTAATTGAATAACATGAGTAAAGTTTTTTTTTTGCAAATTTCCTTTTTTCGAAGACATTTGCAAAAAAAATTTTAACATATATTGGGAAATTTTTTGAATTGCACGAAATTGTAACAGTCTTTTAGAATTTGTGCCAAAAATTAGTTTTTAAAATTTAATTTTGCTCTCCTTATAAATAAAACTTTCGTGGCGTGATTTAAGCAAATCGGCCCTTGATTTGTACGTATTGATTTGTATCTAGGCACACCATCGTACTCGTGACACGACTACATTTCCGATTCTACATTTACGGTCGGCTAAAGTGAGACTTGAAAAGTGAGACTTGAACATTGTTGATTAAAATCTTAAAAAAAAGAAATATATGCTGAGATTTCTGAGATAACAAACGTCGAAGCACGCATAGCCAAGACGGTGCTTGATTGCTAGTACACACAAATGTATGAAGACTTTCGATATTTTTTGGTCACCAGCGTGTAGGGACAGATCCATACAAACTACTGTAGCGAAAGAAATGAGATGGAGAAAGGCACCTCAAAATGATGGAGAGGTTGGCCTATGATTTAACTACGACAATGACTATCCGTCCATGACAATTTCGCTAAAACGTAACATAAATAGGATCATAAAGCTTTCCAGAGTCAATAAAATCTGATCAAATTGGCCAACAGGTAAATAATTTTAAGAACGATAGCTATAGGAACTATAAGACGCGGTCCAACTGTCAAATGGGGAGAGCTCACCTCGGACTTCGTGGTTAGTGAAGGTAAAAGGGTGCAGAGATACAAGAATGCGATCAAAAACTCATCAGATATGCCTTGGTGAAGAGAATTAAAAATTAGAATAATAGGAAGAGAAGCAGGAGATGACCTCACAAAGCAGAATAGGGAATACAAAATCACAATGAAAAATACAATGATTAGATTTAAAAGTGGTTAATTTCATAAACATAAAAGTGATTGCGGAAAAGAAAGAATATTGATTAAATTTATAAAAAAGTATCATTTAAAGATGTTTGCTTTTGTCTAAACTTCTTGACAACCTGATAGTCTTAATTAATATGTTGCTTTTCAATCTATTAAATATTTGTGTACAAATATTTGTCAAAAATAAACTTGAATCTTTTATTTAAGTTTCTGTTTTATTCTTGAATTAGCAAAAATTATTTTGTAGCCAAAAACACAGAAAACAAAGAAAACATAAAAAACTATACAAATAATATGTAAATATGTAAATGAGTTACGATTTTAATGTTTAGCGATTTCCTTTGTTGATTTTTGTGTTGTTTGCACAAATTTGGGGTTTAATTTTTATGTGTTGGAATGTTTGGATCATAAAGAATTCTAATGACACACCTATTTATTAACGAGTACCTTGTGCGTTGCGATAAGCTAACTGAAATCAATTTCAACGAAAATTAGTGCAACAGGTGCAATTTAAATTATATTTATAAATTGAAAAAATAAAAAAAAATCCAGGAGAGACAGTCAGTAAATCTTTAAATCATATAAACAAAGTGGATTTCTTAAAAATGTAAAGTTGCAAAAGATAATTTTTTTGGGAAATTTTTCATAAGTTTATGTTTTCAAAAATCGATTGATTGAGAATATTTTTGCCTCTTTTCCGTTTTCGTGCTCGGAAATGTCTATTAGTTAGCGTTAGCACCCGTCAGTATTTATCAACCCTGCATATAATTTGAAGGCAGCTGTGTGACTTACAAAGTTCACGCAGGTTGCCTTTTTGTACATCTCGCACTTGCAGAAGTGCTCCAGCTATTTAATCTCTGAAAGAATTGCCAGTCAGCTAAGAGTCTACATGAACGGCAGTCTGGCCTGACGTCACATCTGCTGCAATAGGAACAGCACGCCAATAGCACTCGCTGAGCATCAGCCATTTAGCCAACATTGCTACCTGCGACTTTGGTTTAAGCCACAGCCACCACGAGTATTCCAAAAGGAGACCAAAAACGCAATAACCATTCAAAGAGTCATCTTTCAAGTTGGGGGCAAGAATGAAGTTCGCCGACCAACTTCATCCAGAAGGTAAACTAATTAATGAAGAGCTTCCAAGGCAAGCATCATCTTTTGAATCCCCCTATAGAGGCAATTCATCCTTGGGGCACCGGTCCCCGTAGTTCCTCAACAGGTTACCTCTAGGAATTTAAGAAATTCGAACGAATCCACTCGTTACCAGAAGCGACAATGAAACCGCAGATATTCCTTTAATTCCTTATGGTGAACTTCCAGGGTGGATCAATAAGTCCATATGAAACTGTGTAAAACACAGTTTTTTTTTGCATAACAAAAATTTATTTTTCAACATAATCTCTTTCTAACTCAATACACTTAGTGCAATGTTTCTCCACTTTTTGTATCCCATCCAAAAAAATAGGATTTTCGAGGTCCTTAAAATAGGCATTTGTTTGATCAATAATTTCTCCGTTGGAGCTAAATCTCTTTCCATCGAGCCATTGCTTTAGGTTTGGAAATAGGAAGTAGTCACTAGGGGCTAAATCTGGAGAATATGGCGAATGAGTTACCAATTAGGATTGCGGTTAAACAACTCTAAAAGATCCTTTGTAGTTGTCACACGTTTACGTTTATGGTCAATTGAGAGCAAACGCGGCACCCATCTTGCAGACAACTTTCTTAAACCCAGATGATCACTTAAAATCGAAACCACACTGCCATATGAAATGCCTATGGCATCAACAATCTCACGCACTTGTTCTCTTCGATCGGCCAACACCATATCGTGGATTTTTCGACATTTTCGGGTCGAAAGTCAGTAAACCACTTTTTTATCATTGAAATCGACGGTGCAGAGTCCCCATAGTATTTATCGAGCTTTTCCTTGATTTCATTGACGGGGTTTTTCCGCTAATAATAATGTTTTATGAGCATTGGAATTTCACTTTTTTCCATTTTTAGAAAAATACACCAGGTTGTATGTTTTGAACAGCTGTTAAAGAAAAATCTGCATCGAATAAAAGTTAGGCAACTTAAATTGGAATCATCAAGTACGCAAGCAGTTTGATAGTTCCGTGATTTTTTATTTTTCCAACACTGATCTCTTTAATTGTTATATATTACTAGACCACCGTCCAATTTTAAGGAAGATGAGTATATCAGTTTGCTTTTGACAGCGATTGAAAGTACACAACCTCGTTAGTTTTAACAAAAATTAAATAAAAGCGGATTTCGTGTGTAGGTTAAACATTATTTTTTAAGTAAAATCTATCATCGAAACCAAAGAAAGAGTTGATAATTACTATGGGGATTGTGCACCACCAATTAAAATGAAATGATTACAAAGTGGATATTGAGTTTCGTTGTGGTCGTACCAGCACAAATGACGACAAACGTACAAGTACCCGCAAAATGGTCGTCACGCCAGAAAAAGCCGATAAAATCCATTGAAGTTGTATTAAACGATCGGCGAATGAAAGTGCGTGAGATGGCTGAGTCTGTAGGCATCTCAATCTCAGCCGATCGAATACATCATATTTTGCATGAATATTTGGATATGGCCCACACTGGATCACAAGCTTGTGTAGTTACTATTATAAAAATCCATGGATTGGGTTACGAACTGCTACCCCATCCAGTATACTCTTTGAATTTAGCCCCTTGTGACTATTTCCTATTTACAAATTTTAAGAAATGCCTGGCTGGTAAGAGATTTGGGTCAAAAGAAAAGGTTATCATTGAAACAAATGCCTATTTTGAGGGTCTTTAGAAATCTTATTATTTGGAGGGAATGAAAGAACTAGAAAAACACTTTGCTAAATATGTCGAGCTTAAAGAAGACTAGGTTGAGAAATAAAACGTTTTTTTGCCAAAAAAAATTTTATTTTATCCAGAAACTCACTGAGTTATCAAACTGTAAATGTGTTTTAGCTAATTACTTAGGGGTCGATTGTGGATGGCAACATGAACCCCAGTTAGGCTGCCACTTCCTGAAAACAATATTAGGAATGACAACTGTCAAGTCAGTGTTGTCAATTTCAGTTACTGTTTAGTGCTGTTCTGGCAATCACAAATGTTCATTTGCCGACTGGCAGCACAACAGGAGTTCGGTTGCATTCTATAAGCGAGCTATAAGTTTTGGTGAGACTATAAGAGACGTATTACGTTACTACGTTACAATTTTTAAAAGTCCTGAAGGGTGGAATCTTTAAGCTGCTTATAATTCTTTTCCTAGTTTTTTCGGTTTACTTGTTCGATAGAAATTTTATACCTGCAAAGACGAAATTCATTTATAATAATTACAAGCATAATTTTTTTAATCCATTTAAATTTTTTTATTAAATATTAATTTCAAACATATGAATGTGAATAAAAATTTCAAAAATCAATTCTTCTTGAAAAAAAACAAACTTAACAAGCAATTTTAAATGGCACTGAATTTACAATTTAGCACTAATTTGCTTTAAAAATGTGGGTGGATGCATCTGATGACCACCAATAAGTGAAGAGCGTGCAATTTATGCACAAAATAAAAAAAAATTATTTTTTTTAATGTAAATTAAGATGTTTTACACAATAAAGCAACACAACAAATTTTTTTTAATATTGTTAAAAGAGCACATTTTTCTTCACTTTTTAACGCGGCAAAGGCGGTTATTCCAATTGAAGTGATTAAGTTGAAGAGAATTTAAATTTTTGTTTGGTTGATTGTTTCTCGGAGACGAACGCATCTGTCAAGTGAAATTGCATTATGACAAATAATTTTAAAATTGCTTTGGGACATTAAAATAAAGTACCTTATAAATTTTTTGGATGACAGTATCTATATATTTTTTTCATTGTTTCTGAAAATTTTTATTTAACTTAATCGTTTTTATTTTTGGCAATAATATCTTGAGTTTTTGTATTTTAATTTAAAGATCTTTGTTGTATTAATTAATTTGTTTTACTTATTTTTTAATAGATTTAAGCAAATGTGCCGAGAAAGATGTCATTATTTTTTTGAATGAGTAAGCGTAGGTCCAATTATGACAACAGCAACACCAGGCAAACATTTCATATTTTAAAATGTCCAATATTTGACACTAAAGGGTTTTAAATATGTCAATAATTTAATCCTGATTATTCTCCAGGTGTCAAAGCACTTTCACATTTAACAAAAGCGTAGTTCAATACCTTAATAGTTCGCTTGCATTTCAGTAGCGATTAAGTCACGGCAGCGAAGGACGCATAGTTGCTCAGAGAAAAACGTGGATACGCAATAAGTTGCAACAAAATGCATAAAAAAAGTACAAAAGTATGATCCATATTATCAATAGTATGCTGATAGTATGCGGAGATCTCCTAAAAGATCAACATTTTAATTTTTAACTCACCATAAGTACAAAATGTTAGGTTTTCCTAATAATTAAATTTTTAGGACCAGTACGTAGGGGATAACCCTTCATATGTAGTGCATTGTGATGGAACTAGCAAAAAAGGTTATGGGTAGGAATCTTCCCAAGCTGAAAATGTCGGGAAAGCCCTCTGCGGGGAGTTTATTCCACGTACGTATACGACCACATAATGATGGGCTCTTAAATAAAAACTTCGGGTATCAGGAACATGTTCCATTGTAATAACGATAAAACAGCGAAATACGACACACATTGCAACGATGTTCCACTGAATCAATAGAGTTGACTGCCCCACTCTCACCGATGAGTTTCTTCACCACACTCTCCTGTACGCGGTCGCGTAACAGAGTTTGAAGCACCGGCCCATACATGACAGTTATATAAATAGTAAGGAGATCAGATGGTGTCAAGTAACTCTTACGCCGTCTCAAAAAAACTCCTCAAAAAAAGTCCTCTTTTAGGACTTGAAAAATGTTATCTGCCCATCGAATATCACGCTGGATATTTATACTAAAAACATCAAAAACATCCGATTCATTAATATCCATATCATCCATAATTACAGATACAGCAGCATGTTCGGCAATACGTCTGTGCGGAAGCTTGCAACACTGGGTCTTACGACTTAAAATCGCCCCTATTCGCGCATGGCGCAATTCAGAGATTGTTACAAGATCGTGACTGAGTGTATCATTCATGCTTACCCTCTTTACTTCCATCTCCAACAGGCTGGGCCTGTGACTGAATCAGTATGAATGGCAAATGTTGATATCATATGTAAAAAGAATATATAGGATTTGAAGTTTTACGTAGGTCATTTAGAAATAGGGTAGGAGAAAAAAACGGAGCCCTGCTTTAGCTCTGAATTAATCTGGAACTTGTTGCATGAAATCCCATCTATAAAAAATCGTATAGTCCGAGCTCTGAAGAAGTCATTACTGACAACTAGAGCCACCAGCTTACTTTTGCCAAAAATTGAACGGCATGACGCCATCTTTCCGACTGGCGTGCAAGCAGATCTCCAGTATAAAAACCTCTACGGAAACCATACCGGCTCGCTAAGCAACCTGTTGGACTCCAAATACCCCACAAGACCATACTAGATCATAACTTTGGAAAGTGCAGAACAAATCACAATTGAGCGGTAATTTTATGATTGGCATTACATTAGAACCTTTTCAGCACAATGGGAATTCCTCAACATGACACAATGTACTGGAAAGGTTGGCTAGTGGACGCGTTAGCATTGTAGAGCCCTGCTTCAAGACCACCGCTGATATTCCATCTGTCCCGGAGACTTTTTAAATATATTTATTCATTGGTTTGTTTTTTGGCTAATGAACTATTAAGATCGAAGCCACAAGAGCGTTTTAAAAATGCATTATTCTGCGTTTTCGAATTCTCATTTCTAGGCAACCTACTAGGTTGGGAATATTTTTTTATCTTTCTATTATGGGAAAGGATTTATGGGTAAAATGTTCCCAAGTTAGCAGGCTGCCCAGAAATAAAATGCTATTATACATATTGGCCTTAGTTTCACATTTTTATATATAAAATATTTACGACTAGTTAGCAATTGCAGCAAAATAAAACTAAAAAAATAAAAATAAAAACCTGGAATTCTGAAGGTCCTTCGACTGAAGCTTAACGGAAGTAATAAAAGATATAAGATTAAGGCTAAACTTTGATTATAGAAAAATCAGTTTTTTTCGCATAAATGATTTATGTGATTAAAACTTATTTCTAAATTCAATTTCACTCCCTTCAAAAAAAATTGTTCTTCTGTTTAAGCAGTTTTGGAAGGGAGAGGAGCGTCTGTGCAATGTATGTATGGAATTCCTTGCGTTGGAGTTTTGTACTAGATATCACACTTCTATTTAGCGATTAAAAGGGAAAAAAGTTTAATATCTATAATGTATTTATTTGTCTAACACTAGATCTTCGACAAAGCACTTTCTGCTTCTAAATGTAAATTGTTTTTGCTTAGCAATCTAATGCCACATAACAACATAACTGTTTATCAGAAATCGTTTCTAAAAATCTTAGCATATTTCAAAGATAATATATCCTACTTGTAAGCACTTTAATTAAATTGTCCATTCGAATACTATCATTTTGTTAACTATTCAGTTTGTTTTTAAATTTTTTATTTCACTTCAACAATCATCACATACATACATACATATACGCTGCTACGCTGTCGTCCTAATTCTGTCTCTTGGCAATTGTGCGTAAAATTTAAAAAAAAATCATAAAACAAAGAACAGCAATCACTGCAAGGATGAGACATGAAAAAGTATGTTTTTTTGCTTGAATTTTCATTCGGTTAATTGATTGTTGGACAAGTGGGTAATAATATTGGCCAACAACAGTACAGGAATATAAACTGACTTGAATACGTCACATATTTTCTTTTCTTGTTGTTGTTATTTTACTCATTCAATATTCATCTACAGACAGCCACAGAGAGTCATTCTTACAAAGAAATTTATTATTATTTTTTTTATATAAAATTGTAATAATCATAATAATTTTGCATCAAAGAATGTTAATGTTAAAATGTACAGCTGCTGTTGCTGATAATAATGTTGCTGGTGTTAAAGATGATGATCGTGATGGTGATTTTGTTGTGATGTGACACAAAGAAATTGGTAAAGAATTATTTAAATTCCAAACAAGGATGATGATGATTTTATTTTTTTTTATTCGCAAAAACTTGTATTGTGCTCAAAACAAGTAAGCAAAACAACAAAAAGCGAAATTTTAAGTAAATAATATTAAAACTTTTATGATTCTTTGTATTTTGACAATTATTCAGAAAATTTGGAATTTATTGAAAGTTAAAATAAAGAAATTTACGGGAAAAATAACAATAAGATAAATATTGTAAATGAGTCATCAGTATATTTAACAATTTAATTAAGGAACAATTTTGCTTCTGTCGCTTTAATAAACTTTATTTTATTAGAATGTTAGAAATTACTTGATCATAGACTCCATGAAGTTTTTTTTTGTTTTGGAAAGAGTTAAAGGGAACGGGAAAAATGGCATGAGTTCAAAATCCCGGCAGTTCATGAAATTTTTGTATATACATTTTCGTCGTTTCAGCGCTTTGAAAGTTTTGTTTGGAATGATTGAAAAAAATACGAACGGACGATAGAACGCGTATTAAATTTAAGAGATTTGAAAACAGGCACCATGTAAATATAATTTTTTAGCAATTATACATTTTGATCCCCTAAAAATTTTCACTTCTGTCTCTGATTACCAGTTTGGCATATACTTATAGAAAAATCGCCATAGTGCAGATGAAATTTGACATCAATTCTATGACAAGGGTCTTGTCATTATTACGATGTCAGCGTTTACATTACATGGTAATGTTGTCATCGATGGGAATGATGACAATTGAGTCCTCAATGGTATGACATCAGAGAAATGATAAATCGGAATCAATATTAAAGAGACCTATTCTCCTCATAGGAATATTTATTTTATGCTAAAACAAACATACCTGATATAATATTCTTAATTCTTCATTTAATTTTGTTACTATTTTAATTTTATTTCTTTACTCAAGCGACTGGGACTCAAATCTTGGAATGTTCACAAATTAGTCTTACCACTTATATAATTAAATATCGACTGTAACGTAACTAATATGTAAAACTTGACTTGTTTTGTGGTTTATTTGACACTTAACTGACTACTCTATAATTGTTTTTTGATATTGATGTCACATATGATGACTAATTGTCATCAATGTTTTTTAAGGCTTTTAGATGTTGTTAATGATGTTGAAAGTACAACTTTTAAAAAAACAGAACCAAAATCCTGAATAAAACAATAAATTTGTATTAAAATACAAATCACAAGAACACTATTTAATTGTTCGCTTTTGTACAAATTTCAACTGATAATACACAAAATGATACCTAAAATATGAAAAAATTCTTTAATTACATTTATTGATGTTAGTTTCACAATTCTGATGACAGGGCGTCATCAATCTGAAAATGAAATTTTCTATGAGTATAGGCCAATTCGAGTTAGGCAAAAACAAGGTTAATTAATGATAAGAATTCAAAATGGTACTAATATTGTGAAGTTAGACGTATGGCAGAAAGAAACCAAGTTAAATTTATTCAAGAAATGTTATGTACATCGCTCCATGACCCAGATTTTACAGAGAATACTTTTAAGCATGGTGTTGGAAATAGCATACTTTGGGGTTGATGGTCATCAAATCCAGTGTGTTCGTCAACTTCTTTGCAGTCTTATGGTATATTTATTTAATAAATAAAAATCTCACATTTGTTTTCTGAAGTTTTCTTTCGCATTTAGAGAAACAGGCACTTAAATTTTTTGATAAAAAGCAGGATGTGTGCACCAGAGTAAGTAATTAACTATACGTATAAGTATCCCTGCAAAAGTTTCGAATTCTCAAATTTTGAACTTTGACATCATATGGGCACTACTTAGATTGAGCTAAAATTTTTACGTAGAACTTTTAAATTATGAATCATAATAATGCGCCTGGACCTTTTAGAAAACTGAAGTTTAATTTCCATTACAACATCCTAATACAACCTTAATTTATGTATATTAATGTGTATTATGAGTCCCGCCCCGAAGCTATGCGAAACGAGTGGATAAAATGGATGCAAGTTCCACGTACTAAAACTGTAACGACAGTATCTGAGATGCGTTAGACATTTTCCTTCCCTTCCCGAAAAATAAAATTAATATGTATTATAACCCACAACAAATAATAACTTTTATAACAATTATTTTTCCAAATTAAAGTTGTTGGTAATTTCCACATAAACATGTTTCTAAGCAAATGTTTATATAGAAGTTACCAACAACATGCGAACAACTTACAATTCCTACAATAGGTTGTGACAGGGATGCAAAAGTTGGTACAATTGTACTTTTTTTAGCACTATTTGAAAGTAGAAAGTACAATAGCACCTCCATGTCTAATTTAGCACTATTTCATAATATTCATAATTTTATTTTATTACACGAAAGTATTTTAAATTATTATCTCATTTTTTATATGGCAACTCCATGGTAACCATTCGTTGTGAATTGTTTTATACCCAGATGGTAACGATTTTACAATAGGTACAACATTACAATAACAACTGACATATACAAATTTTGACATACGAGCCTCTAATTTGTGGAAAAAAGTAAAACACCTGTTGTTTTGGACGAAGGTATCAGATATGAAAAGTGACCTAAATGAACCGATGTTTACTGATATTTGTAGAACTGCTAGAGGAATATTACCCATTCCATATTCTGCTGCAAATGTGGAAAGGATATTTTCGTTTCAAAATTTAAGAGAAACAAAAGAGAGGAACAGGTTGTTTGTTTCGACTGTCTCTGATCTAATCCAAGCAAAGGAAGTCACCTCATTCGTAATGCTACAATTTAGAAATGACTAAGAGTTTGTCAGCAAGAAGTATATCATAAAGTATAATTTTATATTCAGATCTCAACAACTGATAGTCTTTTCTGTACCTTTTGGAAGTAAGCATTAAATTTAATTGTTAACTTTGTCTACATAATATATAAGTGCTTAGTACAAATGAATTTCAATGTACCTTTTTGTTAATTGTTTAGTTTTTTACACACATATACTCGTATGTATAAGGTGGCGCAAAAGTAATCCTCCTATCAGAAAATGCTATAAATTTTGCGATTGGCCCCTAATGTCAGTTCTGTTTTGACATTTGTGTAGTATACACATGCGAAATACACGTTAATAAACAATGTTACGCTACACTGCTCCAGAACGCGGAATATTGGTGACTATTTATTTGACCAATAATCGGTCGGTGACTTTGGCACAACGTGAATTTCGTCGCAGATTTCCTGGCCGTCTCTCCTCGAAGAGACTGGCACAACACGAGATGCTGCCAGGCGTGGCAGACCCCGGAGTAGCCGTTCTGCAGAGAATATTGCTGCTGTAGCCGAGGATGTCATGGAAGCGCCGTCGACATCGACCAGACGACGTGCCACGCAAATGGGTATCAGTCGACGGTCTTTACAGCGAATTTTGGTACAATATTTAAAGATGTTTCCGTACAAAGTCCAGACGGTGCATCAGCTGTTAGCTGCTGACCGCCAATCGCGTCTAACATACGCTCAAGCCATCCCTAATCACCACCAACAGGAATATGATTTTTCAACAAAAATAATCATGAGTGATGAGGCCCATTTCCATCTTACCGGGTACGTAAATAAGCAAAATTTACGCTTCTGGGGCACTGAAAACCCGCGTGTAACCTACGAAGAGCCATTACACCCGCTCAAAGTCAAGAATGTGAGGACCTATCGCCGGAAGTTTTGGCCAAAGTGATGGAAAATGCCATAAAAAGGGCTCAAATGACAGTCAACTGTGGCGGCGGCCATTTACATGACATCATATTCTCGACTTGATGTAAAAAAAATTAAAAGACCAAATAAAAATAGTCCACAAGAAAAATCAAAGTTTTTCATTTTTTTTTTTTTAAATTACAGCCAAAAAACATCGGAAGGTTATTTTTGCGCCACCTTGTACAAATGAATTTTTACGTACGTTTTTAGTTAATTGTTAATGAAAAATAATTAAAAAATAAAAAGTACAATCGGGCTGAAAAAAGTACACTTTTGCTTAAACTTAGTACAATTTGAAATTTTGCATCCCTGGGTTGTGAATTGAGCAGTAGTGTGAGTTTTAAGTTGAATAAATGCTCTTGTTAAATTCTATATAAACATTTGTGTAGAAACATGTTTATGTGGTAATTACAAACAAGATTTGTAAAACACACATACAACTCATACAATATGTTGTGAATTCGACAATTTTGTTTGTTTTATTCAAATATTTTTTATTTTCAATCTCATTTTTATTTGATTTTTATTGTCTAATTTCTGCAAAGTACATGTTTGCAATTAAATTATTTTGGCGGGTTTTCGAGACAAATAAATTATTTTTAAAATTTTTTTATTTATTGTATTTGCTTAGTACATTGCTTGTGTGTGCAATTATTATTATTTTCGAATGTATATAATTGTGCCCATTCATACATATATAAATACACGCTATAAAAACATATATTTATTAGTTTGACCATCATTATTATTTTTCTAGACTGGAAAACATTTTTGAAAATATTTTGCAAATGAGATGTTTTATGTGTTCTTGTTTGTTTTAATTTTTACTACTTTTTTTGGGGGGATTTATTAAGTTTGTGTGCCCAAATACGCCACAAAATTAGTGTGATTTTTGTCAAAAACGCAAATTTTTAATAGCTATAAATACGTGTGTAAAGGATTATTGATTTTATAAGATACTTTTTAATTCCCAGTTTTTAAATTTTTACTTGTCAGCTCACCACAAATTATTCAACTTTTGTGTATCGTTTCCTTAGAGAAGAAGTTTATATCAAGTTTTTAGTCTAGTAGAAAATTTTTTAAAAATATATGTACGTAAATAGAGATAAGAAAGTGTAGATTCGCCTTTCAGAGGTTGCGATGAAAGGACAGTGCTGGTCTTGTAATACGTGTGAGATACGGGTATGGCAAATATAGAGAGACAAAAAACGCTGTAGTTCGTTCAATAATGATCTAAGATGCTTAAAAATTTGACATAAAAAATACATATACATACATATGTACATGATGATACAACTTTTTAATAAGCGCATATTTTTGAAAAATTTTTGAGTTGCATTTTTTTTCTCATAAATTTCTACAATTATAATTAAAAACAGTTTCACTAAAAAAACTAAAGATCGCGTAAGGTACAGTGAATTATGTTTGATTGGCAACACTCGTTTTGATTATAATTTCAAAAAAAAACACTGCAAAATAGAATGAGTAGCAGCGTTGTCCTTGTTGGTCTTTTCCGACCAAATTTGGTGGGACATTATTCTTTTGATCGGATGATAGGGTCAACCTTATTTTGGTCGGTTTGAGAAAATTTATTTATTCATTTTAAGAAATTCGTTAAAATGGTCGCTATAAAATTTTTCAATTCTCGGCAAAGAAAACAAAAGCAAATATAAAAAATTTCTGTGTAATAACCTATAAAAAATATGGTGAGGCCATTTGCAAGCTGGTACTACTTATACAAAAAACGCAATAAAATATATAAATATATAAAAAATATAAATATATAATATATATAAATATGTAAATATATATATATTTTATATATATTTACTTATACAAAAACTTTTAAAAACTCAATGAGAGTTATAAAAATTACAATAGTATAAGCATAGTAGGCTTTGAAACTTATTCAAAAATCCCAACAAACAAATTATTATACTCGATATGAATAAAGAAAATAAAATAGATTCATATCGAATGTAATAATTTGTTTGTTGGGATTTTTGAATAAGTTTCAAAGCCTACTATGCTTATACTATTGTAATTTTTATAACTCTCATTGAGTTTTTAAAAGTTTTTGTATAAGTAAAGAGGTTTGAAATATTTAAAAATTAGGTTTAAGGTCTACTGATGATTTGGCTTTAGCACCAATGAAATGCATGTATATAGACTAGCTAAAAACCCTCAACAAACAAAAGTTTTTTAAATCTTTGAAAAAAGATATCGAGGCAATCTCGATTATTATAAATTTTATAAAATATAAATATATATAAAATATTAATATATATAATATAAATATATACAAAATATATATAAATAAAAAAATATAAATAAATACAAAATATAAATATATAAAAAATATATATGTATATTCTCTCGTTAGCCGTACATACATTAAGTGTGTATAGTAGCAGTATAGCGTAGGAAACATAACTAACAACACTCTCGCGACCCAGTAACATTAAAAATATAAAAACGGTTTAAAAGTTTGAGAGCTATAATGGCACATACAGGTGCAAAAGTACACACTCCAAATTTAGAACACCCCTCCTTTTTTAACGCATATTGAAAATGAAATTAAACCTGACTAAAAAAAATTCTTCATTAAATTATAAATTAGTTAATAAAACCGTTTTGTAGTCATTGTGCATTTCTGTATGTTAGTAAAAATAGTAACGAAATGTTAACTTTTTTTAAATATATTAGATTTAAATATTAAGAAATATAGCTACTATTTTGATGAAGCGAGCACGAGTACGAAATGTGTGTAAAATGTAAAACTTAGTTTTTTTTTAGTATCATCCCCACAAATTATCTATGTATACGATTTGCTCACTCGTATTACAAGAACAGCACACTATACTTAAATAAAAGGAAGTTCATCATAGTCAATTTGTGACATGAGGTATATTAATTAGTATGCGTTATCCAAAAATTATCAGTGAGTTCACAAGACCATCTTAATAAAAGTTTTCGTAATTGAAGTCTGGGACCCAATTATTGATGGGATAAAATGAAATGAACTGAGGAATATACTTTTTACACAGAAAAAATTCACAAACAATGAAAATTGTTTTCAATTAAATACGTCATTGAGTCAATTACTCGTGCTATCCAAAACATCTACCACTTTTTACAAATTTCGAGAACTCCTCCCACTGAATTTCATGTGTACGAAGACACGGGTTAAAGCTTGATGAAAATAAAATTATAATTATTGATTTAAAAATCTTCGTAATAAGTGGAATTTCGTATTGAAATATTGTTATTTTCTGTGAATTTCGGGCAATTGAAAATCGAATTTTGAATATGCAATTTTCGTTATTGATCAAAATTTTCCAAGAAAAGCTATTGAATGTACAGTTTGTGTAGTCGAAATCAGCCTTTCCCATAAAAATTACAAATATTTTATTTAATATTTATGAACAATTGTCACGAAACAAATCTCATACAAGATGATGAACGATTTTATTGCTCATGACAAAATGTTTTGTTGTTAAATTGTATTTCAGAAGATATTAAATGATAAAAAGCTCAATTTTACAATATGTATTGGATATATTTTTTTGCTTTTTTTGTTTGTTTATTAATAACTCAAGAAGGCACACTTATTTGTTAACATCTACATCACGGCGCGTACTTACAATTAAGGGTGTTCGTTGGTATAATAACATAAAAATAATTTTTATTGAAAACAGGGCAGCGGTTTTTATGCAAATGCATGTTTATGATAGATTTTCAAGATTTTATTTTTTATTTTGCAGTGATAGCTTTGTTGCACATTTTGGAACTTTATTATCACTTGTTATATAAAAATGATACATAAGCATTAGACAAACGAAATTATAAAAATTATTCAATTGTGCTGGGATTTACAGGACGGGACAATTTTTCCTTTAGTCCAACATTGCGCCATATTTGCTTAAACTGTACCAAAATGCAAAAAATCTTCTGAAGGCCAGTCTCCTAATTTATTAATTTTTCAAGTTTCAGACAACTTCAATCAGCAGTTTGGAAGTTGTAAGTTTATTACTATTTATTTTGTTAGAAGATCATGCGGTAGCACAAGTTTTAATTTTGCTTGTGGCTTCTTCCTCAGTTCCGTCAGCTGATAATAAAATAATATATATGTGGACATTAAATAAAACTGTTTGACAAACTCGAATAAAAGAACCTTCTATCTGAACGCCCTAATTGCCAGAGAAAAATGAGACAATACAATTTGCACAAGCAAAAGAAAAGTTTCCGAAGAAGCTGAAGATGGAAGCAAAAAATGTAAACAGTTAATTGAACAGACAACTAAAAAACCATAAATGGACAGTAAACAGGCAATATTATGTCAGAATTGAAAAAAATTGTACATGTAAAAGTTGTTCAATAATAAAACTAAAAATCTTTATTTAAAAAATAAATAAATATATATATATATATATATATATGAGATATATGACTTGATTTGTTGGCTGCCCAGTAGCCAAGGCTTAATTTAAAATTCACTATTGTAGTAAATGGTTTGATCATATTTTTTGTTTTAAACTTTTTTGTTTACTTGCTACAAAACGACAAGAAAATCTGTTGTCGGTATGTTGAAATGTTAATTAAATAAACTTGTTTACACAAAAAAAATATTATCTCTACGCAATTTGTAAGGATTTTTTTTAGATACGCGTGACTAAACAGAACAGCTGTTATATTGCGATTATGAATCGAAAGCAATTAGATTATATTTAAAAAAAAAAGAGTCGTAATGATTATATAATTCACTGGTAAGAGACGTTTCATTACTAATTGATTACGATTGCAAATAATCTAAAAATTATCAGAATTACTTGAGATTAGTACTATAAAATAATAAAAAAAAATCATGGAGTTTGACGGATACCATCGTTTTTAATAAATAATGTTTTTACGTAATGAGTTGAACTGTTTTTGGTTTATATTCAAAGGAATTGTTTGGCTCAAGTTGAAAACTGACTTTACCCATTTCCTTTTTAATTAAGAAATATTTTTGATAAATTTGAATTATTTTTATTAAGAGAGTATATTGGAACAGTTTATTCATCAGACTAGCAAAACGGATCAGTAATAATAATATTTTTTTTAATTTTAAAAATCATGATCGTTATTGAAAATTCACTCACGATCCCACTCACTTGGTGCAAAATTGTTCCAAAGACGATCTGCACATACATAAAACTGCCATTCAGAAAATAGGCATTGACACCGAGGTATTACAATGTTTCGCCTTTGATACGATTGGAAAAATTTTTTTTTATCAAAAATATATTTGGGTGTTTGAGTGTGTATGATTTGATACAAAAAAAATATAAGCGGATGAATATTTAACAAGCTTTCAAGAGACTCCGTAAAGATTATTGGACATATCATATCTTATACATAAGACATTCAGTTTTCATTTGCTAATAGATCCTTATTCTTAATGGAGCAAAATACTGTGTGGACCAGAGAGCTCTCAACTTTAAATAAGTTTGACCAACACGAGAGTTTATGTGATCAGTCCACGACAAGCTGCTGTTGAAAATGGTTTTATCACCATTACAACCTTGTAATCAGTAATGAAGGGAACTACGTTGTTTTACATATCACAATGCATTTACATTTGCCCGGATTCATACAGAGTCTATTCGAACTATCCCAAAGGTAAATATTCACTAAATCATCATATAGATGGGATATACCTGATAGAATATTTTCGATGGGGCTACTTAATGTAAGCTGTACATCGTCTGCATATAAATGAATTTTGCATTTCGATATATGTTTTGGGAACTCATTTACATATAGGGAAAATAAAAATGTGCCTAAACTAGGACATATAAGCACTCCCCTACTAAGGTACAAGTTATCTGACCAAACATCGTTTACAAATACCGATTGTGTACGATTCGAAAGATATGATGATGTAAGTTTAGTGGACATGTTTGAAAATTTAAAAAAGTGTTTGTTTTTTTAAGTATATCATCATATATGGTATCGAATGCCTTAGATGTTCCAGAAGCACCCATTTTCTAATTCCTGTCGTATATTTCCGTTGACCACCATAAGAGCTGTAACGCAGCTATGATTCTCACGAAACCCAGATTGGTTACCAGAAAGCAAACTATGGGTATTGACATTTATAATAATTGGTTTGTGTAATAGCTTTTCCACAGCACAAGATTTTGAATACAATAAAAAAAATTATCAATTATTAACGCGAAATCGTGTGGTGTTTACAATTAAATCGATTGCAATCTTTTACAGCTCTGCTAAATAGCTTAGAATTTTTATATTTATTGTCATCCGTATTTTTGTTTTGTGCCTCTGCGGTTGACAGTAAAAGGACCATACACAACTTAAGTTCCCACAATTACAACTCTAATATTTTCAAAACTAAACATATTCATTCAATTATGAGTATGCAAAAGATTTTTTTTTTAATAAATCTTATGTATCGTTACCTTAATAATAGAAAGACCCTAAGTCATTTTTTTAAATCGTTTTTTCATATTTCAATAAATTCAAGGATCTCTTATCGAAGTAGGTTAAACACTCGGTTTTGAAAAAAAAAATACTTAGGGCTTTTCTATATTAAGGTAACGGCAATATGTGTTTTACTTTCTTTTGAATAAATAAAAATTTTAAATTTAAAGATTTTTATAAAAAAAACTTACCAGTAAACCAGTTTCAACATTTGGTATTAAAATTATTTTTGAACCATCCATTAAGTTATTGTCTTTCAATAAACCATCTTGAAGTTCTCTGCAAAAAAAGTAGAAAGAGTTATAAATTATTTAATAAATAATATACTTTGTACTCGTATTGTAAACAAAATAAAAATAAAAAATATCACATATTAGAAATAGTTAGTAACTAGCCTGGTGTAACTTGGTAGTTATGTGTTGTTGTTAACAATAACCAATTTAGATTCAAAAGGAGCAAAACAAATCCCAATAATTTACCAAGAAAACCAAAACAAAGCAACAACAATGTTATACAACAAAAAGAAGTCATTTAAAATTATTTTTACTATTTACTTAATAAATATCGAATGTATCATAGTACAAGCATAAGAATACATGCGTCCTACCTTCGTACATCTCTTCTTAAGTGTAACAGATATTTTTTAAAATTATTTCAAAATTAATTATAAAAAAAATGTGTTTGGAATATAAAAACCTAAGCAGAGACAACAAAGAAAAATATAAAAAACAAGTAATAACAATGACCGCAGTGTCAGTTGAATGTTTAATGACATTTTTGTTTAAACTTCATTTGCACGATGCACGATAGAATACAATTGTAAATACTTGTACTTGTATTTTAAACAATATAAACATTAAAATAAATTATTTTTTTTGCTTAAAAAGAAAAAAAAAACAAAATTAAATAAAACAGTCACTGTATTTTTGCAAAATGTTTTCAGGTTATTTTAGTATTAATGGCAAAATATTTGAAAACAAATTAAAATTAAAAGTGCCTGCCTAAAGTTCTTACTGCTGTTTTGAGCTCCCCGAGGAGTACCTTTTGCAGTTAGGTGAGTCGTAACACCTTGCTGATGTGCCTTCTGGGGAAAAGGGTATTTTGGATTTACAGACCACGATCTTATGCCGATTACCAGTAGAATCAATATGGTAGTAGCTCCATCTCTATCCTATTACAGAGCCATGCACCTAGGTAACTCGACCTCACCCAAGCTCGCAGACCTTACGGAAGGCAAATTGAAAAGAATAAACCAGTTTAGTCGTAAATCGGGTTGGTTTAATACCAACCATAACATAGAAGAGAGGAGACTTATTTTTACTGTCCACATCAGGCATCACAAAGGGACTTATTTTCTGTACCCAAGTAGGACAGTAGCTCCAATCTCTGAAGATCAAAAATATGCAATCACTTGCTATTGCAACCAAAGTGATTTCAAACCATCTGATTTCATTCTTTGATTTCAAAATGATTTCATGATTTCAGATTTCAATATTAAATCTTGGTAAAATTGCACCATTTTGTGATTGCGATCATTTTTAAATGAGTTTTTTATAGAAGTTATTGAATGTACTTAATTTAATAGCAATCAAATTTTTGTTGAAATTATGCAATTTTAATAAATTCCCCTGAAACCACAACTATAGTGAAAGTACAACGAAATAATATACACTTTAAATCTAGCGATTGCCACTAAAAAATTTACATTTTTGACAATTCACAATTATCAAAGTGAAAGAGTTTCCTTAGAAGTGATCGAAAATCTCGATACAGATTTAATTTTGGTTCCAATTACAAGATTTGACTGCAATTAAAGTATGTAATTGCAATCAATTAATGTATATAAACTGTTTTTAAAAAAAGAATTATTCAATCGTTTGAATGTCGTCAAAATTTTAGCAATTATAGACGCGAAATAATGTGATTACAGTTAAATCGATTATAATCTTTTTACAGCTTTGATGGTCATGCATACAGTGCTGTATCCTTTTTGTCCAGAAGGGACTCGACCCATTCATTGTTTTACCCCACATTAACAGTACCGAGAGATAAGGAGATCATGGCAAAAAGTCACGATCGTTTAAGATATATGTATCTGCAGTAAAAACATTCCCAAAAAGGTTGTCTAAGAGACCGAAAAATTACCGCCGAATTGTAATTTGTTCTTTATTTATTAAGTACTGAAAAAAACTTTTAAAGAACTTGGAGTCCTTAGCGAATGGCTGGGTACGTTCTAGGGGACACCTGCTAGCATTATTCTGATAAAACATTTTATAAATGGTATTCCATAACAGTTCATGTGTAGTTTAGCTCTTCTGCAAGAATTCGTTCTTTCTGCTGACCTAACTTTTTAGTTTTATTTTCGCACACATGTAAAATCATTAATGCTGCCCCAGCGACGAAAGAGCGTGATTGACTCTCTGGAATATAGGCGCAATGTGAGTTGCGTTTTATCATTACTGATAAAGAAGAGCAAAGTTGAATGAAACAATTTTAATAAAATATTTAAGAGTAACTAACAAAAACTTAAAGGTTCAAAGCTGAAATGCACTTCTGTCTGCATTTCAGGCTGCCATAAGAGTCTGTGTAAAAACAACAACCTGAAATTCTGGTCTACAAATTATTCAGGATTGCTGAAAAGAAAAGTCAAAGAAATTTGCAGCAGTTATTCTCTATCACATTGATGTTTTAATTTTTGTCATTTCGAGTTTTTCGGCCTGTCCCGCGATGTCGTAAGATATCGTTCTTTTGTGAAATAACATTTAAAACGAAAACAAAATTTTAGAAATTGTTTTTGTTTTAAA